>CM038677.1:308227628-308827628 GCA_021605205.1 Aegilops longissima
GGCGGATTGCAGCTAAGCCTCGGGTGGGAGGCTGGCTCGCCACTCGGTGGGATTTTGAATACTTAGGCGAGTGCTTGGACTGCAGCTAAGCCCCGAGTGGGAGGCGGCTCGCCACTCGGTGGGATTTTGAATACTTGGCGAGTACTTGGACTGCAGCTAAGCCCAGTGGGAGACTAGCTCGCCACTCGGTAGGATTTTGAATACTTAGGCGAGGCGGATTAGCAGCTAAGCCCAGTGAGAGGCGGCTCGCCACTCGGAAAGGATTTTCTACAAACTTAGGCGAACGGATTCGCAGCTAAGCCACTGCTGGGAAATTTCAACAAAAGTAATAACAATCCTGGGAAAATTATAACATTCTTGTCTTATATAAACAAACTACAAAAGTACTTTTATTACATCTCAACGAGTGAGTATTAAGTGTAAAAGGCGGAGCAGCTCCAGCGTTCAAGCTCGAGGCTCGTCGATCTGGCGATCAACGTTGTAGAGATGATATGCTCCATTGTGGAGAATTCTTGGCGATGAAGGACCTTCCCAAGTGGGAAGCGAGCTTGTGTGGTTTTGTTGATCCACTTGGAGGACCAAATCTCCCTCTTGGAAGGCTCGACTCTTCACATTTACGGCATGGAATCGGCGCAAGTCTTGCGATAGATAGTCGGCGGATCAGGGCCATCTCTCTCCTCTTCCAAGAGGTCATTGCATCTTCTTGCGGGCTTGTTCCGCTTCTTCTTGAGTATAATTCGACTCGGCGCATTGTGAAGCAGGTCACTCGGCGAGAACTGCTTCACTCCATAGACCAGGAAGAATGGAGTTCTCCCGATCGACCGATTAGGAGTGGTCCTCAATCCCCAAAGAAGCTGATGGAAGTTAAATGGGCCAAGCTCTGCTGCGTGCTTGAGATCACGCATCGGCCGTGGTTTCAGCCCTTTGAGAATGAGGCCGTTTGCGCGCTCTGCTTGTCCATTCGGCGAGGATGAGCAAGCTGAAGCATAGTCTACCAGCGTGCCACGAGGCGCGAAGGCTTTGAACTTGTCATTATCGAAGTTTGACCCATTATCGGTGATGATGCTATCGTAACTCCATATCTGAATATCAACACTCGATGGGCGATAGCGATGCATGCATCGAGGTTCTTGATGGGCAGGCTTGATCCACTTGGTGAACTTGTCATTTGCTACTAGCAAATGAGTGAACCTTACGCCGTTCTCGATGGTCCAATCATGTCTAATCCCCAAACAACGAAGGGCGGATGAGTGGAATGGTCTTCAAGGCTGAGGCGGGCTTGTGTGACATGTTGGAATAGGCCGACACCCTTCACACTTATCGACTATTTCTTTTGCCATTTCATTTGCTTTTGGCGGTAAAATCCGCTTTCGGTATGCTTTAGCCACAAGCAGTCAGGAAGGGCGCATGATAGCCACAGGTCCCAGTGGATATCCTCAAAAATTATCGACCTTCTTACGGCGTGATACACTTACGCTTGACTCGATCGCGCTTTCTCTGTAATTGTCCCTTGATCCTTTGTAAAGGCCTTAGATCGACAGACGATCTGCGAGCCTCTTCTTCATTCTCACAGGGAGCTCTTTCCTTAGGATATATCGATGTCGACATTGTCGATCGGGAGTGATGACCACAACTTCCATAATCAGGTTGACCATGGTGGGACCTCAACTTGATCGGATCATTGGCACTCTTTGCTGTGTGGGCTTCTTCGTGAAAGGATCCTCCTGCACTTGATGGTGCATGAATGTGTTCCAAAAATACATTACTGGGAATGGCTTCCCTCTTGGACCTATCTTAGCCAAATCATCCGCAGACTTGAATTTTCAGTCGGGGTATATGATGAAGCTCTAACCCCTCGAATTTCTTCTCCAGCTTTCTCCTGCATTACGATAACTTTGTCGCCATTGGGCTTGACATCCACTCCTTCATCACTTGATTAACAACCAGATCCAAGTGGCAGTAGACCATAAAGGCGGCCAGACCTTGATGAAATGGCCATCGCAACCCATACGGAGTGCCTCATATTACGCTTCGTTGTTGGAAGAATCAAAGTGAATCTCGGGAGATCAATACAACCCCCACACAGAACTGTTCAGCATCTTGGAATCATCGAAAAACATAGTCCGGTGCTCCGAGTGAACTTGAGTTGGAAGCTCTTTATTCGATCCACTTTCGGCGAGAAATCTGCTATTGCTTGGGACTTGATGGCTTTCTTTGCCTCAAATTTGATATCAAGGGAAGGAGTTCAATCGCCCATTTAGCCACTCGACGGTTGCATCTCTGTTATGAAGAATTTCCGATAATGGGCGTCGTGGCATTGTAATGGAATGATCGGAGAAATAATGAGCAACCTTCTTTGTGGTCATATAAATCCCATAAACAAGCTTCGATAGTGAGGTATCTTTGCTTTGATGGGGTTGACACTTGAAAGATAATAAAGCTGGGCGTTGAACTTTGAAGGCTTTTCCTTCTTCTTCCCTTTCGACCATAAAATGCAGTCTTGACGACTTGTCAATGTGCGCAATATAAAGCAACAAAGGCTCTTTGCTAATAGGAGCAGCAAGCACCGGCTGGGTGGAGAAGCGAGCTTTTAGCTACGCAAGCGGCTGCATCAACTTCTGGAGTCCACTCGAACTTGCGAATTCTTCATCGATCGGTAAAGAGGCAATGCCTTTTCACGAGGTGAGATATGAATCGACTTAAAGCGGCCAAGCATCGATAAGCTTACGGACGCCGTGCACTGCGCGGAGGCGCTTCATTGAGATATAGTGCCAACCTTTTTGGGGTTAGCATCGATTCCTCGCTCGAAATGAGAAAACCGAGTAACTTTCCATGCGGGAACTCCAAATGTGCACTTTGATGGGTTAAGCTTGATATCATACCTCCCGAGATTGGAAAATGTTTCAGCAAGGTCGGTCAACAGGTCGGAACCCTTTGTTGACTTGACCACTATATCATCCATGTACACTTCCACATTCCGACTGATTTGGTGAGCAAACACTACGAATCATCCTCATGAATGTGGCTCCGGCATTCTTGAGACTGAATGGCGTGGTGACATAACACAAGCATCCGAATGGAGTGATGAGCGTTGTTTTGATCTCGCCGGGTCCATCTGAGACGGATCTGATGGTACCGGAATGGCGTCTAAAAAGACAACCTATCACATCCACTTGATTGAGTCGACTATTTGGTCGATGCGAGGAAGAGAAATGATCTTCGGGCAGGCCGATTGATGTGTGAAATCGATGCACATGCATAGCGAATTGTCCTTCTTGGGGACCATGGCGACATTGGCGAGCCACTCGGGTGGTAGATCTCGGATGAACTCTGCGCTAAGAGCGAGCCACCTCCTCGCCAATGGCCTTTCTCTTCGGGCGGCGGACCGCCGAATATTCTTTAACGGTTTGAATTTTGGGTGCGACTCGTGGCGATGCTCAGCCAGCTCCACAGGAACACCGGCATGTCGTGAGCTTCCATGCAAAGATGTCCCAGTTCTCACGGAGGCTGGATGGCGCTTCTTCCTATTTTGAGTCAGTGTTGTTGAAATGTTGGTCGGACAGCATTGGAATCAGTCGGGTGAATGTGAACCTGTTTTGTCTCACGGTCATTGAAATCTGACTCCGTGGCTTCTTAGCAGCTTGCAACAAATCACTTTCGGATCTGCAGTTTTACGATACTCTTGTAGCTCTACCACTGCCAAGCCCGAGCATCGGCGATCTTAGAGCCTTCTGGAAGCACTCTTCCGCCTTCTTCCGATTGCCGTAACAGTGATCACGCCCTTGGGACGAGCATCTTCAATTTAAGATACCGTAACATGGTGAGGCCATGAAAGCGATGCATAAGCTGGCCTTCCCGAATAAGCGTGATAAGCGCTCTGAAATCCACGACCTCAAATGTCGACTTTTCCTTCTGAAATGCTTGGATCACCAAAAACTACATCAAAACAATTTGGCGAGTGACTCAGCCTTCTTTCGAGGAATGACTCCGTGGAAGCTCATATTCTTTGTCTTGAGTGCGGACATCGAATGCCCATCCCTTTCAGCGTCTCCGCGTATAATATGTTCAAGCCACTACCACCATCCGCCGGGACTTTGGTCGGTCAGTGCCCTCAACAATGGGTTGACCACCAATGCTTGCCTCGAGGGGTGGCAATGTCGTCGGGTGATCGGGCTGAGTCGAATGTGATGGCGATGCAGGACCATTCGAGATAATTGGGAGTCGCGGACGACCAAGTTCACTTCGATTGATAACCTTCAATCGACTTTTGCTTTCGGCGTCGGCAAAAATCATCGAGGTGGAATTGACACAGGGATATCCATCATCACTGTCATCTTTGTCCTCAACTTTATGCTGTTTCCTTATCCTTATCCTTGAGTTGTTTCCCTTGGAACTGCTGAATCAAAATCGACACTTTCCAGTGGTATGTTCGGGTAAATGAGTTTACCCTCTTCATCTTTCTTTGTATGAATATGACATGGCAAATCCAACACATCGTTTCCATCCTGGTCTTTCACCTTCTTGGGGTTCCAAGGACCCTTGGGTATCCTTGAACTTTCACAGAGTCACAGACCAAGGCCTCTCCGGGAAGCGGTGGCTCGACTTTGTTACCTTCCAACTGGAATTTCCTCCGCTTGACCTCATTGGCGGCGATTTATATTACCACTCCGGGCGATCCTCTTCTTCACCATTTGCATACTTGGTGGCAATCTCCATCATCCGACTGAGGGTCATATCTCGGTTCAACCAAATTTCAAACTCAACTCTCTATTCTTGACACCTTCTTTGAAGGCCAGGCACTTTTGGTGATGAGATACATTCTCATTGTGTGGTGCAAAGTGATCCACCTCTGGATATAATCTCTCAAAGTTTCACTCGACTTTTGCACACACGACTACAACTCCGTCAATCCTGGCAGTGGTTTGCAAGTTCCTTCAAATGTCACGACAAACACTAAGGTAAGATCTTCCCAAGTGTAAATCTGCTAGGTGCTAGCAGTTCAACCCGCATACAGCTGAACCCTCCAACATAAGAGCAAATGCTTCATGGCTACCTCATCGTTGCCACGCCGATCTGAACAGCCACTCGGTAATCTTCAAGCCAAGTGTGGGGCTTGGATTCACTGTGAACTTCTGACTCCGAGTCGCCAACCTGAAGTTGGGAGGAATCACCAGCTGACTCTGATGGCTCTGCTGAAACACTCTGGTCCCGAAACATGAACTCTCTGCTTTGGGAGGAACATCTCTATCATGGCCGTCTCGGTGAGCTCTGTTCTGTCAACAAACCTTGAATGATAATAGATCTCGCATCAAAGCACGGTTCCACAGTCGATTGGAACTCTTAGCCCAACAACTTGCTGGCATCTGTCGTCCTGCTGCCGAGGCGTATGATCCACCCCTTGGGGAGGAGTGGGCACTCGGCGTCGATCGTTGCGATCGAATCGGTGCTCATCTGCTCGCAACCCTTGTCTTGATCATCCGCGGCCCCATGTTCCTCCGCCTCGAGGCGATCTCGGACTATGGGCGGCTTGGACTGGTCGGCTGTGACGGATCGGCTGTGAATCACTGTTCATGTTGTGATACCACTGAGTTTTGATCTCCTGCCTTGGGAGCAGATCTCGATTTGGCAAACCTCTACCGCCTCCATTGGGAAGGCTGAATTGACTACTTTATCTGGTGGCAGCTGCTAAATTCTGAATCGGAGTTCGATATACCTGAGTTGGCGGTTGAAAGAGGCGGCGTCATTGGATTCTGGAACCCTTGGTGCAGCAGCATCTCGTAAATGAGTACTCGCTGAAAGGTTCTCGGTCGAGTGCGCTCAGCCGGAGTTAATAGCGTGCATCCTCAAGGCACGAGCCTCGGGGTTTCTCAAGCGATAGGAGTGTGAAGTGCATCCATGTTCGGCGTGAAGCTCCTCCCTCATGGGCGCGAAGTGAGGGATCGAGGCAGGTACTCTTCATGGGCTTGCTCCGGATCACCTCCACCGTCACCTCCATTAGTCTTGGTGAATCCGGGGGGACTACGTGGTCCATCAACAATCGAGAACCTCTGCCGCCGGTCCTTTGCTACTCGCATTGAGACGCGATCTCTGTGGAGCGAGTCGGCAATTCGAGCAGGCCGTAGAAATACGCCCGATCGGCTATATCTCCCGCGTGTCGAGCCGCGACTTAGAAACATAACGCATTGAAAGCAATGTCGCAAGTGAGGTAATCTTCACACAACCCATGTAATAAATAAGGAAAGAGATACATAGTTGGCTTACGATCGCCACTTCACACGATACATAAATAAACATCCATCATTGAGTACACTCAAGGTCCGACTACGGAACCAAAATAAAGAAAGATACCCCAAATGCTACAGATCCCGAATCGTCCCAAGCTGAGCACCACTCTGATCATCTGGAAAAGACACATAATAACGACCACGTTCCTCGTCGAACTCCCACTTGAGCTCGGTTGAGTCACCTGCCTGCTTGCCTCGTCGGAACACTGCAACTGTTTTGGAAATATCATGAGTCACGGGGACTCGACAATCTCACACCAGAGATCAAGACTATTTAAGCTTATAGGAAGGACAGAGTAGTAAAGTGGAGCTGCAGCAGCGACTAGCATATATGGTGGCTACATACGTAAAAGAGGCGAGAAGAGGAGCAAAGCACGGTCGTGAAACTAATAGCGATCAAGAAGTGATCTGAACTACTTCGTCGGACATAACTCCAACACCGTGTTCACTTCCGGACTCCGCCGAGAAGAGACCATCACGGTTACACCTTGTTGATGTGTATTTTATTTGAGGTCAACTTTGGGTTTTCTACAACGGACATTAACAAATTCCCATCGCCTCATAACATGAGCACGGCTTTGAAAGATATTACCTGCGGGGTGTCCCAACAGCCCATTATAAGCTCTCACGGTCAGCGAAGGATATTCCTTCTCTGGGAAGACCGATCAATCTCGGAATCCCGGACTACAAGACATTTCGACAGCAATAAAACAAGACCAGCAAAGCCGCCCGATTGTGCCGACAAATCCCGATAGGAGCTGCACATATCTCGTTCTCGAGGCACATCCGGATGAGCAGTCCATACAACTAAATAAACCTCAAGTTGCCTTGAGGCGCCCGGACATCGCTCAGTTGGACCAGCAATCGAAGGAGAACTGTCGGGGGGTTAAAATAAAGATGACCCTCGGGCTCGCGAAAACCGGGGAAAAGGCTTAGGTGGCAAATGGTAAAACCAAAGTTGGGCCTTCTGGGCGAGTCTTATTCAAAGCGAACTGTCAAGGGGTCCCATAAATCACCCAACCGTGTAAGGAGCAGAAATCAAGGAACATAACACGGTATGGCGGAAACTAGGGTGGCAAGAGTGGAACAAAACACCAGGGCATAAGGCGAGCCTTCCACCCTTTACCAAGTATATAGATGTATTAATTATAGCAGATATATATTGTGATATCCCCAACAAGTAAACATGTTCCAAGAGGAACAACATCTCCATGTTCAACAAGGAACAAACTTCAGCTTCACTGCAACTAGCAGCGCTATAAGAGGAGCTGAGCAAAGCGGTAACATAGCCAATCAACGGTTTGCTAGGAAAAGGATGGTTAGGGGCTGACATGGCAATATGGGTGGCATGATATAGCAAGTGGTAGGCATCGCAGCATAGGCATAGCAAAGAAGCGAGCAACTAGCATAGCAAAGATAGAAGTGATTTCGGTATGGTCATCTTGCACGCAATGTTCTCGAGTTGTCGAAAGCTTGATCCTCGTAAGCGTTCTCAACAGGTTCCTCGTTCACGTACTCGTCTCCGACTCTACCCAAAGCAACAACACAAACAAAGGAACCACAATAAATCACGGTGCAATGCACAATCAACATGATGCAAAACATGACATGATATGCGGGATGTGATATGCAATGCGTATATGCGCTCGGAAGGTAAATGATGAACCAGGCATCAACTTGGCAAACCAAGCATGCCACTGGAAAGATGAGATGATTTGGTTGAAATCGATATAAAGATCACGGAATCGGATGCACGGTTTGCAAATGACAAGCAAAACAAGAATGGCGCAAATCTGCCATTAACAGCATGATGCCACTTAGCAAGCAACAAATAATTAAGCTACTGCACCCAAACGTATCAACAAAGCACATGGCAGTGATCTACACAAGATGCTCGACAAAAGATGAGCACTGAGCTACGGCTAGTTCACATCATAACAGGTTCAAACAAGCATGGCAAAAGTGCACAAAATATCAGGCTGGACATGGCAAAAACAGCATCAGGTTGCAATGTTCAGAGCAACAAAACTACATGCTACAGGAACTTAAAATAGCAAAACATGGCATGGCATGAATCTACTCAAAGCATAGAACAAAAGTCCCTTACTGACCATAAGCCAAAAAGGACTAGAAAATATAGTAACACCCATGTCAATATTGAAAGTCTCGTTAACAGATTCAGCAACATGACATGTCAAAAACTGATAACGAGTAGGCATGTTTACAAGCTCAATGCACTCACTACAGAGCCTTATATGATAAACTAAGCATACATACATCAAGAAGACATGACATAGAAGACATACATGGCAAGAACAATAACATAGCATAAATGGATCAACCACAACAAGCTAGGCAAAATTGAATAACATGTATACAATCTGCCAGGAAACATTTGATAGCAAAAGTAGAGCTCGATTGACTCAAGCTATGGCACTCCATAATTGCAAACAAAGGCATGGATGGATAGAGCAAGACATGTTTTAAAAAACACCCTTACTGAAGTATCTCAAAATATGCATAGATCTCTCGGTATCATCAAGTTAACATGGCATCAAAATCAGCTAAAACAGGGCTGAAATCAGCAACATCAGGACACCTACTTTGCATGCTTGTGCTAGTCACCACATAGATCACAAAAATACATGGCATACACCCCTGGAAAGATGGCATGGCATATTACAAAACACATGTAGGACTCAAATTCATAGGGTGCACACATTAATCATGGCAAAAATAACAAAAGTGCAAGTTCTGTTAAAAACAGAAACTAACATCACATAGCACTCTTCAACAGCATTTCGGGCATCAAGATGAGCTCAAATGAAAATGATGCAATGAGATGAAATGATCTACTCTTGAGACGAACATTTTGACATATTATCTGCATAAAATGGATCTCTGGATGCGAAGATATAGCACGTTGAAAATGCACAAAATAACAATGATGCTAAAACTTAGAAGGAAAAAGGGAGGAGAGAGAGAAGTCAGTCAGCGGCGGTTCCGAGGCGGATCGAGAACTCGGCCCGATCCGTCGAAGAACAGCAGTGGCCTTGCGGCAGAGAGGCGCGGAGGAAGCGGCGAGGTCGGGCGGCGGATCGGTGAGGCGGAGCCGTGAGGCCTGAGGCCATGGCCAGACTCCAGTGGCAGGCGCCAGGCAAGGCCAGCGATGGCAAGCAGCGAGCGAAATCGAGGCCCGAGGCGGCGGCCAGTGGCCAGGCCGGCAGGCGGCTTGGTGTGGCCAGGCCGGCCAGGCGGCCAAGGCGAGGCCGGCCGGTGAGCCTCAGCAGACCGCGTGTGTGTGTGGCCAGCAACGCAACGTGGCTGTGGACTGGCTGTGGTGGCCGGAGTTTAGTTCCATCCGCCGGCGGACGGACCGTCCCGCCTGGAGAGGGGATTTTAGGGTTTAGGGAAGAGGATGATCCGGTTTGGGGAGGTGTTTAAATAGGCATAGAGGAGCTAGGAGAGTCCAAATGAGGTGTAGTTTTCGCCCACGATCGTGATCGAGCGACGGAGAGCATGGAAGTGACTTAGATGGGTTATTGGGCTGTTTTGAAGGGTGTTGGGCTGCAACAAAAAGAGGCCTTTGAGAGTCACGGTTAACCGTTGGAGTACCAAGCGAGCTCAAATGACCGAAACTTGACCGGTGGTCTCGGGTGGTATACCAAGGCCACTAGACAAACCTCGGTCCATTTAGAAGGTTTAATACCCTTTACGGAAAAAGCGTAAAAGGACGCCGGGGAGATAGGAGTGCGGATTGCAAAAGCGGACAACGGGAAAAATGCTCGGAATCATGAGGCGAACACGTATGCAAATCGATGCACATGATGACATGATATAAAATGCATGACATGGACAAAATGCAAAGGAGAAAAACCCAACCACGGAGGAATATCATATATCAATGCGAAAATGGCAAGAGTTGGAGTTACAAATATGGAAAGTTACTTCGGGTGTTACAACACTCCACCACTACAAGAGGATCTCGTCCGAGATCTAGGACTGAAAAGAACTCCGGATACTCGAGCGGAGGTGATCCTCGCGCTCCCGGTAGCTTCTCGGTCGGAATGGTGTGACCACTTCACTTTCAGAATTTGATTGACTTGTTGCGAGTCTTGCGCTCGGTTTCTTCAAGAATAACAGCAGGGGTGCTCATGATAAGAGATCTTCTTGAAGGTCAATCTCTTGAAGTTGATAGTGCGTTCAGGAGTCTTGAAGCACTTGCGAAGTTGTGACCGTGAAACACATCGTGCGCGTTTGCAAAGTTGGATGGAAGCTCAAGTTGATAGGCGAGATCGCCTCTTTTCCCAATGATCTTGAAAGGACCCACGTATCTAGGGCAAGCTTCCCTTTGATACGAGCGGCGAGTGCCTTTCATTGGAGAGGCGGAGGTAGACATGGTCTCCGATTTCAAAAGCCACATCACGGTGCTTATCATCATAATAGCTCTTACGGCGCGATTCGCGGCTTTGAGATTCTCACGAATGACTTGGCACATTTCTTACATTACGTGATCAAGTCATTGCCAAGAGTTGGCGTTCACTGTCTCGGACCAATTGAGAGAGTCGGGCACTTTACGCCATAGAAATTTCGAATGGGGCCTTGCCGAACTTCGCTTGGAAGCTGTTGTTGTAGGAGAACTTCGGCATATGGAAGACAATCTTCCCACTTCATACGAAAGAAATGACACAAGCCTGAGCATATCTTCAAGGATTTGATTTACTCGCTCAACTTGGCCACTTGTTTGAGGATGGAAAGCTGTCTTTGAAGCGAATGTTGGTGCCCATGGCCTTGAAAAGAATCCCAAAACTTGGAGGTAAAGATGCTGCCACGGTCTGAAGAGATCACTTGTGGAATGCCGTGCAAGGAGACAATCCCGGAGGTGTATAGCTCTGCCAACTGAGCTGCTGTGATGGATTCTTTGATAGGAAGAAAATGAGCCACTTTAGTAAGCTTGTCAATGACAACGAAGATAGCATCATTTCCGCTTGGACTTTGGAAAGCCAGATCCACGAAGTCCATTTCAATATGATCAAACTTCCATTCAGGAATAGCAAGAGGTTGGAGGAGACCAGCTGGTCTTTGGTGTTACCTTTCACTCTTCTGCGGACATCACATTCATTCACGAATTGAGCAATTTCTCGCTTCATTCGAGTCCACCAATATACTGCTTGAGGTCATGGTACATCTTCGTACTTCGGGATGAATGGATAGAAGCGAATTGTGAGCCTCGTTCATAATGACTTTTCTCGAGATCACCCTTAGGAACCACAATCCGGTCCTCAAAAACAGAGTGTCTTTGTCATCAACGTGGAAGCACTTGTACTTGGAAATGCCCTTGTCGATACCACGTTTCACCTTTTTCACCATGGTATCCGAAGTTGAGCCTCACGAATCTGATCTTCCAAAGTAGGAGAGACTATGAGGTTGGCAAGAAAGCCTTGAGGAACAACTTGAAGATTCAGCTTGCGGAAAGATTCACGAGATCCGGTGAAAGGGCTTGAGGATTAGGCTGTTGCGATAAGCTTTCTGCTCAAAGCATCTGCAATGACATTGGCTTTGCCGGAGTATATTCAATACTTGGGTTGTACTCTTGAATCATTTCGACCCATCGAGTCTGCTGAGGTTGAGGTTGGGTTGAGTGAAGATGTACTTGAGACTCTTGTGATCGGTGAAAATGTCCACTTTCCTTCCCAACAAGAGATGTCTCCACGTTATCAATGCATGGACAACTGCCGCCAACTCAAGATCGTGAGTGGGGTAGTTCTTCTCGTTGAGCTTCAATTGGCGAGAGGTATAAGCCACAACTCTCTTCTCTTGCATTAACACAGCACGAGACCTTGAAGAAGCATCACGAAAAAACTTCAAATGGCTTGGATTCATCGGGAGGAGTCGAGCAGGGAGCTGTGGCGAGTTTCTCTTTGAGGGTATTGAAAGCAACGTCACACTCGGGAGACGGACATACTTCACATGCTTGGAGGAGGTTGGAAAGAGGCTTTGCAATCTTGGAGAAGTTCTCAACGAATCTTGACAATAGCTTGCAAGACCAAGAAAACTGCGGGCTGCTTGACATACGAGGAGGTTCCCAATTCACAATTGCGGACACCTTCTCGGGATCAACAGCGATACCCTTGGCGGAGATGATATGACCAAGATAAAGCACTTCATCAAGCCAAAATTCACATTTGGAGAACTTAGCATAAATTGATACTCTCTGAGCTTGTCTAGCACCAATCGCAAATGTTTGGCATGATCCTTCTTATTCTTGGAAGACCAAAATATCATCAAGATAGACCAAGGCGAATTCATTGGTGTAGGGTTGAATATGAAGTTCATCATCAGAGAGAATGTTGGAGGAGCATTGACAAGGCGAAAGACATGACGGTATATTCATAAGAACCAAAGCTTTTACGAATCTTTGTCTTGGGAATATCTTGTTCACGAATCACGAATCGATGATACCCCATCTGAAGGTCAAGCTTGGAGAACACTTTAGCACCTTTGAGTTGCTCGAAAAGCTCATTGATGTTGGGAAGTGGATACTTGTTCTTGATTGTCTTCTTATTCAATGGGCGATGTCGGCGCAAAAGTCGGTCCGTGCCATCCTTCTTCGGACAAAAGAACACCACAACCCCAAGGAGATGAACTCGATGCGATCAAACCAGACGCTCTTGTTCATCGAGCTGCTTCTTCAATTCCTTCAGCTCATCGGGTCCAAGCTTGTATGGGCGGCTTGCAAGCGGGTTGATGCGGGCTCAAGATCGATAACGAACTCAAGCGGCGATGAGGAGGCATACCGGAAGCTCTTACGGAAAGACATCTTGGTACTCACAAGCAGCTGGAATCGAGAGATAGCATTCATTCGCCCTTCTCATTGAGAGAAAACAACCGAATGGTTTCATCACGGCGGCATAGATGATCACATCATTAGAAGAGTGAGTCAATTGAATTTCCACAGCAGCACAATCAAGCTGAGCTTTGTCTGATAAAGCCGATCCATTCGAGAATAAGATCAATATCCGAGTCACCAAGAACAATTGGTTTAGCAGAAATCTATAATCGCCCATCTTGATAGAAACATCCGGACATAATTATTTGCATGCATATGCTTACCGGGGACACAATTGATAAGGGTTTAGGCAATTCTTGATAAACCAATTCATGCTTAGATGCAAATGGTCTTGAGATGAAACAATCGATGCACGGTATCAAATAAGACTTTTGCGGGAATATCATTAAGCGAGAGATTACCCATTATCACATCGGAAGAATCCTCTGCTTGAGCTGCATTCATCATATTGACCTTTGCAAACTTGGGATTATGCTTGACCCTTTGCATTCTTGGAAGATTTCACGGGAGGAGGAGGCGGAAGGCGCCTCTGGTTGAAGCACTTGTTAGCATAGTGACCTTTCTGCGACACTTGTTGCAAGTGACCTCGGAGGCGGACGGTGGTAAGGAGCACTTGACCTTGGAGCTTGAGAATTAGACTTGTTACGATAGCTTGGGTTGGGTGGGTGGGAAGATCCACGGCCACTGAGTTCTTCTGCTGGTAAGGCTGGCGGAGGAGGAGGAAGGTAAAACTTCTGCTGCTTAGCTGCCACTTGAGAGGAAGAAGAGGACTGAGCTGCATCCACTGATTCTCTTCTTAGAAGCCTCACATTTGAGCTGGGCAGCTTCTTGCTTGAGCCATGTTGTAGAAATCATCATACTTATCGGCTCAAAAAGCACAAGAGCTAATTGCAGATCTTCTCTCAGACCACCTCTGAATTGATAGATCATACTCTTTTCATCAGTGCGTCTTGCTTAGCAAAGCAGCGAGCTTCAGGAACTGGATATTGTATTGATGAGCAGACATGTTGCCTGCTTGAGATTGCGGAACTCCTCACGCTTGCTCTCAACAACACTTTTGGAATGTGATGAGCTCTGAAATCAGGCGGAACTCATCGAGTAATGACCGACCTCCTCTGGAATCTTTGTATTCTTGGTACCACTCAGCAGCTTGATCCTTGAGTTGAAGCGATGCAAACTTGACAAAGTCCTCGGTCGACATTGCTACAATCAAAGTGCTTGCAGATGTCCACTAACCAATCGTCGGCGTCTGTGGCCTCAACACGAAGCTGAAAGACTTGACTGATTAGCGAGGCCGGTGAGAAGTAGCAAAGTGTGGCTGATTGTTGCCTTGACCTTGATTTCCTTGATTGCCTTGCCCTTGATGCGTTCTTGCAAGAGCTGCAAAATCATCGAGCATTGGCATTGGTGGCTGCCATGATAGCTTGCCGGGCCTCTGGAGGCGGAGGTGGAGGTGGAGGTGGAGGTTCGTGATCCCCATCATTGCGATCCGGATTGAGGCGGCGTTGGCGGAGCCATCTGAAGAGGTGACATCCGTTAGTCCTTTGATAGACAAATTGATAAGTAGAATCAGCGGATAGAAATTGCAACATATAGTCTTCACAATAAACATTGAACAAGAATGAGCGAATGAATTCAAAGTTAATCATCACCGTCCATTAAGGTGAAAGCCACTTAGATAAAGATATGGAAACAACATCATCTTAGAAACAAATCGAATATCTGGCTGAAAACAAAAGATTGGCTTCTAGAATGAGCGGAACAAACACATGATAGAATTTACGCCCAAAGTGTTAGTGGTGGGGCCCACGGACCTGACGTATAGCGGACGTCACGAATGACAAACAAGGCGTCCCGAATCAGCATAGCCAAGGATTCTTTAAGGCGTCTACGCGACCACTTGTAAATCGACCGTGAATGGGCGGACCACTAGACGTTGAACCCCAATCTCAAATCATACATCATCGGAAAGAATATCACATAAGCTACTAGAATTCCCACCTATAAACTCCGAAACTTTACGGTTATGCAATCTGGTGTTGGGGATCGAGGGGACACAAAATATATCACCCAAACTAACAATACCTAGATCCATTTGTATCCATCCGTCAACACATAACCAAGAAATCCTCGAAATCGTGTACCTCGACCTTGAAAAACATCCGTTATACAAGTCATGGCAATACTCCCTTTTCGCCACGATCTTTGGGCTATCGGGGTTATCTCACCAACAACTGCACAAAGAGATTTCGATGTCGGCAAAACTCAGGTATTCGAGACTGCAGCGATAAAATTGTGGCGACAACACCTCGGAGCTCAACTCCCGGGACACTGCCACAACCCTAAATGTCGGGAGGCACCAAGAACAATGTTCTCGTCACAAAACCATCGAGCGATTCCAAGATACCCACGTGATCCTAAAATTTTTTAGTGAAATTTGAGAAGAAGAGTCAAAACTCTCGTCGGGAGACCTCACCAGGCGGACGAAGGGAATGGGGAGTAAAAAGAATCCTACTCTCCGATATATATAATCCTAAGACTCAAAACATTTTCCATTCTAGACTCAACAACGCATGACAAACAATCAAGTAGGGGCTCCTAAGTGGGGAAGGCTCGATTACCAACTTATAGCGCCCGATGCGGCTATATCTCCCGTGTCGAGCACGACTTAGAAACATAACCGCATTGAAAGCAATGTCGCAAGTGAGGTAATCTTCACACAACCCATGTAATAAATAAGGAAAGAGATACATAGTTGGCTTCGATCGCCACTTCACACGATACATAAATAAACATCCATCATTGAGTACACTCAAGGTCCGACTACGGAACCAAAATAAAGAAGATACCCCAAATGCTACACATCCCGATCGTCCCAGCTGAGCACCACTCTGATCATCGGGAAAAGACACATAATAACGACCACGTTCCTCGTCGAACTCCCACTTGAGCTCGGTTGAGTCACCTGCCTGGCCTCGTCGGAACCTGCAACTGTTTTGGAAGTATCATGAGTCACGGGGACTCGACAATCTCACACCAGCGAGATCAAGACTATTTAAGCTTATAGGAAGGACAGGTAGTAAAGTGGAGCTGCAGCAGCGACTAGCATATATGGTGGCTACATACATAAAGAAGAGGCGAGAGGAGCAAAACGCACGGTCGTGAAACTAGTAGCGATCAAGTGATCTGAACTACTTCGTCGGACATAACTCCAACACCGTGTTCACTTCCGGACTCCGCCGAGAAGAGACCATCACGTTACACCTTGATTGATGTGTATTTTATTTGAGGTCAACTTTGGTTTTCTACAACGGACATTAACAAATTCCCATCTGCCTCATAACATGCGGGCACGGCTTTGAAAGATATTACCTGCGGGGTGTCCCAACAGCCCATTATAAGCTCTCACGGTCAGCGAAGGATATTCCTTCTACGGGAAGACCGATCAATCTCGGAATCCCGGACTACAAGACATTTCGACAGCAATAAAACAAGACCAGCAAAGCCACCCGATTGTGCCGACAAATCCCGATAGGAGCTGCACATATCTCGTTCTCGAGGCACATCGGATGAGCAGACCATACAACTAAAACCAACCCTCAAGTTGCCTTGAGGCGCGGACATCACTCTAGTTGGACCAACACTCGAAGGAGCACTGGTCGGGGGTTAAAATAAAGATGACCCTCGGGCTCGCGAAAACCGGGGAAAAAGGCTTAGGTGGCAAATGGTAAAACCAAAGTTGGGCCTTCTTTGGGCGAGTCTTATTCAAAGCGAACTGTCAAGGGGTCCCATAAATCACCCAACCGTGTAAGGAGCGAAATCAAGGAACATAACACGGTATGGCGGAAACTAGGGTGGCAAGAGTGGAACAAAACACCGGGCATAAGGCGAGCCTTCCACCCTTTACCAAGTATATAGATGTATTAATTATAGCAGATATATATTGTGATATCCCCAACAAGTAAACATGTTCCAACAAGGAACAACATCTCCATGTTCAACAAGGAACAAACTTCAGCTTCACCTGCAACTAGCAGCTATAAGAGGGCTGAGCAAAGCGGTAACATAGCCAATCAGCGGTTTGCTAGGAAAAGGATGGTTAGGGGCTGACATGGCAATATGGGTGGCATGATATAGCAAGTGGTAGGCATCGCAGCATAGGCATAGCAAAAGGCGAGCAACTAGCATAGCAAAGATAGAAGTGATTTGAGGTATGGTCATCTTGCACAAATGTTCTCGAGTTGTCGAAAGCTTGATCCTCGTAAGCGTTCTCAACAGGTTCCTCGTTCACGTACTCGTCTCCGACTCTACCCAAAGCAACAACACAAACAAAGGAACCACAATAAATCACGGTGCAATGCACAATCAACATGATGCAAAACATGACATGATATGCGGGATGTGATATGCAATGCGTATGTGCGCTCCGGAAGGTAAATGATGAACCAGGCATCAACTTGGCAAACCAAGTATGCCACTGGAAAGATGAGATGATTTCGGTTGAAATCGATATAAAGATCACCGGAATCGGATGCACGGTTTGCAAATGACAAGCAAAACAAGAATGGCGCAAATCTGCCATTAACAGCATGATGCCACTTAGCAAGCAACAAATAATTAAGCTACTGCACCCAAACGTATCAACAAAGCACATGGCAGTGATCTACACAAGATGCTCGACAAAAGATGAGCACTGAGCTACGGCTAGTTCACATCATAACAGGTTCAAACAAGCATGGCAAAAGTGCACAAAATATCAGGCTGGACATGGCAAAAACAGCATCAGGTTGCAATGTTCAGAGCAACAAAACTACATGCTACAGGAACTTAAAATAGCAAAACATGGCATGGCATGAATCTACTCAAAGCATAGAACAAAAGTCCCTTACTGACCATAAGCCAAAAGGACTAGAAAATATAGTAACACCCATGTCAATATTGAAAGTCTAGTTAACAGATTCAGCAACATGACATGTCAAAAACTGATAACAGAGGGCATGTTTACAAGCTCAATGCACTCACTACAGAGCCTTATATGATAAACTAAGCATACATACATCAAGAAGACATGACATAGAAGACATACATGGCAAGAACAATAACATAGCATAAATGGATCAACCACAACAAGCTAGGCAAAATTGAATAACATGTATACAATCTGCCAGGAAACATTTGATAGCAAAAGTAGAGCTCGATTGACTCAAGCTATGGCACTCCATAATTGCAAACAAAGGCATGGATGGATAGAGCAAGACATGCTTTACAAAACACCCTTACTGAAGTATCTCAAAATATGCATAGATCTCTTGGTATCATCAAGTTAACATGGCATCAAAATCAGCTAAAACAGGGCTGAAATCAGCAACATCAGGACACCTACTTTGCATGCTTGTGCTAGTCACCACATAGATCACAAAAATACATGGCATACACCCCTGGAAAGATGGCATGGCATTTTACAAAACACATGTAGGACTCAAATTCATAGGGTGCACACAATAATCATGGCAAAAATAACAAAAGTGCAAGTTCTGTTAAGAAACAGAAACTAACATCACATAGCACTCTTCAACAGCATTTCGGGCATCAAGATGAGCTCAAATGAAAATGATGCAATGAGATGAAATGATCTACTCTTGAGGCGAACATTTTGACATATTATCTGGCAAAAATGGATCTCGGATGCGAAGATATAGCATGTTGAAAATGCACAAAATAACAATGATGCTAAAAACTTAGAAGGAAAAAGGGAGAGAGAGAAGTCAGCGGCGGTAGCGGTTCGAGGCGGATCAGGCTCGGCCCGATCCGTCGAGACAGATGTGGCCTTGGCCAAGGCGCGGGAGGCGGCCAGAGGCAGGCCCCGGATCAGTGGAGGCGGGCAGCCAGGGCTTGAGGCGAGGAGGGCTCCGGCAAGCGGCCAGTGAGCAGCGCCCGGCCGGTGTGTGCAGCCAGCGGGCAGGCGAGCAGGCGGCCGGGCGGCCAAGGCTGGCCGAGCCTGGCCGCCAGCCTGAAAGCTGACCGGCCCAGGTCGGCCGAAGGCGGGCCGGCCGATGGGCCTCATGAGCCGTGTGTGTGTGGCAGCAATGTGTGTAAATGTGTGTGGACTGGCTCTTGGTATGTGTGAGTTTAAATCGTCCGGACTTCGGAGAGGAGAGGGATTTTAGGGTTTGAGGGAAGAGGATGATCCGGTTTGGGAGGTGTTTAAATAGGCATAGAGGAGCTAGGAGAGTCCAAATGAGGTGTAGTTTTAGCCCACGATCGTGATCGAGCAGCGGAGAGCATGGAAGTGACTTAGATGGGTTATTGGGCTGTTTTGAAGGGGTGTTGGGCTGCAACAAAAAGAGGCCTTTGCGAGAGTCGGTTAACCGTTGGAGTACCAAGCGAGCTCAAATGACCGAAACTTGACCGGTGGTCTCTGGTGGTATACCAAGGCCACTAGACAAACCTCGGTCCATTTCGAGAAGGTTTAATACCCTTTGCGGAAAAAGCGTAAAAGGACGCGGGGGAGATAGGAGTGCGGATTGCAAAAGCGGACAACGGGAAAAATGCCGGAATCATGAGGCGAACACGTATGCAAATCGATGCACATGATGACATGATATAAAATGCATGACATGGACAAAATGCAAAAGGAAAAACCCAACCACGGAGGAATATCATATATCAATGCGAAAATGGCAAGAGTTGGAGTTACAAATATGGAAAGTTACTTCGGGGTGTTACATCGAAAGAATCCCAACTTCTCAACAAATTGCTAGGACACCTGCCCCCACGGTGGGGCGCCATATTGTCGGTTCTAAGTCGGCGGTGGGAATGGGGGTAGGTATGGAAGGCAAGATCCTAGCTATGGAGTAGTTGTATCAGGAAGGATTCTGAGTTCAGGCCCTTCTCGGAGGAAGTAATAGCCCTAAATCTCGGGCCCGAGGCGGTCATTTGGATTATATCACGTATGTGTTACAAGAATGCGAACCCCTCTACACTGCAGGGAGGTGGCTTATATAGAAGTCTCGTCGGGACCCCAACCAACCGCATGTGAGAGGGTTTAAGGATGCGTTAAAAGCTAGGCATTCTTGGTAACGCCTTACATAAAGTGTCATTAAGATAATAAAGACTATTTAACTCTACAGACCGTTTGGGCACTTTGAGTGGCTCTTGGACTCTGGTGGTTGGAGTGGGTCTTCATGGTGAGTGTCTTTGAATACAGAGTGGTGGAAACCTACCAGGTAGGCTAGAGGCTGCTTCTCTTGCAGAGTGTCCTTGTGGAGGTACCTTTGGGCAGGTCTATGACCCCCCGGAGTACATGACTTCATCAGTGGCGCCTTGAAGATCTGGCGGAGGGACTTGTTCCAGCGATGGAGCTGCACGGGCAACATAAGCGCTCTGGTTGCCTCCTGGAGCAAGAGGAGATGCATGAAAGCGAGGGGAGAGAACGAGGAGGGAGGAGGCGGAGGAGAAGAAGAGGGGGAAGGAGGCGGACAGGTCTGGAGGAGCTCGAGCATGAGGCGGCCTTCGGGGTGGTGGGTTACGCCCGGCGGTGTTACCTGGAGAGGGGAGCTAATGGGAGGAGCTCCCTCTCGGTCGAGAGCAGCGAGGATCTCTGGGTGGCTCTGCGATCGAGAGGAGCTTTCGGGCTCTACGCTGGTTGTATGGCTCGTGGATCGAGGGAGGAGGCTGGGTGTGGGTTGGAGGGGTAAGGTACTGGGCTGATTGGGGATGGATCCGAGGGATTTGGTGGAGTGGCGGCGATGAGGACAAACCTCCTCGAATTTAGGGTTTGGGTTGGGGGTCGGTCTAGTATATATAGCAAAAAGAATTTTGGGAAGGGCTAGAATGATCCTCCAGATCATAATCGGACGGCTGAGAAAATATAGGTTAGGAAGTCCAATTAGGAAAGCAGAGATAATTCATGGATTTTTGTGGATGATCGGACCCATCGGTCATGAGGTCCGGTTAAACGGGGAGTTTGAGACGCGCATTGAGGAGTCCTAGATTAGGGGTCCTCGAACAGCCCGGACTATATACTTTAGCAGTTGTTGGGCTATCTTGGATACAAGATCGAAGACTTCGTCCGTGTCTGGATGGGACTCTCCTTGGCGTGGAAGGAAGCTTGTCTGACGATATGTAGATCTCCTCCTTGTAACCCGACTCTGTAACCCTTTCCCCCTCTGGTGTCTATATAAACCGGAGGGTTTTAGTCCATAGGACAACAACAATCATACCATAGGCTAGCTTCTAGTGTTTAGCCTCTCGATCTCGTGGTAGATCAACTCTTGCAATACTCATATCATCAAGATCAATCAAGCAGGAGTAAGGTATTACCTCCATCGAGAGGCGAACACAGGTAAACTATCGTGTCCCCCGCCTCCTGTTACCATCCGCCTTGAGCGCGCATTCGGGACCCCCTACCGAGATCCGCGGTTTGACACCGACATTGGTGCTTTCATTGAGAGTTCCAACTGTGCAGTCACCACAAGGCTTGATGGCTCCTTCGATCATCGGCTTAGCAATCACGATCCGAGTGAGGTTTTCCTCCGGGACAGATCTTTAATATTGGCTGACCGTCTGCGAGCCAACTCGGCAGCCATCTGGAGCGAATCGAAGCTTCATACAGCCATCAGGTCAGAGTTTGGAAACGAACTATCTTGCCGACATCCGGAGACTTGATCTTGATGGATTCGAGCCCATGTCGGTCTTGTTTGCCATCCAGCAAAACATGACTGCTACGCCATCGGACGGTGTTCGGGAGATCACACACGCAACTTCTCGGCCCCTCAATCGAGAACAGATTCGCCATCCGGGGCGGGTGGATGGACCCCGCCATGAAGGCCGCGCTTTCGGCAGCGATAGAGCGAATCTGGGACTTCACTTCCTATAGGACCCATGTTTCCGGACACTTGGTTGGTCGAGCCCGCGAGCTCCGAGCGCTGCGTCCGTTCCTATCAAATCCGATTGGTCACCGATTATGGAGTTTTCCTCATGGGATATCTTTAGCACTCACCCGCAGGCGACATGCTAAACTCATTGAGGTCTCTCTCCTTGTCAAAGACCCTTGGCGAGAACTATGTCGGGTAGAGTGGGATCTCGGACTGACTAAGTTCGCTCCCACCCACCACCCACTTAGTATACTTGTTGGCGACTTAACCGACATGCTTTCGATTTACGACTCGAAGACATCGGCGGTAGGGAATGACGATGCGGAGAAGAACGAGGAACCACCGCCCTGGAGGCTGGACAACCATTTCATCACCGCGATATATATATGGTGGATACACCCAAAAAACAATAGCGAGAGCGGAAGGATGCAGCGAGAGATGGTTCCTCGAGGAAGCAATAAGCGGCGGCATAGGCGCCGCTCAAATCCCACCTCGGCAAAAACAGCGATAACAGTAGCAAGAGGAAAAATACCCAGTGACTCGGAGGAAAAAACGACCACCGCGGACCAATGACGAGCGGGATGAACCTTGCGGATGGCGAACATAGTATGGAGCTGCTGTCCGATCCGCGGCGATGCCGAGGATAAAAGCTCATACACTCTCGGATAGGAAAACAGTCCGAGACGACGATGCACACATCATCCGGAAGGCACTTGGAACAAGAGAACCTCCATAGAAGGCTTATTGCCACGCGAGAATGCGAGAAGAAGCGAAGCAAAGGCTCAAGGCCGTGCAGAAATGCGCTCAACGATAGATGGAACAAAGTGCTCGACACTAAATAAAAAGTATGGTTGGCGATCGCCACACAAAGAGATATCAAAGCGCCAGCTGTTGCCTAAATTTGATGATGAGGCCTTAGAGCCTACACAACGAAAAAAATAAAGCGGCCGATCGGCGGATCGACCCACCTCGTGGCGCGATGAGGCGGCTAACAAGGCGCGAGATAAGTCAACACATGATTCCGTGAGGACTTCCATCAAAAAGCCGGCATGACCCGGATCCATCTACGGATCTAGGAAGCCGCTCGATCGATGCAGAATCAAAACGAACACTACAACCCGTCGAGCGCCATGCCACATCCAAATATAGGGGTGCAGCACCGCCTATGCTTCACCGATGAGGTCTTTGGATCCGCAATTTCAGAGGATTCAAACCCGTGAACATAAGCGTCTGACGAAGCGATGGACCCAAAAGTGCGGATTGAGGACTTCATCCTCCATATCCATATGGCTCGTGGAACAATCTCACGCCATCAAATACTGCCCCTCAAGTTGAAAGGATCAGCTTCGGCCTTGGTTGAAGGGCCTCCCGAAATTCAATTGGAAGTTGGAGGAGCTTGAGGATGCTTTTAGGGCTAATGAGGAGTCCGGGTTAGGGGTGTCGGGATAGCGAACTATCACGTTGGCGGACTCTGGACTATGAAGATACAAGATTGAAGACTTCGTCCGTGTCCGGATGGGACTTTCCTTGGCGTGGAGGGCAAGCTTGGCGTACGGATATGTAGATCTCCTACCATTGTAACCGACTGTGTAACCCTAACCTATCCGGTGTCTATATAAGCGGAGGGTTTTAGTCCGTGGGGCGAACAACAATCATACCATAGGCTAGCTTCTGGGGTTTAGCCTCCTTGATCTCGTGGTAGATCTACTCTTGTACTACCCATATCATCAATATTAATCAAGCGGGGTAGGGTATTACCTCCATCGAGAGGGCCCGAACACTGGGTAAAAACATCGTGTCCCTTGTCTCCTGTTACCATCCGCCTAGGCCTACGATTCGGGACCCCCTACCGAGATCCGCGGTTTGACACCGACATTGGTGCTTCCATTGAGAGTTCCTACGTGCCATCGCCGTCGTCGGTAGGATGCCTCATCTGTCTTTAAAAGGCGATACTATCGCCAAAAGGCCTTGGCAGCTGGTCGGACTCTTGACTAGGTGGTTTCTTATGACCGCCCGATTCGGCCCAGCGCAAGGCGATGACCTCTCGAGTCATCGAAACCAATCTCCATGTTGATTGGAACTTGCGAGCAGTTAGATCGATCGAGCTCTCCTCATAAGCGAGCTCTTGGATCGCATTGCCATACTGAGAGTCGCCACATACTGACGGATCAGGCCTAAAACCGATCGAGAGATCAACTCTCCCGAGCTACCCATCATGTTGGTGTGATAGAGGAGCAATGCGGCGATTCTTCTTCTATCTTAAGGACTAGCTACGTCCGGTTCGATCCCTCCATGCGGTTCCTGCGGAGGGGCGGATGTCGATCAAGCCACGAACTTAAAAGTCGGTGGTGGGTTGGACTCATTGGATAACACTCAAAAATCCAAACTTCGAGTTGAAACTTCTCGGCCCCAGTCCTAAATTGGACGGGGTTCGGATCTAGTTCCACCCGCCCACCCAAACATTAGCGATCTCTCTCGAATTCGGCAAGAGCCCGCTGAAGCGATTACATCATTCTTGGGCGATTCCTCCACAGGTTATGAGCAGGATAAAGGACTGCCGAGGGAGGAGCGCAATCCCAATTTTCTGCAATAATTGCGGACAAGGGAATCCTAAGCGCCATAAGTCGTCAGCGAAATTACACGCTTTGCTGACTTGGTGACCATAGTACAAAATCTTTGTGCGATGGAGGCGCTGGAAAACCGAAAGTAAATTTTGGGATAATCCGGCCCCGAATACATCCCTAGTCCGAAATAAAAGGGTGCATCATTATCAAGCACCTGGGTTAAATACCAAAAAACCAAAACCCTAAAAGTGCGGAACCGTCTTGGAGGGTTGGCTAAGCGGACCTGCAAAATTCATTAGCACGAGGCGCCACTCCAACTCATAGCCTTGAGCATGTTGGATACTCGGCGGTGGCCAAAAGTGGCGAAGAGCTTCTAGCTTGAAATCCCAGCCCGGCAACACCCGGTCACGGTGTTAACAGTCTTTGAGACTTTGCATCAAATAACATGCAGCGAACACTCCATAACCTTGCGAAGTCTACCAAGTAGCAACAATAAATCCATGGGTGACCACGGCTATTACCTTTAATGCCGTTGGCGAACCTAAATTCGAACAGCCCGAGCACCGGCCGCATTGGTCCTCGGTCCGATAGTGGGCGGCTTTCACCTTACTAAGGTACTCATGGATGGCGGCAGCGGACTAAACCTCATCTATGAAACCCTCGAAAAATGGAAATAGACTGGAACCGCATTGGCGAAGCAGCACAACCTTTAGAGGAATAATCCCTAGCAGGAAGCATCTGCACAGGAAAAATCACCTTGGGCGTAGTGTTATTTCGCCCGAACAATTACAGATCGAGAGGTCACATTTCAAGTGGCCCGTTCAACAGCGGATATCATGCTTTATTGGGATGAGAGGCATTCACAATTTTCAAGCTATACCCCATTATGGGTACATGAAGCTTAAAATGCCGGACCTAACGGAATCATCACTCTCGCTAGTGATCCGAACATAGCACTCACGTGAAAAAAGATCCAAGTCCACCTCTTTTAAACCAGCGAGATGAAATAGTCAAATTCAAGTCCACCAGCGGACCACTGCAAAGATGGCCTCCATTGGGGTACAATTAAACCACGATGTAGGCGCGCCTTTGAAATTTCTACTAAGCTGAGACATCTTTGCACGGCACCCTTGGACATGCCGGGAATCCCGTCGGTGGCGAGCACAGCCTAAATATCCTAAAAGTTCAAGCCGATCAAACAAGCTCTTGGCGCTTTTCGAACCCAAGAGACAGGCCATGGGAGAGGCTAGCCAAACTTTGGAAGCCGGATTCATCGAGAGATATAAAACATCGGATGGCTAGCAAACACGGTGATGGTACCAAGAAGGATAAATCCTGGCGCCTATGTGTTGATTTTAAAGACCTTAATAAAGGCTTGCCCAAGGATCCCTTCCCCTCCCTCGAATTGATCAAATTATTGGCCTTCTGAGGACCACGACTCATTGTGCTTCCTCGGCCGTACTCGGCTACCACCAAATCAAGATGGCGGAGCAGACCAAGCTACAACAGCATTCATCACTCCATCGGCCCGTTTGCTTCAACACAATGCCCTTTGGGCTCAAAAATGCCGGCGCAACATATCGGCGCATGATTCGGACATGTCGGCAAACCGGATCGGCAAAGCGGTGGAAGCATATGTAGATGGCGTGGTCGTCAAAACCAAGCGCGTCGAAACTCTAGTAGGCGACTTGAGGCTCACATTCGACAATCTTGAAAATATGACATCAAGCTCAATCCGGAAAAATCGTCTTGGCGTTCCGGCGGAAAGCTCTGAGGCTTCATTGTGTCGGTAGAGGAATTGAACAAACCAGCCAAGATCCGAGCTCTATCACAATTGGATATTCAAAAGACCTCAAACAAATACAAAATTGGCGGGATGCGTAGCGGCTCTAAGCCGCTTTATTTCCCGTTTGGGAGAAAAGCGTTACCCCCGCCTCCTCCGCCCGCCGAACACTTGAGTGGGCGGATGCCGCCTGGCGGACTTGAAGAAATAAAGGCCATTTGGCAACAAATCCGGTCTGGCAGCGCTGCGATGGCGAACCAATGCTATTATATATCGCGCAACACATCAAGTTGTCGGTAGCGGTGCTCGTTGTCGAGCGAAGCGGGCGGACACGGTTCCCTCTTCAAAAACCGGTTTACTATGTGTCCCTTGTCCTAACTCCATGCAAGTCCGGTACCCACACTATCAAAAGATAGCATCTGCGGTGTTCATGGCATCCGGAAGCTGCGACACTACTTTCAAGAGTGTTCGATAGCGGTAGCCTCGAAGTACCTCTTAACGACATTATAAACAACATGACGGCGGGCGGATTGCTAAATGGGCCATAGAGCTCCTTCCATTCGACATAACTTATAAGCCACGGCGAGCTATTAAGTCGCAGGTTTTGGCCGACTTCGTGGCGAATGGATTGGCGAACTCCCTAAAAAGTCGCATCGCATACTCAATTGGATCATGCACTTTGGGCTCCAAAATGTTGGCGGCACAGGGGCTGGCGTCGTCTGGCGTCCCCAACCGGGGACACAGTCCAATCGTCCTTGAGATAATGTATCACGGACTCCAACAACGCAGCGAAATCTGAGGCTCATACGCACGGCCTCGGGATGGCAGTCTCCATGGGCATTCAACGCCTAGAGGTGCGCGAGGATTGAACCTCGCAATATCTCAAATAAGCGGGGACTTTGATGCCAAAGATCCGAAAATGGCAGCATACCGCCAATGCGGTCCTAAAAATGTCGGCCGCAGTTGAAGGGCTCGAATTTCATCATATAGCCGGGATAACAACCGGCGGCTTATATATTAGCGCGCGCCGGTGCAAAAGCAGCGATGTCGTCCACAATATCTTTACGGAGCGGTTGTTCAAGCCATCCATTACTATGGGAAGGAAGTCCGCAATAACAATCCGGACCCAACGCCTTTGCTGGCGCGAACACTCGACACAACGGAGGCTCTGCCCCGAGATAACACCCTCGCTCACGAAATAATGGCGGTTATCGCCCGTGGGCCGGAACCATTCCTAGCCTACCTAACTAGGCAGGAACTCCCGAAAGACCAAAATGAGGCTCGCTGCATAGTGCGGCGATCTAAAGCCTATAAAGTCCATGAGGAGAGCTTTATAAGAAAAGCACTACGGAGTCCTTCAAAGTGTATCTCCGAAGAGGAAGGCGAAACCTCCTGGCTGAAATTCATGCGGACTGGGTGGGCACCACCCTTGCAGCCGGGGCCCTTGTAAAGCAAGGCCTTCCGTACAGAATTTTATTGGCCGGCGGCCGGGAAGATCTTGAGGACTTAGTCCGATGATCGTTAGTTGCCAGCTTTTGCTAACCAAAGCCACATGCCACCCACCCTTAAAACTATACCCATCACTGGCCGTTCGCAGTGCAGGGGCTTGACATGGTTGGACCCCTTAAGGAGGAACCCACAAGCAAAAATACCTATTGGTCATGGTGGATAAATTCACCAAATGGATAGAGCCAAGCTGTTAAAGCGGCGAATCCGGACGGTGATAGACTTCATATCGGGGTAGTGCACCGTTATGGTGTCCCTCACAGTATCATCGCGATAATGGCACCAACTTCATGGCGATGAGGTCAAATTATGGTGCAAAACATGGTCATCAAGCTCGATTACGCCTCGAGTCTATCACCCTCAAACCAGCGGCCAAGTCGAGCGAGCGAAGCGGTCTAATCATGGCGGCATTAAGCCCGGACTAGTGCGGTCCCTCAATGAATCTAACACACCTTTGGGTTGAGGCTCGACTCCGTACTCACGGGGGCTCGGACCACGCGAATCGTACTACGGATTCACACCATTCTTTATGGTTATGCAGCGCGAGAAACAGTCTTGCCTGCGACATAATACATGACTCACCTCGCGTGCACATGTATGAAGAAGAAAGCGAGCTCGATCGGCGGGACAGTTTAGACGCGCATTGGAGGAGGCGCGGCGTGGCAAAAGCTTCGTTCCGCATTCTATCAGCAGAGCTCGAAGATATCAAAGCGAGGAAATGCGGGCCAAAGCTTATAACGTTGGCGAACTAGTTCTATACTGCGGAAAAGAAAAGGACAAACTCAAGCCCAA
Source organism: Aegilops longissima (assembly GCA_021605205.1). Lineage (NCBI taxonomy): Eukaryota > Viridiplantae > Streptophyta > Magnoliopsida > Poales > Poaceae > Aegilops > Aegilops longissima. The sequence goes on from CM038677.1 coordinate 308,256,284, forward strand.
ATGGGAAGGTCCCTTCATCATCGACCAGGTCGACGGCGAACATACCGTCTGCTGAAACGCATCGGATAACCGACTCAAGCGAACCCATGGAGCAGCCCGTCTATGAAGATTCTCGCCTAAGCGCGGACTCAAGTTTGTCTCCTTCCTCCGTCCACATTTGCTATTTTTGCTGTCTTTTATTTCTCTCCTTCCTCCTCCTTCTTCTTGAAGCCTCTAGAGGCTCGTTTGTGCTTTTTAGCACATACTTGTGCGCTTGTCGCGCTCATTATACCGGGGCTTCTTTAACGAAGCTTATTTATCTGACTTCATGCCCAACACATCGTTAAACTTCGCATGTACCTTTTATTCACCATTATATGCATCGATATGACTTAAGTTTGGCCAAGCTGGGTTGCTGGCTCTGTGCTTACCCTATGTTCCCGATTGTTCGGCTAGGTGGTAAAGGGCACCTCTGCGATTATTCTTGTCGGGTCAGAGCGGATGTGTACCTCAGGTGGGTGAAGCCTAAAGCTAAGCGTTCTTAAGGGAATATTGATCGGTGAACTGAAAGATGATTTTTAATTATTTACCCATTTGCCCCAGATCATTTTCTGCTTTCATAGCAGCTTTGACATGCACTTTAGGGCATGCATCCTATGAAAAGGAACCCTTACAGGACTATTCTCCTGGAAGATGTTTCTTACTACCCATGTAATATAACATAACTAGTTGGGCACTTATGCGTACAGCAACAATGACCCCTCGCCTTGTCTCCATGCATACCACGGTTCTTATATAACCACGAAGGTATTCGGACACACTCCGGACTATTGGGTCCTGAATTGAAGCGAAAAAGGTCCGCTATGACAAGCGATCTACAATCCGGCTAGAAGACATTTTTTCATGTCATATTTTTACATAGTCAACTCGACTCATTGTATTCCTCCTCAATGCCATCTAATAGGCTATCTAATTTACAATCTTCTGGGAATACTTGGCGGCCAATTCTACTTGGCGTACACTAAACTTCTGGGATCTCCATCCCCATCGGGCCCCTGAGTCCGACCTCGGCCATGTGGTTTGGGTCAACAACCGTGTACAGCGTCTTTACCATGGCCCGAGCCTCCTGGCGCCTTGACAAGCGAGCGATATCTTCCATAGCCGGAGCGCCGCCGTGCTCCTTGAAGCAGCTCTGCCAGCTCCCCAATGCCTTGAGCGGGGAGATAGATAGCCACAAGGCACGGCGATGCCTTTCATCACTGCGGACTCGTTAAATGCGGTGGCGCAATTCGGGAAGAAGATCACCCGAAAAACTGGGCATCTCCTCCTCGGGGCGACACTGTGACAAACCTACATACATGTTTATGTTAGTCGCCTTCCTCGCTGAACTCTTTCAAAGTTCGATCAAGCACTTCTTGAAAATGCATGCGGACAAGCCGCCGATTCTCCTTCTGGTCGGACAAGCTGAGCACGAACATCCTTTAGTTCCTCATCCAGCTTGTTGTTGGCATCTTGGAGTTATTTTCTCTGCCGCACCCTTATAAGCATGCGCTCTCCTTGACCTTTAGCTGGCGCAAAATGTTGCTTGTCGGATCTAGTCCGGCGCCATCTGCAATGTTTTTGTCAGATTACACCATACACTTCATAAACTATTTATCTTTTGAGCGTATATTACGGAGGGGTCTCTGTGGCTCCCCACATGGCGGCTAGTCTTGACCTCAAGTTGGGCCTTGCACTCTTCAAGCTCTGGACGGTCGGGTATTCTTTTTTGTAAGATCCCATAACAAATGATCCTTAAGTCAGTTATTCTAACTATTTTAAGTCTCGGGAGACTCTTGGCATATATAAGCATCAAATTTCCTTACCGTATGTCCTTTACATCTTGCTCCATGGATCTGGCTAGACCATCTTGGCGGCGGCACGCAGTGCGCTCTCCCGAATGAAGGCATTCAAGGCCCCTTGGGAGAAACATGCATCACGAAGAACTGTCGGTGCACTGTGATTCAAGCGCTCTCCACCTCGGAGTTGGTGGCGGACAATCTGTCGGCATCCTCTTTGGAGGCGTCCGGCGTATGCCTCGTGTTCGCCTCCGCCACGGACCCGGCTTTGGGCACGGCGGTGGAGGTTCGATTGGCAACCTCTCCGGACTCGATCCGGGCGCTCTTTTCTTGAAAAGGCGTCGGCGTTAATCGCCTTCGAATCAATCCTAGGAACATGGTGACCGCCATACCATTCTTGGCGGAGTTTGATCCGGACCGCACTCCTTTTAACCTGCGGGACCCGTCTGCCCCTTGTTGGCTAGCCCATGTGGCTCGGCTTCACCTCGAAGGTACCCCTCGAAGCACCATTGGTATCTGATGATCAAAAAATAAGCGCGGATGGGTCATTATCGAATATTGGGACCTTGGTCTCGAGTTACTGTGAGGCTGAAGTATTAGGGGTAATCGGCCATGGCAGCAGCAAAGCATTATCGATGCTAAGTTGGTGGAATACCCGTCGATCAACTCCACCTTTATATCCGGATCCTCTTGGAGGTCGGATCGAGGACCGTTCGGATCCTCGGGTTGTGGGGCAGGCTGTGTATCTTCTCCATAGTCAGCGTAGTTCTGCGCGAAACCACGAAATGAGATATTTAACCATGGGAACATGGATCGGACAGGTCACAAAGATGTTTGCTTACCCAGCTTGAGGATTATTGAAGAAACTCCTTGATGGATTGGCGAGAAATCCTCCTCCTCCCCTTTATACATGGCAGACAAGATCTTCACGGTTCGGTGACGATCCGGCCCTTCTGCGGCCATGGCGGGTGGCATCGTCCTCCCGTTGAAATACCACATGGGGTGGCCCCTATATTGGGCGGCTGCACTCCCTCATAATGCAGATTGCCATGACTCAATCATGGTCAATCCGACATGAACCGATAACCTTATCCGGCTCATCGGATAGAGGACATCGGTCATTTTCCCTCGGGGCTCGAGGCGCCCGGCTTAAGCGCTTCTTGAGAGGAGCATTGCTGAACTCGGAAGGCCGATCCGAAAGGATCCGGCGCGAGGCGTCCTCCATGTAAAACCATTCCGAAGGCCAGGTCTTGGGACGCCTTCTTCGGGGTTCGGATAGGTATCCGGTCGGCGATCGCCATAGCTTCGGCTCCGCCCACTTGATATATTGACCCCTCATGAGAGCAGGGTACTAGGCAGAATAATCTCTTCCACAGCGAAATGAGCCTCGAAGCCCAAGAACAGTTCGCAAAGGGCGAAGCCCAGCGATGTGCAAGATGGAAGCGGGAGGCCGTAGAACTCCAAGACCCCGGAGAAAGCGGATGGATTGGAAATCCGAGTCCTCTTACTAGATAAGAGATGAAGCATACCAGCTCTCCTTTGGAGGATCGGGGACACTCTCCGCTTGCTTTCCGCCCTTGTAGGTGGCAAGTCCGGCTCGAACCCGGGACCATGAAGGCGGAGGAAGAAATCCCTTGGCTTGGTATAACTAGCTTCGCTATCTTGGGGCTGAGCATCTCTCCCAATTTCAGGCTGAGGCTGGGGCCTTGAGAGGAGGAGCTCGTCATTGTCCATGATCGAATGGGCTTTGGTTAGGCGCTCGATGAAAGCTTCATGAAGGGGGGTTGGTGTGACTCAGATCTAGATCCTCGCCCCTTTTATAGGCAGCTCATTTGCACATCTAGGGGGGTAAGTGTAAAAATACCCTGGCTCTTCGCATTCATTCAAACACGTGGAAGATGGCCATTATTGGGCGTAGAAGCCAAGGAGCGCAACATTTATCAGAAGCCGGACACTATTCGACAAGTATATGGAATTTGGAGAATTACCCGCCTCGCAATGCCGAAGACAATCAACGCGGGACTCGGCGTCATTGAAGCCTGGTTAGAGGAGCTCTTGAGGAGTCCCGGATTAGGGGTGTCGGGATAGCGAACTATCACCGTTGGCGGACTCTGGACTATGAAGATACAAGATTGAAGACTTAGTCTCGTGTCGGATGGGACTTTCCTTGGCGTGGAGGGCAAGCTTGGCGTCTGGATATGTAGATCTCCTACCATTGTAACCGACTACGTGTAACCTAACCTATCCGGTGTCTATATAAACCGGAGGGTTTTGAGTCCGTGGGGCGAACAACAATCATACCATAGGCTAGCTTCTAGGGTTTAGCCTCCTTGATCTCGTGGTAGATCTACTCTTCTACTACCCATATCATCAATATTAATCAAGCAGGGTAGGGTATTACCTCCATCGAGAGGCCGAACACAGGTAAAAACTGTCGTGTCCCTTGTCTCCTGCTACCATCCGCCTAGGCGCACAGTTCGGGACCCCCTACCGAGATCCGCGGTTTTCACACGACGACTAACTTTCAAGGGACCTATGTCAGACCTCCATCTCACGGACGATTTAAGTCATACAATTCAACAGCCGGAGAGTCGGCTGAAAGCTTGGACAGATTTCTCACTAAGAAGAATCAAATCGTCATTGCCGGATCTTTGAAGCCTTAGCAGCTTTCAAACACAGCGTTCGAGACGAATGGCTCGCCAGACACCTCGGCCAAGAAAAGCCGAGGACAATGGAAGCCCTAACAAGCCTTATGACCCGCTTTTGCATGGGCGAAGATAGCTGGATGGCCCGTAGTAGCACTAGCTACCCAGGCACATCTGAAGTCAGGGATGGGAATGTAAAACCACGGCCTTGTAAAGCAAGCGTCGAAATAACGAACAGCCGAAAACACGATTAGTAAGCGCGGTTAGGGGCTCTCGACCGATCAACGGAAAAAGCCTTTGAAAGGCAGCGAGATGGACCGTCCAGCAAACAAGATTCTAGACAAATTATGTCAGATTTAGGGCACCTCAATAAACACGCAAATCACACCCACGAGAGAATCTTTGGGTCTTCAAGCGGCCGGCAAGATAAGCGCCCGAACACAAGGGAGGAGACACCAAGTGAACGAGGATGAGCCTCGCTTGACAAAACAACGGGAGGCAGAAAAATTCCCACGAGAGGTCAAAAGCAGTGAACATGATTCACGTAACAAAAGGAGGAGCAAACCGCACTCCGAGACATATACACCCGTGGGCCCGTCACCCTAAGTTCAGCGCTTGGTGGCCTGCCCGATCCTTCGATCGCGAGGATCACCCGACTAGTATCCGGCCTGAGAGGATTGGCTGCCTTGGTGCTAGACCCAATAATCGGCGGATACCATCTCACCCAAGTCCTCATGGATGGCGGCAGTAGTCTTAATCGATATATCGGGACCACGATCCATAAAATGGGGATAGACGACAAGAATCGGCCAAAGCAATACTACCTTTAAAGGAGTAATACCAGGCCCAGAGGCCCGCTATGCGGGCTCTCTAGTACTAGAGGTTGTATTCGGTTCTCCGACAACTTCGAAGTGAAAAGTTAACCTTGACATCGCTCCATTCGAGCGGCTATCAAGCACTACTCGGAAGAACAGCCTTATTTCGTTTTAATGTAGTACCGCATTACGCTTCTCTTAAGCTTATGATGCACGGTCCACGGGGCATCATCATGAATTAAGCGTAAACAACGTTGCGTTCCTTACAGCGGAAGAGCGTGTAAGCGGCTTTAGCGATCGCACACTAAGCAACCTCTCAACCAGAATAAATGATTGGTCGTCAAGACCACGGACCGCAACTAGATGAGTCCGGCACACCACTAGCTATAACAGCTTAGATAAACTGAGATTGGTTTGATGGATATACCCCATAGGCGGTACCGGGGCTTCCGCATGTAAAAGGACTACAGTTTGGCTTGACCTCATTTAGATTGAATTTAATGAGAGTAATTAGTTTTTTATACGAAGACTTTAATCTAAGTTTTCTCTTTTACTGAGATGACAATCGTGCTACACCCTTCGGGATCTGGCTGCGCGAGACACGGTATGAGCGTGCAGCGAGGGCCAGCTCAAAGGTTTCTTTTTAGATTAAGACCATGTAAACCTTTCTTAGTGTCTATTGTTGCTAGACACCCCGGATACCTAACACAACCGTGAGGGATCTGGCGTTGTTGGCATTTAAGCCACGTCATACTAATGCTGCGTGCACAGAAATTTAGAATTCGATTATCAAGGCGTTACTCAGCCGGTACATGTTGTAAAGACCGAACACCTTAGGGAGTGTTCAACGTCGCAAGATTTTGCCTTATATGCACAAGCTCGATCATTTCTTTGGTCAAATGTTGGGTTTGCCCGGCTCCAGCGTTTTGCTACCTTCGTTCCGCTCTATCGGCTAAGGTGGCACGGAGAACTCTCTGCGATTGTGCCTGGTTCATCCGGATGAGCACCTCGATGAAAGCCGCCCGGTATCATGATAAAGTCGCGAGACTGGTCAACCACTTTCGATGACTTAGCGAATCTTGAGGATTCCTCCGCGTGTGAAGGGCGGTTTTCCGGTCATGTACGTCTGGCGCCCGTACTCGGATGAGCCGGAAGTACCGAGGGCTATATAGTAGCCCCTGTCAAACTCCTCGGCTAAGTGAAAGTGTTAAAGCAATATAGTCCGATTGCCTCGATCGCCGCGCTACCACCTCCTTAATGGACCAAGACGTTGCATCAAGTGTGAACATGCGCTTTTGCGAACACCCCGCATTATATCGTGAGCCTTTGAAACCGACAATTTGCAAACTTTCAGGTTATACACACACACACATAAGCGGCCGCACATGAGGCATCATAATACTTCGAGGCAAAGTATAAACACAGCCTTTATAATTCAAATAGCATTGTTTTTACAATCGAGATACATGTCACTCGAACATGACACTCTTGAAACCTTGAGCCTCTATTAAGCGAGCACCTTCTAGGACTTCTTCAAAATAGTGCTCGGCGAAACCAACCCTCTGGCGGATTAAGGTTGCAATAGCGGTGGCCTCCATCTACTGCGGTATGTCTTGACATGGGCAAGAGCCATCCGTGCACCCTCTATGCACGCCGACCTCTTTACAGCGTTGATATGCGGCACATCACCAAGGAATCATTGCACTAGACCAAAATAACTATTCAGCCTTGGTCCTTCAGGTCATAGATGATCCACGACAGACCTCATGGCAAGTCTGTACAACCTATGGAGCTCGGCCCACTCGACCATTTGCTCATTTAACAGCAGCAGACCGCTGGAGCATTGAACTGCGACCAGAACAACTTTTCCACTTTGTGATCTTTTTGATCTTTGAAAAACTTGAGTGCATCGGCCTTTTTTGCCAAATCCAAATCTGGCGCCGTAGAACTCCATAATTGATCAGAAGGGCATACTTAGGATCTCGAACCGTCGCAACAAAAGGGCTTCCCGGCCGTCATATCTACGGCAGCGTAGCTCCTCCTTTGCCGCTCTGATTTTAGAAGCGGGTTGCCTTAACTGCTACCATGGCTTTCTCGAGTCCGCCGTCTTCGTTTGACTTTCCCTTTCTAGAAGCTCATAGCGAGTGTGCATCTTTAACTCAACAGCCATCTTGGCTATTTTCTCTTTTTCTGGCAATCGCGCCTTTATTCGACTCTTAACTCTTGACCGCCTTTAGGGTGGCGCATCCTCCTCTGGCTTGTTCCTTGGCTCGGGCAAGTTCCTTGAAGGTCTCCACAGCGGCAGCTCCATCTGCGATCACATCATATTATAGATACTAGCATCATGCTCCTCTTAATATATGTTGATCACGGAGAATACATACCACAATGCCTCGTCAAGCCGCTTTGTTTACAAGCGATGTCGGCATCCGCCGCATCAAGCTACCGCTTGATTCGACAAAGCCCGACCAGTCCGGCTATGCTGGACCCTCGGCCCTTTGCACATAAAAGCGGTATGATCATTACACAGGACTATGATCCTCTATTTGCCGCCTTTTACGGCAACAACGAGTCTCGAGGGCTACTATACGCATAGGGCACACCTAGCGTGTGTGGTACCGTCAAAATATACATATTACTGCGTACCTCAAAGCCTCTCGTGAGCTCATAAAAGCTTCATGCAACCCGCTTTAGACGGATGAAATCCTCTCAACCACCATACCCATTAACGTACGATGCGCTTCTGAGATAGTCGCTTGCTCCGGAATATTCATCAGTGCGTCTGGTCACGCACCAGACAGCTCCGGACTCTTTTATTGCTCCCTTAGGGCGAATACTCGGGACTTGGGAGGCGAAGGTCACCTTCGGCCTTGGTGGATCAGGAGAAATCCTTCATGACGACACTCTGGGTCGTCCACCCCATGAGGCGGGGAGGCATGGGGAGGCGTTTCGCTCTCCATCATCTCCGTAAGAAGATCCCCCGAAGACAAAATCTGTCGAGAAGGGCTATGAGCCGAACTACAAGACATACGTCTCGGTTATTGTCCTCGGAAATAAAGTAGGATATATTTACTATAAAGTACTTTTGTTTACTTACAGCTCGGTGGAGGCTGGTCCCCTTGGTCTTGTCAGATAAGGATGCCCTCGGCGTAGGGCCCCGACAAAGGTTTCTTCCTCGTTTGGAGACCATTGTTTCCAAGTCTTCAGAGGCGGTCCTCTTCCTTCCCTGGGGAGAGGGGATTTTAGATTCTTCTCCCCGGTTATCCTCCTTCGCGGAGGCACTAATTCCCCCGGTTTGGATGAATAATGAGTGAGGCCCGCTTTTGGCTTCTTTATTCCTCCCTTTATCTTCCCCTGATGCGCTTGATAAGGCGCAAGCTCAAACATCTGGCTAATCGAGGATCCGTGAGCTTCGGGAGCAGGGCGAACACTGATCATCTTCGCCTTTTTTATCCAGTCCTGGTCAAAGACCGACCTTTCAGAATGATTTTGTGATAAATAAAGAGACAAAACGTTCGGCCGAAGAGTTACTTACTTGGGTGTCTGGACGATTGCAGTTTAGGCCCGCATCCTCGGTGTTGTCTGGACACTTTATTCGTGATCCGAAGAACAATCTGTACATCTCTTCGAGCGTCATGCCGAAGAATTGCTGAATGGTTCACGGTCCTTCCGGGTTGAACTCCCACATGCGGAGAGATCGACGTTGGCATGGAAGGACCCGACGAACTAGCATGACTTGCATTACCCTGACAAGGCTGACATCTCTCTTGAGGAGATCCCGGATGGGACTCTGCAATGTCGGCAGTCCAGCCCCTTGTTGACCCATGGCGCTTGATTGTGGCGGGGAGCCCGAGCAGGCGCGGGGCAGCTACCCATAGTACTTCATGGAGCCGTGATGTAAAACCACTCCTGCTGCCATAAGTCGGACATCTCGGGGAAGGATCCCTTTGGCCATGGAGCATCGACGCCTTTGCTTATTATGGTGCCTCCGCACTCTGCGTATCGCCCATCGATCATCTTCGGCTTCACATTAAAGGTCTTGAGCCATAAGCGAAGTGTGGGGCGATCGGAGGAAAACCTCGCCTGACGATAAGCAGCGAGAGAAGGATGGAATCCGGAGCCAGATCATGGAAATCGAGCCCGTAATAGAACATAAGCCCTCTAACAAAGGGATCAAGACTAAAGCCTAACCCTCGAGGGAAGTGGGAAACAAATACGACGCTCTCGTTAGGTTCGGGAGTGGGGATGACCCGCCCTTGAGCAGGCAGCCTGTGTGAGATTTCAGCGGTCAGATACCTGGCTTCTCTTAGCTTCTTAATGTCCTCCTCTGTGACAGAGGAGGCCACCCACCGGCCTTGAAGGTTGGATCCGGACATGATTGAAGGTCCGAAGTGCTTGGCCTCTGCCTTGGGTGCTGGAATTCGAGGTGGGAGAAGGGAAAGATCGAGCGCAAGAAGAAAAGGACAGGCCTTGACCCTTTATAAAGAGGGTGAATATCAAGCGCCCTCCGCACGACCGTCTGGGACTTGCCTAAAATCAAGGAGTCGTACCAGCGGGCATGATTGGGTAACCCACACCCATATTGATGAGAATCTCGTGAAAAGAGGGACACGATCTCTGCTTCGACAAGACGTGCCAATAAAACCGCCTCGCAACACGTGCAGTGGCAGGCTCGGAAAAACGGTTCGTCATGACCAGACCACGACAGAACGTCACGTTAAGAAAAGTTGTCATCAGATTAAATTTGTGGGAATATTATTCTCTCTATGGTGGTATGTGGAATTTGTTTTGCAGATCCGGACACAATCCTTGTGTTCAAAATCTTCTATGGAGTATTCGGAGGAAGAACCCGCCTTGCAATGCCGAAGACAATTTGCGCTCGGACTCATCGTCATTGAAGCCTGGTTTTGGGGCTCTTGAGGAGTCTGGATTAGGGGTCCTCGGACAGCGGACTATATACTTTAGCGGATTTGTTGGACTATGAAGATACAAGATTGAAGACTTCGTCCCATGTCCGGATGGGACTCTCCTCGGCGTGGAAGGGAAGCTTGGCAATACGGATATGTAGATCTCCTCTCTTGTAACCGACTCTGTGTAACCCTAGCCCCCTCTGGTGTCTATATAAACCGAAGGGTTTTAGTCCGTAGGACAACAACAATCATACCATAGGCTAGCTTCTAGGGTTTAGCCTCCACGATCTCGTGGTAGATCAACTCTTGTAAAACTCATATCACCAAGATTAATCAAGCAGGAGTAGGGTATTACCTCCATCGAGAGGGGCCGAACACAGGTAAACATCGTGTCCCCGCCTCTGTTACCATCCGCCTTAGGCGCGCATTAGGACCCCCTACCGAGATCCGCCGGTTTGACACCGACACGTGAGGGGTTTGAGCATTGTGTAGAGAGGTCAAGCGGTCGAACAACAAAATAGCGGTTGGTCTTAGAAGGTCAAAAGAGACGAGGAAGAAGCGGCAACTATCAACGGATGCAAGCTTTATGAAAACATGTGAATGCAGTATGCATGATCACATGATGAATGCAACAAACAACATAAAACACACGGCGGCAATGAAAAACATGGAAGGCATGTGGAGCGTCGGTCTCGGGGTGTCACAACACTCCTCCACTTACAAGAGATCTCGTCCTGAGATCTAAGGATGGCACCGAAGAGAAGCGGAAAAGGAAGAGAAGAGGTAAAACTAAATTGTTTCTTCGTCAAATGAGCGAAACCATGAACCTTGAGAGGTTGGACAACTTGAAAGAAAGAATAAAACAGAGATGAACGAGATTGAAAAGCTCCGTTAGAAAAGAGGAACAAGGAACATTATGAGAACCTTGTGGGTTGAAAGACATGAAACAAGAGCTTAACGAACCAAAAAGAATATGCCACCACACCGGTATAATGAGATAGCGAAGGAACAAGAATGACAGATTTGGACATCACTCCGATAGAAAAGGGAAGGAAAACTTGACAAAATGGGAAGAACTTGAAAAGAGGGCACAACACTCCGGTTAAATGGATAAGCACGAAAAGAACACGGTCCTCGCAATTCGAGATGATGAGTGAAGAGAGCAACATCACAGTGTCTCCGGAAGGAAGGAATAGAAGCTAGATTGTTGGGATAAAGGGACGGAGAAGAAAATGACAACTTCTGCCACAAAAGAACTTTGAAAGCACCCTTCCAAGAAGGTTATAACGGAGTTGTTGAAAACCAACAACGAAAGGAATAAGCTTGTAGTGGGCTTATGGAAAACTTCTCAAAATTGACGCGAAATCGTGCCACTACGGAACAAATAATATAATTGATAACACCAACGAGATGAAAAAAACTTCTTCCTTGAGATGATAGAGATAACTTGGACCATTGATAAGCACCACAATAGCACACTCCTTAGGGAAGGATGTAGGTGAAATATAAGCCAAGATAACTCCAAGGAAGAAAATGATGGATTTAAATATCTCATTCCTGACGACTTGTCAATCATGAAGCATGAAGAATTGTGAAAATGACATAACACCACCTAAAAGATAAGATAGAAAAAATTGCACTTGAATGCAAGATGAAGAATACTTGAACTCCTCAAATCAAAACATGTGTTGAACACCATGTTTATTATAGAAATATAGTTTGGCGGATCTTAACTCGAGAGAATCTTGAAGAACAATTGAAGAATCACGGAATCCTTGACGAACCACCATGTAGAGCCTCCATGCGGAACTCCGATAATGAAAGGATGATAAAAAGAAAGAAGTTGTGAACACAAGTGAAACCTTGCAATGATTTAGATGAAGCATCGCTACGAGATAATGTGGAAAACTTGGAACTCCATAAGAAAGATGAACAACATATAACTAAGAAACTGATGTCACGGAAAAACTCCTGTAGAAAAGAATTAAACAATTGGATGAAACAAGAATAAGAATTATGTTATCGTATCCTTCACCAATTTAAATTGATGACAAGCAACGGTTTGGCATGCCACTTATTCTTCTTGAAAAGATTGAAGCGAGAATAAGCAACTTGGGAAGGTCTTCCCACGAACCACGGTAGGATTGAAATAATGAATAAATTAATATGAGAACATAGGAAGAGAATCTTGAACAAACCGCTTTAAGAACTTGAAAGCATACGAAGGAAAGAGCACAAATCACCGGGAAGAATTGGAAAATGAAAGAAGATACTTGAGAGGATTTAGATACAAATGAGCGAAGAGATCACGAACTGATTAGAGAATACTTGAGCGATGCACCGTAAAATTTGGAGAGCGAGGCTGAAAGTTGGAATGAATAATTACGAGATGATGGGCTCCAGAGAATAAAACTGAAAAGGCTCCTGAATTGCTCCATATGGGTGAAAATAATTCCCACAATCGAAAAAAATTATGAGAGGATGGCATCAAACTTGAACTTCGCATCTTTGGAAGAACGGTTAAAGATTTGGAGGAAAAACTCGTTTCGGTCTTCAGATCCGAGAATGACGACGATAAACACCACCATGAATTGTTGAGGCACTCGGAATGAAATTTAGAAAGGTTGAACCAATGATGTAAAAAATTTGAAAGATCTTGGAGAAAGACATTTGGTGATAACAATTCATTCTTCGTCAAACTTTGCAATGAATTTGAGAATAACTCCGGAAAGAATTAGAAGAGTCAGGTAAGATACTGGAAAGAGACCTGTGGGTTAGGACCCACTCAAAAGAAACATCGTTGAACGATTTAAAATATAGATATCGCCGGTTGAATTAAATGGCTTGAATAAGGTAAGACCTCGAAATAGCTTGAAAGGATTACGAATAGAAACTTGAATCTTCTGGGACATCCCAGCTCCGGATGAACATGAATAGCAAGAGGTGGATGATTAAGAGGTGCACGGCATGAAAAACATTTGAAACGAGGAAAAGATATGATCGACAAACCTTGAATTGAATCCTTTGGAGAAGAAAGAGAGCAAGAATGATAAACTTGAAGCTCATTAGTATCTTCATGGGAAATCACCGGATAAAACGTTGACAAAAAGAATGGAGAGACTTCCCATCAATAAAAATGATACTTGATTAAGAAATCTGAGTCCTTGAAGAAAAGGGTGGGAGGGCGGGAAAACAAAGGCAACTTCGGGCAGATGGAATAAACACCGTTGAGAAAAACTTAGAATTGATCTCGCGAATGTTGAAAGCATATGATTAACTTGAAGAGAAGCACACCGGTTGGGAATAGAATAGGGATGTCAATCTAGATAAATAATAAGGATTAGTTGTCACGCCCAATATGCGACCCTATCCAAAAGGAACTCGACGGTCCCACCAAGGATAGACCCGCATATTGAAACGCTTTTGCAAGGTGGATATCATTACATCAACATTACATAATACATAGGGATACATACATAAGGCACAAATGCCACCAGAATACATCAACATCATATACAAGATCAACATCCGACTACGGATGAAACATAAACAAGCTCAAGCGACATCCACCACCTAGCCCAGGCTGCCGACACTGGAACCTATCCCTGATCGAAGAAGCGGAAGAAGAACTCCAAAACAAGCAACATCGCTCTCGCGTCATGATCATCATAAACCTGTACACTGCAACTGGTGGTGTAGTAATCTGTGAGCCACGAGGACTCAGCAATCCCATTACCATGGGTATCAAGACTAGCAAAGCTTAAGGGAAAGGAAGGGGTAAAGTGGTGAGGTTGCAGCAGCGACTAAGCATATATGGTGGCTAACATACGCAAATGAGGCGAGAAGAGAAACAAAGGAGCGATCGTCAACTAGTAATGATCAAGAAGTGATCCTGAACTCCTACTTCGTCGGACATAACCCGAAACCGTGTTCTCCTCTCGATCAACCCGAAAAGAGACACTCACGGTTACACACGGTTGGTGTATTTTAGAAGAGTTTGCTTCAAGTTTACTACAACGGATATTAACAAATTCCCATCGCCACATAACATGACACGGCTCTCGAAAGTTTATACCTGCGGGGTGTCCCAACAACCCATGATAAGCTCTCGCGATCAGCGAAGGATATTCCTTCTCCCGGAAGACCCGATCAGTCTCGGAATCCGGCTACAAGACATTTCGACGACAATAAAACAAGACCAGCAAAGCCGCCGGATGTGCCGACAAATCGATAGGAGCTGCACATATCTCGTTCTCGGGCACACGGATGAGAAGCGTCTGAGAACCAGCGTAACCCAAGTTGCCATGGAATGGTCCCATACGGTGCTCTAGTTTGGATCAACACTCGGAGAACCACCGGCGAGGGGTAAAATAAAGATGACCCTCGGGCTCCGAAACCAAAGGGAAAAAAAGGGCTAGGTGAGGCAAATGGTAAAACCAATGTTGGGCCTTCTTGGAGGAGTCTTATTCAAAGCGAACTGTAAAGGGGTTCCATAAATCACCCGACAGCGTTAGGGGCGCAAAATCCGGGAACATAATACCGATATGGCGGAAACTAGAGGCGGCAAGAGTGGAACAAAACACCAGGCATAAGGCCGAGCCTTCCACCCTTTACCAAGTATATAGATGCATTAATAATATAAGATATATTGTGATATCCCAACAAGTGAACATGTTCCAACAAGGAACAACATCTCCATGTTCCAACAAGGAACAAACTTCATCTTCTTCACCTGCAACTAGCAACGCTATAAGAGGGGCTGAGCAAAGCGGTAACATAGCCAGACAACGGTTTGCTAGGAATGGTGACAAAAGGTTAGAGGCTGACATGGCAATTTGGGAGGCTTGAGCAACAAGTGATAGGTAGCGCAGCATAGCGATAGAACGAAGCAACTAGCATAGCAATGATAGTAGTGAGATCCAGGGTAGCGGTCATCTTGCCTGAAATCCCGCAAGGAAGAAGAACGAGTCCATGAAGAAGATGAGCGGATGAAGCCGAACCAAGCGTGAATGAGCGAATCCTCACGATCATAGCAAGCAGGAACTAACAAGAAGAAGCACACAACATAGTAAACACACCACACATGAACAAGACATGATGCACAACAAGCATGATGCATGACAAAGCTACATGAAGCTACTCATGGCAAGAGATGATGCAAACAAGAGCAACACATCAAAGCAAGTTTAAATGAGGCGGAAACAACATATAACAATCCGGTAAGTCCTCATATGCAAATTTCGAAATTGGTCCAGATCTGAATAAACCTTATGTTCAAGTTGTTAAACAGCAAGTTAAGATGCACCAATATGATCTACGAAATTCTAGTCAAGTTACATATAAAGTTCATTTAATTGAGACTCGGACCTAGAAGATATGAGCAAAACAAGTTAAACATGGCATTGATGCAAAATGCATACAAACATCAAGCAAACACCTCAAAACAAGGATGCAACATGATAATATGAAACTATATGCAAAAACAAGAAAGTTTCATATAGAGCACACTCAAAACGGAGCAACGGTTCGACACATACACCCTATACAAGTTTAAAAGACAAGCTGTCCAAAACAGCAACTAGGCATATTGCAAGCATCAAAACAATATGCTACAGCACCAAAACATGAAAACAAAAGACATAGACATGATGTACATGTAAAGCATGACAAAACATGAACACTGAGATATCTCCAGAAATCACTAGAACATGCTCAAACACACATGGCAAGATTGCAAATAATAACAGTTTCAGACTTTAGCAGAAATAAAATCAGGTTGCAATGTTTAGAGCTATCAAACAACATGTTACAGGAACTTATCATGGCTAAAAAAGGCATGGCATGAATCTACTATATGCATAGAACAAAAGTCCTTTACTGACCATGAGCCACAAAGGATCAGAAAATAAGATGGCACCCATGTAAACATGGCAAGTTATACAATAGATTCATACATGGCAGAAACAACAATAAGTAGGCATGTTGGTGAGCTTGAACCACTCACCACAGAGCAATACATGGCATGGCAAGGCAACTCGCAGTAAGAAGACATGACATAGAAGCTATACATGGCAAGAACAACATCATAGCATACACGGATCAACTACAACAACCTTGGCAAAATTGAATAACATGTAAACAATCTGCCAAGAAACACTTTATAGCAAAAGTAGAGCTCGATTGACTCAAGCTATGGCACTCCATAATTTCAAACAAGGGCATGGATGGATAGAGAATAACCATATGTTCAAAACATCCTTACTGAAGTATCTCAAAATAAGCATGGATCTCTCGGTAGTATCAAGTTAACATGGCATAAAAATATCAACAGAACAGGGGCTGAAATCAGCAACATCATGAAGGCTAGTTTGCATGCTTGTGCTAGTCACCACATAGATCACAAAAATACATGGCATACACCCCTGTAAAGATGGCATGGCATATTACAAAACACATGTAGGACTCAAGTTCATAGGGTGCACACATCAATCATGGCAAAAATGACAAAAGTGCATGTTCTGATAAGAATCTGAAACTAACATCACATAGCCCTCTTCTAACAGCATTTCGGGCACCAAGACGAGCTCAAATGCAAATGATGCAATGAGATGAAATGATCTACTCATCGGGCGAACATTTTGACATATTACACGCATAAAGCAGACTCACGGATGCAGAGTTATGATATGGCGATCTTTGCATGAAAATCTTTGAAAAGCGGGGACTTAGGCATATTTTACCTCCGGGAAAGTCAACCCAGGGCCAGGCGTTCAGGATGGAGGATCCGGGATGGGGCGCGACGTTTGGCGAGATCGGTGGATCTCATCCACCTTCTTCTCCGGCGAGTGGCGGCGAACTCCAGCGAGAGGAGGTCGGAGGAGGCCGGAGGAAGGCGTCGCGGCGGCGACGGGCGGACGCCCGACGAGAGTCCGGCGAACCAGCGGAGAGCGGACAGTGGCGAGAGAGATGCCGGGAGGAGAGCTGCAGGAGGCAGCCACGGCCCGTGGCAGCAGGCAGGCGGCAGGCAGGGGCGAGGCGGGCGACGGAGCGCTTGAGCCGGGGAGGCAGGCGGAGGCGGCCGAGGATCCGAGAGACGCCAGGCGCCGGGCGCGGCGGGCGCGCCAGCCAGCGCGGCGCCGGCGCCAGGCCTGGCGAAGCGCGCTGATGTGCTGGGCAATCGCGACCAGGCGGGCTCCCAGCAGGCCAGCCAGGGCCAGGCGGCGGCGGAGTCTTGCGGCACCACGCCTGATGTCTGCGGGCGGCGGGCGATTCGTCCGATGGCGGCGGACGTGTCCGCCTTGAGGGACGATTTTAGGGTTCGGGAGGAAGAAGACCAGGGATTTCGGAGGGAGGCTTATTTATAGATAGAGGAGCTAGGAGAGTCAAATGAGGTGCGGTTTTCGCCCGTGATCGTGATCGAGCGACCGAGAGCATGGAAGGAGTTTGCTGGGTTTTGGGCCACTTTGGAAGGTGTTGGGCTGCAAAGAAAAGAGGGTTTACTGATTACCGGTTAACCGTTGGAGTATAAACGACCTCCAAATGGCCGAAACTTGACAGGCGGTCTACGGTGCTATACCAAGGCAGCTTGACAAACCTCGGTCCATTCGAGACCGTTTAACACCCTTTACGAAAAGAGGCAAAAGGGCGCCGGGAGACATAGGAGTGCCGGATTGCAAAACGGACAACGGGGAAAAAGCTCGGATGCATGAGACGAACACGTATGCAAAATGAGATGCCCATGATGACATGATATGAAATGCATATGATGACATGGCAAAGTGCAACACGCAAGCACATGACATGGCAACGACGGCGAATAACTGGCAGACATCTGGCGCATCGAATCCGGGGCGTTACATTAGTATTCACGAATATGAGGACACCGCTTAGGAAAGCTATGGAATCAACACTTGACATCGAAGCAACTCGAATACCACAACTCAAAACAAAACAAAGGATTTGGCTTGCAAGATAAGCCGGAACAAATGCATATGATAGATATTTACCCAATCCCATATCATGCATCTGTCGGAAAGATATTCTAGGAGCTACTTGAATTCCCACCTATAAACTCCCGAAAGTTTCTGGTTATGCAATCTGGTGTTGGGGATACATGGGAAGCTTGATATCTCACCCAAACTAACAATCCCTACATCCAGCTGTATCCATCCGTCAACACATAACCAAGAAAATTCCGGAAATCGTGTACCTCAACCTTCGAAAAGCATCCGTTATACCAGCTATGGCAATAGTCCCGAACTCCCGCCTCACTACTGGGTGGCGTCGAGGTTATCTCACCAACAACTGCATAAAAGAGATTTTTGATGTGGGCGAAACTCAGGTATTCCAGAACTGCAACGATAAAATTGTGACGACAACACCTCGGAGCTCAACTTCCTGGGACACTGCCACAACCCCTAAATGTCAGGAGGCAACAAGGACAATGTTCTCGTCACAAGAATATCGGAACGATCCCAAGATACCCGCGTGATCCTAATTTTTTTTCGTGATATTTGAGGAGAGGAAAGACAAAACATCTACGCCAGGATGCCTAACCAGAGCCCATCACAAGCTCTCATGATCAACGAAGGATATTCCTTCTCCCAGAACAACCCAATCAGACTCAGAATCCCGGTTACAAGACATTTCGACAATGGTAAAACAGGACCAGCAAGACCGCCCGACTGAGCCGACAAATCCCGATAGGAGCTGCACGTATCTCGTTCTCAGGGCACACCGGATAGGTCAAGCTACGAGTAAAACCAGCACTCAAGTTTCCCCGAGGTGGCCCCGCTGTCGGTGTCAAAACCGGCGGATCTCGGGTAGGGGGTCCCGATCACGTGCGTCTTAGGCTGATGGTAGCGAAAGCAAGGGACACAATGTTTACCCAGTTGGGCCCTCTCGATGGAGGTAAAACCCTACTTCCTGCTTGATTAATATTGATGATATGAGTAGTACAAGAGTAGATCTACCACGAGATCGTAGAGGCTAAACCCTAGAAGCTAGCCTATGATGATTATGATTATGATCGTGATCGGCCTTCTAGGACCAACCTCTTGGTTTATATAGACACCGGAGAGGCTAGAGTTTACATGAAGTCGATTCTGAGGAAGGAAATATATTATCCGGATCGCCAAGCTTGTCTTCCACGCATGAGGAGAGTCCCATCCGGACACGGGGCGAGTCTTGAGTCTTGTATCTTCACGCTCCAATAGTCCGGACGAAGTATATAGTCCGGCTGTCCGGATACCCTAATCGAGATTCCCTCAGTATCCCCTGAACCAGGCTTCAACGACGATGAGTCCGGCGTGCTGTCTTGTCTTCGGCATTGCAAGGCGGGTTCCATCTCGAATACTCCAAAGTAATTATCGAACCTTTGGAATGCGTGTCGGATCTGCAAAATGATCTTCACATACCAACGTAGAGAGAATGATATTTCACAAATGCAATCTGCTGACAACTTTTTTTAGACAACGTGATATGTCATTACGGTCGGGTCATTTCGAACCGTTTTCCCCACAACCAGCCACAACGCATATTGCGAGGCGGTTTCCTTGACACGTCTTGTCAAAGCAGAGATCGTGTCCCCTTATCACGGGATTCTCATCAATACGGGTATGGGTAACCCAACCACGCCATCAATCGTGGCGCTTGGGAATTAAACGATTCTCAACGGGCAAGTGGGGAGGCGCACCGCTTTCGTCGCCTCTATAAAGGGATAAGGGTTCCCCATTTTTACCCAAGCCTTCTTCCTGCTTTGCTCACCCTTGCCCCCTCGAGCTCTAGCGCCCTAGCCCAAGTCTTCTCCGCACAGCTAAACATGCCCGGAGCAGGAGGCAAGTGGGTGGCCTCCACCGTGAAGGAGAAGCATACATGAATCTTGGTGGCGGATACTTGGTTGCAGACATCGCGCACCGGCTACCGGACGCCGGGCAGGTCATTCCAACTCCGGAACCTCACAAGAGGGTCATGTTTGTCGCCCACTTCGTCCTTGGACTGGGATTTCCACTTCATCCCTTCGTCCGCGGGCTCATGTTCTACTATGGGCTAGATTTCCATGATCTGGCCCCAAATTTCGTCCTCAACATCTCGACATTTATCATTGTGTGCGAGGCCTTCCTCCGCATCAAGCCTCACTTTGGCTTGTGGCTACAAATCTTCTGTGTGAAGCCGAAGATCGTGAGCGGCCAGCAAGCAGAGTGCGGAGGGGCCATGGTGGGCAAGATGCCTAACGTCACCTAGCTTGACGGCTCCTTCGCGGAGACCGTGAAAGGGTGGCAATCAGGGTGGTTCTACATCACCCGAGCAGCCTTGGCGCCAACCTGGGCGGCGGCCCCAGTCAGATCCGGAACCCCATGCGGCTCACCTCACAGGAAAGGAAGGGCTGGCACAGGGGCGAACCTCGCAGAGCTGACCGGACTCGAACTGCATCAAGAATATGAAGGACAAGAACATCAAGCTTGTCAACGTGATCCAGGTCATGCTTGTCCGCCAGGTTCTTCCGTGCCAAAGACGGGTATTCAATCTGTGGGAGTTCGTCCCGGCCGAACACCGGACACTTTGAAGGCTCTACGACATGATGCACAAAGGCGCATGTAAGGTGTTGTTCAAGGCCTCCTAAGTACCTCCCCCCACATCCGAGGACCCGCGGTCTTCATGCCCCCCCGTCCGATGAGTTTTCTGACTACCACCGGATTCAGTTCTTCCTAACATATGCATGGGGGAGTCCTAAGTCATTGTGTGTATTTGATCAGGATTATGTGGAGACAGCGGAGCGGATTGATGTCCGCTCCGCTGCGGAAGGTCCAGCCGATGCTCTCCCAGCGGAGATGCTAGTCTCGGCGCCCTACAAAACACCGGAAAAAAGCCCGAGGGACGAGAAAGGGTCTCCAGCGTGAAAGTCGTGCGGACGCCTCATCCGAGGACGACGAGGCACCTCCTCCCCGAGGAGAGGAAGAATAGGAAGAGGCCGCCCCATCCATGAGAGGATGGGGACCTAGGAAAAGCAGACCAGGGGCGGGAAAGGCCCCGGCGCAAGGCAAATCATACCCACGTCGTCTGAAGGCGACGAGGCAGATCCTCCAGCGGAGGCGGGGAAACACGAAGAAGTTCTGCCTCCCACAATGGGGAGGAGAAGAAGAGGAAAGCCGCCCGGAGAAGGCAGGCAGGAGCGTCAAGAAGGAAGGCGTCCCTTCCGACTACTCCACCACGGCCGCTCACGGTGATGAAGAGTGGCTGCCGAGAAGCCCCTAGTGAGATCGTGAGTCTCCGCACTCTATTGTACTTTAAGCGACTTTGTTTCATAGTCTTGTTATAACGCCCGAACATATATGCAGTCCGGCGGGGCCCATCGAGTTATCGTCTTGGATGGGTCTTTGAGTAATCGAGATGAACTTCGCTCCGGCGGCCACTACTCGTCAGCTGCGAATGACACGGAGGTGTTGTCCCAAAGGCTCCCAGAGCGGGGGGAGGTGACTCTGGAGGCGCCCCAAGGTGGAATTCCAGACGTCGGACACACGGGGTTCAAGATCCCCACGGATCATGTTGATGAGAGCCGCAGTAAGCTGGGCTCTCAGCCGAATACTGTTCCGGAACCTCCAATGGTTCCGGACTTAGGCGGGCAGCCCCTCGTTAGGGAGGGCGAGCCGTCCGTGCCGAGGACTTCCGTTATGCCCGAGGCGTCGGATTGTCTGCTGGAAGCGCTTCGCGGTGCTTCCATGGATGAAGAGCACCGTACTCTTATGAGTGCGGTGATTCATAAGGTTTTGTCCGCCAAGAGCGGACTAACCGAAGCTTGCACCAGCCTCCTGATAGGCTTTGAGGCAAGTAATAAAAATGTTTGAAATTACTACCCGATAGGTAGTAGCCCCTGATACTCTGTTTGGTGTTCAGAAAGGAAAGCCAAACGGAGGTTCGATTATAGTCCGTAGGAGTCTAATAATAGGTGTGCATGTGAATAAGAAGGCTGTGCTGCTTGCCGCTGCTGTCCGCACAGCCGAGGTCGCCGGACTAAAATGGGACCTGGAGCAGGCGCAAGGAGAGCTCGACCTCACGAAGAGGCAGCTCGAAGAGAACAAAGGTGAGTAATTCCCCGCTCTCATATAATGAAGAATAGGCAAAATTGGTTATGAAAGTGCGTTATATCGACTAGAGGGGGGGGTGAATAGGCGATTTTTATGAATTTTACAAATTCTTCACTGAGGAATTTGCCGGTGAGGAAATTCCTTAGCGAAGAAATACATGCAGCGGAATAAGTACTCGAAGTAAGCATAACAGATTACAAGCATAGTCATCATGATGAAATGAAGACAATCACAGAGTACGAAAAGCGTAATCACAGGATAACACAAGATGAAGACAAACAGGTGAAGAAATTGGGCGAGGAAATTGAGAAAGTCTTGATCAAAGTCTTCAAACACAGATATGAAAACCACTCAACACGAAGAATGAGGAAATGAAAGGGTTGAGGAAATAGAACCAGATTAGGTTGGTGAAGACAATGATTTGGTAGACCAGTTCAACTGCTGTCTCGGTTATGCGTCTGGTTGGAGCGGTGAGTATTTAAACTCGAGGACCGCATCCGGACACCCGATCCTTGAGCACGCAGCTCAGGACACCAAGTCCTCACCGTATTCTCCTTGAACTAAGGCCACGCAGACCTCGTCCAATCACTCGGGGTAAGTCTTCAGGCGACTTCCAAACCTTCACATACTTGGTCACTCGGCGATCCACAATTCCTCTTGGATGCTCTAGACCGTGGCGCCTAACCGTCTGGAAGAAGCACAGTCTTCAAAGGTAAAAGCGTCGGATCCACGCGGGATCAATTTCTTGATGATGCTCAATCACTTTGGGTTTGTTGGGGTTTGGTTTTTGGGATTTTCCTCACTTTTGGGTTTTTCCTCACTTGATGATTTTCTCTCAAAGTCCTCAGAGGATGGGTTGCTCTCAAATGACAAGTGTCAAGTTCTCTCGGAGCAGCCAACCAACTAGTGGTTGTAGGGGTGGCTATTTATAGCCTAGGGAGCAGCCGACATGATAAGACATAAATGCCCTTCAATGATATGACCGTTAGGTGGATAAGATATTTTGGACAGGTGGCCAAGAAGACAAAGCAGGTCGGAATTTTGAACATCAAATTCCTCGGGGCTATCATGTTCCTCCTTTGTGTAGGCAATTACAGACTGGCGAATTCCTAACTCCTCGCCGAGAACAAATTCCTCGGTGACGGAAGAGCTTCGTCTCATCCTTTGAAAAATGTTGAAGCTGTATGAGATTTCAAAGGCTTCACTCGAAGGGTTTGGTAGGTGTAGGATTTTGAGTTGAGCATCAAATGGAAATTTTTCCTTAGTATTTCCTCGACCCCCTTTAACGATCACGGTGTTTCCTATGACTCAAGAAAGAGAAATGAAACTACGAAAACAAAAGTCTTCACGCTTCATGTTCCTCAGCGATTACCAAGTCTTGAGAATCACACCAATTTCTAAGTCTTGAAAAGTCTTGAATATCAAATTCTTGATTGAAGAAATTCATTTTAGGGTCGACTTTCACTGTAATTATCAAACTCCTCATAGACTTATAGACCTGTGTACACTTACAAAGCGCATCAGTTACTTAACCTATAAGTCTTCAATACACCAAAATCACTAAGGGCACTAGATGCACTTACAATCTCCCCTTTTGGTGATTGATGACAATCTGAGTTAAGTTTTCAACGAGGATAAATATATGAAGTGTAAATACTGATAATGAGGATTTTGATTGCAAGATATAGAAGAACTCCCCACGAAGGTGTGCATAGTGAGAATTTGCTTTTGAGGCAATGCACATTTGAAGAATTGAATCATGGAGATCTCCCCTATATCTTGTAATTCATACACGATTTAACATATAGTATGAGAATTTGAAATGCATGATGAAATATGGTGCTTGATGATATGCGAGCATGCAAAATAATGCATAAAAGTATCGAGCCCAATGCGTATGAGAATTTGAAACTTTCATGAGTATCGATCCCAAATCGATTTGAAGATTTTCACGAGCTCATGAGGATCGAGCATAACAAGGATCAACGCATATCAATACTATCGTAATCAGAGCATAGAGCAAAAGCATAATGCATCAAAAGTATCAAAGCACCATCGGGTTTAAGATTACAACTCGATCCAATAAAAGGTTTGGAAGAGCGAGAGTTGTAACTTAATAAAATATTGTATATAGACAAAAGCGAGACCGGCTTGAAGACTAACTCAAATTTCTCCCCTTTGTCATCGAATGACCAAAAGGATCGGCGAGGACTAACGCTCTTGAAGAATTTCAAGTTGAAGGCGGAGCGCCAAAGACATTGTCGGGGTTGTTCGTTGAAGTAGGACCAGCAGCGGTGTCTTCCAAATCTTCATTTTCATCGATGTCGCGAGATGAAGAATAGGAGCTAGCCACCAAGGAAGGAACTTTGACTTTCTTGAATTTCTTGGAGGAGGTGCAGACCAGTCAAATTCTTCCTTGAGTCCCATTGATTTCAGTTCTTCTTCATTGTAGACATGTGAAAGAACAGCCCAGGGCGCTTGAAGGTTTCATGAAGATAGTAGTGGTTTTCTTCACTGCATTGTGAGTTGAGGTCATGTTGTAAAGAAGAGTGCCAAGCGGCGTTTGACCCACTTGTGATTGCGATCAACCTTCCGATGAAGGCGAGGAGTAACTCACGATCAGTCATCACCACAGGTGCGATAGCTTGAGGACTATGTTAATCGAGGTATTTGTCTTTGAGTCATGTGTGGCGAGTCATCATTGGTGGAGTAGGATCTTTGCTTTGCGAAACTGTCCATCAATGGACGAATGCCTTCATCTATCACAGCAGCAGCCTTTCCCTTTTCATCACCGAGGCAATTGGCGTTTGAGGACTTCAATCGAGGCGGGTAGCTGCGGTGGTTCAAAGTGTCGACCTTGTAATTCAGTGAAGATCTTGACTGATGAATCTCATAATCCAAGGCGCATAAGGCTTCACTCAAAAGGTGACATGGCAATGTTGGCGAGTCCTCATGAAGAAATCATGGAAATTGACGGAACGCCATGGATGATGTTGAAAAGCATATTCTTCATGATGCCAGCGACTTCTTCATCATTCGAGTCGTGGCCCTTGATAGGACTCATAGTCTTCGTCAAAATTCGATAGGCGGTCGAGGCACATATAATAATTCCTTGACGAGAATTTGGTCCTTGGAGCTTGCCTTGGTTTCAAAGGCTTCATCGGCACTTGCATATAGTGATTTGAAAGTTCCTTTTCTTCATAGATCGGCGTGCACCATCAATTGGAGGACTGAGTGGAAGGGCGAAGCAATTCACTTCTTTGGTGCCTTGTAGTGAGTGTTTTCGGTCATCAATCCAAGACCCATGAAGTTACATCTTGACGTCTCCGGTGATGTGCGGGGTTGCATAGAATGAAGAATTAGCTCTTCATTCCAATCACAAATATCGGTGCAAAAGTTTAGAAGACCTGCATCGTGAAGAACACTTAGGGCGGGCTCAAAGCTGGCGGCGACTCCATATCCACATGAGGAATATGAGCATGATCGAAGATTTTGTCCTTGTTGAAAAGCACCGAGGAATAGAAGTTGGCTTGGTGGCAGTCGAAGCGCCTCTTCCTAATTCGAGCAGAATCATAAGGATTATATTCGATGAAGAACACATGCTCGGCAAAGAAATCTTCAGCCTTGAACTTTTGTTTGGTTGAGAACGGATTCTTTTGTTTTGGCAGAGGGTGTCGATCGGTTGCATCACCACCTCGGGAATCGTAAGTTCAGGTTCTTGACTGAGAATTTCTTGTTCCTCAACAGTGCGATCGAGGATTAGCGGCAGCTTCATCAAGACTAGTGGCTGGAATTTCTTCATGCAGAACCCGTGGGTTGATTTTCTTCAAAGTCTATCTGGACGATGCATGCGGGGAGTGAGGAACTTGTTGAAGCGGGGTGAAGAGAGGAGTATTGGGATGCTGACTTTCCCAAAAGTCATCATTGATCACCGGAGTGGTGCATCAATATCCACATCTTCATTTTCAATTTCCTCGATTACCACTTGAGGAATTTCATGGTCGATGAGGAATAACGGGGTTGAAGGATTGCTTCCACTTCAATTTCTTCATCAATTTTCTCGACGAAGCGGGAGATTGATGTTCTTCATCGATCCGGTTGGGATCTCATATTCTTCTCCAAAGGAACTACTTCCTTTGATGGTATGGAGGAAATTGGAATAGCATCAATCGGGTTTTCAATGGAGCTGGTCATTGGCTTCATTTTCTTGCAGCTGAAGAATCGACGCAGGTGATGCTTTCCTTTTCTTCACAGCAGCTCGTTCCATGAGTTTTGGTTTCTTCACATCGAAGCGGATGGAAGAATTGGAGTTGGAGTTGGCGCTGGAGGAGCTGAGGAATTTGGTGCAGTTTCTTGAGAGCAATGATGCGATTCCCTGTCTTGAACAATTTCTTGAGCGCACCACTAGTGGGTGCCTGGCGATTTCTTCAGTGGCTGGAATTTCTTCATCAGCCTGGAATCAGCATTTTCTTCAGCAGGTGAGCTTCAGCGTTCTGGCATTTTCTTCATTAGGCTGAGCGGAGGCTTCACTGAGGATTTCATGTTGCACGAGTGCAGCAACAGTTGTGAGCTTCTTCGTCGGATCGCGAATCTGGTCTTGACTACTTGCCAATCAGCATAGTATGTGTCAAAGTCCTTCTTGAGGTTTTGAATTTCAGTTTGGATTTGAGGAGTTCCTCGGTGTCATCTTGACAACATTTTCTTGAGAACCTCTCCTTCTGTATTGAGCCTTCTTGATTTCCTTCGCCTTCTCGAACTTCCATTTTCTTCAGCGATGAAGTGAGTCAACATATGACTTTGACCAGGTGTCAAAGGAAGATCGGCGAGAGGGGTATTGGGATCATTGTGCGAGTCGATGAAATCGAGGACTTTCTTGGGTCCAAAAGCGTGCACAGATGTTCCCTTGGCTCTTGCGGCTCTAACTTGGCGGTCTCGATGATTTCTTCAAGTTCTTCATCGGATGCCTCATCATCGATGGTACGTGGACGACAAGCTGTTTCTTCCTTGGCTAGGCCGAGGACCACGTCCATTGTTGCTTTTGTCTTCAGCAGAGTCGGGCCGATGAAGAATTGAGAGCAGTGAGAATTTGCGAGATGCTGAGGCAATTGAAAAACCAGCAGTCCTTTGACAAGTAGCTAGATGCACAGAACCGAAGGTTTGGGCGGAGCGTTGAGGACTTTGATGGAACAATAGCGGTGTGAGGAATTTGCTCTTGAGAATTTGCACGGAGGAGCTCTTGAGGAACTTGGCCGTGAGGGCATAGATGATGAAGCACTTGGCTTATTAGCAGACTTCTTTTGCATCGATTTCCTCGGTTTGACCGAGACCTCGATGGCAGCAGCGTGGCAGAATCCTCATTGAATTTCTTCACGCTTCCTTTGCTTGCTTAGCCAACTTTGCTTGGCGTTTAGCCCATTCATCGGGAAAGTCCTCACGCGTTTGGCGCTAGTGGGATCAGCTATTTGGCCTGGTGCCAAAGGAGCTCTTGGGCATGGAGGATTTAACGAATTTCTTCATGTACTTAGGTGTTACATAGGTATTCCTTCCATTCCGTGCCCATCTCCGTTCAATCTTCTCAGATCGCACCTTGCGTTGATTTTTGCTTTCCTCATCGGTGTGCAATAGTCAGCATATATTTCCTCGGGGATTTGAATCTGTCATGACCTCGAGTTTCTTTCCTCCCTTCTGCGGCTTCTTGCCATCTCGCCATTTTCTTGGTGAGGAAATTGAACAATTGAGTTCTCTGAAGAAGTGTGCAGTTTTTCTTGAGGAGCGCTGCAAATGAGTTAAGTTGATGAGAACCTAGGGATTCAGCGCGAGACATTTGTACCGTGAGCGAGTATAGGTGCGAGGAATTTGAAGAGGTCATATCGTTCTCGGAGGGTTTTCAAAAGAACAAGTTTGAGGATTTTGACCAGATGAGCCTTGAAGAATTTCAATAAGCGTTCTTTATCTTAGGTTCGAGTTGTATAGATCGAAGATCCACACAATTGAGGAATCTTGAAGAAAATCATAGCTTAGAGAAATGAGTCAAGAGATTTGAGGTGTTCATATGTGAGAGAATTTGAAATAAACACCTTTGAAGAATTTGAAGAAAATTTGAGAATCAAATCGAGTAATAAAAGTAACTTTTAATTTACGAAGTGAAGAACACGACGAACTGAGATGAACAGTTGGGAAGTTAATCCGTTCAGATCTTCTCCGCCCTAACTTGGCGGAGGAAATCAGCTACTGGCGACGGCGGAGTGAAGAAATTCCACAGTCGGTAGCGAGTACGTCGGCGAAGAGGTCAAGGCGGTGAAGCTTTTCCTCACCGGCGACGATGGAGTAGCGGTGGCGCTAGGGTTTTGAGGAGCTCGGCGGGAGAGAGATCGGCGGAGTAAAAGAGTGAGGAAGGGAGAGAGGGTATTTATAGCCACGGTGAAAAGCGGCTCGTCCAGAAGATTTAGAGACGAACATGCCTGACCGCTTCCTTCTCACGACATGTGTCACCCACGTCTTGTGTAGTGGAGATCGTGTGCGATCGTGGGTGAATATAATAATGCATCGTGGGATGCGGAGCAGTTTAATGAAAAGCGAAGTTTGGATAAGATTCGTTTTAAAAGTTCCGTTGCAATTTCTTCAGTATCAAGGACACGATGAAGAATTTGAGCGAGTTTCAAAGTAGAACGCACATGAAGAATTTGTGAATGGATTGGGTTGAGTATAGCATAGAGGGGAAGGTCGATCACATTCACTTAGCGAAAAAGCGACTTGAAGAAATAGCCATAAGTGAATCTTTGTAGAGGACATAAATCCATATATATATATATAGCCAATGAAGAAAGACAGCGGAAACAGTGAAGATTTTGCAAAGTTGAAGAATTTGAAAAATTGAAGAATTTGAAAAACTGAAGAATTTCAAAAGCGAGGAAAAACTCAAATTGAAGATTTTCAACTTTGGTGGTGGCGTGACCCACCGTATAAGAATGATGATTTCAGACACGCGTACAATTGTCGTGGGGTTACGAGAATCAAATTCTTCATTAATTTCTTCACATTTAGAGTGTTATTCTTCATTGATTGAAGAAAACGTTTCTTCATGTGTTGCACATCTAAGTCATCAATTTTGCATAAGTGTTAGGATGTGTGCCTTTTCAAAGAACATTCAAGATTCTAAGATATTTAGCTCACACGCAACTTGCTAAATCTCTTCTCATCCAAGGGCTTAGTGAAGATATCAGCTAGCTGTTCTTGATCTTCACATGCTCGATGGAGATGTCGCCCTTCAACACATGATCACGAAGAAAATGATGGCGAATTTGAATGTGCTTTGTCTTGAGTGCTGAACTGGGTTGTGAGCAATCTTGATGGCACTCTCATTGTCACAATAGAGAGGCACATTCTTCACGTTGATGCCGTAGTCCTTGAGGTTTGCTTCATCCATAGTAATTGAGCACAACACGAGCCAGCAGCAATGTATTCAGCTTCCGATGGACGGTGATACATGATTCGCTTCTTCGAGGACCAACGGACCAAAGATCGTCAGAGGAAATGACAAGTACCAGATGTTGACTTGCGATCACACGATCACCAGATAGTCGAGTCGAGAATATCCAATGAGATCAAAAGTAGAGCCCTTGGGGTACCATAATCCTAGTGTTGGTGTGTGAGCTAGATATCGAAGAATATGCTTCACAACCTTATGGTGTGATTCCTTGGTGTAGCTTGAAATCGGGCACACATGCAAACACTAAGCATTATATCTGGCCTAGATGCACATAAGTACAATAAAGAACCAATCATGGGCGGTATACCTTGTGATCGAAGTCAATACCATTTTCATCGATTGCATAGATGGCCATTTGTGGGCATAGGAATTTTGACGCCTTTGCAATCTTGCATGCGAATTTCTTGAGGACATCTTTGAGGTATTTCTCTGAGATATGAATATGCCATTGTGTTGTTGACGAATTTGAAGACCTAAGAAGAATTTCAACTCTCCATCATAGACATTTGATATTCTTCACTCATCATATAGGCAAATTCATCACTATAACGTTGGTCGATACAGCCAAAGATAATATCATCAACATATATTTGGCACACAAACAGTTCACCATCATAAGATTTAGTAAAGAGAGTAGGGTCGAGTGAACGGGTGTGAAGCCATTCTTCACGAAGAATTCCTTCAATGTATCATACCACGCCGAGGGGCTTGCTTGAGGCCATAGAGGGCCTTATTTAGTCTGAAGACTTTGTCGAGTTCTTTGGATCTTCAAAACACAGGGGTTGAGCAACATATACTTCTTCCTCAAGCTTACCATTGAGGAATGCACTTTTCACATCCATTTGATATAAAGTGATATTGTGATGGTTAGCATAGGCGAGTAATATCTAATAGACTCAAGTCTAGCAACAGTGCAAAAGTTTCATCGAAATCAATTCCTTCAACTGCGTGTAGCCTTGAGCTACTAGTCGTGCCTTATTCCTCACCACAAGACCATTTTCATCTTGCTTGTTGCGGTAGATCCACTTTGTGCCAATGATATTATGCTTGCGAGGATCTGGGCGTTTGACCAGTTCCCAGCGTTGTTGAGCTCGAATGATGTAATTCTTCTTGCATGGCCTGAATCCACTCCGCTCGAAATGCTTCATCTACCTTAGTGGGCTCTGTGATAGAGACAAAAGCATAGTGCCCACAAAAGTTAGATAAGTGTGAAGCTTTGAGCGAGTGAGAGGACTGGCGCTTCAATGTCATCGATGATCTTGTCAACTTGCACTTCTTTTGCAACGAGGATGAGCTGGTTGTCTTGAGGAATTTGATCATTTTCCTCGGCACCATTTTCTTGACATTATCTTGGTGCATCAGCTCGGCGTTCTTCACGTCTGAATGAATTCTTCAGCAGTTTCTTGATGGGAATGACATCCTCGGTTGCCTTGAACATGATAGAATCCTCGGTGCTGGTTAATCTAACACGTAAGGTAGGTGCTCTCTTTGCGAGCCATTAGTTTCATCGAACCGCACATCTACAGTGTCAACAATCTTGTGAAGTGCGATGTTGAAGACTCTGTAGGTGTGCGAGTCCTTTCCGTAACCAAGCATAAAACCTTCATGTGCTTTCGGTGCAAATTTAGAGTGGTGGTGAGGATCTCTAATCCAGCATTTAGCACCGAAGACTTTGAAATAACTTACATTGGGTTTCTTGTCAGTGAGGAGTTCATAGGCAGTCTTCTTGAAGAATTTGTGAAGATATACTCTGTTGATGATGTGGCACGCATGTCAATTGCTTCAATCCGAAGCGACTAGGCGTTTTGTATTCATCAAGCATAGTGCGAGCCATCTCAACAAGAGTTCTGTTCTTGCGCTCCACGACGCCATTTTGCCGAGGAGTATAGGGCAGATAACTCATGAGTAATACCAAGTTCATCAAGATAATCATCAAGACCGAATTCTTGAACTCAGTTCCATTGTCACTCGATGTGCTTGATCTTCACACCAAAGTTGGTTGAAGCCCTCGAGGAAAATCGTTTGAAGATTTCCGCACTTGATTTTTGTAAGTAACAATGTGTACCCATGTGTAGAGAGTAATCATCAACAATAACAAAGCCATATAGTGATGCTTCATTAACGACGGCTGAGTAATGATTGGGACCAAAGAGGTCCATGTGAAGCAATTCGAAGGGACGAGTAGTGGTCATGATAGTCTTCGCTGGATGCTTGGCCTTGGTCATTTTTCCAGCTTCACAGGCTCCGCATAAGTGATCCTTGAGGAATTTGACATTCTCAATGCCAATGACATGCTTCTTCTTCGCAAGCGTGTGCAAATTCCTCATGCCTGCGTGACCAAGTCGTCGATGCCATAGCCAGCCTTCTGAAGCTTTTGCAAGTAGACACACGGCTGGTTGTGGTCCTGTGGAAAAATCAACAATATACAAGTCTCCTCTCCTAAAGCCTTCGAAGACTTTGGAATTGTCAGCTTCCATAATCACAACACAACGATACTTGCCAAAGATAACAACCATATCAAGATCACAAAGCATTGAGGCCGACATGAGGTTATATCCTAAAGACTCAACAAGCATGACTTTGTCCATGTGCATGTCCTTAGAGATAGCAACCTTACCAAGTCCCAATACGACTTTTGCCTTTGTCGAGAAAAGATGATATGCTTCAGATGTGGCGGTGATAAGGGAGCATCCATCAATAGATTCTTGTCACCAATCATGTGATTTGTACATCCACTATCGAGAACCCACTCGGTGGCTTTGGGTTGATCATCCTGCGGATGAATTAGTACAACTTACGATCTCATATACTTCATCGATGAAGAATATGATATCAAGTTCATCGATGAATTTCATCGGTCGGATTCAGATAAGCGGTATGAGGGCGTGTGAAATGAAAGTTCATTTCATCATGATTAGCCTGCGTCCTTTCAGGCAATTTTGTCAGGCCCCCGGCAAATTCTTCAGACGTTTAAGACACGTCTGGAGACCTGACCCTGCAGAAGAGATTAGTTCTTTTTCTTCACCACCCACATCTGAAGGGGTGGCAAAGAGTTCATCACTCTGCGAGCACCATATGAGAATGGTGGCATAGAGGCCAAACCATTTCGTTTCACATAAGAGGGGTTAGGGTAAGCATATGAATAAGCGGAGAAATTCTTGAGGACTTATGAACATATTGGTTTGAAGAATAATGCACATATTCATAGCCCTTAGCTCTACCTGCGAAATGAGTTGTTAGCACGATGATAATCATATGAGGACTTTGATCCTTTTGAGGAATTTGATCCACGTGAGGAATTTGGTCCGTATGAGGACTTGGATCCATATGAAGAATTTTGTCCATATGAAGAATTTGATCTGGGGTCCTTTTCTTCACGGTGGTGTCATGAGGACATTCACTGAAGACTTTCAAGGCACTTCTTGGGAACCCAGATTTTCTTCATAGGGGACCGTTCTGCAGCTTAGTGCCAACATATCTAGCAAATACTTCACCATTCTGATTTTTGAACAGTTTATAGTTTGAGTCAAATGACTCATCATCGAATGAGGAAATTCACATGTAAAACCAGATAAGGTAGATGGATCAATGGAGGTCCCTTTGCAGCAACCCATGAGGTTTTGGGATCTGCTCGGGCTTCGATCGTTCCATCGAGATTGAGTTTTCTCTCAAAGGCAATACCCTCTTTCCTAGGGTTTCTGTTGAGGATCTGCTTTTAAGCACATCACAAAGAGTCGATGCCCTTTGAGGCTTTTGTACATGCTGTCATGTACAATTCCTTCAACCCTGCATCGTCGGTGATACTAGCAATGTCCTCGGTGAGGAATTAGTGATAGCAGAGGCAGGTGAAGAATTTGTAACAGTTGAAGCATTTGAACATTCGGTGAAGAATTAGCGATTCACGTTCAATGCACTTTAAGCATGGAGGAACAAATTCTTCTTGAGAAGCGCTGATTTGTTGAGCAAGTAATGAATCGCGCTCCTTCGAAGATCTTCATAACTCGCTCTTAGCTTCTCAAGATCTTGCTTTCTTTGAAGAAATTCATAAGAAAGTTTCTCATGATCGAGATAAGAGAGTGTTATGATGACCTTGAAGGCTGTCAAATCTAGACCGAACTCTCTGAAGATTTTCATCGGGGGCTTGAGTGCGATCCATTTCTTCACCTAACATATCATCACTCTTATCTAGCATGTTTTGAACCTTTTCAAAAGCCCTTTGTTGTTTTATAGCAATCTTAGCAAGTTTAGAGTAGCTGGGCTTGAGATCCTCATCGATTCATTTTCACTAGATTCGGAGGAGGTGTAATTGAGTACCTTGGCACCTTTTGCCATGAAGCAATAGGTGGGGCGTAGTCATCATTTTCCTCATCAGGTTTGTCGGTGAGTCAGTTTCTTGATGTTGAAGATGGACTTGCTAACATAAGCGTAGCAAGAGCCGGACTAGCCACACCAGATTCGGATTCTTGAGACTCCTCCTCTTCCTCATTTTCCTCGATTCAGCTTGAGTCCATTTCCTTGCCAATGAATGCCCGAGCCTTTTGGAGCTGCTCTTCTTGTGAGAAGAAGGCTTTGAGGATTTTGATGATGAAGATTTTGATGATTTCTTCTTCTTCTTCACGTCATCGAACTGTAATCCTTGTGTTTCTTCTTTCTTAATTCCTTTTCCCATCGAGGACAATCTTGGATATAGTGACCAGGTTTCTTGCATTTGTGGCAAAGTCTTCGCTTATAGTCACTAGATGAGGAATCACTTTGCTTCTTGAGGATTTTCCAAACGACCACGCCTTGTGAATTTCTGGAATTTCTTCACGGCGATGCTAGCTCTGGCCAAATTCTTGAGGATCTCCAAGGCTACTACGAGTCTTCACTCTCGATTCAGATTCAGCCTTGGCCTTGAGGCACGTGTTCTTCCATAGCGAGAACCATAGAGATCTCTCTTTCAACAAGTCGAACTCGTGAGTATTTAGCCTTCGAGGATATCAGCGGGATCAAGAGACTTGTAGTCAGCTCGTTCTTGTATCATCGAGGTGCAGTGTCAAATGAGGAATCAAGCGATCTTAGCAATTTCTTCACCACCTCATGGTCGGTGATGTCGGTGGCACCAGTGCTTGAAGCTCATTTGAGATGTCGGTGAAGCGATCGAAGGTTTGTTGAACATTTTCGTTGTCAAGTCTTTTGAAGCGGTTGAAGAGATTCCAAGAACATCAACTCGAGAGTCACGCTGAGTTGAAACACCTTCATTTACTTTGGACAGCCTGTCCCAAATGAGTTTGGCGATTCAAAGCACTCACTCTTCCATATTGGCCTTTGCTCGAGATGGCCACATATGATATTCTTAACTGAGAATCGAGTTGCTTGAATCTCTTCACATCAGCATCATTCGGAGAGGGTGTGGTGAGAAACACCTTTTGTCACAACATACCGTAGATCGTTGTCAATTGCTTCAAGATGCATTAGCATTTTGTTCTTCGATGAGGTAGTCCGTCCCATCGAGGTAGGACACCTGCTGAGACCTTGATCATACCTGCGGTCGACATAACTAAAACTCCGGTGGTTAAACCAAAATCACACGAAACAAGGGAGTACCTTGCTCGATACCAATTGAAAGTCGTTATATCGACTAGAGGGGGTGAATAAGCGATTTTATGAATTTTACAAATTCTTCATCGAGAATTTGCGGTGAGAAATTCCTTAGCGAAGAAATACATGCAGCGGAATAAGTACTCAGGAGTAAGCATAACAGATTACAAGCATAGTCATCATGATGAAATGAAGACAATCACAGAGTACTGAAAGCGTAATCACGAGGATAACACAAGATGAAGACAAACAGATGAAGAAATTGAACGAGGAAATTGAGAAAGTCTTGATCAAAGTCTTCAAACACGAGATATGAAAACCACTCAACACGATAATGAGGAAATGAAAGGGTTGAGGAAATAGAACCAGTTAGGTTGGTGAAGACAATGATTTGGTAGACCAGTTCCAACTGCTGTCTCGGTTATGCGTCTGGTTGGGCGGCCGAGTATTTAAACTCGAGGACACGCAGATCCGGACACCCGATCCTTGAGCACGCAGCTCAGACACCAAGTCCTCACCGTATTCTCCTTGAACTAAGGCCACGCAGACTCGTCCAATCACTCGTGGTAAGTCTTTGGCGACTTCCAAACCTTCACATACTTGGTCACTCGGCGATCCACAATTCCTCTTGGATGCTCTAGACCGTGACGCCTAACCGTCTGGAAGAAGCACAGTCTTCAAAGGTAAAAGCGTCGGATCCACGCTGGATCAATTTCTTGATGATGCTCAATCACTTTGGGTTTGTTGGGGTTTGGTTTTGGGATTTTCCTCACTTTTGGTTTTTCCTCACTTGATGATTTTCTCTCAAAGTCCTCGGAGGATGGGTTGCTCTCAAATGACAAGTGTCAAGTTCTCTCGGAGCAGCCAACCAACTAGTGGTTGTAGGGCGGGCTATTTATAGCCTAGGAGCAGCCCGACATGATAAGACATAAATGCCCTTCAATGATATGACCGTTAGGTGGATAAGATATTTTGGACAGGTGGCGGGCGAAGACAAAGCAGTCGGAATTTTGAATATCAAATTCCTCGGGGCTATCATGTTCCTCCTTTGTGTAGGCAATTACAAGATTTGGCGAATTCCTAACTCCTCGATCGAACAAATTCCTCGGTGACTGAAGAGCTTCGTCTCTATCATTGAAGAAATTGACTGAATCTGTATGAGATTTCAAAGGCTTCACTCGAAGGGTTTGGTAGGTGTAGGATTTTGAGTTGAGCATCAAATGGAAATTTTTCCTTAGTATTTCCTCGACCCCTTTAACGATGACGGTGTTTCCTATGACTCAAGAAAGAGAAATGAAACTACGAAAACAAAAGTCTTCACGCTTCATGTTCCTCAGCGATTACCAAGTCTTGAGAATCACACCAATTTCTTCACTTTCAAAGTCTTGAAAGTCTTGAATATCAAATTCTTGATTGAAGAAATTCATTTTAGGGTCGACTTTCACTGTAATTCTCAAACTCCTCATAGACTTATAGACCTGTGTACACTTACAAACGCATCAGTTACTTAACCTATAAGTCTTCAATACACCGAAATCACTAAGGGGCACTAGATGCACTTACAGGTTATTCTAACGACAAAGCATCGTGACTTTGTAACAGGGGCCACCGCCGAAGTGGCGTCTCTGAAGAAAGCGATGTCCGAGGCCGAGGACAAGGCGGCTCTGGAGCGCAAAGAGCGCGAGAAGCAAGATGCTAGAGTGGGCGAGGTACAGCAAGAGCTCCGGGAGCTCGGTAAAAAGTTCGAGTCCTTGGAGCATGATCTTAAGGTGAAAGAGGCCAAGCTGGTGAAGGCCCTTGCGAGTATGAAAGACGCCAAGGCCGAAGCCAAAAAGGCACAGCAGGAAATCCAGGCGGCCAAGAAGATAGAGGCGGGTAAGACATTCTTTATGCAAAGCGAGCATGTGGAGGAGGCGTTTCTTTTACTGACCCAAATTCGGAGCTCTCCTGGGGCATTCGCAGATCTGCCACGCAGCGTATCAGATGTCGCGGAGTTCTACCGTGCCAAGGAGGGGAGCTCCACGGAGAAGCTATTCTGGTCCCAGTATGCTGGGGCCGAACACCCAATGCCTCTGAGTGACCAACTGAAGTAGTTGGTTGAACTCCACAGGGCGGCCGAAGTGGCTTTGAAAGATTTCATAGTCCGGATGTGGCCTGGTGAGCCCCTACCCACTAGCTACTTCAGTCTTATCAAGCGGATGGTAAATGCCTGTCCGCGGCTTGAAGTGATCAAGCGATCCGTTTGTATTTAGGGTGCCCGCCGGGCCTTTGCCCGTGCGAAGGTGCATTGGGGCAAGCTGGATGCGGAGAGGCTGGTGAAGGACGGGCCGCCGGAGGGCAAGGCGCATCGCTATCCGAAGAAATATTACGATGGCGTTATGAAGGGCGCTCGTCTCGTGGTCGATGAATGTACCAACGACACAATACTTGAGTAAATGTACCTCTGTCATTGTTTTGATATAAAGACGAAGTTATTTGCGCTATGTAGCGCTGTTTGATTTAAAATATTACCTTCTGTGCGGCTGTTTATAGGATTCTGAAAGTAGGCCAGTCGTCGGCTTCCGCCCCCACGTAACTAGTACCGGGGTGTTCCTGGAAAAACCCGGATACTCTTTATACAAAGTTTTGGTCCCTTAAGGAGGTATCCGGCGCAGCGAACAAGGCAATCGGACTATGCGGCTTTATAACTTTCACTTAGCCATAGAAGTCTACAATTTTAAATTTCAGCGAAGCCCCTAGAATTCGGAGGGCCGAATTGGGGCCCTATATACGCCTAAATCGGACGAGGCCGATTCCTCGCCTAAAGCGGAGAAAATCTTTAAGGATTTTAAGACCTCTCGAACAGCGACCAGCTCTCGCCGCATCATACCGGTCAGTTTTCGGCTTTCTCTACTGAGGTGCTCGTCCGAAAGAACCGGGACACAATCGCAGTAGTTCTCCCTGCGCTACCTAAGCCGATATAACGGAACGTAAGGTACCAAAACAAGGGAGCCGGGCAAACCAACTATTGATCCAAGACGTGATTCGGAGCTGATGCATATAGTGCTATAAGTTCGGGCTGCCGCACTGTTGAAAGTGTTCGGACTTGTTTGGCCGCGTTATGGGGCACCATAAAAAGCCCCTGGCCAACCGATTGTACCAAGGTGTACGGGTGCAATATTAAATAAACATTTGTAAGAAAAATGCGCAAATAGGAAGAATAAGCTGACGCTATATATTATCTCCCATTGATGAATAATACGTTTAAGCGTATGTTTACAATGGGTGCGCTTAAGCAGAGGTAAATAGGACTATTTAACATGTCCTATCCAAGGGCAGGCTGCATGTAGGTATATAAAACAGGTATAACAATCGTGAACAGATTCCACCTGGGTATTTCCTTTTGTGCGCAAAGCCTGTTGCCTCCTTGGTTTTCTCTCCTGTGTAAGTCCGACAATCCGGCTCTTTTGAAGAGGCTGCCCTAAAGTAGTGTCCTGAAAGATAAAAAGGGAGGGTTATGAAGGTATGTTGCGGTTATACCGCACTGTTGACTGAGTCACTTCTGCGCCTCCGCCTATGCCCATGGTATTTTGAGTGCGTAATTGTGTACGCGTGGCACGAATGTTGCTTTGATGGGGCTTGAGCGGAGGCCGGACTGCTAGTCGTGCTCTTGGCGTGCCTGGTGATCCTGCTGCGGGGTGCTCCGGACTCACTTGATGGTGATCGAGGTTGTCGTCGCCGGATTGGTGGTTTGTCGGAGGAGGCTGCATTGTACTTCCGCCGCGAGGGCTACAGTATGCTCTTCTGTACGGAGAGAGCGGTCCATGTTTCCGTTGACTGTTATGACCCCGCGCGGTCCTGGCATCTTGAGCTTGAGATATGCATAGTGTGGTACCGCATTGAATCTAGCGAATGCGGTTCGTCCAAGCAGTGCGTGGTAACCACTACGGAAGGGGACGATATCGAAGATTAACTCTTCGCTTCGGAAGTTATCCGGAGATCCAAAGACCACTTCCAATGTTATAGAGCCCGTGCAGCGGGCCTCTACTCCAGGAATTACACCTTTAAAGGTGGTTTTGGTGGGCTTGATCCTTGAAGGGTCCATGCCCAATTTGCGCACTATGTCATGATAAAGCAGGTTCAGGCTGCTGCCGCCGTCCATAAGGACTCGCGTGAGGTGGAATCCGTCGATGATTGGGTCTAGGACCAATGCGGCTGAGCCGCCGTGACGGATGCTGGTAGGGTGATCCCTACGATCAAAGGTGATCGGACAAGCTGACCATGGGTTGAATTTGGGGGCGACTGGCTCCATCGCATAGACGTCCCGCAGTGCTCGCTTCTGTTCCCGCTTGGGAATGTGGGTGGCGTAGATCATGTTGACCGTTTTCACCTGGGGAGGAAATTTCTTCTGTCCCCCCGTGTTCAGACACCTGGGCTCTTCGTCGTCATCGCTGTGCAGCCCCTTGTCCTTGTTTTCAACGTTTATTTTACCGGCCTGTTTGAACACCCAGCAGTCTCTATTAGTGTGGTTGGCTGGCTTGTCCGGGGTGCCATGAATTTGGCACGAGCGTTCCAGTATGCGGTCCAGACTGGACGGTCCCTGATTGTTTCTTTTGAACGGCTTCTTCCGCTGACCGGACTTGGATCCGCTGAATCCGGCATTGACTGTCGTGTCTTCAGTGTTGTCGCCGTTGGTCCGTCGCTTATGTCTGTTGCGCCGTGGCTTGCCATTATCATCACGGACATCCGAAGTGCCAGAATGCGGTGTAGTGCTGCTGCGAGCCAACCAGCTGTCCTCGCCCGCGCAAAAGCGGGTTATTAGTGTCGTGAGAGCTGCCACGGACTTGGGTTTTTCCTGGCCGAGGTGTCGGGCGAGCCACTCGTCACGGATATTATGCTTAAAGGCCGCCAAGGCTTCGGCGTTCGGACAGTCGACTATTTGGTTATTTTTAGTTAGGAACCGAGTCCAGAATTTCCTGGCTGACTCTCCGGGCTATTGAGTAATTTGGCTCAAGTCATCGGCGTCCAGTGGTCGCACATATGTTCCCTGGAAGTTGTCGAGGAACGCGTGTTCCAGGTTTTCCCAACTGCCGATGGAATTTGCGGGCAGGCTTCTTAGACAGTGTCGGGCGGGTCCTTTGAGCTTAAGGGGAAGATACTTGATGGCGTGTAGATCGTCTCCGCGGGCCATGTGAATGTGGAGAAGGAAATCTTCGATCCATACTGCGGGGTCTGTTGTGCCATCGTATGATTCGATGTTTACGGGTTTGAACCCTTCTGGAAATTCATGATCCATCACTTCTTGATGAAGCGAGAGGGGTGTCTGGCGCCTCATGTCGGACTATGTGGCTACGCAATTCGAATTGCTCTGGGTGGCTGTATTCGGCCCGGCCGGACTTGTTGATAGTGTATCCGGCGTGACGGTCATCGTCGCGTGTTGGGGCGCGCCCCCGCGATCCGTAGATCGATCTTGGCTGTCCTGCTTTGTTTTCTAGTATATCGTGCAGGTCTTCCCTATTGCCCCGGGCCATAGTGTATTGGCGTGGGGGTGCGGGCTGGTGTCCGGGCTGATACGCCGTTTTATCTCGGCCACAGGTGGCCGGTCAGCCGTGTGGCGCTCGAGTCCATATTCCTTGGCTTCGGGACTTCATCCATCTATCTGTGAGCAGGTCTTGATCAGTTTGGAGTTCTTGCTGCTTCTTTTCAGGCTCTCGCGGTGGCTATAAACCGACGCTTGCTTGAAGCGCTCTGGTCGACGGGATCCTCGAGCACGCCGAACTTCGCTGCCGCCGAGGCTTATCTCATCTTCGAGAGGGGGCATGTAGCTGTCCTCCTCCGGATATCCGTCCGTTGCCTGTTCGTCTGGGTTGACCTTCCCGTCTTCCTGCTTGGCCTGTTTGAAGGCAGGCTGATCAGGGTTGTATTCCTCTTCGACGCCATCCGGATTTTTTCGTCTCCTGGGCCGGTATTGTTGTGGCGGGGCTTGGAGCGGCGCCGACGACGCCCATGCTTTGCTTTTTTCCCTGAGGGGTTATCCTCCGTTGCCTCTTTGCCGTTGGTTTCCTTCGGAGTGTCCACCATATATATATATATATATATATATATATATATATATATATATATATATATATATCGTATGAGGAGGTAGTTGTCCACCGCCTGTGAGTGGTGGTTCTGTTCTTCTCTGCATCGTCGTCCATATCGTCGATGTCTTGAGTCGAAATCAAGCACGCCGTTAGATCATCGACCGTGGCAATGAAGTGGGTGGTGGGTGGGCCACGAATTCCTTCGTCAGCCGCTTCCCACTCGAGCGGACATAGTTCGCCAAGAGCCTCGACAAAGAGAGAGACTTTATCGAGTTCAAGACGCCGCCAAAGGGCGAGTCTTTGGAAGATATCTCATGCGGTGAACTCCATTACAGGGCCCAACCAGGTTGGCCGGGCTCAGAGAGCGCGGAGTGGAACCTACAGCCGGATACGAGTCCGGGGCTCCGGTGTCACAGGCTTCTTTGGAGGCGAGGCCTGTGTTTGAAAGGATCGAGAAGAGGTGTCTAGAGGGGGGTGATTAGACACTAAGTGTCGAAAGTTGCAGTTTTTAACTCTTTAGGTTCAAGTGGAGTTTTGGCACAAGTTTATCAATCACAATACATAATTCAAGCAAGCATGCAAAGAGTATATGAGCAGCGGAAAGTAAAGCATGCAACTTGCAAGAATGTAAAGGGAAGGGTTTGGAGGATTCAAACGCAATTGGAGACACGGATGTTTTTGTCCTGGTTCCGATAGGTGGTGCTATTATACATCCACGTTGATGGAGACTTCAACCCACGAAGGGTAACGGTTCCGCCCACGAAGGGTCCACGAAGAAGCAACCTTGTCTATCCCACCATGGTCGTTGCCCACGAAGGACTTGCCTCACTAGCGGTAGATCTTCACGAAGTAGGCGATCTCCTTGCCCTTACAAACTCCTTGGTTCAACTCCGGAATCTTGTCGGAGGCTCCCAAGTGACACCTAGCCAATCTAGGAGACACAACTCTCCAAGAAGTACCAAATGGTGTGTTGATGATGAACTCCTTGCTCTTGTGCTTCAAATGATAGTCTCCCCAACTGTCACGCCCA
Organism: Aegilops longissima; assembly: GCA_021605205.1. Classification (NCBI taxonomy): domain Eukaryota; kingdom Viridiplantae; phylum Streptophyta; class Magnoliopsida; order Poales; family Poaceae; genus Aegilops; species Aegilops longissima. The sequence goes on from CM038677.1 coordinate 308,298,718, forward strand.
ATATGCGACCCTATCCAAAAGGAACTCGAAGGTCCCACCAAGGATAGACCCGCATATTGAAACGCTTTTGCAAGGTGGATATCATTACATCAACATTAAATAATAGTGGGGATACAACATAAGGCACAAATGCCACAAGAATACATCAACATCATATACAAGATCAACATCCGTCTACGGATGAAACATAAACAGAAACTCAAACGACATCCACCCTGCTAGCCCAGGCTGCCGACCTGGAACCTATCCCCTGATCGAAGAAGAAGCAGAAGAAGAACTCCAATACAAGCAAAAATCGCTCTCACGTCATGATCATCGCACCTGTACCTGCAACTGGTGGTGTAGTAATCTGTGAGCCACGAGGACTCAGCAATCCCATTACCATGGGTATCAAGACTAGCAAAGCTTAAAGGGAAAGGAAGGGGTAAAGTGGTGAGGTTGCAGCAGCGACTAAGCATATATGGTGGCTAGCATACGCAAATGAGAGCGAGAAGAGAAACAAAGGAACGGTCGTCAACTAGTAATGATCAAGAAGTGATCCTGAACTCCTACTTACGTCAAACATAATTCAGAAACCGTGTTCTCCTCTCGATCAACCCCGAAAAGAGACACTCACGGTTACGCACACGGTTGGTGTATTTTAGAAGAGTTTGCTTCAAGTTTACTACAACCGGATATTAACAAATTCCCATCTGCCACATAACCGCGGGCACGGCTCTCGAAAGTTTATACCTGCAGGGTGTCCCAACTTAGCCCATGATAAGCTCTCGCGATCAACGAAGGATATTCCTTCTCCCCGGGAAGACCCGATCAGTCTCGGAATCCCGGCTACAAGACATTTCGACAGCAATGAAACAAGACTAGCAAAGCCGCCCGAATGTGCCGACAAATCCCGATAGGAGCTGCACATATCTCGTTCTCGGGGCACACCGGATGAGCAAGACGACGGGTTGGCATAGACCTTGGTTGCCAGTGGGGCCGGACATCGCTTCGGTTTGGACCAAGACTCGAAGGAGAACTGGCCGGGGGCTAAAATAAAGATGACCCTCGGGCTCCGAAACCCAAGGGAAATAAAAGGGCATAGGTGAGGCAAATGGTAAAACCAATGTTGGGCCTTCTTTGGAGGAGTCTTATTCAAAGCGAACTGTCAAGGGGTCCCATAAATCACCCAACCGCGTTAGGGACGCAAAATCCGGGAACATAATACCGATATGACGGAAACTAGGGCGGCAAGAGTGGAACAAAACACCAGGCATAAGGCCGAGCCTTCCACCCTTTACCAAGTATATAGATGCATTAGTTAAATAAGATATATTGTGATATCCCAACAAGTAAACATGTTCCAACAAGGAACAACATCTCCATGTTCCAACAAGGAACAAACTTCATCTTCACCTGCAACTAACAACGCTATAAGAGGGGCTGAGCAAAGCGGTAACATAGCCAAACAACGGTTTGCTAGGAAGGGTGACAAAGGTTAGAGGTTCATGGCAATTTCGGAGGCTTGAGCAGCAAGTGGTAGGTAAAGCAGCAAAGCGATAGAACGAAGCAACTAGCATAGCAATGATAGTGGTGAGATCCAGGGTAGCGGTCATCTTGCCTGAAATCCCGCTAGGAAGAAGAACGAGTCCATGAAGAAGATGAATCCACGAAGACGAACCACACGTAGACGAACGCATCCTCACGATCGCAACGAAATGGGAACTATCGAGAAGAAGCACACAATATGGTAAACACACCACACATGAACAAGACATGATGCTCAACCAAGCATGATGCATGACAGACTACATTAAGCTACTCATGGCAAGAGATGATGCAAACAAGAGTAACACATCAAAGCAAGTTTAAATGAGGCCGGAAACAACATAGAACAATTCCGGTAAGTCCTCATATGCAAATTTTGAAATTGGTCCAGATCTGAATAACTTTATGTTCAAGTTGTTAAACAGCAATTTAAAATGCACCAAGATGATCTACACGAAATTCTAGTCAAGTTACATATAAAGTTCATTTAATTCGGAGCTACGGCCTAGAAGATATGAGCAAAACAAGATAAACATGGCATTGATGCAAAATGCATACAAACATCAAGCAAACAACTCAAAACAAGGATGCAACATGATAATATGAAACTACATGCAAAATCAAGCAAGTTTCATATAGAGCACATTCAAAACGGAGCAACGGTTCAACACATACACCCTATACTAGTCATGACAACAATCTGTCCAAAACAACAACTAGGCATATTGCAAGCATCAAAACAACATGCTACAGCACCTCAATATGAAAACAAAAGGCATGGGCATGATCTACAGGTAAAGCATTACAAAACATGAACACTGAGCTATCTCCAGAAATCACTAGAACATGCTCAAAAGGACATGGCAAGATTGCAAATAATAACAGTTTCAGACTTTAGCAGAAATAACATCAGGTTGCAATGTTTAGAGCTATCAAACAACATGTTACAGGAACTTATCATGGAAAACAAAGGCATGGCATGAATCTACTAATTGCATAGAACAAAAATCCCTTACTGACCATGAGCCAAAAAGGATCAGAAAATATGATGGCACCCATGTAAACATGGCAAGTTATATTACAGATTCATACATGGCAGGAACAACAATAGGTAGGCATGTTGGTGAGCTTAAACCACTCACCACAGAGCAATACATGGCATGGCAAGGCAATCAACAGTAAGAAGACATGGCATGGAAGCTATACATGGCAAGAACAACATCATAGCATACACGGATCAACTACAACAACCTTGGCAAAATTGAATAACATGTAGACAACCTGCCAGGAAACATTTTATAGCAAAAGTAGAGCTCGATTGACTCAAGCTATGGCACTCCATAATTGCAAACAAGGGCATGGATGGATAGAGCACAACCATATGTTCAAAACATCCTTACTGAAGTATCTCAAAATAAGCATGGATCTCTCGGTAGCATCAAGTTTAGATGGCATAAAAATATCAGCAGAGCAGGGGCTGAAATCAGCAACATCATGAAGCCTAGTTCGCATGCTTGTGCTAGTCACCACAGAGATCACAAAAATACATGGCATACACCCCTGTAAAGATGGCATGGCATATTACAAAACACATGTAGGACTCAAGTTCATAGGGTGCACACATCAATCATGGCAAAAATGACAAAAGTGCATGTTCTGATAAGAATATGAAACTAACATCACATAGCCCTCTTCCAACAGCATTTCGGGCATCAAGATGAGCACAAATGAAAATGACGCAATTAGATGAAATGATTTACTCGTCGAGACGGAAAATTTGACATATTACACGCACGAAACTGAGCTACGGATGCAGAGTTATGATGCGATGAACATGGGTACATATGATGAAAAACTCGGGGACTTAGGCGAAATTTATACCCTCCGGAAGTCAACGGGACGAGGATATCCGGGACGGAGGGATCCGGGGCGCGGGGAGGGCGTTTGGATGGGTGCACGGGTGGATCTGGTCCAGCCCGGCCTGATCCGGGCCGAGGCAACTCCGGCGACGGCGGGCGGCGACGGAGGAGGCCGGCGAGGGCGGCGGCGGCTGGCGCGAAGCTCGGGCCTTGGCGCCATGGCGGCGGCGTATCAGGGCGGAGGCGGCGATAAGCGGCGGTCCGTGAGGGAGATGGGGAGGCGCGTGGCGTCCATGCGGCGAGCCGGCGGCGCGCGGCAACTTCGCGGGCGCGGCGGGCGAAGTTAACGCGGCGCTTCAGCCGAGGACAACGGGCACCGGGCGGCGAGGCACGCCGGGGCGGCGGAGGCGCGGGCGCCGGGAGGAGGCGGCGACAAGCGGGCCGGCGAGGCCAGTTCGGCTCGGGCGGGCGGATCTGGGCCCAGGTGGCCGGGCGCGGCGGGCGCAGGGAGGTGGCGTGGCGGCTGGCGATTGGTCGGGAGGCGGCGGACATGTCCGTGATGGGATGGACATGTCCGTATGTGGAGGGGAGGTTAGCTAGGGTTTGGACCCAAAATTTCGGGAGGCACATATTTATAGGTAGAGGGAGCTAGGAGAGTCCAAATGGAGCACGGTTTTCGCCCACACGATCGTGATCGAATGACCGAGAGCATAGAGGGGAGTTTGCTGGGTTTTGGGCCACTCTGGAAGGGGTGTTGGGCTGCACACAAAAGAGGACTTTACGGTTACCCGGTTAACCGTTGGAGTATCAAACCACCTCCAAATGACCCGAAACTTGACAGGCGGTCTACCGGTGCTATACCAAGGCTGCATGGCAAACCTCGGGCCATTCCAAGAAAGTTCAACAACCGCACACGAAAAGAGGTAAAAGGGCGCGCCGGGAGACATAGGAGTGCCGGATTGCAAAACGGACAACGGGGAAAATGCTCGGATGCATGAGACGAACACGTATGCAAAATGAAATGCACATGATGACATGATAAAATGCAACACGCAAGCAAATAACATGGCAACAACGACGAATAACTGGCGGACACCTGGCGCATCGAATCTGGGGCGTTACACCAACACTCAACTCTCTCTCACAGGATTTGGATTTGGTGGAAAGAAGATTTGAGTGGAAAGCAACTTGGGGAAGGCTAGAGATCAAGATTCATATGGTAGGAATGGAATATCTTGGCCTCAACACAAGGGTAGGTGGTTCTCTCTCAGAAAATGTGTATTGGAAGTGTAGGTTCGTTCTGATGGCTCTCTCCACAAATGAAGAGTGGGTGGAGGGGTATATATAGCCTCCACACAAAATCTAACCGTTACACACAATTTACCAATCTCGGTGGGACCAAATTGAGAAACTCTGTCAGACCGATTTAACAAATCTAGTGACCGTTAGGATTTTCGGTGGGACCGACATGCAACTCGGTAGGACCGATATGGTTAGGGTTAGGGCATAACGTAATCTCGGTGAGACCGATTACACAAACTCGGTGGGACCGATTTTGGTAATGAGCTAACCAAAGAGTTGGTCAGGCAAACTCGGTGAGGCCGATTACACAAACTTGGTGGGACAGATTTTGGTAATGAGCTAACCAGAAAGTTTGCATTGTAATCTCGGTAGTACCGATTGCTCAAACTCGGTGAGACCGATTTTGGTAATGGACATACACAGAGAGATTACAATCCCATCTCGGTGAGACTGAGATCCCTATCGGTGAGACCGATTTGCCCAGGGTTTGTGGCAGTGGCTAAGACATCTAAACTCGGTGGCGCCGGATAGAAAGAATCGGTAGGGACGAGTTAGACTTTGGGTTTTGGAGATATGTGGATGTGGAAAAGTAGTTGAGGGCTTTGGAGCATATCACTAAGAACTTTTAGCAAGCAAGCCACTAAGCAACACCTCATCCCCTCTTGATAGTATTGGCTTTTCCTATAGACTCAATGTGATCATGGATCACTAAAATAGAAAATGTAGAGTCTTGATCTTGAAGCTTGAGCCAATCCTTTGTCCTTATCATCTTGAAGGGGTTCCACATCCTCTAGTCCATGCCACTCCATTGTTGATCTTGTCTGAAACATACTAGATAAAAGTGTTAGTCCAACAAGAGATATGTTGACATTAATTATCAAAACCACCCAGGGAGCACTTGTGCTTTCAGTGTTCGGCTCTACCGCCGATGAGTGTGCGGCCTGCGGGGCGGGGTCCATCCCTCCGTCCTTAGGCAACACGGTCTGCTCCGGATTTAGGTCCGGGTCTGCCGCAGGGATGACATCCCGAGCATTGTCCGACAGTAGGTCTAAGCCGTGCTCATTGTGACCGTCCAGCGCTCCTGGCACAGGCCCGAATCCGTTTAAGATCAAGTCTCCGTGGACATCAGCCATGTAGTTCAGGTTTCCAAACCTGATCTGGTCGCCAGGGGCGTAGCTGTCGATCTGCTCCAGATGGCCAAGCGAATTGGCCAGCAGTGCGAAGCCGCCGAACACAAAGATCTGTCCAGGGAGAAAAGTCTCACCCTGGACCGTGTTGTTGACGATGATTGAAGGAGCCATCGAGCCTTGCAGCGACAACACAGAGGAACTTTCAATGAGAGCACCAATGTCGGTGTCAAAACCGGTGGATCTCGGGTAGGGGGTCCCGATCTGTGCGTCTTAGGCTGATGGTAACAGAAAGCAAGGGACACAATGTTTACCCAGGTTCGGGCCCTCTCGATGGAGGTAAAACCCTACTTCCTGCTTGATTAATATTGATGATATGAGTAGTACAAGAGTAGATCTACCACGAGATCGTAGAGGCTAAACCCTAGAAGCTAGCCTATGATGATTACGATTATGATCGTGATCGGCCTTCTAAGGACCAACCTCTCCGGTTTATATAGACACTGGAGAGGGCTAGGGTTTACATGGAGTCGGTTACAAGAAAGGAAATATATTATCCGGATCGCCAGACTTGTCTTCCACGCAAAGGAGAGTCCCATCCGGACACGGGACGGAGTCTTGAGTCTTGTATCTTCACGCTCCAATAGTCCGGACGAAGTATATAGTCCGGCTGTCCCGATACCCCCTAATCCAGGACTCCCTCACCCGCAGGTTGCCCGGTTCGGACCAACACTCAGAGGAGCACTGGCCGGGGGGTGGGGTGGGGGTTAAAATAAAGATGACCCTCGGGGTCGCGACCCCAAGGGAAAGTTATAGGTTGTTAGGCAAATGTAAAACCAAGGTTGGGCCTTGCTGGACAATTTTTATTCAAGGCGAACTGTCAAGGGGGTCCCATAATCCCAACCGCGTTAGGAACGCAAAATCAAGGAACATAACACCGGTATGACGGAAACTAATGCGGCAAGAGTGGAACAAAACAACAGGCATAAGGCCGAGCCTTCCACCCTTTACCAAGTATATAGATGCATTAATTAAAATAAGAGATATTGTGATATCCCAGCATAAACATGTTCCAACATGGAGCAATCTTCAACTTCACCTACAACTAACAACACTATAAGAAGGGCTGAGAAAAGAAGTAACATAGCCAAACAACGGTTTGCAAGGAAGGTGGGTTAGGGGCTTGACATGGCAATATGGGAGGCATGATAAACAAGTGGTAGGTAGCGCGACATAGCGATAGAGCGAACAACTATTAAGCAAAGATAGAAGTGATATCGAGGGTAATGGTCATCTTGCCTGAGATCCCACAAGGAAGAAGAACTAGTCGACAAACAGGCGTAGTCGAACGAATCCTCACAACTCCGGAATGACACCGAAGCTAACGAGAGAAGCAAGCCAGAAAGAAGCAAACAACATGGTAAAAACAAGCATAAACATGGCATGATGGACACCCAAGGATGATGCATGTCCGGTTTAAATATGAATGGCATGGCAAAGTGTACAAACAAAACTACAAGTTAAGTGGAGCTCAATATGCAACGAAATGCATATTGACAAAACACCACATTCAATTATTTAGCTCTCTCCTGTTTAGGTACTCAACAATATTAAATGTTGGTTAACATGGCAAGAGGTCAAGCATAATAATACTACCTATCTAGGCAAGTTTAAATGAGGCCAGAAACAACAAGCAACAATTTCGGAAAATCCCCATATGCATATTTCAAAGTTGGTGCTGTTCTGCCCCAAACCACATTTTAGAGTTGTTAAACATGCAAGATGAGTGCACCATGTTAAACTACGCATTTTTCTACCCCATTTAAATATAAAGTTTATTAAATACGAAGCTACGGTTAATTAGTTATGAAATAAACCATTTTAGCATGTCATTATGCAAAACAAATGCAAACAACAATTTAAACATGTTTAACATGGATGAAAGTAGCATTTTATGAAACTAGATGAAAATCTAAGCATTTTACATGTTTAAACCATTTTGCTCCAATGCACGGTTTGTGAGATATTAAATGCATGAACAAGGAGGAGTAATCTGTAAATATGCAGTTTTCTGCATAATAGGCAAATTCACAGGCAGGAAAAAAACATGCACTGGGCTGAATCTGGATGGCCCAATAGAAGGAAAAAAACAAGGCGCTGGGGTGACTGCTCAACCATGGGCCTCGGCCCAAATGGTGGAGAGGCTCGCAGGTCAACCGCCTTTGCGCCTCTCGGGCTGATCTTGGGTGAAGGGCGACCACGAGGCCTGAGCACGCTGGTGGCGCGGTCAACGCGAGCGAGGCAGGGTCGAGGCGCTCGTCCTCTCCTCGAGAGGGAGCAGAGCAGCGCAGGGACTTGGCGCTTTGGTCGTTGCTGAAGACGAAGAGGAAGCCGAGCCCGCCGTGGAGCGTCGGCGAGATGCGGGCGAGGGAGTCGGGCGGCGCTATTGCCGGCGGACTTGGGGCGACGCGGACGAGCAGGAGGCAGAGGCGGTAGCGGCGCTGGGTGATGCAAGCAGCAGCAGCAGGCAAGGGAGGCTTCGGGAACTTGACGGGGCGGAGGAGCCGCAGGTGGGGTCCGAGACAAGGCAGGCGCCAGATCCGGGGCAGAGGGACTTGTTCCCGGCGGCGACGGAGCTGCGGGCAACCATGGCGGCTCCTGGTTGCCTCCTGGAACATGGAGGGAGAGGCATGAGAAACGAGGGAGAGAACCAAAGGGAGGAGGGACGGAGGAGAAGAAAAGGGGAAGGGGCGACGGGGTCCTGGAGGAGCTCGAGCGTGAGGGCGGCGCTCGGGGTGGCTGGGTTCGCCGGCGGCGACGACGCCATGGAGAGAGGAGCTAATGGGAGGAGCTCCCTCTCGGTCGGGGCAGCAGGGATCTCTGGGTGGCTCTGATCGAAGGAGCTCGGGCTCTAACGTTGGTTGGATGGCTACGCAGATCGAGGGAGGAGGCTGCGGGTGCGGGTTTTAGGAAGGTAGCTGGGCTGATTGGGGATGGATACCGAGGGGGATTTGGTGGAGTGGCGGCGGTGAGGACAAACATCATCGAATTTAGGGTTTGGGTTAGGGGTCGGTCTAGTATTTATAGCAAAAGAATTTTAGGAAGGGGCTAGAATGATCCTCCGATCATAATTGGACGGCTGAGAAAATATAGGTTAGGAAGTCCAATTAAGAAAAGGGAGATATTTTACGGATGTTTGTGGATGATCCGGACCCATCGGTCATGAGGGCCCGGTTCGGCTTCGGGGGAGTTTCGGACGCGCACGCGAGGTGGTTTGAGCATTGTGTAGAGAAGGTCAAACGGTCGGGCAACAAAATAACGGTTGGTCTGAGAAAGGTCGAAAGAGACGAGGAAGAAGCGGCAACTATCAACGGATGCAAGCTTTATGAAAACATGCGAATGCAGTATGCATGATGACAAGATGAATGCAACAAACAACATAAAACACACGACGGCAACGAAAAACATGGAAGGCGTCTAGAGCGTCGGTCTCGGGGTGTCACAACACTCCTCCACTTACAAGAGATGTCTTCCTGAGATCTAAGGATGGCACCAAAGAGAAGCAGAAGAGGAAGGGAAGAGGTAAAACTAAATTGCTTCTTCGACAAATGAGCAAAACCATGAACCTTGAGAGGTTGGACAACTTGAAAGAAAGAATACAACGGAGATGAACGAGATTGGAAAGCTCCGTTAGAAAAGAGGAACAAGGAACATTATGAGAACCTTGTGGGTTGAAAGACATGAAACAAGAGCTTAACGAACCAAAACGAATATGCCACCACACCGGTATAATGAGATAGCCAAGGAACAAGAATGACAGATTTGGACAGCACTCCGGTAGAAAAGGGAAGGAAAACTTGACAAAACGGGAAGAACTTGAAAAGAGGGCACGACACTCCGGTTAAATGGATAAGCACGAAAAGAACACGGTCCTCGTAATTCGAGATGATGAGTGAAGAGAGCAACATCACAGTGTCTCCGGAAGGAAGGAATAGAAGCTAGATTGCTGGGATAAAGGGATGGAGAAGAAAATGACAACTTCTGCCACAAAAGAAATTTGAAAGCACCCTTCCAAGAAGGTTATAACGGAGTTGTTGAAAACCAACAACGAAACGAATAAGCTTGTAGTGGGCTTATGGAAAACTTCTCAAAATTGAGGCGAAATCCTGCCACTACGGAACAAATAATACAATTGATAACACCAACGAGATGAAAAAAAACTTCTTCCATCGAGATGATAGAGAGATAACTTGGACCATTGATAAGCACCAAAATAGCACACTCCTTAGGGAAGGCTTTAGATGAAATATACCCAAGATAACTCCAAGGAAGAAAATGATGGATTTAAATATCTCATTCCTGACGACTTGTCAATCATGAAGCATGAAGGAAACTATGAAAATGACATAACACCACCTCAAAAGATAAGATAGAAAGAATTGCACTTCGGAATGCAAGATGAAGAATACTTGAACTCCTAAAAAAACATGTGTTGAACACCATGTTTATTATAGAGTATAGCTTGGCGGATCTTAACTCCGAGAGAAATCTTGAAGAACTATTGAAGAATGCGAGGAATCCTTGATGAACCACCATGTAGAGACTCCATGAAGAACTCCAGTAATGAAAGGATGATAAAAAGAAAGAGAAGTTGAGAACACAAGGTGAAACCTTGCAATGATTTAGATGAAGCTTCGCGACAAGATAATGTGGAAAACTTGGAACTCCTGAAGAAAGATGAACAACATATAACTGAGAAATTGATGTCACGGACAAACTCCTGTAGAAAAGAATTAAACACTTGGATGAAACAAGAATAAGAATTATGTTATGCGTATCCTTCACCAATTTAAATTGATGACAAGCAACGGATTTGGCATGCCACTTATTCTTCTTGAAAAGATTGAAGCGAGGAATTGCGCAACTTGGGAAGGTCTTCCACGAACCACCGGTAGGATTGGAATCAAGAATAAATTAATATGAGAACATAGGAAGAGGAATCTTGAACAAACCGCTTTAAGAACTTGAAACGCACGAAGGAAAGAGCACAAATCACCAGGAAGAATTGGAAAATAAACGAAGATACTTGAGAGGATTTAGATAGAAATGAACGAAGTGATCACGAGCTGATTAGAGAATACTTGAACGATGCACCAGTAAAATTTGGAGAACGAGAGATGAAAGCTGGAATGAATAATTCTGAGATGATGGGCTCTAGAGAATCAAACTGAAAAGACCCCTGAATTGTTCCAGATGGGTGAAAAGAATTCCCACAATCGAAAACAATTATGAGAGGATGGCATCAAACTTGAACTTCGCATCTTTGGAAGAACGGTTAAAGATTTGGAGGAAAAACTCTTCTTCGGTCTTCAGATCCGAGAATGATGACGAGAAACACCACCATGAATTGTTGAGGCACTCGGAATGAAAATTAGAAAGGTTGAACCAATGATGAAAAGAATTTGAAATATCTTGGAGAAAGACATTTGACTGATGATAATTCATTCTTACGTCAAACTTTGCAATGAATTTGAGAATAACTCCGGAAAGAATTAGAAGAGTCAGGTAAGATCCTGGAAAGAGACTGTGGGTTAGGGCCCACTCAAAAGAAACACCGTTGAACGATTTAAAAGATAGATTGTGCCGGTTGAATTAAATGGCTGAATAAGGTAAGACCTCGAAATAGCTTGAAAGGATTATGAATAGAAACTTGAATCTTCTGGGATATCTTCAGCACTCCAGATAAACATGAATAGCAAGAGGTGGATGATTAAGAGGTGCACCGGCATGAGAAAATATTTGAAACGAGGAAAATATATGATCGACAAAGCTTGAATTGAATCCACTGGAGAAGAAAAGAGATCGAAGAATGATAAACTTGAAGCTCCGTTAGTATCTTCATGGGAAATCACCGGATAAGAACGTTGACGAAAAAGAATGGAGAGACTTCCCATCAATAAAAATGATACTTGATTAAGAAATCTGAGTCCTTGAAGAAAAGGGTTGGAGGGCGGGAAAACAAAGGCAACTTGGGGCAGATGGAATAAACACCGTTGATAAAAACTTAAAATTGATCTCGCGAATGTTGAAAGGATATGATTAAATTGAAGAGAAGCACACCGGTTGGATATAGAATTGGGATGTCAATCTAGATAAATAATAAGGATTAGTATTCATGAATATGAGGACACCGCTTAGGAAAGGTATGGAATCAACACTTGACATCGAAGCAACTCGAATACCACAACTCAAAACAAAACAAAGGATTTGGCTTGTAAGATAAGCCCGAACAAATGCATATGATAGAGATTTACCCAATCCCATATCATGCATCTGTCGGAAAGATATTCTAGGAGCTACTTGAATTCCCACCTATAATCTCCCAAAACTTTCTGGTCATGCAATCTAGTGTTGGGGATACAGGGGAAGCATAATATCTCACCCAAACTAACAATCCGTACATCCAGTTGTATCCATCCATCAACACATAACTAAGAAAACTCCGGAAATCATGTACCTCAACCTTCGAAAAGCATCTGTTATACCAGCTATGGCAATACTCCCGAACTCCCGCCCCACTACTCGGTGGCGTCGAGGTTATCTCACCAACAACTGCATAAAAGAGATTTTTGATGTCGGCGAAACTCCGGTATTCCAGAACTGCAATGATAAAATTGTGACGACAACACCTCGGAGCTCAACTTCCCGGGACACTGCCACAACCCCTAAATGTCAGGAGGCACCAAGAACAATGTTCTTTTCACAATAATATAGGAACGATCCCAAGATACCCGCGTGATCCTAAAAAAAAATCGTGAAATTTGAGGAGAGGAAAGACTAAACATCTACGTTAGGATGCCTCACCAGAGCGACGAAGGGACCGAGGACTAAAAAGAATCCTAATCTCTGATATATATAATCCTAAGACTCAAAACATTTTTGTTCTAGACTCAACAACGTCAGCGATTCGATCAAGATGGGGGCTCCTTAGTCAGGGATGGCTCTGATTACCAACTTGTAACGCCCATGATGCGACTATATCTCCCATGTGTCGAGGCACGACTTAGAGGCATAACTGCATTGTGGTTTTGTCGCAAGAAGGTTCATCTTCGCACAATCCCATGTAATGAACAAGAAAGGGATAAAGAGAGTTGGCTTACAATCGCCACTTCACACAATACTTAAATAATTCACACATCATCCAAGTACACACATAGACCGACTACGGTCAAATCCAAATGAAAAACAAGATAACCCCAAATGCTAGATCCCCGATTGTCCCAACTGGGCTCCACTACTGATCATCAGGAAACGAAACATAGTAACGACCAAGGTCCTCGTCAAACTCCCACTTGAGTTCAGTAGCATCACCTGCACTGGTATCGTCAGCACCTGCAATTGTTTTGGTAGTATCTGTGAGTCACAAGGACTCAGCAATCTCAAAACCCACAAGATCAAGACTATTTAAGCTTATGGGTAGGATGTGGTAACGAGGTGGAGTTGCAGCAAGCGCTAAGCATGTATGGTGGCTAAAATACGCAAATAAGAGTAAGATGATAAGCTAAACAACGGTCGTGAAGCTAGAAGTGATCCTGAAAACTACTTATGTTCAAACATAACCCCAAAACCGTGTTCACTTCCCGGACTCTGCCGAAAAGAGACCGTCACGACTACACACGCGGTTGATGCATTTTAATTAAGTCAAGTGTCAAGTTCTCTATAACCAGACATTAACAAATTCCCATCTGCCACATAATGCTGGGCACGGCTTTCGAAAGTTTATACCCTGCAGGGGTGTCCCAACTTAGCCCATCACAAGCTCTCATGATCAATGAAGGATATTCTTTCTCCCGGAACAACTCGATCAGACTCGGAATCCCGGTTACAAGACATTTCGACAATGTTAAAACAAGACCAGCAAGACCGCCCGACTGTGCCGACAAATCCCGATAGGAGCTACACATATCTCGTTCTCAGGGCACAGCGGATAGGTCAAGCTACGAGTAAAACCACCCCTCAAGTTTCCCCGAGGTGGCCCTGCAGGTTGCCTGGTTCAGACCAACACTCAGAGGAGCACCGGCGGGGGTTTAAAATAAAGATGACCCTCGGGGTCGTGAACCCAAGGGAAAGTTATAGGTTGTTAGGCAAATGTAAAACCAAGGTTGGGCCTTGCTGGAGGAGTTTTATTCAAGGCGAACTGTCAAGGGGGTCCCATAATCCCAACCACGTAAGGAACGCAAAATCAAGGAACATAACACCGGTATGACGGAAACTAATGCGGCAAGAGTGGAATAAAACAACAGGCATAAGGCCGAGCCTTCCACCCTTTACAGAGTATATAGATGAATTAATTAAAATAAGAGATATTGTGATATCCCAGCATAAACATGTTCCAACATGGAGCAATCTTCAACTTCACCAACAACTAACAACACTATAAGAAGGGCTGAGCAAAGCAGTAACATAGCCAAACAACGGTTTCCTAGGAAGGTGGGTTAGGGGCTTGACATGGCAATATGGGAGGCATGGTAAACAAGTGGTAGGTAGCGCGATATAGCGATAGAGCGAACAACTAGCAAGCAAATATAGAAGTGATATCGAGGGTAATGGTCATCTTGCCTGAGATCCCGCAAGGAAGAAGAACTAGTCGACAAACAGACGTAGTCAAACGAATCCTCACAACTCCGGAACGACACCGAAGCTAACGAGAGAAGCAAGCCGGAAAGAAGCAAACAACATGGTAAACACACAAGCATAAACATGGCATGATGCACAACCAAGGATGATGCATGTCCGGTTTAAATATGCATGGCATGGCAAAGTGTACAAACAAAACTACAAGTTAAGTGGAGCACAATATGCAACGAAATGCATATTGACAAAACACCACATTCAATTATTTAGCTCTCTCCCGTTTAGGTACTCAACAATATTAATTGTTGGTTAACATGGCAAGAGGGCAAGCATAATACTACCTATCTAGGTAAGTTTAAATGAGGCCGGAAACAACAAGCAACAATTCCAAGAAGTCCCCATATGCATATTTCAAAGTTTGTGCTGTTCTGCCTTAAACCACATTTTAGAGTTGTTAAACATGCAAGATGAGTGCACCATGTTAAACTATGCATTTTTCTACCCCATTTACATATAAAGTTTATTAAATTCGGAGCTACGGTTAATTAGTTATGAAATAAACCATTTTAGAATGTCATTATGCAAAACAAATGCAAACAACAATTTAAACATGTTTAACATGGATGAAGTAGAATTTTATGAAACTAGATGAAAAGCTCCATTAGAAAAGAGGAACAAGGAACATTATGAGAACCTTGTGGGTTGAAAGACATGAAACGGGAGCTCAACGAACCAAAAAGAATATGCCACCACAGCGGTATAATGGGATAGCCAAGGAACAAGAATGACAGATTTGGACAGCACTCCGGTACAAAAGGGAAGGAAAACTTGACAAAATGGGAAGAACTTGAAAAGAGGGCACGACACTCCGTTTAAATGGACAAGCACGAAAAGAACACGATCCTCGCAATTCGAGATGATGAGTGAAGAGAGCAACATCACAGTGTCTCCGGAAGGAAGGAATAGAAGCTAGATTGTTGGGACAAAGGGAGGGAGAAGAAAATGACAACTTCTGCCACAAAAGAACTTTGAAAGCACCCTTCCAAGAAGGTTATAACGGAGTTTTTGAAAACCAACAACGAAACTAATAAGCTTGTAGTGGGCTTATGGAAAGCTTCTCCAAATTGTGGCAAAATCCTGCCACTACGGAACAAATAATATAATTGATAACACCGACGAGATGAAAAAAAAACTTCTTCCATCAAGATGATAAAGAGATAACTTGGACCATTGATAAGCACCACAATAGCACACTCCTTAGGGAAGGCTTTAGGTGAAATATAACCCAAGATAACTCCAAGGAAGAAAATGATGGATTTAAATATCTCATTCCTGACAACTTATCAATCATGAAGCATGAAGGAAACTGTGAAAATGACATAACACCACCTCAAAAGATAAGATGGAAAGAATTGCACTTCGGAATGCAAGATGAAGAATACTTGAACTCCTCAAAACAAAACATGTATTGAACACCATGTTTATTATAGAGTATAGCTTGGCGGATCTTAACTCCGAGAGAAATATTGAAGAACAATTGAAGAATCCGAGGAATCCTTGACGAACCACCATGTAGATCCTCCATGAAGAACTCCAGTAATGAAAGGATGATAAAAAGAAAGAGAAGTTGAGAACACAAGGTCAAACCTTGCAATGATTTAGATGAAGCTTCGCGACGAGATAACACGGAAAAGTTGGAACTCCGAAGAATGATGGACAACATATAGCTGAGAAATTGATGTCACGGACAAAGTCCTGTAGAAAAGAATTAAACACTTGGATGAAACAAGAATACGAATTATGTTATGCGTATCCTTCACCAATTTAAATTGATGACAAGCAACGGATTTGTCATGCCACTTATTCTTCTTGAAAAGATTGAAGCGAGGAATGGCGCAACTTGGGAAGGTCTTCCATGAACCACCGGTAGGATTGAAACAATGAATAAATTAATATGAGAGCACAGAAAGAGGAATCTCGAACAAACCGCTTTAAGAACTTGAAACGCACGAAGGAAACAACACAAATCACCAGGAAGAATTGGAAAATGAACGAAGGTACTTGAGAGGATTTAGAGAACGAAGGTACTTGAGAGGATTTAGATAAAAATGAGCGAAGAGATCACGAGCTGATTAGGGAATACTTGAACGATGCATCGGTAAAATTTGGAGAACGAGAGCTGAAAGCTGGAATGAATAATTCTGAGATGATGGGCTCCAGAGAATCAAACTGAAAAGACTCATGAATTGCTCGAGATGGGTGAAAAGAATTCCCGCAATCGAAAAAAATTATGAGAGGATGGCATCAAACTTGAACTTCGCTTCTTTGGAAGAACGATTAATGATTTGGAGGAAAAACTCTTCTTCGGTCTTCAGATCAGAGAATGACGACGAGAAACACCACCATGAATTGTTGAGGCACTCGGAATGAAAATTAGAAAGGTTGAACTAATGATGACAAGAATTTGAAAGATCTTGGAGAAAGACATTTGACTGATGATAATTCATTCTTACGTCAAACTTTGCAATGAATTTGAGAATAACTCCGGAAAGAATTAGAAGAGTCAGGTAAGATCCTGGAAAGAGACCTGTGGGTTAGGGCCCACTAAAAAGAAACACCGTTGAAAGATTTAAAAGATAGATTGCGCCGGTTGAATTAAATGGCTTGAACAAGGTAAGACCTCGAAATAGCTTGAAAGGATTACGAATAGAAACTTGAATCTTCTGGGATATCTTCAGCACTCCAGATAAACATGAATAGCAAGAGGTGGATGATTAAGAGGTGCACCGGCATGAGAAAACATTTGAAACAAGGAAAAGATATGATCGACAAAGCTTGAATTGAATCCACTGGAGAAGAAAAGAGAGCGAAGAATGATAAACTTGATGCTCCGTTAGTATCTTCATGGGAAATCACCGGATAAGAACGTTGACGAAAAAGAATGGAGAGACTTCCCATCAATAAAAATGATACTTGATTAACAAATCTGAGTCCTTGAAGAAAAGGGTTGGAGGGCGGGAAAACAAAGGCAACTTGGGGCAGATGGAATAAACTCCGTTGAGAAAAACTTAGAATTGATCTCCTGAATGTTGAAAGGATATGATTAACTTGAAGAGAAGCACACCAGTTGGAAATAGAATTAGGATGTCAATCTAGATAAATTAGAAGGATTAGTATTCACGAATATGAGGACACCGCTTAGGAAAGGTATGGAATCAACACTTGACATCGAAGCAACTCGAATACCACAACTCAAAAAAAAAAGGATTTGGCTTGCAAGATAAGCCGGAACAAATGCATATGATAGAGATTTACCCAATCCCATATCATGCATCTGTCGGGAAGATATTCTAGGAGCTACTTGAATTCCCACCTATTAACTCCCGAAACTTTCTGGTTATGCAATCTGGTGTTGGGGATACAGGGGAAGCATAATATCTCACCCAAACTAACAATCCCTACATCCAACTGTATCCATCTGTCAACACATAACCTAGAAAACTCTAGAAATCGTGTACCTCAACCTTCGAAAAGCATCCGTTATACCAACTATGGCAATACTCCCGAACTCCCGCCCCACTACTGGGTGGCGTCGAGGTTATCTCACTAACAACTGCATAAAAGAGATTTTTTATGTCGGCGAAACTCAGGTATTCTAGAACTGCAACGATAAAATTGTAACGACAACACCTCGGAGCTCAACTTCTCGGGACACTGCCACAACCCCTAAATGTCAGGAGGCACCAAGAACAATGTTCTCATCACAAGAATATCAGAACGATCCCAAGATACCCGTGTGATCCTAAAAAAAATTCGTGATATTTGAGGAGAGGAAAGGCAAAACATTTACGTCAGGAGACCTCACTAGAGAGTCGAAGGGACTGAGGAGTAAAAAGAATCCTACTCTCCGATATATATATATACTCCTAAGACTCAAAACATTTTTGTTCTTAACTCAACAACGTCATCAATTCGATCAAGCAGGGGCCTCCTAAGTTGGGGATGGCTCTGATTACCAACATGTAACTCCCATGATGTGACTATATCTCCCACGTGTCGAGGCACGACTTAGAGGCATAACCGCATTGTGGTTTTGTCGCAAGAAGGTTCATCTTCACACAATCCCATGTAATGAACAAGAAAGGGATAAAGAGAGTTGGCTTACAATCGCCACTTCACACAATACTTAAATAATTCATACATCATCCAAGTACACACATAGACCGACTATGGTCAAATCCAAAAGAAAAAGAAGATAACCCCAAATGCTAGATCCCCGATCGTCCCAACTGGGCTCCACTACTGATCATCAGGAAATGAAACATAGTAACGACCAAGGTCCTCGTCGAACTCCCACTTGAGTTTGGTAGCATCACCTGCACTGGTATCATCGGCGCCTGCAACTGTTTTGGTAGTATTTGTGAGTCATGAGGACTCAACAATCTCTAAACCCATGAGATCAAGACTATTTAAGCTTATGGGTAGGATGTGGTAATGAGGTGGAGTTGCAGCAAGCGCTAAGCAAGTATGGTGGCTAAAATACGCAAATAAGAGTAAGATGAGAAGCTACGCAACGGTCGTGAAGCTAGAAGTGATCCTGAAAACTACTTACATTCAAACATAACCCCAAAACCGTGTTCACTTCCCGTACTCCGCCGAAAAGAGACCATCACGGCTACACACACAGTTGATGCATTTTAATTAAGTCAAGTGTCAAGTTCTCTAACACCGGACATTAACAAATTCCCATCTGCCACATACCTGCGGGCAGGCTTTCGAAAGTTTATACCCTGCAGGGGTGTCCCAACTTAGCCCATCACAAGCTCGCACGATCAATGAAGGATATTCCTTCTCCCGGAACAACCCGATAAGACTCGGAATCCCGGTTACAAGACATTTCGACAATGGTAAAATAAGACCAGCAAGACCTCCTGGCTGTGCCGACAAATCCCGATAGGAGCTGCACATATCTCATTCTCACGGCACACCGGATAGGTCAAGCTACGAGTAAAACTAGCCCTCAAGTTTCCCTGAGGTGGCCCATGAATTGCCAGTTCGGACCAACACCGAGAGGAGCACCGCCCGGGGTTAAAATAAAGATGGCCCTCGGGGTCGCGACCCCAAGGGAAAGTTATAGGTTGTTAGGCAAATGTAAAACCAAGGTTGGGCCTTGCTGGAGGAGTTTTATTAAAGGCGAACTGTCAAGGGGGTCCCATAACCCCAACCGCGTAAGGAACGCAAAATCAAGGAACATAACGCCGGTATGACGGAAACTAAGGCGGCAAGAGTGGAACAAAACACCAGGCATAAGGCCGAGCCTTCCACCCTTTACCAAGTATATAGATGCATTAATTAAAATAAGAGATACCGTGATCTCCCAGCATAAACATGTTCCAACATGGAGCAATCTTCAACTTCACCTGCAACTAACAACGCTATAAGAAGGGCTGAGCAAAGCGGTAACATAGCCAAACAACAGTTTGCTAGGAAGGTGGGTTAGAGGCTTGACATGGCAATATGGGAGGCATGATAAATAAGTGGTAGGTAGCGCGTCATAGCTATAGAGCGAACAACTAGCAAGCAAAGATAGAAGTGATATTGAGGGTAATAGTTGATGACCCACAAGTATAGGGGATCTATCATAGTCCTTTCGATAAGTAAGAGTGTCGAACCCAACAAGGAGCAGAAGGAAATGATAAGCGGTTTTCAGCAAGGTATTCTCTGCAAGTACTGAAATAAGTGGTAACAGATAGTTTTGTGATAAGATAAATTGTAACGAGCAACAAGTAACAAGAGTAAATAAGGTGCAACAAGGTGGCCCAATCCTTTTTGTAGCAAAGGACAAGCCGGAACAAACTCTTATAATAGGAAAAGCGCCCCCGAGGACACATGGGAATATCGTCAAGTTATTTTTCATCACGTTCATATGATTCGCGTTCGGTACTTTGATAATTTGATATGTGGGTGGACCGGTGCTTGGGTGCTGGTCTTACTTGAACAAGCATCCCACTTATGATTAACCTCTATTGCAAGCATCTGCAACTACAACAAAAGTATTAATGTAAACCTAACCATAGCATGAAACATATGGATCCAAATTAGCCCCTTACGAAGCAACGCATAAACTAGGGTTTAAGCTTCTGTCACTCTAGCAACCCATAATCTAGTTATTACTTCCTAATGCCTTCCTCTAGGCCCAAATAATGATGAGGTGTTATGTAGTTGACGTTCACATAACACCACTAGAGGTTAGACAACATACATCTCATCAAAATATCGAACGAATACCAAATTCACATGACTACTAACAGCAAGACTTCTCCCTTGTCCTCAGGAACAAACGTAACTACTCATAAAGCATATTCATGTTCATAATCAGAGGGGTAATAATATGCATAAAGGATCTGAACATATGATCTTCCACCAAATAAACCAACTAGCATCAACTACAAGGAGTAATCAACACTACTAGCAACCTACTAGCACCAATCCCGGACTTGGAGACAAGAATTGGATACAAGAGATGAACTAGGGTTTGGAGATGAGATGGTGCTGGTGAAGATGTCGATGGAGATTGCCCTCTCCCGATGAGAGGAGCGTTGGTGATGACGATGGCGATGATTTCCCCCTCCCGGAGGGAAGTGTCCCCGGTAGAACAGCTCTGCCGGAGCCCTAAATTGGTTCCGCCAAGGTTCCGCCTCGTGGCGGCGGAGTCTCGTCCAGAAAGGTTGCTTATGATTTTTTTCTCATCGAAAGACTTCATATGGGAGAAGATGGGCGTCGGAGAGCCACCAGGGGGCCCACGAGGTAGGGGGGCGTACCTAGGGGGGAGGGTGCGCCCCCACCCTCGTGAGCAGGGTGTGGGCCCCCTGGCCTTCATCTTTGGCGACGATTTTTCTTTATTTATTTTAAGATATTCCGTGGAGTTTCAGGACTTTTGGAGTTGCACAGAATAGGCCTTCAATATTTGCTCCTTTTCCAGCCCAGAATTCCAGCTGTCGGCATTCTCCCTCTCCATGTAAACATTGTAAAATAGGAGAGAATAGCCATAAGTATTGTGACATAACGTCAAATAACAGCCCATAATGCGATAAATATCGGTATAAAAGCATGATGCAAAATGGACGTATCAACTCCCCCAAGCTTAGACCTCGCTTGTCCTCAAGCGAAAAGCCGATAACAATAAATATGTCCTCATGTTTAGAGGTAGAGGCGTCGATAAAAATAAAATACGGACATGAAGGCATCATGATTATTTCGTAACAGCAACATAAACAGATTTTGTCATATGATTACTTATGTTCAAATGATGATCTTTTCAAAGCCAAAGTATGAATCAGAAACCTTATTAAGCACCAACAAATTATGTCCTTAGTCATTGAAACAATTGCAATTTATCATAACATCGGAAAGAGTCTATGTCAGAGCTTAAAAGCAAGTCCACATACTCAACTATCACTTAGTCCTTCATAATTGCTAGCACTCACTCAATACTTGTGGTTACGGAGTTTTAACCGGACACAGAGAAAGATAGGGGCTTGTAGTTTTACCCCACACCTTTTACCTCAAGGGTAATGTCAACAATAATAATTCATGCTCCCCTACATCCAATTAGATATATATATATATATATATATATATATATATATATATATATATATATATATATATATATATATATATATATATATATATATATCATGTTCTTTCCAACATGTTGGGCTTGCCAAAGGATAAAACGAAAAAGGAAAGGTGAAGATCACCGTGACTCTTGCATAAGGTAGAGGATAATAATAAAAGATAGGCCCTTCGCAGAGGGAAGCAGAGGTTGCCATGCACTTTTATGGTTGGATGCACAAAATCTTAATGCAAAAGAACATCACTTTATATTGCCCCTTGTATGTGGAACTTTATTATGCAGTCCGTCGCTTGTATTATTTCCACAACAAGTTCGTACAAAGCTTATTTCTTTGCACTAATAAGTCATGCATATTTAGAGAGCAATTTTTATTGCTTGCACCGATGACAACTTACTTGAAGGATCTTACTCAATCCATAGGTAGATATGATGGACTCTCATGGCTAAACTGGTTTAAAGGTATTTTGAAGCACAAGTAGTATCTCTACTTGGTGCTGAGAATTTGGCTAGTATGAGGGGGAAAGGTAATATCAACATGTTAGAGGATCCATGACAACATACTTTATCTCAGATATAAGAAAACATAACTCATTACGTTGTCTTCCTTGTCCAACATCAACTCTTTAGAATGTCATATTTTAATGAGTGCTCCCAATCATAAAAGATGTCAATGATAATATATCTATATGTGAAACCTCTCTCTCTCCTTATTACTTCCTATTAATTGCAACGATGACCAAAGCTATATTTGCCAACTCCCAACAACTTTTAATCATCATACTCTTTCTACGTGGAGTCATTACTTTCACTAAGATCAATATAAACTCTTTGATTCTTTTTATCCCCTTTTTTATTCACCCAAGATCATGGCAAAATAATCAAGCCCTTGACTCAACACTAATCTTTATTATATATATATAACTCACGGACTCGATTGCATAGAGGTATCATAAAACAAAACTTCAAAACTAGATCATGCCATGACTTTATTTTACTAAATCAAGATACTACTAATAGGATCGAACTAATAAAAACGGTAAAGATAGGAGTTGTGATGGTGATACGATACCGGGGCACCTCCCCCAAGCTTGGCAGTTGCCAAGGGGAGTTACCATACCCATGTGATTATGCCTCCTTCTTTGTTGTTGCGATGGAGGTGTTGTTGATGATGCAAGCTTGTCGTCCACCTTCCATGGCATAGGCTCACCCTCATAGAAGGATGATCGAGTCTCTGGAATCCTCAAATCTGCAACGGAAACAGCTCGAAACGAAAACAGAGGATATTTGCGTGATACGGTCGTCAAAACCTTCGGGAGAATATATATTGAATTTTTACAGACCAAAATACGTATCGTGCAAGAAAACAGAGTCCGGAGGGCACACGAGGTGCTCACGAGGTAGGGGGCACGCCCAGGGGGGTAGGGCGCGCCCTCCACCCTCGTGGAGGCCTCGTGTCCTCCCCGGACTGCTACTTATTTTTCTATTTTTCTAAATATTCCAAAACGGAGAAATATTGCCATAGAATTTGTTTTGGAGTCGGTTTACTTACCGTAACACATACCTATTCCTTTTCGGAGTCTGGAACGTTCTGGAAAGTGTCCCTTATGTATTCCTCCGGGGTTACGGTTTCAATAATATTAGTTTCAACATTTATAGGATTACCTGATATATAGTGTTTGATCCTTTGACCGTTTACCACCTTTGGATTTGTGCCTTCGAAGTTGTTGATTTTTATGGCACCGGAACGGTAGACCTCCTCAATAACGTAGGGACCTTCCCATTTAGAGAGAAGTTTTCCTGCAAAAAATCTTAAACAAGAGTTGTATAGCAATACATAATCACCTACATTAAACTCACGCTTTTGTATCCTTTTGTCGTGCCATCTTTTAACTTTTTCTTTAAACAACTTGGCATTTTCATAAGCGTGGCTTCTCCATTCATCAAGTGAGCTAATATCAAATAACTTCTTCTCACCGGCAAGTTTGAAATCATAGTTGAGCTCTTTAATAGCCCAATATGCCTTATGTTCTAGTTCGAGAGGTAAGTGACATGCTTTTCCATAAACCATTTTATACGGAGACATACCCATAGGTTTCTTATATGCAGTTCTATAGGCCCATAATGCATCATCAAGTTTCTTGGACCAATTCTTTCTAGACCTATTACCAGTCTGTGACGACCGGATAATCAAGCTACAGTAACCTCTGCTAATGATGCCACGTCACCACTCTTACTGTTGTAAATCTCACGATGATTCAATCCCGTTCGAATTCAAAATTCAAAATCAAGTCAAACGGTAAAGTTTTCAAACATTAAAATTAAAATGTTCTAGAGGTGGCAAATAATGCTTAGGTAATTATGGTGGAGGATCACATTTTTATAAGATAATTAAAAGCACTAAACTAAATAAAACAGTGGCTTAAACAAATATTTAAATGCATTGTATAAAACATTAAACTATTTTATTAGGTATGAGAAATTCATGTGGCAATAGAGTATTTATAAATACTAATTTAGGGGCTAGTGGTATATTTAATAAAACTAAAATAAATAGAAACTAAGTTAGAAAGGAAAAATAGATAAAAGGAAAAAGCTCAAAACAAAAAGAACACAAAAAAAGAGAAACCCCCCTGGGCCGTGGCCCAACTGGGCCAACCCACCGGCCCCAACCGGCCCACCCCGTGCCCCATAACCTCCCCCCCACTCCCCCACACACCCACCGACACTCCCCCGCACCCCCCGCAAAATATCTCTCCCCCTCTCCCCCGATTGGATCGGGATCGAGGGAGGAGGCCCTCGCCGCCCGCCCGGACCGACGCCCGGAGCTTCCCGCCACCTGCTTCCGCCTCGCCCAGCCTGCTTCGCGTCGACCCCGTCGTCCCCGTCATCCACCTCACGCCCCGCTGCCACGTTCCCTGCAAACCACCATGAGCCGCGCCGTTCTCCCATCCCCTCTCTATCCCGCGCCGCTTCGCCATGGTCGTCGCGTGCATCACGCGACCAGCCGCGCCTGATGCGTGCTTGCATGGCCGAACGCCCGGCCCGCGCGTGGCCTCACCCCTGCTCTGGCCACTTCGACCATGGCCCTGCTCTTCGGCGCCCGCACGCGCGCTGGCCACTCTGGCCGTGCCCGCGGCCCTCCACTTTGGCCTCGCCCGCAGCCCTCGTAAGCTGCTCCCGCTTCCCCCCTCTCAGCTCTGTCCACGCCCGCGCTTCCCCGGAGCGCGCCGGCACCCGCACTTGCCGTCACCGGCCACGATGTCACAACCCTAGAATTTGTTTGTCATTAGTTGCATTAAGGCATTCATGTCATCATGTTCAAATTTCTCAGAAAGTTGAAATGGGGATTGCCTAAACCCTAGCATTAAAGGAATTCACTAGTTTTACCTAAAATATTTTCGGTAAGTCCAAATGGCTTTCAAAAATGTTCATCATTTATGGTAAATACTGTAAACACTAGCCAGAGGTGATGCACATTTTTCCATGACATATTTGGGCTCTGAATTAAATCATATTCTATTTGAATTTGGGCACTTAAATACTATGAAATATTTAAAATGTCCATATAATCCTAAACTGAAATGTTCCATGTTGGATATATTCCAAGCACTGGCCATGATCAGTTTGGTGATTTTTGAGTGTGTCTAAGTATTTTTAATAAAGCCAAACACAATTACAGAAAATAGAAAAGAGAAATAAAAATAGGAAAAGAATAGAGACTCACTGTGCAACCTACAGCGCCCACCAACCGCCCAGCTCTGTTTCGCCCACCCACCACCTTTGGCTCCTGTCGCCTTCCTCCTCGCGCCCGGTGGGCGAGGCGCGTGCCCGCCACAGGCCACACGCCGCCACCTCCTCCCCGCTGGCTGCCTCCTTCTCCCCTGGGCGTCTCCCGCGACGCCACACACCCCCCATGGACCGCTCTCTCTCTCCCATGCTTTCCCCTCCCCTCCTCTCTCTCCCTCTCGCACCCGAGCGCCACCGTCGCCGGCGCTCACCGTAGCCATGGCCACCGGCCCTCCCAAGTCCACCCAGCGTTACTAGAGGCTCCGCCCCGACCCCCTCTCTCTTCCACCCCGAGCCACGCCACCGCGGGAGCCCCACATCGCCGCCACGAGTCGTCTTCCCCGAGCACGGCCGCCGGACTCCATCAACGGATTCGCCGCCTTCCGGTCGCCCACGAGCCAGCTGAGCCTGTCGTCGGCCTCACTGTGAGCTTCCGGTCCTTTCCCCCTTAACCATGTCGTCGTTTTCACCCCGTAGCCACTGCCCCGCGAGCACCCGAAGCCGCTGCCCGCCATGGCCGGCGAGCTCCGTGCCCCCGAGCCCCTCCGCTCCTACTAGTTGCTCCGGCGTGCTCCTGTTGCCCATTAGGTGCCGCCCAGCCACCTCGATCGCTCGCCCGCAAGCCGCAGCGCATAAACCGCCGATGCCCAACTCCGCCGCCGCATTCGTGCTTCGTCGCCGTCGACTCGAGATCACCCAGCTCATACGCTTGGCCTACGGATCTGCGGAGCCCCAGCTACGCGTAGGACCAAACCGCGGTCGATTTGGTCGACCGTGGGCAAATTCCGAGCCGCGCCACCGTTTTGGGCCTCGCCGGCGTCGAGTCGCCGGTGGGTTGACCCCGCTGACCGTTGACTGGGTGGGCCCAGTTTGACCCTGGGTCACTGACGTGTGGGCCACCCTGGCTAATTATCAGTTTGGTTAGTGTAACGCTAATTAACCTAGATTAGTGCTTAACCTAACACTAACTAACTCTGTTTAGTTAGTTAACTAACCACGACACGTGGGTCCCACAGTCGATTTGACTGGACGAAGGCTCGTTGACCTGCTGATGTCACCGTGAGGTCATGCTGACGCAATAACTCATTTTCTGGATTTAATTTAATTCAGAAAATTACAGAAAATGGTTAGAACTTCTAAAATTCATAGAAAATAATCTATAACTCCAATGGAAATAAGTTATAAATGAAAAATGATCAGAAAAATATGAAGAATTTGTTTATACCATGATCATGCATGTTTGAACAAGTTAACCTCACTGAATAGGACAAATGATGATTAGGACAATTTATGAAATAACATTTGGAGTTGGAATTTGTTCTTGTTCGAGTTCCACTTCAATTAACTTGGCTAGATATTGCATTAGGTGAATTCAGTATCTTAACATGACATGTCATTCATGTGAATGTGCATTGCATTGATTGTGTTCTTCTCAGTTGCCGGTGTTTGTCCCCTCTCGATAGACGTGGTTCCGACGATGAGCTCGATGACACCGATGAAGAACTATATTATCTTCAGAAGTGCCAGGCAAGCAAAACCCCCTTGTTCATTCCGATACAATCCCACTCTCTCGCTCCTGCTCTCTTTTACTGCATTAGGACAACAACGATTCATCTGTTACTTGCTGCGGTAGCTGAACCCCTTTATCCTCTGCATGACCTGTCATTCCACAGTAAATAGATGAAACCCACTAGCACGAGTAGGAGTTGTTTGAGCCCTATTGTGCCTACTCATCCATGCTTGTTTGTCATGCCTGCTACTCCCTAGAGTTGAGTCAGGTCCGATTCATCGAGGATGAATCAGAGGTGTGTGAACATGTCCTACTGTGTGTGAGCTAAGTGTGTGAACACGATTTGGTAAAGGTAGCGGTGAGAGGCCATGTAGGAGTACATGGTGGGTTGTCTCATTGCAGCCGTCCTCAGGAACTGAGTTCTGTGTTTGTGATCCATGAAACAGTTACTACCACACATTGGGTTCCGGTAACTCGACCCCTCTCGGCTTATTAATCGCCTCGATCTCTGTCCAGGACTTGCAACTAGTTTCTGGTGTTTGTAGGATATGTGTTGGGGGTCGTGCGTAGCGCTGACCCTAGGGGTGGGCTATGTTGCGGTAGATACACCGTGGCCCGGTGTACCGAGCGCCCCTTTGGTGTCTCGGGAACCCTGCACACATCGTTTGGGGCCGTGAGCGACACCCCGGCCGGATCTCCTTGCGGATGGAACCCGAATAGGCGATAAACCTGGACTAGAGACTTGTGTGGTTAGTCGGTCGTGGCGACTCCTCGCCAGAGCTTCCGCTTGAAGGTTGCCGAGATACACGTCGTGTACATGGTGGTAAGTGGCGAGGCGTGTGTGAAGAAGTACACCCTGCGCAGGTTAATATGATCTATCCGAATAGCCGTGTCCGCGAAAAGGACTTCGGGTTGCCTATATCGGTTCATAGACAAGTGAAAGTGGATACTCCAAAATGCGCAAGATAAGCGTGAGTGCTATGGATGGCGTTCTCGTTGGAAGACGGGAGCGGGTCCATAGTGGTGTATTGATATGGTGAATATGTGGACTCGTGTGCCACCTCAAAAGAGTTACTTGCGATGTAGTTCGGGATAGCCACCGAGTCAAAGCTGGCTTGCTGCGGTCAAACTCCACCACCCCCTTTGTTGATAATGATGCATATGTAGTTAGTTCGATGTAAGTCTTGCTGAGTACATTTGTACTCACGTTTGCCTATTTTATGTTTTTGCGAGAGACGTCGGTCTCGCTAGTAGTTCAGCGTGGACTTGACGTTTAGCTTGTTACCTCAGCTACGATCTTGTGCTCTCGGCAGGATCTGGTAGATAGTCAGGCTTCTCAGCCTTTTTCATTTGTAGATGTCTGTACTCAGACATGTTAAGCTTCCGCATGTGTTGACTTGTATGCTCTGAGTGTTGGGTCGTGAGACCCATGATTGTAATATCTCGCTCCTCGGAGCCTAATGAATAAATATTTGAGTCGTAGAGTTATGTTGTGATGCCATGTTGTATCTACACATATTGAGCATATTGGGTGTATGTTTGAAATGCTTGGTATGTGTGGGATCCGACAATCTAGTTGTTTATCCTTGGAAGCCTCTCATATGGGGAAATGTAGTCTAGTGCTTCTGAGCGATAGTAGTCCGCTACTGCCCGGTTCACGAGTCCTGCTAGCCCAAAGACTACTGCTTTGGACACTTGATGGCGGCATGTGTTTCACTTCGTTCCTATGTCTGTCCCTTCGGGGAAATGTCACGTGGTGATATCCGGAGTCCTGCCTAGCCTGCTACAGCCCGGGTTACCGGAGTCCTGTTAGCCCAGTGCTACCACCCGGATTCATATGTTGATGACCGACATGTTCGATGTGATTCATGTATGCATGTTCCCATGGGTTAGCGCCGCTTTGGGTTCACGACTAGCCATGTCGGCCCGGTTCTCTCATGTGGATGCTAGCGACACTATCATATACGTGAGCCAAAAGGCATAAACGGTCCCGGGCCATGGTAAGGCGACACCGTGGGAATACCGTCGTGAGGCCGCAAATTGATATGAGGTGTTACCGGCTAGGTCAATGTGACTTGGAATCGGGTCCCGACAGCTTTGGTATCGAGCTTTGTTGCTCAGAGGATTACCAAGCCAAACTGGTCGAAGTTGTGTCTAGAAATGCTTTAGTTATGTAAGGGAATTGATTGTGGAAGGGAACGTAAGGCTCTTTTTACTCCTTATACCTCATGGCCTTCTGATCTGAGTCATCCTCTTCTCTTCTACGGGGATTAAGAAGTAGGCTTCTCATCTATCTATTAGGATGATGTGTTACTAACCCTTAGACTTTTAAGATTGTTGGTTTTAAGCCTAGTTCAGTTTCTACTACTTCCGTATGTTAACTGTTGATTTAGGAACCTTGATATGATGTTGTTGAGTGGCTATGCCACCATTTTGCATGATGTCTCAAATCTTTTTGAGCATTTACAACCGTTATGCTGTCCGAGTCATCCCAGGTTTCTAAAACAATATGAAGCATTTGCAAAATTCCTTCCTCTCATTTTGATGTCCCTTTGGTCAGAATAAGCACACTAACCGGTGCGTTGAGGTAATTTATTGCCTTGACATATATGTTGGAACTATTGTTATGACCCTAGGTGTTTTAGGGAGTCACCTAGTAATCTAGCAACGTTTTGTGTTCACCGTGTGATGATTCTGGCCATCATTTTCGAAAGCATCCCGTGGTGCCATTTAGTAGTAGGTATTCTATTCCTGGGTTCTTGAACCCGAGATTCACCCTACTTACTTCATGTTGATAGTAATTGCTAGCTCCTTTAGGATATTAGTAACTTTGCGATAGTCCTCGAGGTCCGTGGTATATCCTTCTTCCAAATACCATGAACCACTTATGGCAGAAGTTTGTTGGATCAAAAGATCACAACAAAAGTGGCCTCGATGAGTTCTCCATTCTATTTGTGACTCTGCCAGTTCAACCTTTCTACATGGGTTATCCGGAAGAAATATGTTGAAATCGTTCGACATGCTAGTCCATGCATCCACAACTCAGAAAATCATATGTTCTTTTAAGTTCTCCCATTTTAGTTGTTTCCTGATCTCCTTCTATCAATTGATAATCAAGAGTATGCGTGCATTCATTCGTTGATGACTTTTATTCTTGTGGTCTGTCAAGCCATTCTATTCTGGAATGACTAGGAGAAACAAACTCCAGTGCCTCATCCATATATAGGATTGGGTCAAAGCAGTTGTATTCCGCAGATCAAAATGCCAATCCAGCTTTTGATTCTGTTCCACCTGGAGTGTTACCATCTTTATGTCAAGAATGTCATGAGAATTGCACCACCTCTTATGGATTCTTGATGTAGTGATACTTCTCACCATCATCATTCGCTCCTCGGGTTCGTGTTGTTGCAACCGGAATACCGACAAGTGAACTGTGATGTGTGAAATCGATACTCCTAGCAACCTTGTTGCTTGGTAGTAAATGGACAATACTCTCATTCTTAGCGTGTTGGTTACTAAATCATCATCCTAAGATTGATCGTGCTACCTAGTCCTTATTTCTGGTGCACTTCGATCAATGAGTTAGGATTGTGTCAATCCCTCACTATTTTGATCATATCATCTTGCCCTGTAAAACAAGATTGTTCTCGAGCTTAGTAACATATCGGTGGTTCGTGATTTTCCGAATATCTTCTCGGAAGTATTACCAGTTGACCCACGATCGCTATGTTGAGCTCGTGAACAAGTTGGTTTCTTGTGAACCACCCTTTCTCCAGGAATCTGTGTTGGATACCCTGAGCTAGTTGGTTGAGCTAAACAACAACTTGGAGAGTTGGGAGATAAAAGCTTAATCCACTTAGTTCATCACTAAGGGATATCCTTGTGTGTGTGTGTGTGTGTTGAAGAAATATGATATCTTCGTTGATTGATCCTCGTGAACAGTTGTCGGTGCTATTGTCTTATCCAATCCTTGATTTGAGTATGGGCTATCGTCAAATCAAATCAGAACCAACGATGTTCATAATGTTGTCTTACTCGTGGTTGATTCCTCGAGCCTACACCATTATATCTTTTGGGTCTGACCAATGCTATTACCGTGTTCACATGATGGTGGAAGTCCAGTGATATGGAAATTCCGATGAGTTGTTGTTGGACCCATCAGCAGCATTTTGTCTCCCCCATGATTCATGTTGAACATCAACCTAGTGTTGAAAACTTTGTAAGCAATGCCTTCGTGTTCCATTCATGAAGCCTATGCTTGGATGGAAGAAGTGACTTCCTCGAATTCATTTGCTTTAGGTGTAAGTTGCCACCATGAATTTGAGAAAGGTTTGTTTTGTTTCCTCTGGAATCGTCCCAAGTTAGTCATGCACGTGCGAAGTGCCCTATGGTTTGATAGGTTGGCCGCCTCCACTCCATATGTGTTTCCTAGCACACCAAGCCACTGATTGATTTGCTCAAGGAAAAGGAGCGTGTTGTGCTAATTCTAGATCATGCACAAGATTCCGTTATCCTCGATGATGGTTCCCAACAAGAACTCGGTAGTTTTTTATTATAAGACTACTACGTGGTCATGCTTGTCTTGGACAGCGTGTCCACGGGTCTGTAGCAGAACCAGCTCATGTTTTGGAGCTTGCTATCATGGTTCATTCCCCGAGAATCTCGCAACGTCATCTCGTCGATTTGTGTTGCAAACTTCCATTTCTCTTTCTAGACTTGATGAGTCTGGAATGTCCTGACACCAACCAGATCTGAATCTCAGGCAGATATGATGGTTGGGTCATTCCCAGTATTTGCAATTTGTTCCCAGCTCGCACCCATCATTGTGTCAGTCTGCCATAGGTTCCAATCATTTCTGATGATAAGCAAAAATCATCCATTGCGTTGTCCTCAACAAGGTAGTCCACATCATCCATTCGAATCCGGATGTGCCATTCCTTTGAACTCCGCCAAACGATCGCTGTGTTTTGCCTTAGGCTGGTTTTAAGAGTTTCAATGATCTCTGAATCAAAAGTAATTCTTTTTGCCACCTAAGGGAACAGCTCAACGAGTCACCTTTTTCCCAAGGTGCCCCGCTATGGAACCATGGCAATTATTTCCTCGCCACTTTGACGCCATCCACCATCTTTCAAAACATGGAATTGTTGCCCACCAAATCAAACTTCGTCATTGTTCTTCCATCCCTCTCGATGTGTTTTGTGTGTCAACTCGAGATGATTCAACATCTCATTCCGCGAGTTGATATGGTATGCTCGATCTCCGAGGAGATCGTTTCCTATAGAGTATTCTTTTTGTCGCCATCGTGTTGGATGAAGATCTCGAAAGCAAGGACGTCAAGTTCAATTGGAGCAATGAACCAACATCTTCGAGAAGGGCAATTGGATCGACAAGTTCGTGTTAGCCAGTGTTCCCTCTGTCTTCTTACCTCACGTCTTGAATCTCGGGACGAGATTCTTGTTTAGTGGGGGTGAGTTGTCACAGCCCTAGAATTTGTTTGTCATTAGTTGCATTAAGGCATTCATGTCATCATGTTCAAATTTCTCAGAAAGTTGAAATGGGGATTGCCTAAACCCTAGCATTAAAGGAATTCACTAGTTTTACCTAAAATATTTTCGGTAAGTCCAAATGGCTTTCAAAAATGTTCATCATTTATGGTAAATACTGTAAACACTAGCCAGAGGTGATGCACATTTTTCCATGACATATTTGGGCTCTGAATTAAATCATATTCTATTTGAATTTGGGCACTTAAATACTATGAAATATTTAAAATGTCCAAATAATCCTAAACTGAAATGTTCCATGTTGGATATATTCCAAGCACTGGCCATGATCAGTTTGGTGATTTTTGAGTGTGCCTAAGTATTTTTAATAAAGCCAAACACAATTACAGAAAATAGAAAAGAGAAATAAAAATAGGAAAAGAATAGAGACTCACCTGTGCAACCTACATGGCACCCACCAACCGACCCAGCTCCTGTTTCGGCCCAGCCCACCACCGCCTGGCTCCCTGTCGCCTTCCTCCTTGCGTGCCCGGCGCGCGTGGCCACACGCCGGCCACCTCCTCCCTGCCTGGCTGCCTCCTTCTCCCCCTGGACGTATCCCGCGACGCCACGCACCCCCCATGGACCGCTCTCTCTCTCTCCTATGCTTTCCCCTCCCCTCCTCTTTCTCCCTCTCGCACCCGAGCGCCACCGTCGCCGGCGCTCACCGTAGCCATGGCCACCGGCCCTCCCAAGTCCACCCAGCGTTACCAGAGGCTCCGCCCCGACACCCTCTCTCTTCCACCCCGAGCCACGCCACCGCGGGAGCCCCACATCGCCGCCACGAGTCGTCTTCCCCGAGCACGGCCGCCGGACTCCATTGACGGATTCGCCGCCTTCCGGTCGCCCACGAGCCAGCTGAGCCTGTCGTTGGCCTCACTGTGAGCTTCCGGTCCTTTCCCCCTTAACCATGTCGTCGTTATCGCCCCGTAGCCGCTGCCCCGCGAGCACCCGAAGCCGCTGCCCGCCATGGCCGGCGAGCTCCATGCCCCCGAGCCCCTCCGCTCCTACTAGTTGCTCCGGCGTGCTCCTGCTGCCCATTAGGTGCCGCCCAGCCACCTCGATCGCTCGCCCGCAAGCTACAGCGCATAAACCATTGATGCCCGAACTCTGGCCGCCGCATTCGTGCTCGCCGCCGTCGACTCAGACCACCCCAGCTCCTTCCGCTTGGCCTACCAGATGCGCGTGAGCCCCAGCTACGCGTAGGACCAAACCGCGGTCGATTTGGTCGACCGTGGGCAAATTCCGAGCCGCGCCACCGTCTCGGGCCTCGCCGGCGTCGAGTCGCCGGTGGGTTGACCCCGCTGACCGTTGACTGGGTGGGCCCAGTTTGACCCTGGGTCACTGACGTGTGGGCCACCCTGGCTAATTATTAGTTAGGTTAGTGTAACGCTAATTAACCTAGATTAGTGCTTAACCTAACACTAACTAACTCTGTTTAGTTAGTTAACTAACCACTGACACGTGGGTCCCACAGTCGATTTGACTCGAGACAGCGCCTGTTGACTTGCTGATGTCACCGTGAGGTCATGCTGACGCAATAACTCATTTTCTGGATTTAATTTAATTCAAAAAATTCCAGAAAATGGTTAGAACTTCTAAAATTCATAGAAAATAATCTATAACTCCAATGGAAATAAGTTATATATGAAAAATGGTCAGACAAATATAAAGAATCTGTTTATGCCATGATCATGCATGTTTGAACAAGTTAACCTCACTGAATAGGACAAATGACGATTAGGATAATTTATGAAATAACATTTGGAGTTGGAATTTGTTCTTGTTCGAGTTCCACTTCAATTAACTTGGCTAGATATTGCATTAGGTGAATTCAGTATCTTAACATGACATGTCATTCATGTGAATGTGCATTGCATTGATTGTGTTCTTCTCAGTTGCCGGTGTTTGTCCCCTCTCGATAGACGTGGTTCCGACGATGAGCTCGATGACACCGATGAAGAACTATATTATCTTCAGAAGTGCCAGGCAAGCAAAACCCCCTTGTTCATTCCGATACAATCCCACTCTCTTGCTCCTGCTCTCTTTTACTGCATTAGGACAACAACGATTCATCTGTTACTTGTTGCGGTAGCTGAACCCCTTTATCCTCTGCATGACCTGTCATTCCACAGTAAATAGATGAAACCCACTAGCACGAGTAGGAGTTGTTTGAGCCCTATTGTGCCTACTCATCCATGCTTGTTTGTCATGCCTGCTACTACCTAGAGTTGAGTCAGGTCTGATTCATCGAGGATGAATCAGAGGTGTGTGAACATGTCCTACTGTGTGTGAGCTAAGTGTGTGAACACGATTTGGTAAAGGTAGCGGTGAGAGGCCATGTAGGAGTACATGGTGGGTTGTCTCATTGCAGCCGTCCTCAGGAACTGAGTTTTGTGTTTGTGATCCATGAAACAGTTACTACCACACATTGGGTTCCGGTAACTCGACCCCTCTCGGCTTATTAATCGCCTCGATCTCTGTCCAGGAGTTGCAACTAGTTTCTGGTGTTTGTAGGATATGTGTTGGGGGCCGTGCGTAGCGCTGACCCTAGGGGTGGGCTATGTTGCGGTAGATACACCGTGGCCCGGTGTACCGAGCGCCCGTTTGGTGTCTCGGGAACCCTGCACACATCGTTTAGGGCCGTGAGCGACACCCCGGCCGGATCTCCTTGCGGATGG
Organism: Aegilops longissima; assembly: GCA_021605205.1. Taxonomy (NCBI): domain Eukaryota; kingdom Viridiplantae; phylum Streptophyta; class Magnoliopsida; order Poales; family Poaceae; genus Aegilops; species Aegilops longissima. Next base: position 308,334,326 of record CM038677.1, read on the forward strand.
AACCCAAATAGGCGATAAACCTGGACTAGAGACTTGTGTGGTTAGTCAGGTCGTGGCCGACTCCCTCGCCAGGCTTCCGCTTGAAGGTTGCCGAGATACACGTCGTGTACATGGTGGTAAGTGGCGAGAGCGTGTGTGAAGAAGTACACCCCTGCAGGGTTAATATGATCTATTCGAATAGCCGTGTCCGCGGAAAAGGACTTCTGGGTTGCCTATATCAGTTCATAGACAAGTGAAAGTGGATACTCTAAAATGCGCAAGATAAGCGTGAGTGCTATGGATGGCGTTCTCGTAGGAAGACGGGAGCGGGTCCATAGTGGTGTATTGATATGGTGAATATGTGGACTCGTGTGCGCCACCTCAAAAGAGTTACTTGCAGTCGTAGTTCAGGATAGCCACCGAGTCAAAGCTGGCTTGCTGCAGTCAAACTCCACCACCCCCCTTTTGTTGATAATGATGCATATGTAATTAGTTCTGATGTAAGTCTTGCTGAGTACATTTGTACTCATGTTTGCCTATTTTATGTTTTTGCAGAGAGACGTTAGTCTCGCTAGTAGTTCCGCGTGGACTTCGACGTTTAGCTTGTTACCTCAGCTACGATCTTGTGCTCTCGGTAGGATCTGGTAGATAGTCAGGCTTCTCAGCCTTTTTCATTTGTAGATGTCTGTACTCAGACATGTTAAGCTTCCGCATGTGTTGACTTGTATGCTCTGAGTGTTGGGTCGTGAGACCCATGTTTAGAATATCTCACTCCTCGGAGCCTAATGAATAAATATTTGAGTCGTAGAGTTATGTTGTGATGCCATGTTGTATCTACACATATTGAGCATATTGTGTGTATGTTTGAAATGCTTGGTATGTGTGGGATCCGACAATCTAGTTGTTTATCCTTGGCAGCCTCTCATATGGGGAAATGTAGTCTAGTGCTTCTGAGCGATAGTAGTCCGCTTCTGCCCGGTTCACGAGTCCTGCTAGCCCAAAGACTACTGCTTTGGACACTTGATCGCGGCATGTGTTTCACTTCGTTCCTATGTCATCCCTTCGGGAAATGTCACGCGTGATATCCGAGTCCTGCCTAGCTCTGCTACAGCCGGGTTACCGGAGTCCTGTTAGCCAGTGCTACAGCTCAGATTCATACGTTGATGACCGACATGTTCGATGTGATTCATGTATGCCTGTTCCCATGGGTTAGCGCCGCTTTGGGTTCACGACTAGCCATGTCGGCCCGGGTTCTCTGTCATGTGGATGCTAGCAACACTATCATATACGTGAGCCAAAAGGCGCAAACGGTCACGGGCCATGGTAAGGCGACACCCGTGGGAATACCGTGCGTGAGGCCGCAAAGTGATATGAGGTGTTACCGGCTAGGTCAATGTGACTTGGAATCGGGGTCCTGACAGACGACCACCGCCGGAGCCCCCTGCTAACGTGCCTCCCGCTTGCCGGTTCAGTCCCCACTCCGGCCACCACCCACGGCCTCGGCCTTGCCCCGGCCCTCCTCTTGCCGTCTTGCCAGCAGCTCCGCCGCTTCAAACCTTGCTGGCCAGGCCAAGGCCACCCCTCTCCGCCGACGCCTTGGCTCCGGCCATGCCAAGGCAGCGTCTTCCTGGCCGGCGCCTGCTGCTGGCTGGGTCAGGCTCAACCGCTAACGGGCGCCTCGTAGCCTTGCACCGTGTGCCCATGCGCCCACACCTGTTAAGGCCCCACAATGGGCCAATGACGATTAGGGCCACGCCCCGAACGTTTAATAAAAAAAGAATTAATAAAAGTAATAAAATAAATAAATAGATAATTAATTAATTAGCAAATAAATTAAGTTAATTAATCACAATTAGATTAACCTAATTAAATGTTAGTTAATTAATCAAACAATGACAAGTGGGGCCCACCCCTAATTAATTATGATTAGTTTAATTAATCATTAATTAAAATGTGTCATTGACCGATGGGACCCATCGTCAGTTGACCGATCAACTCTGTTGATCTGCTGATGTCGACATGACATCATGCTAATGTCATTAAATCATTTTCAATTAATTAAATAATTAATTAAATTCCAGAAATTAATAAAGTCTTTAGAAAATCATATCTTTTAATCCGTAACTCGAATTAAAATATTTTCAACATGAAAGTTGCTTAGAACGACGAGACGAACCCGGGTACGCAACCCGTTCGTCCGCCACACCCCCCTAACCTATCGAGCTCGCAACTTTCCCCCTCCGGCTCCTCTGCCCGAAAACGCGAAACACCGGGAATACTTTCCCGAATGCTTCCCCCCTTCACCGGTATCACCTCATACCGCGTTAGGGCACCTCTAGCACCGATACTTTTCATGTCATGCATCGCTATGCACCTGATTGCTTAAATATTTATTGTTTCTTCCCCCTCTTCTTCCGCTAGACACCGAGACCGACGCTGCTGCTGCCCAGTACGACTACGGAGTTGACGACCCCTTTCTCTTGCCAGAGCAACCAGGCAAGCCCCCCCTTTGATCACCAGATATCGCCTACTCTTCTCTATACTGCTTGCATTAGAGTAGTGTAGCATGTTACTGCTTTCGATTAATCCTATCTTCTGCATAGCTTTGTCCTTGTTACTCTTGTTGTTACCTTTACTGTTATCCTCTTGCTTAGTATAGGATGCTAGTGTTCCATCGGTGACCCTACACTCTTGTCCGCCTCGCCATGCTATACTCTTGGGCTGTGATCACTTGGAGGTGATCACGGGCATATACTATATACTTTACACTATTACATTACAGTGTGATACTGTTAGGAGATGGGGCTGAAAGGACGGTGGCTCCATCCCGGTAGAGGTGGGCCTGGGTTCCCGACGGCCCCGATCGTTACTTTGTGGCGGGCGACAGGGCAGGTTGAGACTACAGGTGAGAGATGGGCCTGGCCCTGGTCGGCGTCGCGGATACTTAACACGCTTAACGAGATCTGGGTATTTGATCTGAGTCTGGCCATTTGGTCTATACGCACTAACCATCTACGCGGGAGTAGTTATGGGTATCCCGGCGTCGTGGTATCAGCCGAAGCACTTTGTGACGTCAGCGACTGAGCGGCGCGCGCCGGATTGGAATGTAGGCCTGCTCTTGTATTAAGGGGGCTAGTTCTGCTTTCGGCCGCCCACGCAACGTGCAGGTGTGCATTGGGCGATGGGCCCAGACCCCTGTGCGCTTAGGTTTAGACCGGCGTGCTGGCCTCTCTGTTGTGCCTAGGTGGGGCTGCGACGTGTTGATCTCCAGCGGCGGGCATGACCCGTAAAAGTGTGTCCGCCAAATGGGATCAAGTGTGTTGGGTTATGTGGTGCACCCTGCAGGAAGTTAATCTATTCGAATAGCCGTGATCTTGATATGAGGGCGACTTGGAGTTGTACCTTGACCTTATGACAACTAGAACTGGATACTTAATAAAACACACCCTTCCAAGTGCGGATATAACCCGATGGTCGCTCTCTCGCAGGGTTACGAGGAGGGGATCGTCGGCTAGGATTATGCTATGCGATGCTACTTGGAGGACTTCAGTCTACTCTCTTCTACATGTTGCAAGACGGAGGCTGCGAAGCGTAGTCTTCGACGGGATTAGCTATCCCCTCTTATTCTAGCATTCTCGTAGTCCACCCCTTGATATGGCCCTTTACACATATATCCATGCATATTTAGTGTAGCTCCTTGCTTGCAGTACTTTGGATGAGTACTCACGGTTGCCTTGTTCCCCTTTTCCCCTTTCTTTACCGGTTGTCTGCGACCAGACGATGGAGCCCAGGAGCCAGCCGCCACCGTTGACGACGACTACTACACTGGAGGTGCCTACTACTACATGCAGCCCACGGCGACGACGACCACTGGAGTAGTTAGGAGGATCCTGTAGGAGGCCTGTGCCTCTTCGATCTGATCCCAGTTTGTGCTAGCCTTCTTAAGGCAAACTTGTTTAACTTATGTCTGTACTCAGATATTGTTGCTTCCGCTGACTCGTCTATGATCGAGCACTTGTATTCGAGCCCTCGAGGCCCCTGGCTTGTATTATGATGCTTGTATGACTTATCTATGTTTTAGAGTTGTGTTGTGATATCTTCCCGTGAGTCTTTGATCTTGATCGTACACATTTGCGTGCATGATTAGTGTACGATTGAATTGAGGGCGTCACACAGTCTTTTGCAAAATTAATTTGAGCCCTCTATTACTCAATTCTACTTGACCACTAGACTGTGGGTGATAAGGAGATGCAATTCTATGATTAACGTCATATTTAGCAAGCATTTTACGAAAAGCACCATGAATAAAGTGTGAACCACCATCAGTCATTAAATATCTAGGGACTCCAAACCTTGGAAAAATAACTTCCTTAAGCATTTTAATAGAAGTGTTATGATCAGCACTACTAGTTGGAATAGCTTCTACCCACTTAGTAACGTAATCAACAGCAATTAAAATATGAGTGTATCCATTAGAAGAAGGAAAAGGTCCCATATAATCAAAGCCCCAAACATCAAATGGTTCAATAACAAGTGAATAATTCATAGGCATTTCTTGACGTCTACTAATATTACCAATTCTTTGACATTCATCACAAGACAAAACAAACTTACGGGCATCCTTGAAGAGAGTAGGCCAATAAAAACCAGATTGCAATACCTTATGTGCAGTTCTATCTCCAGCGTGGTGTCCTCCATAAGCTTCGGATTGACACTTGTGTAGGATCTGTTCCTATTCATGCTCAGGCACACAACGTCTAATAACACCATCTACTCCTTCTTTATAAAGATGTGGGTCATCCCAAAAGTAATGTCGCAAATCATAAAAGAACTTTTTCTTTGTTGGTATGTGAAGCTAGGTGGTATAAATTTAGCAACAATATAATTAGCATAATCAGCATACCATGGAGTGCTACGAGAAGTGCTTACGACATTTAATTGTTCATCAGGAAAGCTATCATCAATAGGTAGTGGGTCATCAAGAACATTCTCTAACCTAGATAAGTTGTGCAAGCACGGGTTCTCAGCTCCTTTTCTATCAACAATATGCAAATCAAATTCTTGCAGCAAGAGAACCCATCTAATAAGTCTAGGTTTAGCATCTTTCTTTTCCATAAGGTATTTAATAGCAGCATGATCAGTTTGAATAGTTACTTTAGAATCAACAATATAGGGTCTGAATTTATCACAAGCAAACACAACTGCTAAAAGTTCCTTTTTGGTAGTAGCATAATTTCTTTGAGCATTGTCTAGAGTCTTACTAGCATAATGGATAACATTTAACTTCTTATCAACTCTTTGCCCTAGAACAGCACCTACAACATAATCACTAGCATCACACATAATTTCAAAGGGTAAATTCCAATCAGGTGGCTGAACAACAGGTGCAGAGACTAATGCTTTCTTAAGTATTTCAAATGCTTCTACACAATCATCATCAAAGACAAATGGTACATCTTTTTGTAATAAATTAGTCAGAGGCCGAGAAATTTTTGAGAAGTCCTTAATGAAGCTCCTATAAAATCCGGCGTGACCAAGGAAACTTCTTATACCTTTGATGTCCTTGGGACATGGCATCTTTTCAATAGCATCAAAACCTTGGCTTTATCAACTTCAATACCTCTTTCAGAAACTTTGCGCCCCAAGACAATACCTTCATTAACCATAAAGTGGCACTTTTCCCAATTCAAGACAAGATTAGTTTCTTCACATCTCTGCAAAACTCGATCAAGATTGCTCAAGCAATCGCCAAAAGAGGAACCATAGATGGAAATGTCGTCCATGAAAACCTCACAAATCTTTTCACAAAAATCAGAGAATATAGCCATCATGCATCTTTGAAAGGTAGCAGGTGCATTACATAAACCAAAAGGCATACGTCTATAAGCAAAAGTACCAAAAGGGCATGTAAAAGTAGTCTTTGATTGATCTTTAGCCGACACAGGTATTTGAGAGAAACCAGAATAACCATCTAGAAAGTAATAATGTGTATGTTTGCATAATCTCTCTAGCATTTGATCAATAAAAGGTAAGGGGTAATGATCTTTCTTAGTAGCTTTATTCAATTTGCGGAAATCAATTACCATCCTATAACCTGTGATAATTCTTTGCGGGATCAATTCATCTTTATCGTTAGGGACAACAGTAATACCTTCCTTCTTAGGGACACAATGGACATGACTTACCCACTGACTATCATCAGCAACGGGATAAATTATACCTGCCTCCAGAAGCTTGAGTGTTTCTTTTCTTACCACTTCTTTCATTTTGGGATTCAAACGTCGTTGAGGATCACGAACTGGTTTGGCATCCGCTTCCAATTTTATTTTATGCTGACATAGAGTGGGACTAATGCCCTTAAGATCATCAAGAGTATATCCAATAGCGGCACGGTGCTTCTTCAGAGTTTTCAATAATCTTTCTTCTTCATGCTCTGAAAGGTTAGCACTAATAATAACAGGATATATTTTCTTTTCATCAGGATAAGCATATTTAAGATTATCAGGCAATGGTTTAAGCTCAAACACAGGATCACACTTGGGTGGAGGAGGATCCCCTAGGATTTGAACAGGAAAATTATGTTGCAGAATAGGTTCCTATTTTAAAAATACTTCATCTATTTCCCTTCTTTCATTCATGAACATCTCATTTTCATGGTCTAGCAAATAGTGTTTCAAAGGATCACTAGGAGGTACGGCAATAGAAGCAAGACCAATAATTTCATCCTTACTAGGCAATTCTTCCTCATGATGTTGTTTACTAAATTTAGAGAAATTAAACTTATGAACCATATCATCCAAGCCAATAGTAACAACATTCTTTTCGCAGTCTATCTTAGCATTAACAGTATTCAAGAAGGGTCTACCAAAAATAATGGGACAAAAGCTATCTTGTGGAGAACCAAGAACAAGGAAATCAGCGGGATATTTGGTTTTTCCACACAAGACTTCAACATCCCTAACAATTCCCTTTGCAGATATAGTATCTCTATTGGCAAGTTTAATTGTAACATCAATATCTTCTAACTCAGCAGGTGCAATATCATGCATAATTTCTTTATATAAGTCAATGGGTATAACACTAGCACTAGCACCCATATCACATAAGCCATGATAACAATGATCTCCTATTTTAACAGAAATAATAGGCACGCCTACCACATGTCTATGTTTTTCTCTATCACAGGGTTTAGCAATTCTAGCAGTTTCACCAGAGAATTGAATGACATGCCCATCAATATTATCAGACAAGAGATCTTTAACAATAGCAATATTAGGTTCTACTTTGACTTGCTCAGGAGGTGTATAAGTTCTAATATTGCTTTTACAAACAACAGTTGAAGCTTTAGCATGATCCTTTACTCTAACAGGGAAAGGTGGTTTCTCAACATAAGAGGTAGGAACAATAGGATCATTATAAGTGACAGTCTTTTCTTCAACTTTAATAGGTGCAGCTACTTTTACTTCTATGGTAGGATGATATTTAAACCACTTCTCCTTCAGGAGATCAACATAAGTAGCAAAAGATTCACAGAAAGAAGCTACTATCTCAGAGTCAAGTCCATATTTAGTGCTAAACTTACGGAAAATATCGGTATCCATAAAATATTTAACACAATCAAACTTAGGTGTCATACCTGACTCCTTACCTTTGTCGAGGTCCCAATCTTCAGAGTTGCATTTAATTCTATCCAATAAATTCCATTTGAATTCAATAGTCTTCATCATAAAAGAGCCAGCACAAGAAGTATCAAGCATGGTGCGATTGTTATCAGAAAGCCGAGCATAAAAACTTTGAATAATTATTTCTCTTGGAAGCTCATGATTGGGGCATGAATATAACATTGATTTAAGCCTCCCCCAAGCTTGAGCGATGCTTTCTCCTTCACGAGGCCAAAAATTATATATATAATTGCGATCACGATGAACAAGATGCATAGGGTAATACTTTTGATGAAATTCCAATTTCAATCTTTTATAGTTCCATGATCTCGTATCACATAGCCTATACCATGTCAATGCGTCTTTCTTCAAAAATAAAGGAAAAACCTTCTTCTTAACAACATCATCGGGTACACCTGCAAGATTAAATAATCCAAAAATTTCATCCACATATATTAAGTGCTCATCAGGGTGCTTTGTTCCATCTCCTGTAAAAGGATTAGCTAGCAGTTTTTCCATCATACCCGAAGGAAATTCAAAAGGAGTTTCATTTTCAATAGGTTCAGTAGGTTGAGGAGAAACTCTTTGCTCTACTGGACGGGGTGAAGATACCCCGAACAAGCCCCTCAGAGAATTACTTTCCATAGTAACAAGTGACAGAAAATTTCAGCACACTAATTAAATTTTTCCTTACCAAATTCCACCTACCAAAGGCGCTTCACTCCCCGGCAACGGCTCCAGAAAAGAGTCTTGATGACCCACAAGTATAGGGGATCTATCGTAGTCCTTTCGATAAGTAAGAGTGTCGAACCCAACGAGGAGCGAAGGAAATCATAAGCGGTTTTCAGCAAGGTATTCTCTGCAAGTATCTTGAAATAAGTGGTAACAGATAGTTTTGTGATAAGATAAATTGTAACGAGCAACAAGTAACAAGAGTAAATAAGGTGCAGCAAGGTGGCCCAATCCTTTTGTAGCAAAGGACAAGCGGAACAAACTCTTATAATAGGAAAAGCGCTCCGAGGACACATGGGAATATCGTCAAGCTAGTTTTCATCACGTTCATATGATTCGCGTTCGGTACTTTGATAATTTGATATGTGGGTGGACCGGTGCTTGGGTGCTGTTCTTACTTGAACAAGCATCCCACTTATGATTAACCTCTATTGCAAGCATCTGCAACTACAACAAAAGTATTAAGGTAAACCTAACCATAGCATGAAACATATGGATCCAAATCAGCCCCTTACGAAGCAACGCATAAACTAGGGTTTAAGCTTCTGTCACTCTAGTAACCCATCATATACTTATTACTTCCCAATGCCTTCCTCTAGGCCCAAATAATGGTGAAGTGTTATGTAGTCGATGTTCACATAACACCACTACAGGTTAGGCAACATACATCTCATCAAAATATCGAACGAATACCAAATTCACATGACTACTAATAGCAAGACTTCTCCCTTGTCCTCAGGAACAAACGTAACTACTCACAAAGCATATTCATGTTCATAGTCGAGGGTAATAATATGCATAAAGGATCTGAACATATGATCTTCCACCAAGTAAACCAACTAGCATCAACTACAAGGAGTAATCAACACTACTAGCAACCTACTAGCACCAATCCGGACTTGGAGACAAGAATTGGATACAAGAGATGAACTAGGGTTTGGAGATGAGATGGTGCTGGTGAAGATGTTGATGGAGATTGCCCTCTCCCGATGAGAGGAGCGTTGGTGATGACGATGGTGATGATTTCCCCCCCGAGGGAAGTGTCCCAGTAGAACAGCTCTGCGGAGCCCTAGATTGGTTCCGCCAAGGTTCCGCCTCGTGGCGGCGGAGTCTCGTCCCGAAAGGTTGCTTATGATTTTTTCTCATCGAAAGACTTCATATGGGAGAAGATGGGCGTCGGAGAGCGACCAGGGGGCCCACGAGGTAGGGGGGCGCGCCTAGGGGGGAGGGCGCGCCCCCCACCCTCGTGAGCTGGGTGTGGGCCCCCTGGCCTTCATCTTTGGTGACGATTTTTCTTTATTTATTTTATGATATTCCGTGGAGTTTCAGGACTTTTGGAGTTGCATAGAATAGGCCTTCAATATTTGCTCCTTTTCCAGCCCAGAATTCCAGCTGCCGGCATTCTCCCTCTCCATGTAAACCTTGTAAAATAGGAGAGAATAGCCATAAGTATTGTGACATAACGTCAAATAACAGCCCATAATGTGATAAATATCGGTATAAAAGCATGATGCAAAATGGACGTATCAATGGTCATCTTGCCTGAGATCCCGCAAGGAAGAAGAACAAGTCGACAAACGGACGTAGTCGAACGAATCCTCACAACTCCGGAACGAAACCGAAGCTAACGAGAGAAGCAAACCGGAAAGAAGCAAACAACATGGTAAACACACAAGCATAAACATGGCATGATGCACAACCAAGGATGATGCATGTCCAGTTTAAATATGCATGGCATGGCAAAGTGCACAAACAAAACTACAAGTTAAGTGGAGCTCAATATGCAAGGAATGCATATTGATGAAACACCACATTCAATTATCTAGCTCTCTCCCATTTAGGTACTCAACAATATTAAATGTTGGTTAACATGGCAAGAGGTCAAGCATAATAAAACTACCTATCTAGGCAAGTATAAATGAGGCTGGAAACAACAAGCAACATTTCCGGAAAATCCCCATATGCATATTGCAAAGTCGGTGCTGTTCTGCCTGAAGCCACATTTTATAGTTTTTAAACATGCAAGATGAGTGCACCATGTTAAACTAGGCATTTTTCTACCCCATTTACATATAAAGTTTATTAAATTCGGAGCTACGGTTAATTGGTTATGAAATAATCCATTTTAGCATGTCATTATGCAAAACAAATGCAACCAACAGTTTAAACATGTTTAACATGGACGAAAGTAGCATTTTATGAAACTAGATGAAAATCTAAGCATTTTACATATTTAAACCATTTTGCTCCGATGCACGGTTTGTGAGATATTAAATGCATGAACAAGGAGGGGTAATCTTTAAATATGCAGTTTTCTGGATAATTGGCAAATTCACAGGCAGGAAAAAAACATGCACTGGGCTGAATCTGGCTGGCCCAATGATACATCTCCGTCGTATCTACTTTTCCAAACACTTTTGCCCTTGTTTTGGACTCTAACTTGCATGATTTGAATGGAACTAACCCGGACCGACGTTGTTTTCAACATACTTTCCATGGTGTTATTTATGTGCAGAAACAAAACTTTTCGGAATGACCTGAAACTCCACGGAACGTCTATTTGGAAATAATAAAAAATCCTTGCAAAAGATGAAAACCAGGGGGCCCACACCCTGTCCACGAGGGTGGGGGACGCGCCCTCCCCCCTAGGGTGCGCCCCTACCTCGTGGGCCCCCTGGAGCTCCTCCGACCTCAACTCCAACTCTATATATTTGCTTTCGTTGAGAAAAAACCAGAGAGAAGAATTCATTGAATTTTATGATACAAAGCCGCAGCCAAGCCCTGAAACCTCTCGACAGGGCTGATCTGGAGTCCGTTCGGGGCTCCAGAGAGGGGGATTCGTCGCCATCGTCATCATCAACCATCCTCGATCACCAATTTCATGATGCTCACCGCCGTGCGTGAGTAATTCCATCGTAGGCTTGCTGGACGGTGATGGGTTGGATGAGATCTATCATGTAATCGAGTTAGTTTTGTTAGGATTTGATCCCTAGTATCCACTATGTTCTGAGATTGATGTTGCTATGACTTTGCTATGCTTAATGCTTTTCACTAGGGCCCGAGTGCCATGATTTCAGATCTGAACCTATTATGTTTTCATGAATATATGTGAGTTCTTGATCATATCTTGCAAGTCTATAGTCACCTACTATGTGTTATGATCTGGCAACCCTGAAGTGACAATAATCGGGACCACTCCCGGTGATGACCATAGTTTGAGGAGTTCATGTATTCATTATGTGCTAATGCTTTGTTCCGGTTCTCTATTAAACGGAGGCCTTAATATCCCTTAGTTTCTGTTAGGACCCCGCTGCCACGGGAGGGTAGGACAAAAGATGTCATGCAAGTTCTTTTCCATAAGCACGTATGACTATATTCGAAATACATGCCTACATTACACTGATGAATTGGAGCTAGTCCTGTGTCACCCTATGTTATGATTGTTACATGATGAACCGCATCCGGCATAATTCTCCATCACCGATCCAATGCCTACGAGCTTTTCATATATTGTTCTTCGCTTATTTACTTTTTCGTTGCTACTTTTACAATCACTACAAAACACCAAAAATATTACTTTTGCTACCATTACTTTTGTTACCGTTACCACTACTATCATATTACTTTGCTACTAAATACTTTGCTGCAGATATTAGGTTATCCAGGTGTGGCTAAATTGACAACTCAGTTGCTAATACTTGAGAATATTCTTTGGCTCCCCTTGTGTCGAATCAATATGGTTGAATACTCTACCCTCGAAAATTGTTGCGATCCCCTACACTTGTGGGTTATCAATACTATTTTCTGGCGTCGTTGTCGGGGAGCATAGCTCTATTCTTTGAGTCACTTGGGATTTATATCTGCTGGTCACTATGAAGAACTTGAAAGACGCTAAGACAACAATTTATCCCTCAACTACGAGGGGAGGTAAGGAACTGCCATCTAGCTCTGCACTTGATTCGCCTTCTGTTTTGAGTAAGCTTGCGACACCTAAACCTGCTTCTGCTATTCGTTCTGATATGTCGCATGTTATTGATGATGCCACTTCTGCCATGCATGATACTTATGATGAAACTACTTCTATGCTTGATACTACTGTGCCACTTGGTGAATTTCTTGATGAACAAATTGCTAGGGCTAGAGAGAAAGAAATTATTGAAACTAATTATATTGATGAAAGTTATGATGAAGACTTGCCTGTTATTCCTGAGGGTTATGTTTTTGATAAAGAAGCTTCTTTAGCTATTTTAGCTTGCAAAGATAGATATGAACTCAAGAGGTTATTAGCTAAATGGAATCAGCAATCTCTTAATGATAGAATGAGACCTGACCCTGCTTTTGCAACTTCACCTATCTGTGTTACCGATAAGGATTATGAATTCTCTGTTGATCCTGATATAATTACTTTGGTTGAATCTGATCATTTTTATGGCTATGAATCTGAAACTGTTGTGGCACATCTTACTAAATTAAATGATATAGCCACCCTGTTCACTAATGATGAGAGATCTCGCTACCTTTACATCCTTAAAATATTTCCGTTCTCATTAAAGGGTGATGCTAAGATATGGTTTAATTCCCTTGATCCTGGTTGTGTGCGTAGTCCCCAGGATATGATTTATTACTTCTCTGCTAAATATTTCCCTGCTCATAAGAAACAAGCTGCTTTGAGGGAAATATACAACTTTGTGCAAATTGAAGAAGAGAGTCTCCCACAAGGTTGGGGGAGCCTCCTCAAGTTACTTAATGCTTTGCCTGATCATCCTCTCAAGAAAAATGAAATACTTGATATCTTTTATAATGGACTAACCGATGCTTCCAGAGATTACCTGGATAGTTGTGCTGGTTCTGTTTTCAGGGAAAGAACACCGGATGAAGATGAAATTCTATTGAATAATATGTTGACAAATGAAAATAATTGGAAACTTCCTGAGCCAGCTCCTGAGCCTATTCCTAAACCAACTCCGAAGAAGAGAGGTGTTCTATTTCTCAGTCCTGAAGATATGCAAGAGGCAAAGAAATCTATGAAAGAAAATGGTATTAAAGCTGAAGATGTTAAAAATTTATCTCCTATTGAAGAGATACATGGTCTTAATTTACCGCCTGTTGAAGAAACATATGATCTTAATCCATTACCTATTGAAGAAACTCATGGTCTTGATAACCCGACACAGGTAGTAAAGGTAAATTCTCTCTCTATATATGATAGAGCTGAAATCCCTCCTACTAAAATTGCTAGCCAATGCTTGGATGAGTTTGATAACTTTATGGTAAAGCAAGAAGATTTCAATGCTTATTTTGGTAGACAATTAAAACAAAATGCTTTTATGCTTGAACACTTGGGTGATTATATGGCTAATGTTAGAGGTGAACTTAAACTCATTAGTAAACATGCTTCTATGGTTACCACTCAAGTAGAACAAGTGCTTAAGGCTCAAAATGATTTGCTCAGTGAAATGAATAGTAAGAATAATGATTATGCTGTTAGAGTGGCTACTAGAACTGGTAAGATGACTCATGAACCTTTGTATCCTGAAGGCCACCCTAAGAGAATTGAGCAAGATACTCAGAGAAATAATATTGATGCACCTAGTCCTTCTAAAAAGAAGAAAAAGAAAAATGATAGGACTTTGCATGCTTCTAGTGAGCCTGTTGCTGAACCACCTGAGAATCCAAATGATATCTCTATTTCTGATGCTGAAACACAATCTGGTAATGAACATGAACCTAGTGAAAATGTTAATGAAGATGTTCATGATGATGCTCGACCTAGTAATTACAATGATGTAGAAATTGAACCTGCTGTTGATCTTGATAACCCACAATCAAAGAATCAACGTTATGATAAGAGAGACTTTGTTGCTAGGAAACATGGTAAAGAAAGAGAACCATGGGTTCAGAAACCCATGCCTTTTCCTCCCAAACCATCCAAGAAAAAGCATGATGAGGATTTTGAGCGCTTTGCTGAAATGATTAGACCTATCTTTTTTGCGTATGCGATTAACTGATATGCTCAAAATGAATCCTTATGCTAAGTATATGAAAGATATTGTTACAAATAAAAGAAAGATACCGGAAGCAGAGATTTCCACCATGCTTGCTAATTATACTTTTAAGGGTGGAATACCAAAGAAACTTGGAGATTCAGGAGTACACACTATACCATGCTCCATTAAAAGGAACTATGTTAAAACTACTTTATGTGATCTTGGAGCCGGTGTTAGTGTTATGCCTCTCTCTCTTTATATCATAGACTTGACTTGAATAAGTTGACACCTACTGAAATATCTTTGCAAATGGCTGATAAATCAACTGCTATACCTGTCGGCATTTGTGAGGATGTGCCTGTTGTGGTTGCAAATGTTACTATTTTAACGGACTTTGTTATTCTTGATATTCCCGAGGACGATAGCATGTCTATTATTCTTGGAAGACCTTTTATGAATATTGTAAGGGATGTTATTGATTGCAACAAAGGAAATGTCACTTTTCATGTTAATGGTAATGAGCATATGGTACACTTTCCGAGGAAACAACCTCAAGTTCATAGTATCAACTCCATTGGAAAAATTCCATCGATTATATTTGGAGGTTTTGAATTTCCTCTTCCTAGTGTCAAGAAGTAATATGGTATTCTTATTATTGGGGATGTGCATATCCCCGTTGAGGTAACATAGTGTTATTCGAAATTTCTCTGGTTTCATGTTATTCGGAATGAGTTTGTTAACAAGACTTGATCAACCTTGTAAGTAGATTCCTTTTGATGAGCATGAGATGGATGAAACTAGAAGGCACAGCCTTCTGTACCCTCCTTCTACTTTTTTTATTTAGTTGAAATAAAGTAAAAATAGTATTTTTCTGTCTGTTCTCTGATTTATCTGTGCAATATAAAAATACCCCGAAAATAGAAGTTCTCCAAATGCCCTGAAAATGGAATATGATTTTTTCTGGAATATTTGAGAATTTCTGGCACTGAGAACACAGCAGGAGGGGCAAGCACATGGCCACGAGGGTGGAGGGCGCGCCCTACCCCCCAGGGCGTGCCCCCTGCCTCTTGTGCCCACGGTGGCCCTCCTCCACTTATTCCTGCACCCATACACTCCTTCTTCCTCCCACAAACACCAATATCCAGCTCAAGCACGAGTTCTAGCTCATTTTGCTACGATTTTCGATCTCCTTGCTCAAAGCACCTCTCAGAAAACTGCTTGGGGAGATTGTTCCTTGGTATGTGACTCCTCCGTTGGTCCAATTAGTTTTTGTTGTAGTGCTTTATTCATTGCAAATTTGTGCTGCCTTGGTGACCATGTTCTTGAGCTTGCATGTCAAATTTGTATGGTTCTAAGTAGCTCTAATGCATGATATAGGTTCTAGGCACTTGTAGGAGTAGTTGCTATCAATTTTATTGAGGTTGGTTCACTTTTGTTTGAAGTTACTAAAAATTTCAGAATATTTCAGAAAATAATGAATAGATTTTTGAGGGGCTCGTCGAGCCGAAACTCGAAGGAAAAGCAAAATGAAGAAGCACAGAGGCCCAAATATAATTTGCCTCGCACCACGGAGGTCCGGCCGTGTGAATGGCGTTCCGATTACTTCTTGAGAAAAGCCGGGATTTATGATGATTTCTATTCATTGGCTAAGAATGCTGGCCTCACTGACTTCCTCCGCGACCATCGTCATCAGTATCTCTTACTCACCAATACTTTTGTGCAGAACTTCTACTATTTTCCTAAGGAATCACCTCCTTCAGTAGAGTTTCATTTATATGATGTTGTTAAGAAGATGCCACTAGATGAATTTTGCAAGGTTTGCAAAATACCCTTCGAGGGTACCTTAGATGAACCACATTGAAAAGATGTGGACGGGTTTATTGACACCATTACTATGGGGGAAACCAGGAAGGTTTCCGTTGCAAGAATCACTAGCATACATTTTCCTGTTTTACGCTACTTTGCTATATTTGCTAGTCGTTGTTTAATTGGTCGCGGAAACTGTGGAAACCTTAGTGTTCCTGATATTATCATTTTGCTCCATGGTTTATATTTCGATAACACTGTTAGTATGGGCGGTATTATTGCTAAACGGTTAAGTCTGAACCGTACTAAGGGTCCCATCTTTAGAGGTATTTATGCTTCACGCCTAGCTGCGCATTATAACACACCTATTAGGCTCTATGAGAAAGAAGAAAAATTGTTGCCCAATGCTTATTTAGATTATAAGAGTATGTTAGCGCATGATTTTATTGTTAAGAATAGGGAAGGGGAGCTTAAATATAAATTGTTCTTTGATAAACATCACCCTGAGACTATTACCTTGCCTGCTCCTTCCTTGTTTAATTTATCTGAAGGTCCGTATCTCGTTCCGTGGGCGGCCATTCAAGCCTACCAGAACCCTACACCAGCCCCGGAGCCGGAACCACAATTTGAGCCTCCACGACAGTCGGATTAATTTTGGGATCCGGAGATGACCGCCAGCCAGTGGCAGTCAGAGTCCTCTTCATTGCATTACGACCCCAGCTACACCTACGGGTATCCGCCAGGCCATCCCTGGAAGTAAACCAACTTAGGCCAAAAGCCTAAGCTTGGGGGAGTACGTATTTCCCACCGACATTACATTTATGTTCACACACTCATTGCTGGATGTCGGTGCTCATACTCTTTCACTGTAATATCCATGCTAGTTTATTTTCTTTTTCTTGCTTTCTTCTTGTGTGTTTGTTAAACCTTAAGAAAAACAAAAAAAATAGTGTAGCTTTTAGTTAGTTTACTTTTCTTGCTGTAGTAGTAATAATTAAAAAGAACACCCAAAAAGATTTCCCGTTCTTCTTTTGCTTGTTGGGAGATTTCCCGTGAAAATAGTTTTATTTCTTTTCTTTTCTTTGGGGTTCGATAGGAGAAGACCATGATTAAATTGTTGAAGTGGCTCCTATATGCATTATTGTTGATTTTACCAAGAGCCCATATTGCCTTGTCTTCTCCTGTTTATTGAATGCTCACAGATTCCAGCTTAGTCCAATGCACGTGCACTCTTATTATTATTCACATCGTTCGGTCATGCAAGTGAAAGGCAATTATGATGATATATGATGGACTGACCGAGATGAGAAAAGCTGGTATGAACTCGACCTCTCTTTTTTTTAAATATGATGAGTTCATCGTTCCTAATTCAGCTTATTATGAATAAACATGTTTGCAATGACAATTAGAGATCATAGTTGCTCGTGCCATGCTTGATTAGCTATGAGTTATAATGGTTTACCTTGTGTGCCAACATGCTATTAAAATTGTTGTGATGTGGTATAGTGGGGTGGTATCCTCCTTTGAATGATTTAAGTGACTCGACTTGGCACATGTTCACACATGTAGTTGAAACAAATCAACATAGCCTTCACGATATTTATGTTCATGGTGGATTATATCCTACTCATGCTTGCACTCAATGTTTATTAATTTTAATGCATGTTCATGACTGTTGTCGCTCTCTAGTTGGTCGCTTCCCGGTCTTTTGCTAGCCTTCACTTGTACTAAGCGGGAATACTGCTTGTGCATCCAATCTCTTAAACCCCAAAGTTATTCCATTTGAGTCCACTATACCTTCCTATATGCGGTATCTACCTGCCGTTCCAAGTAAATTTGTATGTGCCAAACTCTAAACCTTCAAATAAATATTCTGTTTTGTATGCTCGAATAGCTCATGTATCAACTAGGGCCGTCCGTTTCTTCCATGTTAGGCGGGTTATTCTCAAGAGGAGTGGACTCCGCTCCTCACTCACGAGAAAATGGCTGGTCACCGGGATGCCTAGTCCCATGCTTTATGCAAACTAAATCAAAATAATTGCAAACAAAACTCCCCCTGGGACTGTTGCTAGTTGCAGACACTCGTTGTTTCGAGCAAGTCATGGATTGATGCTTGTTGGTGGAGGGGGAGTATAAACTTTACCATTCTGTTTGGGAACCACCTATAATGTGTGTAGCATGGAAGATATCGCCATCTCTTGGTTGTTATGTTGACAATGAAAGTATGCCGCTCAAAAAATTATTTATCTCTATTTCAAAACTGAGCTCTCGCACCTCTACAAATCCCTGCTTCCCTCTGCGAAGGGCCTATCTATTTACTTTTATGTTGAGTCATCACCCTCTTATTAAAAAGCACTAGTTGGAGAGCGCAGCTGTCATTTGCATTCATTACTATTAATTTATATTGGGTATGACTGGATCTCTTTTACCATGAATTACAATGTCTAGTAAGTCCTTGATCTTTAAAGGTGCTCTGCATTTATGTTTTGCGGTCTCAGAAAGGGCTAGCGAGATACCATCTTGTTATATCATATCATGATTGTTTTGAGAAAGTGTTATCATCCGAGATTTATTATTATTGCTCGCTAGTTGATTATGCCATTGTTATGAGTAAACATGAGACCTGAGAGTTATTGCAAATGTGGTTAGTCATAATCTTTGCTAAAAACTTGAATGATGGCTTAACATATTTACAACAACAAGAGCACACAGAGTTTGTAAAAGTTTTTCTTTATCACTTTCAGTTTATCAACTGAATTGCTTGAGGACAAGCAAAGGTTTAAGCTTGGGGGAGTTGATACGTCTCCATCGTATCTACTTTTCCAAACACTTTTGCCCTTGTTTTGGACTCTAACTTGCATGATTTGAATGGAACTAACCCGGACTGACGCTGTTTTCAACATACTTTCCATGGTATTATTTATGTGCAGAAACAAAACTTCTCGGAATGACCTGAAACTCCACGGAACGTCTATTTGAAATAATAAAAAATCCTTGCAAAAGATGAAGACCAGGGGCCCATAAAACCTCTCGGGAGGGCTGATCTGGAGTCCGTTCGGGGCTCCATAGAGGGGGATTCATCGTCGTTGTCGTCATCAACCATCCTCCATCACCAATTTCATGATGCTCACCGCCGTGCGTGAGTAATTCCATCATAGGCTTGCTGGACGGTGATGGGTTGGATGAGATCTATCATGTAATCGAGTTAGTTTTGTTAGGGTTTGATCCCTAGTATCCACTATGTTCTGAGATTGATGTTTCTATGACTTTTCTATGCTTAATGCTTGTCACTAGGGCCTGAGTGCCATGATTTCAGATCTGAACCTATTATGTTTTCATGAATATATGTGAGTTCTTGATCCTATCTTGCAAGTCTATAGTCACCTACTATGTGTTATGACCCGGCAACCCCGAAGTGACAATAATCGGGACCACTACCGGTGATGACCATAGTTTGAGGAGTTCATGTATTCACTATGTGCTAATGCTTTGTTCCGGTTCTCTATTAAAAGGAGGCCTTAATATCCCTTAGTTTCCGTTAGGACCCCGTTGCCACGGGAGGGTAGGACAAAAGATGTCATGCAAGTTCTTTTCCATAAGCACGTATGACTATATTCGGAATACATGCCTACATTACATTGATGAATTGGAGCTAGTTCTATGTCACCCTATGTTATGATTGTTACATGATGAAATGCATCCGGCATAATTCTCCATCACCGATCCAATGCCTACGAGCTTTTCATATATTGTTCTTCGCTTATTTACTTTTTCGTTGCTACTGTTACACTACAAAACACCAAAAATATTACTTTTGCTACCGTTACTTTTGTTACCGTTACCACTACTATCATATTACTTTGCTCGTCCCCGACCGCCACTCATAAGGAAGACAATCAATAAATAAATCATGCTCCGAGTTCATCACATAACGGTTCACCATACGTGCATGCTACGGGAATCATAAACTTCAACACAAGTATTCTTTAAATTCACAACTACTCAACTAGCATGACTCTAATATCACCATCTTCATATCTCAAAACAATTATCAAGCATCAAACTTTTCTTAGTATTCAACGCACTCAAAAGAAAGTTTCACATATCTTGAATACCAAGTATATTAACATTAAGCAAATTACCATGCTATTAACGACTCTCAAAATAATCTAAGTGACGCATGAGAGATCAATATTTTCTTTAAAACAAATCCACCACCGTGCACTAAAAGATCTAAGTGAAGCACTACAGCAAAAATTATCACGCTCAAAAGATATAAGTGAAGCACTATGAGCAAAACTATCAAGCTCAAAAGATATAAGTGAAGCACATAGAGTGTTCTATCAAATTCCAATTCATGTATGGCTCTCTCAAAAGGTGTGTACAGAAAGGATGATTGTGGTAAACTAACAAGCAAAGACGCAAATAATACAAGACGCTCCAAGCAAAACACATATCAAGTGGTGAATAAAAATATAGCTCCAAGTAAATTACCGATGGAAGTAGACGAAAGAGGGGATGCCTTCCAAGGCATCCCCAAGCTTTGACTTTTTGGTGTCATTGGATTATCTTGGGGGTGCCATGGGCATCCCCAAGCTTAGGCTCTTGCCACTCCTTGTTCCATAATCCATCAAAAGAATTTACCCAAAACTTGAAAACTTCACAACACAAAACTCAATAGAAATCTCGTGAGCTCCGTTAGAGAAAGAAAACAAAAGATTACTTTAAGGTACTGTAATGAACTCATTATTTATTCATATTGGTGTTAAACCTACTGTATTCCAACTTCTCTATGGATTATAAACTATTTTACTAGCCATAGATTCATCAAAATAAGCAAACAACACACGAAAAACAGAATCTGTCAAAAACAGAATAGTCTGTAGTAATCTGTAACTAACGCAAACTTCTGGAACTCTAAAAAATCTACCAAAATTAGACGACCTAGAAAATTTGTTTATTGATCAGCAGCAACTGGAATCAGTATTTTATAACTTTCTGGTGATTTTTAATAATTCGTGCACAGAGCGCAAAGTTTCTGGAAATTACAGCAAGATCAAATAACTATCATCCAAGAAGATCCAATAGGTCTAGATTGGCACAAACACTAATTAAAACATAAAACCACATCTAAACAGAGGCTAGATGGATTATTTATTCAATGACAGAGAGGAAATATATTGGGTTGTCTCCCAACAAGTGCTTTTCTTTAAAGCCTTTTTAGCTAGGCATTGAGATTTCAATGATGCTCACATAAAAGAGAAGAATTGAAGCACAAAGAGAGCATCATAAAACATGCGACAACCACATCTAAGTCTAACATACTTCCTATGCATAGGAATCTTATAGGCAAACAAATCAAGGCAAGCAAAAACTAGCATATGCAAGGAAGCGGAAAGAGACAATAGCAATCTCAACATAACGAGAGGTAATTTAGTAGCATGAAAGTTCCTACAACCATATTTTCCTCTCTCATAATAATTACATGTAGGATCATAGGCAAACTCAACAAAATAGCTATCACAAAGTATATTATCAACATGATCCACATGCGTGCAAAGTTGACACACTTCCAAAATAGTGGGATTATCATTAACTAAAGTCATGACCTCTCCAAACCCACTTTTATCAAAAACTTAATAAGATTGAACATTCTCCAAATATGTGGGATCTAAAGTTGACACTCTTCCGAACCCACTTTCAATATTATTGCAAACAATATTATCAATCTCATATTCATCATGGGGCTTAAATAAATTTTTAAGATCATAAGAAGAATCACCCCAATCATGATCATTGCAACAAGTAGTAGACATAGCAAAACTAGCATCCCCAAGCTTAGGGTTTTGCATCTTATTAGCACAATTGACATCAAAAGAATTTATAATAAAATCATTGCAGTCATGATTTTTATTCAAAGATCTATCGTCAGTCACTTCACGGATTTCAGGCAAACCTTATAAAGATAATCTAGTGCATCCAAATCACAAAGAATTGGTTCATCATAATCGGATCTCTTAAAAAGATCAAGCGGATGAGGATCCATAGATATTGGCTTCTCTGTTTAGGAATAAATACTCAACTATTTCAACCAAACGAGCAGACGAGCCAAGTATGACATCAAGGCAAACGAAAAGAGAGGGCGAATAAAACGGCAAGGGTGAAGTGGGGGAGAGGAAAACGAGAGGCAAATGGCAAATAATGTAATGCGAGAGATAGGGATTGTGATGGGTACTTGGTATGGTGCTTGACTTGCTCTTGTGTGAGCCTCCCCGGCAACGGCGCCAGAAATTCTTCTTGCTACCTCTTGAGCACTGCGTTGGATTTCCCCGAAGAGGAGAGGATGATGCAGCAAAGTAGCGTAAGTATTTCCCTCAGTTTTTGAGAACCAAGCTATCAATCCAGTAGGAGGCCATGCACAAGTCCCTCGTACCTGCACAAAAGGATAGCTCCTCGCAACCAACGCGATTAGGGGTTGTCAATCCCTTCACGGCCACTTACGAGTGAGATCGATAGAGATGATAAATAATATTTTGGTATTTTTCAGATAGAGATGCAAAGTGAAAAGTAAAAGGCAAGGTAAAAACAAAGCAAGTATTAAAGTGATGGAGATTGATATGATGAGAATAGACCTGGGAGCCATAGGTTTCACTAGTGGCTTCTCTCAAGAGCATAAGTATTCTACGGTGGGTGAACAAATTACTGTTGAGCAATTGATAGAATTGAGCATAGTTATGAGTATATCTAGGTATGATCATGTATATAGGCATCACGTCCGAGACAAGTAGACCGAAACGATTCTGCATCTACTACTATTACTCCACTCATCGACCGCTATCCAGCATGCATCTAGATTATCAAGTTAAAAACAGAGTAACGCCTTAAGCAAGATGACATGATGTAGAGGAATAAACTCATGCAATATGATAAATACCCCATCTTGTTATCCTCGATGGCAAAAATACAATACGTGCCTTGCAACCCTTTCTGTCACTGGCTAAGGACACCGCAAGATTGAACGCAAAGCTAAGGACTTCTCCCATTGCAAGAACTACCAATCTAGTTGGCCAAACCAAACGGATAATTCGAAGAGACTTGCAAAGATAACCAATCATACATAAAATAATTCAGAGAAGAATCAAGTATTATTCATAGATAATTTGGATCATAAACCCACAATTCATCGGTCTCAACAAACACACCACAAAAAGAAGATTACATCGAATATATCTCCACGAGAGAGGGGGAGAACAGTGTATTGAGATCCAAAAAGAGAGAAGAAGCCATCTAGCTACTAGCCATGGACCCGAAGGTCTGAAGTAAACTACTCACACTTCATCGGAGGGGCTATGGTGATGATGTAGAAGCCCTCAGTGGTGGCTGCCCCTCCGTGAGCTCCTAACAGGCCCCAAGATGGGATCTCGTGGATACTGAGGAAGTTGCGGTGGTGGAATTAGGTTTTGGCTCCTGTTACGATCGTTTGGGGTGCGTGGGTATATATAGGAGGAAGGAGTACGTCGGTGGAGCAACAGGGGGCCCACGAGGCAGGGGGCGCACCCTAGGGGGGGCCCCACCCTCGTGACGGCCTCTTTTGTTCCTTGGAGTAGGGTCAAAGTCTCCTGGATCACATTCGGTGAGAAAATCACGTTCCCGAAGGTTTCATTCCGTTTGGACTCCGTTTGATATTCCGTTTCTTCGAAACACTGAAATAAGCAAAAAACAACAATTCTGGGCTGGGCCTCCGGTTAATATGTTAGTCCGAAAAATAATATAAAAGTGGAAAATAAAGCCCAATATAGTCCAAAACAGTAGATAAAGTAGCATGGAGCAATCAAAAATTATAGATACGTTGGAGACATATCAGGCATCCCCAAGCTTAATTCCTGCTCGTCCTCGAGTAGGTAAATGATAAAAAGAGAATTTTTGATGCGGAGTGATACTTTGGCATAATTTCAATGTAAATCTTCTTAATTGTGGTATGAATATTGAGATCAAGATTCAAGACAAAAGTTCGTATTGACATAAAAATAATAATACTTCAAGCATACTAACTAAGCAATTATGTCTTCTCAAAATAACATGGCCAAAGAAAGTTATCCCTATAAAATCATATAGTCTGGCTATGCTCCATCTTCCCCACACAAAGTATTTAAATCATGCACAACACCGATGACAAGCCAAGCAACTGTTTCATACTTTAAAATTTTCAAAACTTTTTCAATCTTCACGCAATACATGAGCGTGAGCCATGGATATAACACTATATGTGGAATAGAATGGTGGTTGTGGAGAAGACAAAAGGAGGGAAGATAGTCTCACATCAACTAGGCGTATCAACGGGCTATGGAGATGCCCATCAATAGATATCAATGTGAGTGAGTAGGGATTGCC
Organism: Aegilops longissima; assembly: GCA_021605205.1. Lineage (NCBI taxonomy): Eukaryota > Viridiplantae > Streptophyta > Magnoliopsida > Poales > Poaceae > Aegilops > Aegilops longissima. The sequence goes on from CM038677.1 coordinate 308,358,882, forward strand.
ATGCAACGGATGCACTAGAGCTATAACTATATGAAAGCTCAACAAAAGAAACTAAGTGGGTGTGCATCCAACTCGCTTGCTCACGAAGACCTAGGGCATTTTGAGGAAGCCCATCATTGGAATATACAAGCCAAGTTCTATAATGAAAAATTCCCACTAGTATATGAAAGTGACAAAATGAGAGACTCTCTATCATGAAGATCTTGGTGCTACTTTGAAGCACAAGTGTGGTAAAAGGATAGTAGCATTCTCCCTTCTCTCTTTTTCTCTCATTTTTTTATTTGGGCCTTTTCTCTTTTTTTATGACCTCTTTTTTTTCATTTATTTTTTTTATTTTTCGTCCGGAGTCTCATCCCGACTTGTGTGGGAATCATGGTCTCGATCATCCTTTCCTCACTGGGACAATGCTCTAATAATGATGATCATCACACTTTTATTTTTCTTACAACTCAACAATTACAACTTGATTCTTAGAACAAAGTATGACTCTATATGAATGCCTCCGGTGGTGTACCGGGATATGCAATGAATCAAGAGTGACATGTATGAAAGAATTATGAACGGTGGCTTTGCCACAAATACGATGTCAACTACATGATCATGCTAGCAATATGACATTGATGGAGCGTGTCATAACAAACGGAACGGTGGAAAGTTGCATGGCAATATATCTCGGAATGGCTATGGAAATGCCATGATAGGTAGGTATGGTGGCTGTTTTGAGGAAGATATATGGTGGGTGCATGATACCGGCGAAAAGTGCGCGGTATTAGAGAGGCTAGCAATGGTGGAAGGATCGGAAAAAGTGCGTATAATCCATGGACTCAACATTAGTCATAAAGAACTCATATACTTATTGCAAAAATCTAGAAGTTATCAAAGCAAAGTATTACGTGCATGCTCCTAGGGGGATAGATTGGTAGGAAAAGACCATTGCTCGTCCCCGACCGCCACTCGTAAGGAAGACAATCAATAAATAAGTCATGCTCCGAGTTCATCACATAACGGTTCACCATACGTGCATGCTACGGGAATCACAAATTTCAACACAAGTATTATTTAAATTCACAACTACTCAACTAGCATGACTCTAATATCACCATCTTCATATCTCAAAACAATTATCAAGCATCAAACTTTTCTTAGTACTCAACGCACTAAAAATAAAGTTTCACATATCTTGAATACCAAGTATATTAACAAGCAAATTACCATGGTATTAACGACTCTCAAAATAATATAAGTGAAGCATGAGAGATCAATAGTTTCTTTAAAACAAATCCACCACCGTGCTCTAAAAGATCTAAGTGAAGCACTAGAGCAAAAATTATCACGCTCAAAAGATATAAGTGAAGCACTATGAGCAAAACTATCAAGCTCAAAAGATATAAGTGAAGCACATAGAGTGTTCTATCAAATTCCAATTCATGTATGGCTCTCTCAAAAGGTGTGTACAGAAAGGATGATTGTGGTAAACTAACAAGCAAAGACGCAAATAATACAAGACGCTCCAAGCAAAACACATATCATGTGGTGAATAAAAATATAGCTCCAAGTAAATTACCGATGGAAGTAGACGAAATAGGGGATACCTTCCGGGGCATCCCCAAGCTTTGACTTTTTGGTGTCCTTGGATTATCTTGGGGGTGCCATGGGCATCCCCAAGCTTAGGCTCTTTCCACTCCTTGTTCCATAATCCATCAAAAGAATTTACCCAAAACTTGAAAACTTCACAACACAAAACTCAATAGAAATCTCGTGAGCTCCGTTAGAGAAAGAAAACAAAAGACTACTTTAAGGTACTGTAATGAACTCATTCTTTATTCACATTGGTGTTAACCCTACTGTATTCCAACTTCTCTATGGATTATAAACTATTTTACTAGACATAGATTCATCAAAATAAGCAAACAACACACGAAAAACAGAATCTGTCAAAAACAGAACAGTCTGTAGTAATATGTAACTAACGCAAACTTATGGAACTCCAAAAAATCTACCAAAATTAGACGACCTAGAAAATTTGTTTGTTGATCAGCAGCAATTGGAATCAGTATTTTATCACGTTCTGGTGATTTGTAATAATTCGGGCACTGAGCGCAAAGTTTCTGCAAATTACAGCAAGATCAAATAACTAACATCCAAGAAGATCCAATAGGTCTAGCTTGGCACAAACACTAATTAAAACATAAAACCACATCTAAACAGAGGCTATATGGATTATTTATTCAACGACAGATAGGAAATATATTGGGTTATCTCCCAACAAGCGCTTTTCTTTAAAGCCTTTTTAGCTAGGCATTGAGATTTCAATGATGCTCACATAAAAGACAAGAATTGAAGCACAAAGAGAGTATCATAAAACATGCGACAACCACATCTAAGTCTAACATACTTCCTATGCATAGGAATCTTATAGGCAAACAAATCAAGGCAAGCAAAAACTAGCATATGCAAGGAAGCGGAAAGAGACAATAGCAATCTCAACATAACGAGAGGTAATTTAGTTGCATGAAAGTTCCTACAACCATATTTTCCTCTCTCATAATAATTACATGTAGGATCATAGGCAAACTCAACAAAATAGCTATCACAAAGTATATTCTCAACCCGATCCACATGCATGCAAAGTTGACACTCTTCCAAAATAGTGGGATTTTCATCAACTAAAGTCATGACCTCTCCAAACCCACTTTTATCAAAAACTTCATAAGATTGAACATTCTCCAAATATGTGGGATCTAAAGTTGAAACTCTTCCGAACCCACTTTCAATATTATTGCAAACAATATTATCAATCTCATATTCATCATGGGGCTTAAATAAATTTTCAAGATCATAAGAAGAATCACCCCAATCATGATCATTGCAACAAGTAGTAGACATAGCAAAACTAGCATCCCCAAGCTTAGGGTTTTGCATCTTATTAGCACAATTGACATCAAAAGAATTTATAATAAAATCATTGCAATCATGCTTTTTATTCAAAGATCTATCGTGAGTCACTTCACGGATTTCAGGCAAAGCCTTATAAAGATAATCTAGTGCATCCAAATCACAAAGAATTGGTTCGTCATAATCGGATCTCTTAAAAAGATTGGCAAGCGGATGAGGATCCATAGATATTGGCTTCTCTGTTTAGGAATAAATACTCAACTATTTCAACCAAACGAGCAGACGAGCCAAGTATGACATCAAGGCAAACGAAAAGAGAGGGCGAATAAAACGGCAAGGTGAAGTGGGGGAGAGGAAAACGAGAGGCAAATGGCAAAAAATGTAATGCGAGAGATAGGGATTGTGTTGGGTACTTGGTATGGTGCTTGACTTGCTCTTGCGTGAGCCTCCCCGGCAACGGCGCCAGAAATTCTTCTTTCTACCTCTTGAGCACTGCGTTGGATTTCCCCGAAGAGGAGAGGATGATGCAGCAAAGTAGCGTAAGTATTTCCCTCAGTTTTTGAGAACCAAGCTATCAATCCAGTTGGAGGCCACACACAAGTCCCTCGTACCTGCACAAAACGATAGCTCCTCGCAACCAACGCGATTAGTGGTTGTCAATCCCTTCACGGCCACTTACGAGAGAGAGATCTGATAGAGATGATAAATAATATTTTTGGTATTTTTGGTATAGAGATGCAAAGTGAAATGTAAAAGGCAAAGTAAAAACAAAGCAAGTATTAAAGTAATGGAGATTGATATGATGAGAATAGACCCGGGGGCCATAGGTTTCACTAGTGGCTTCTCTCAAGAGCATAAGTATTCTACGGTGGGTGAACAAATTACTATTGAGCAATTGACAGAATTGAGCATAGTTATGAGTATATCTAGGTATGATCATGTATATAGGCATCACGTCCGAGACAAGTAGACCGGAACGATTCTGCATCTACTACTATTACTCCACTCATCGACCGCTATCCAGCATGCATCTAGATTATTAAGTTAAAAACAGAGTAACACCTTAAGCAAGATGACATGATGTAGAGGAATAAACTCATGCAATATGATAAATACCCCATATTGTTATCCTCGATGGCAAAAATACAATACATGCCTTGCAACCCTTTCTGTCACTGGGTAAGGACACCGCAAGATTGAACGCAAAGCTAAGGACTTCTCCCATTGCAAGAACTACCAATCTAGTTGGCCAAACCAAACGGATAATTCGAAGAGACTTGCAAAGATAACCAATCATACATAAAATAATTCAGAGAAGAATCAAATATTATTCATAGATAATCTGGATCATAAACCCACAATTCATCGGTCTCAACAAACACACCGCAAAAAGAAGATTACATCGAATATATCTCCACGAGAGAGGGGGAGAACATTGTATTGAGATCCAAAAAGAGAGAAAAAGCCATCTAGCTACTAGCCATGGACCCGAAGGTCTGAAGTAAACTACTCACACTTCATCGGAGGGGCTATGGTGATGATGTAGAAGCCCTCCGTGGTGGCTGCCCCTCCGGCGGAGCTCCGGAACAGGCCCCAAGATGGGATCTCGTGGATACAGGAAGTTACGGCGGTGGAATTAGGTTTTTGGCTCCTGCTCTGATCGTTTGGGGGTGCGAGGTATATATAGAGGAAGGAGTACGTCGGTGGAGCAACAGGGGGCCACGAGGCGGGGCGCGCCTAGGAGGGGCGCCCACCTCGTGACCGCCTCTTTGTTCCTTGAGTACGGTCCAAGTCTCTGGATCACGCTCGTGAGAAAATCACGTTCCGAAGGTTTCATTCCGCTTGGACTCCGTTTGATATTCCATTTCTTTGAAACACTGAAATAGGCAAAACAACAATTCGGGCTGGGCCTCCGGTTAATATGTTAGTCCCAAAATAATATAAAATTGGAAAATAAAGCCCAATATAGTCCAAAACAGTAGATAAAGTAGCATGGAGCAATCAAAATTATAGATACGTTGGAGATGTATCACGCACCCCAAGCTTAATTCCTGCTCGTCCTCTAGTAGGTAAATGATAAAAGAGAATTTTGATGCGGAGGATACTTTGGCATAATTTCAATGTAAATCTTCTTAATTGTGGTATGAATATTGAGATCCGAAAGATTCAAGACAAAAGTTCATATTGACATAAAAATAATAATACTTCAAGCATACTAACTACGCAATTATGTCTTCTCAAAATAACATGGCTAAAGAAAGTTATCCCTACAAAATCATATAGTCTGGCTATGCTCCATCTTCCCCACACGAAGTATTTAAATCATGCACAACCCCGATGACAAGCCAAGCAATTGTTTCATACTTTAACATTTTCAAAACTTTTTCAATTTTCACGCAGTACATGAGCGTGAGCCATGGATGTAGCACTATATGTGGAATAGAATGGTGGTTGTGGAGAAGACAAAAGGAGGGAATATAGTCTCACATCAACTAGGTGTATCAACGGGCTATGGAGATGCCCATCAATATATATCAATGTGAGTGAGTAGGGATTGCCATGCAACGGATGCACTAGAGCTATAAGTATAGGAAAGCTCAACAAAAGAAACTAAGTGGGTGTGCATCCAACTCGCTTGCTCACGAAGACTGCATTTTGAGGAAGCCCATCATTGGAATATACAAGCCAAGTTCTATAATGAAAAATTCCCACTAGTATATGAAAGTGACAAAATGAGAGACTCTCTATCATGAAGATCTTGGTCCTACTTTGAAGCACAAGTGTGGTAAAAGGATAGTAGCATTGTCCCTTCTCTCTTTTTCTCTCATTTTTTTTATTTGGGCCTTTTCTCTTTTTTTATGGCCTCTTTTTCTCATTTCTTTTTTTATTTTTCGTCCGGAGTCTCATCCCGACTTGTGGGGGAATCATGGTCTCCATCATCCTTTCCTCACTGGGACAATGCTCTAATAATGATGATCATCACACTTTTATTTTTCTTACAACTCAACAATTACAACTTGATTCTTAGAACAAAGTATGACTCTATATGAATGCCTCCGGCGGTGTACCGGGATATGCAATGAATCAAGAGTGACATGTATGAAAGAATTATGAACGGTGGCTTTGCCACAAATACGATGTCAACTACATGATCATGGTAGCAATATGACAATGATGGAGCGAGTCATAATAAACGGAACGGTGGAAAGTTGCATCGCAATATATATCGGAATGGCTATGGAAATGCCATGATAGGTAGGTATGGTGGCTATTTTGAGGAAGATATATGGTGGGAGTATGATACCGGCGAAAAGTGCGCGGTATTAGAGAGGCTAGCAATGGTGGAATGATGGGAAAAAGTGCGTATAATCCATGGACTCAATATTAGTCATAAAGAACTCATATACTTATTGCAAAAATCTAGAAGTTATCAAAGAAAAGTATTACGCGCATGCTCCTAGGGGGATAGATTGGTAGGAAAAGATCATTGCTTGTCCCCGACCGCCACTCGTAAGGAAGACAATCAATAAATAAATCATGCTCCGAGTTCATCACATAACGGTTCACCATACGTGCATGCTACGGGAATCACAAACTTCAACACAAGTATTCTTTAAATTCACAACTACTCAACTAGCATGACTCTAATATCACCATCTTCATATCTCAAAACAATTATCAAGCATCAAACTTTTCTTAGTATTCAACGCACTCAAAAGAAAGTTTCACATATCTTGAATACCAAGTATATTAACATTAAGCAAATTACCATGGTATTAACGACTCTCAAAATAATCTAAGTGAAGCATGAGAGATCAATAGTTTCTTTAAAACAAATACACCACCGTGCTCTAAAATATCTAAGTGAAGCACTAGAACAAAAATTATCACGCTCAAAAGATATAAGTGAAGCACTATGAGCAAAACTATCAAGCTCAAAAGATATAAGTGAAGCACATAGAGTGTTCTATCAAATTCCAATTCATGTATGGCTCTCTCAAAAGGTGTGTACATAAAGGATGATTGTGGTAAACTAACAAGCAAAGACGCAAATAATACAAGACGCTCCAAGCAAAACACATATCATGTGGTGAATAAAAATATAGCTCCAAGTAAATTACCGATGGAAGTAGATTTAAAGAGGGATGCCTTCCGGCATCCCCAAGCTTTGACTTTTGGTGTCCTTGGATTATCTTGGGGGTGCCATGGGCATCCCCAAGATTAGGCTCTTGCCACTCCTTGTTCCATAATTCATCAAAAGAATTTACCCAAAACTTGAAAACTTCACAACACAAAACTCAATAGAAATCTCGTGAGCTCCGTTAGAGAAAGAAAACAAAAGACTACTTTGAGGTACTGTAATGAACTCATTATTTATTCATATTGGTGTTAAACCTGCTGTATTCCAACTTCTCTATGGATTATAAACTATTTTACTAGACATAGATTCATCAAAATAAGCAAACAACACACGAAAAACAGAATCTGTCAAAAACAGAACAGTCTGTAGTAATCTGTAACTAACGCAAACTTCTGGAACTCCAAAACATCTACCAAAATTAGACGACCTAGAAAATTTGTTTATTGATCAGAAGAAATTGGAATAAATATTTTATCACGTTCTGGTGATTTTTAATAATTCGGGCACTAAGCGTAAAGTTTCTGGAATATGACATGATGTATCTAGAGTATTAAGTTAAAAACAGAGTAACGCCTTAAGCAAGATGACATGATGTAGAGGAATAAACTCATGCAATATGATAAATACCCCATCTTGTTATCCTCGATGGCAACAATACAATACGTGCCTTGCAACCCTTTCTGTCACTGGGTAAGGACACCGCAAGATTGAAGGCAAAGCTAAGCACTTCTCCCATTGCAAGAACTACCAATCTAGTTGGCCAAACCAAACGGATAATTCGAAGAGACTTGCAAAGATAACCAATCATACATAAGAGAATTCAGAGAAGAATCAAATATTATTCATAGATAATCTGGATCATAAACCCACAATTCATCGGTCTCAACAAACACACCACAAAAAGGAGATTACATCGAATAGATCTCCACGAGAGAGGGGGAGAACATTGTATTGAGATCGAAAAAGAGAGAATAAGCCATCTAGCTACTAGATATGGACCCGAAGGTCTGAAGTAAACTACTCACACATCATCGGAGGGGCTATGGTGATGATGTAGAAGCCCTCCGTGGTGGATGCCCCCTCCGGCAGAGCTCCGGAACAGGCCCCAAGATGGGATCTCGTGGATACAGGAAGTTGCAATGGAGGAATTGGGTTTTTGGCTCCTGTTCTGATCGTTTGGGGGTACGTAGGTATATATAGGAGGAAGGAGTACGTCGGTGGAGCAACAGGGGGCCCACGAGGCGGGGCGCCCTAGGGGGGCCCACCCTCGTGACCGCCTCTTTTGTTCCTTGGAGTAGGGTCCAAGTCTCCTGGATCACGTTCGGTGAGAAAATCACGTTCCCGAAGGTTTCATTCCGTTTGGACTCGTTTTGATATTCCATTTCTTCGAAACACTGAAATAGGCAAAAAAAAACAACAATTCTGGGCTGGGCCTCCGGTTAATAGGTTAGTCCCAAAAATAATATAAAAGTGGAAAATAAAGCCCAATATAGTCCAAAACAGTAGATAAAGTAGCATGGAGCAATCAAAAATTATAGATACGTTGGAGACGTATCATGCGCCTGGTGGTTAACGACCCCGTTCGGCGCTTCGTCTTGGTTACCCTGCCCGAGAGAAGGGGCATGCCTTGTAGCTGCACCTGTGCAGGGACAGCTGGGGGGTCGCGACTTGCACCAGAGCAGGCATTGTCGCTATGGCTGCACCCTCCAGTGCGGTGGGTATGTGGAAGCTGAACATCCAACCGTTGGGATGCTGTTGAGGCCGTCCTCCTCCAGCGTCTTCTGCTCCCGCTCTGGCCGCAGGGGGGATGACGACAACGCCGCCCATGCCAGTCACGTCCCCTGCGGCTCCCTCGTCCCCCAACTCCACCGCAACACCCACAATATCAATGGCTACATGCGTGGGGGGCTTCGAGGTGCAAGGGTGAGTTGTTGTGCCAGACTTTTTCTTGGGTGCCACGGACGATGAAGCTGATGATGAAGAAGACAATGATGAAGATTGACGCGCTGTTCACAACTTTGGGTTCGCGCAAGTGCTTCCCCCTACCTAGCGCGCCAAAGATGTCGTGGTGGAACACGATCAACTATGGGGCCAATAGCCCCTTGTGGTTCGGCAAGGGGGAAGGGCACGTTGCACAAAGAGCAGAAGCCATGGAACAGCACGACACAGGTGACGCTGGTCGTTTTTACCCAGGTTCGGGCCGCTGGAAGCATAATACCCTACTCCTGCTTTGGTGGATTGAAGGGAGGACCGTAGTGGGCACGTAGTGCTCAAGCCCGGCAAGGTCGCCTCGGGGAGAGCAGCTACGCGCCTATGGGTGTACAAGGGTCCGAATCCTCTTTTAGGTCGCCAGGGCCCTCCTTTTATAGGCTAAGGGGTTACCGATAACCCACAAGTATAGGGGATCGCAACAGTTTTTGAGGGTAGAGTATTCGACCCAAATTTATAGATTTGACACAAGGGGATCCAAATAATATTTGAAGGTATTAGCAGCTGAGTTGTCAATTCAACCACACCTGGAGATTAATTATCTGCAACAACATGATCAGTAGCAAAGTATTTTGATAGTTTTGATAGTAGTCACAGCAGCAACGGTAACAGTAACAGTGATAGAAATATTTTTGTAGCAAGTGTAACAGTGATGATAGCAGTAGTAACTTAGCACAAACTATATAGGATCAATTCGTAGGCATTGGATCGGTGACTTGTTGGATGATATTCATCATGTGACAGTTATAACCTAGGGCGATACGGCACTAGCTCCAGTTCATCGATATAATGTAGGAATGTATTCCGTAAATAGTCATACATGCTTTATTAAAAGAACTTGCATGACATCTTTTGTCCTACCCTCCCGTGGCAGCGGGGTCCATATTGGAAACTAAGGGATATTAAGGCCTCCTTTTAATAGAGAACCGGAACAAAGCATTAACACATAGTGAATACATGAACTCCTCAAACTACGGTCATCACCGAGAGTGGGCCCGGTTATTGTCACTCCGGGGTTGTCGGATCATAACCGTAGTAGGTGACTATAACTTGCAAGATCGGATCTAAAACATGGATATAATGATGAATTCATAAACAGTTCATATCTGAGTTCATGGCACCCGAGTCCAAAGTGACAAGCATTAAGCATAGCAAAGTCATAGCAACATCAATCTAAGAACATAGTGGATACTAGGGATCAGGCCCTAACAAAACTAACTCGATTACATGATGAATCTCATCCAACTCCTCACCGACCAGCAATCCTACGAAGGAATTATTCACTCCCGGTGGGGAGCATCATGGAATTGGTGATGGACATTGGTTGGTGATGACGAAGAACGAAGATCCCCCTCTCCGGAGCCCCAAACGAACTCCAGACCTGCCCTCCCGAGGAAGAACAGGGCTTGGCGGCGGCTCCGTCTCGTGGATCGTGATAATTCTTTCTCCCTGTCGGTGTCAAAACCGGTGGATCTCGGGTAGGGGGTCCCGAACTGTGCGTCTAGGCGGATGGTAACAGGAGACAAGGGACACGATGTTTTTACCCAGGTTCGGGCCCTCTCGATGGAGGTAAAACCCTACTCCTACTTGATTAATATTGATGATATGGGTAGTACAAGAGTAGATCTACCACGAGATCAGAGAGGCTAAACCCTAGAAGTTAGCCTATGGTATGATTGTTGTTCGTCCTACGGACTAAAACCCTCCGGTTTATATAGACACCGGAGAGGGCTAGGGTTACACAGAGTCGGTTACAATGGGAGGAGATCTACATATCCGTATCGTCAATCTTGCCTTCCACGCCAAGGAAAGTCCCATCCGGACACGGGACGAAGTCTTCAATCTTGTATCTTCATAGTCCAGGAGTCCGGCCAAAGGTCATAGTTCGGCCATCCGGACACCCCCTAATCCAGGACTCCCTCAGTAGCCCCTGAACCAGGCTTCAATGATGACGAGTCCGGCGTGCAGTTTGTCTTCGGCATTGCAAGGCGGGTTCCTCCTCCGAATACTTCATAGAAGATTTTGAACACAAGGATAGTGTCCGGCTCTGCAAAATAATTTCCACATACCACCGTAGAGAGAATAACTTTTTACACAAATCCAATCTGCTGACGTATTTCGCAGCGTGACATCACACCACGACCAAGCCTTTATTCGAATCGTTTTTATTGTCCCACCTCAGCGCACTTAGCGAGGCGGTTTCCTTGGCACGTCTTGTAGAAGCAGAGATCGTGTCCCTTATTCCGGGATTCTCATCAATACAGACGTGGGTTACCCAACCGTGCCATTAATTTACGGCGCTTGGGAGATAAGCGAGTTTTACCAGGCTGGTGGGGGCACACAGTTTCGTCCGCCCATATAAGGGGATAAGGATCCACCTTTTCCATCTACGCCTTCTTCCTCCTTTGCTTATCCATTTTCGCGCACTCGAGCTCCAGCGCCCAAGTCCACACATCCCGCCTCAACCTTCTCCAGTCATGTCCGGAGCGGGAGGCAAGTGGATGGCCTCCTCCGTCACGGAGGGGCACATCAAAAGGCTGAGGAAGGCCGGATACTTGTCCAATGACGTCGCGCACCGGCTCCCCGACAAGGGGCAGCTCATCCCCACTCCCAGGCCCCATGAGAGGGTGGTGTTCCTCACCCACTTCCTCCACGGACTAGGTTTTCCACTTCACCCATTTGTCCGGGGGCTCATGTTCTACTACGGCCTAGATTTCCACGACCTGGCCCCGAACTTCATCCTCAACATCTCGGCGTTCATCCTCGTGTGCGAGGCCTTCCTCTGCATCCGGCCCCACTTCGGCTTATGGCTGAAGACCTTCAATGTCAAGCCGAAGGTAGTGAGCAGCCGCCAAGCGGAGTGCGGACGCGCCATGGTGGGCAAGATGCCCAACGTTACATGGCTCGAGGGCTCCTTCGTGGAGACCATAAAGGGGTGGCAATGGGGTGGTTCTACATCACCGAGCCGTGTGACCCTAAATGGGCAGCGATCCCCGAATTCCGATCTGGCTTCCCTACAAGGCTCACCTCCTGGAAAGAGATGGGCATGTCGTGGGGTAATTCGGAAGAGCTGACCGGACTCCAAACCTGTGTCCAAAACTTGGTGAACAAGAAGCTCAAGCTCGTCAACGTGGTCCAGGTCATGCTCATCCGCTGGATTCTCCCGTGCCAACGACTGGCTTACAGCTTGTGGGAGTTTGATCCGGCACAACACCAAACCCTGAGCAGGCTCTTCGACACTATGTACGAAGATGCCTGGAAGGTGCTGTTCAAGGGCGCCGAGGGTCCCGCATCCGCTACCGAAGATCGCAGATTCAGCGCGCAGCATCAAGCCAACGCGGTAAGCTATTTTGCCCTTTACGGGACACTAGTTTTCATAGTTTGACTCTATGCGGATCTAAACTCCTTACCTTTGACAGATCGGCAGAGGACGTCCGGCAGATTGGCTGTCCGGCTCCCTTGCCAGAAGACCCAGCGGACGCCCGCTTGACGGGGCTGCTGGTTCCGGCACCTTACGTGGTGCCGGAGAAGAAGGCCAAGAAGAAGGACACGAGAACTCGAAGGAGTTCCTGGTGCCAGGTGGTGTCGGACTCATCGTCCGATGACTCCGAGGCGGACTCCTCCCTGAAGACGAGGAGGAGGAAAGAGAGGTCTCTCCCCCAGCAGGGGGGGGGGGAGAAGAAAAGGAAGGCCGCCCCAACTGGGGGGGGGAGGGTCCAAAAAGGGAAGGACCCTCCCTCCGGACTAATCCACCAACATCGACGACGGCGAAGAAGAGTGGCCACCCAGGGCCAAGCCCCTAGAGAAATCGTAAGTATCCGGGTACCAGAATAACTCATGGCGCTTCTTCGTTGCACAACACCTTCTGACGCCGAATATATCATGCAGTCCGCCCAAGGCCGGGCTCGACGCTTCGTCGAGCGGTTCCCTGGGTTCGTCGGATGTGAACAGTACTTCACTTCTGGCCGCCTCCTCTCCTCGCGCTGCGGATGATGCCGAGGTGGCGTCCCAAAAGGGGTCAGGCTAGGAGGAGGTGGTCCTAGAGGCGCCGCAAGGCAACCTCCTGGACTCCAGGCGCAAAGGGGATAAAATCCCAGAGGGCTCTAAGTCCGGCCCTGGGCCGGACTCCGCACCGGAACCTTCAGTCGTTCCGGAGTCCGGCAGGCGGCCCCTACGCAAGAAGGGCAAGCCTACGACGCCGGTGACCTCCGTCCAACCAGGGGCACCGGATAATTTGCTGGAGGTGCTTAACGGTGCCTCCATCAACGAGGAGCACCGCACTATGATGAGTGTGGTGATCAAGAAGGTTCAGTCCGCCAAGAGCGGGCTGACCGAAGCCTGTGCCAGCCTTCTAACAGGCTTTGAGGTATGTATTTAAGATATGTAAAAATATTACCGCATAGACAGTAGCCCCTGATGCTCAGTTTGGTGTTTGGAAAGAAAAGCTGAACTGAGGATCAAAAAGATATACGCAGGAGTCTAACGTAAGTATGTCAATATGGGAATGCAGGCTGCCCTGCTGACCTCTGCCGCACTGACTGCGGAGGTCGATGCATTGAAGCAGAGCCTCGAGCGGTCCGAGAACGAGCTCGGCCTTGCCAAGAAGCAGCTCGAGGACAAGGAAGGTAAGTAATACCTTATGTAAGTATATAAAAAAGATGTGGTTGCAAAAAATGATAGGACCAACGTGGGTATGCAGGGGCCACGAACAAGGTGGCGACCTTGAAGGAAGTGCTGTCCAAGGCTGAAGAACATGCGGCCATGGAGCGTACCCAGCGGGAAAAACAGGAGGCGCGGGTGGCGGAGGTGCAGCAAGAGCTCCAGGCTCTCGTGGAAAAACACGAGAGTTTGGAGCTTGACTCAAAGACTCGAGAGTCCGAGCTCGCCTCGGCGCTTGAGAGTGCCAAATCTGCCAAGGCCGAAGCCCAAAAAGCCCTCCAGGAAATTGAGGCGATGAAGAAGATAGCGGTGGGTAAGGCATTCTTTATGCAAAGCAAGCACATGAAAGTGAATTACTTGTTACTTACCCGAGTCCGGAGCTCTCCAGGAGCATTCGCAGATCTTCCCTGGAGTGTGTCTGACGCTGCCGCATTCTACCGAGCCGAAGAGGGGAGCTCAACGGAGAAGGTGTTATGGTCTCAGTATGCTGAGGATGGACACCTGGTGCCCTTGAGCGACCAGCTGAAGCAGCTGGTCGAGCTCCATAAGGTGGCCGAACAGGCTATGAAGGGTCTCGTAGTCCGGCTGTGGCCTGGGGAAGCCATGCCTGGGAGCTACTTTGGGCTGGTAAGGCGGCTGGTGGATGCTGTCCAAGGCTTGAAGTCATCAAGCGCCCATATTCATCGAAGGTGCTCAGAGGGCCTTGCCCGTGCTAAAGTGCACTGGGGCAAGATGGACGCTGAGAAGCTTGTGACGGACGGACCACCGCCGGGCAAGGAGCATCGCAAGACCGAGATGTATTATGAGGGCGTCCTGAAGGGTGCCCGCCGTATAGCAGATGAGTGCTCCAAAGATGTAATTTTTTAGTAAGCTCGCCTTGTGATCCTGTACGCTGAAAACTTGTTCATATGCGCTAAGCAACGCTTTTGAATTTAAAATATTACCTTCTATGCGGCTGTTTATTAACTTTGAGAGATGGCGAGTCGTCGGCTTCTGCCCCCATGCCACGAGTGCTGGGGTGTTCGGGATAAACTTGAGCGCTCTTTTTCCCATTTCGAGGGAGGCGCTCAACACAACGAACGAGGCAATCGGACTATAATGCTTGAACACTCTCACTTAGCCATAGAATTCTATAATTTTAAATTTCGGCGAAGCCCCTAGTATTCGGAAGACCGAGTTCGGGGCGCTATCCACGCCTAGGCCGGACAAAGCCGGCTCCTTGCTCTAAGCGGCATAAGTCTTTAGGGACTCAAAAACCTCTCGAACAGCGACCAGCTCTCGCCCTATCATGACGACCAGTTTTCGCTTTCTCCACTGAGGTGCTTAGCCCAGCTCAACCGGGGCACAATCGAAGTGGTTCTCCCAGTGCTACCTTAGCCGATATAACGAAACGTAAGGTACCAAAACATGGGAGCCGGGCAAACCCAACTATTCACCCAAGACATGATTCGGAGCCGATGCATATAATGCTATAAGTTCGGGGTGCCGCACTCATGAGAGTGTTCGGACTTCTCACACCATATTCTGGGTACGTAAGCCCCTGGTGTATTGGCCGTACCAAAGTGTACGGTTGCATAATGTCATAACTGAACATATTTTTATATTAAAAAAGGAATGCAATAACAGAAAAAAGCTATGTATTGTTTATTCAAAAAGTCTGCGGTAAAAGCAGAACGATACAAATAGTGCGATAAGCAAGAGATGGGACTATTTGACATGTCCCTCTCCAGGGGCGAGTTGCGGGATGATATGTGAAACAAGTATACTGCTCATTATAGAGACCACCTGGACACTCGACGGAGCTTTCTGCCTCCCTGGCTGTTGCATCGTGTGTTCGGCGATTATACTGCCGGACAGGCCTTCCGGAAAGTGGAGTCCTGAAAGTAGGAAAAGAAAGAATGACAAGATCGGGAGCCCCTGGTGCGGTTGAGCGTCATTTTGGCCATGCCGTGGTCGTGCCCCTCCCCCTATGCCCATGGTATTTCCAGAGCATAGTTATGTACGCGTAGTACTGGTTTCGCAATTTTGCGAGGGTTGGGGTTTGGGCCGCATTGCTACGCGTGCTCGGAACGTGCCAGGCGGTCTTGTTGTAGGTTACTCCGGGCGCGCTTGACGGTGTCCGGACGTTTAATGGCCGGACTGGAGAATTGCCTTGAGAGGCTGCTTTGTACTTCCGCCGCGAGGGCCGCCGCTTGCTCCTCCGCTCGGAGAGAGCGCTCGTGTTTCCATTGACCGTGATGACTCCTCGAGGGCCTGGCATCTTGAGCTTGAGGTATGTGGTGCGGCACCGCATTGAACTTTGCAAATGCGGTTCGCCCAAGCAAGGCGTGATAGCCATCGCGAACGGGACTATGTCAAGATTAACTCATCGCTCGGAAATTATCCAGGATCCAAGACCACCTCAAGTGTAATCGAGCCTGTATAGTTGGCCTCTACACCTGGTATGACGCCTTTAAAGGTCGATTTGTGGGTTTAACCTTGAGGATCTATGCCCATTTTTGCATCGTATCCGATAAAGCAGGTTCAGGCTGCTGCCTCCGTCCATAAGGACTCTAGTGAGGTGAAATCCGTCAATGATTGGGTCTAGAACCAATGCGGCAAATCCGCCATGGCGGATGCTAGTGGGGTGGTCCCTTCGATCAAAAGTGATCAGGCAGGAGGACCATGGGTAGAACTTTGGGGCGACTGGCTCCAACGCATATACGTCCCTGAGTGCATGCTTCCGCTCCCTTTTGGGTATGTGGGTTGCGTATATCATGTTCACCATCCGAACTTGTGGGGGGAAGCCCTACTGTCCCCTATTGTTCGGCGACCGGGGCTCCTCCTCGTCATTGCTATGCAGCCCCTTGTTTTCGGCGTTTAACTTGCCTGCCTGCTTGAACACCCAACAATCCCTGTTGGTGTGGTTCGCTGGTTTTTCGGGGGTGCCGTGTATCTGGCACGAGCGATCGAGTATTCGGTCCAAATTGGACGGGCCCGGAATATTTCTTTTGAATGGCTTTTTCCGCTGACCGGGTTTAGAGCCTCTGAATCCGGCATTGACTGCCGTATCCTCAAGATTATCATCGCACGCGGCGCTTGTGCTTGTTGCGACGCGACTTGCCATTGCTGTCCTTGGTATCCGCATTACCGGGGCTCTTGGTCATGTTATTACTATGAGCTAGCCAGCTGTCTCCTCCCGCGCAAAAGCGGGTCATGAGTGTCGTGAGGGCTGCCATGGATTTCGGCTTTTCCTGTCCTAGGTACCGGGCAAGCCACTCGTCACGGATGTTATGCTTGAAGGCTGCAAGGGCCTCTGCGTCCGACAATGACTATTTGATTTTTCTTTGTTAGGAACCGTGTCCGAATTGTCCGCCGATTCTCTCGCTGCTGAATTATGTGGCTTAGGTCATCGGCGTCTGGTGGTCGCACATAGGTTCCCTGGAAGTTGTCGAGGAATGCAGCTTCCAGGTCCTCCCAACAACCAATTGATTCTGCTGGCAAGCTGTTAAGCCAATGTCGAGCTGGTCCTTTAAGCTTGAGTGGGAGGTATTTGATGGCGTGTAGATCATCGCCACGGGCCATGTGGATATGAAGGAGATAATCCTCGATCCATACTGCCGGATCTGTTGTGCCATCATATGATTCGATGTTTATGGGTTTGAAACCCTCGGGGATTTGATGAACCATTACTTCATCTGTGAAGCATAGTGGGTGTGCGGCGCCTCTGTATTGGGCTATGTCATGACGTAGCTCAAATGAGCTTTGTTCATCAGTGTTCGCCCGCCGGTTTATCATATCCGGCATGACGGTTATCGTCACGTGTCGTGGGGCGCCCACGCGATGCATAGATCGATCTTGTTTGCCTTGCCCTGTCCTTCAATATATCTCGCAGGTCTGGCGCATTTCCCCGTGCCTTTGTATTCTTTGAGCGGCGCCGGCGTGCGGCTTGAGTGGAGGGCCGAGAGGCCTCTCTGTCGCGGCCACGAGGTGGCCGGTCGGCCACATCATGCGCTGGTGATGTATGTCTGGGTGCTTCCTCCTCTAATCAGGGTAGCAGCCTGCATTTTGGGTAGCTCTTGGAGGGGCGTTCGAGTTCGTACTCTTCGGCCGCAAGGACATCAATCCATCTGTTGGCTAGCAGGTCTTGGTCAGCTCTAAGCTGTTGCTGTTTTTTCTTGAGGCTGCTCGCCGTGGCCATAAGCCTGCGTTTGAAACACTCTTGTTCGACGGGATCCTCAGGCATGACAAATTCGTCGTCGTCGAGGCTTGCCTCGTCTTCGGAGGGAGGCATGTAATTATCGTCCTCTACCTCTCTGCTCGCCGCTCTCTCATGAGGGCTGGCTTCTCCCTCCTCCCGCGCTGAATCTTGCCGAGGGGATTGTCTTCGGCACTGTCCGGGGTGTTATTATCTCCCGTGCCGGAATCGCCGTTTTTGCTGTGACAGGATTTAGAGCGGCGCCGCTGACGCCGACGCTTAGGCTGTTTCTTGGAGGGGTCATCCTCCGTTGTTCCATCGCCGTTCCCTTCTTTTGGGGTGTCCACCATGTATATGTCATACGACGAGGTGGCCTTCCAGTGCCCTGTAGGCGCTGGTTCTTGGTCGTCTCCCGCATCGGCGTCCATACCGTCGATGTCATCGGAGTCGAAGTCGAGCATGTCGGTTAAATCGTCGACAGTGGCTACGAAGTGGGTGGTGGGTGGGCTTTGAATTTCTTCGTCGTCCGCATCCCAACCTTGCTGACCATAGTCCGGCCAGGGATCTCCTGATAAAGAGAGAGACTTTAGTGAATTTAGAATGTCGCCAAAGGGCGAGTGCTGAAAGATGTCCACGGCGGTGAACTCCATGATCGGCGCCCAATCGGATTCAATTGGCAGGGGCGCGGAAGGTTCGGAGTCCGACACCTTGGAGTCACAAGCTTTGCAAAGGACATGTATGGTGTTCGGCTCGATCGCCGTAGAGATTGCAGCCCCCGAGGTGGTGTCCAACCACCCGCCCTCGATTAGCAATCGGCTCCGAGCCAAGGGTCGGAGCGACACCGGTGCGCCCTCGTGGCACTGTTCGTGGCGAGCTAGATCATGCCCATCATGACAAGGCGGCACGCCAGTCTGTGGCTCGAACCCGTCAAGATCAAGTCTCCGCGGACGTTAGTCGTGTAGTTCAAACTTCCAAATCTGACTGATGGCGGGGTGTAGCTTCGATCTGCTCCAGATGGCTGCTTAATTGGCTCATGATGCAAAGCCACCGAATCGCGAAGATCTGTCCGGGAGAAAAGTCTCACCTGGACCGCATCGTTGTTGATGATCGGAGGAGCCATCGGGCCTAAAGATGACGACACGAGGAACTCTCAATGAAAGCACCAATGTCGGTGTCAAAACCGCGGATCTCGGTAGGGGTCTCGAACTGTGTGTCTAGGCGGGTGGTAACAGGAGACAAGGGACACGATGTTTTACCTGTGTTCGGGCCCTCTCGATGGAGGTAAAACCCTACTCCTGCTTGATTAATATTGATGATATGGGTAGTACAAGAGTAGATATACCACGAGATCAGAGAGGCTAAACCCTAGAAGTTAGCCTATGGTATGATTGTTGTTCGTCCTACGGACTAAAACCCTCCGGTTTATATAGACACTGGAGAGGGCTAGGGTTACACAGAGTCGGTTACAGTGGGAGGAGATCTACATATCCGTATTGCCAAGCTTGCCTTCCACGCCAAGGAAAGTCCCATCCGGACACGGGACGAAGTCTTCAATCTTGTATCTTCATAGTCCAGGAGTCCAGCCAAAGGTCACAGTCCGGCCATCCGGACACCCCCTAATCCAGGACTCCCTCACGCCCTGATTATTTTCTAGAAATATGTGATTTTATAGTATTAGGAGGGTCGTCAGCGGGGCCACGAGGTGGGTGCAACCCACCTAGGTGCGCCAGGAGAGGGGGGCACGCCCTGGTGGGTTATTCCCAACCAGGGGCCCCTCTCTGGTGGGTCTTAGCTCCATAAATTCTTATTATTGATATAAAAAATCCTCGCAACATTTCGTTCCATTCCGAGAACTTCTATTTCTACACAAAAACAACACCATGGTAGTTCTGCTGAAAACAGCGTCAGTCCGGGGTTAGTTTCATTCAAATCATGCAAATTAGAGTCCAAAACAAGAGGAAAAGCGTGAGAAAAAGTAGATATGTTGGAGACGTATCAAATCCCCCAAGCTTAAACCTTTGCTTGTCCTCAAGCAATTCAGTTGATAAACTGAAAGTGGAAAGAAAAACTTTTACGAACTCTTTTGCTCTTGTTTGCATAAGTAAGCTTAAACAACACCCAAGTTTTCAGCCAACATTATAACTAACCATGTCGACAATAACTCTTAAAGATTATAATGACTCATATCAATGACATAATCAGCTAGCGAGAAATAATAAGATATCTCAAACATCAACACGTTGTCAAAACATCCATGATATAATATGACAATAGTGATATCTCGCTAGCCCTTTCTGAGACCGCAAACCATAAATGCAGAGCATCTCCAAAGTTCAAGCAACGACTAAACATTGTAATTCATGGTAGAAAAGATCTAGTCATGATGCATCCAACATTAGCTATACATAATGCATAAATCATGACAACTGTGCTCTACTCAGTTTCTGGCGCTTGTTTTTAGAAGGTGATGACACAACATAAAAGTAAAATAGAAAGTCCCTTTGCAGAGGGAAGCAGTGATTTGTAGAGGTGCCAGAGCTCAATTTTTTTAAATAGAGATAAATGATATTTTGAGACATGCACCCTTCTTATTCACTTCACGACCATCAGTTATCAACATCTTCCATGCTAAGCACGCTAGTGGCGCTTCCCAAGCGATAAAAGTAAAGGTTTTGACTCCATTGGGAGTTTTTGTTTGATTATTTCAGAGATGAACTCTTTTTCTTTTTTGTAGTTTGGGACTGGGCATCCCTATTACCACCCATTTCCTCGTGCGATCGCGAGTGAATAAACAATCAACCTGTGGATAACCCGCTTAGCACGAAAGATATCGACCACCTCCTGTCGTTCCATGAACGATCCAGGCATACAAAAAGGATAATTTTTAGAAGTTTTTAGAGGTGGCACATGCAAATTTACTTAGGATGGAAGGGTAATAGCGTATATAGGTAGGTATTGTGGACTCATTTGGAATAACTTTGGGTTCACAGTTTTTGATGTACAAGCAGAGTTCCCACTTAGTACAGGCGAAGGCTAGAAATTAAGATTGAGAAGCGGCCAGCTAGAGAGCAACAACAATCATAACCAGGAATTATGCATAAGTAACATTGTACACTAGCATGAGTAGCATATGAACACCATGAACATATATATTATAGAGGCTATGTTGGTTTTGATTCAACTACATGCATAAACATGTGCCAAGTCAAGCCACTCAAACATTCAGAGGAGGATACCATATCATCATACTACATCACAATCATTTTAACGCTATGTTGATATCCAAGATAAATCATTATCAACTCCCAACTACTTATGCAAGGCATGAGAAACTATAATCTCTAATTGTCATTGCAAACATGTTTAATCATAACCGGTTGAAGCATGGATACTAGGTTAAACATATTTACATCAACAGAACAAGTCGAGTTCATACCAATTTCTCTTTGCCACGACCAGTTCATCGAATATCATCGTTATTTTCTTTCACTTGCACGACCAAATGATATGAAAATAATAATAGTGCAAGAGTGCCTTGGACTAAGCTGGAATCTGCAAAACATTTTATTCAACAAGAGAAGATAAGGTAAAATGTGCTCTTTATTAGTTCAACAGTTATACATATGAGAGCCACTCAACATTTTCATCGTGGTCTTCTCCTCGGTACAACTCGAATAAAAAGAAAAGAAATTCAGAGAAACATAGTGAAATATTTTTGGAGTTTTTGGTTTTCTTGAACAAGCAAATAAAAAGCAAAGACGATAAAAACTATTTACACGGGAAAGCTCCCAGCAAGCAAAAGAAGAAGAAGGAAATCTTTTTGGGTTTTCTTTCTGGTACTACTACTAAGCATGCATAGAAAGTAAATTACTACAACTAATTTTTTTTTGTTTTTCTAAAGTTTTTCAAACACACAAGAAGAAAGCAATAAAATAAATCTAAGCATGGATGGTACAATGAAAAAGTGCGAGCACCGACAGATAGAATGATATGTGACCATGAATATAATGTCGGTGAGAAACACATACTCCCCCAAGCTTAGGCTTTTGGCCTAACTTGGTAGTCGATTAGTAGCCTAGAGGGTA
Source organism: Aegilops longissima (assembly GCA_021605205.1). Lineage (NCBI taxonomy): Eukaryota > Viridiplantae > Streptophyta > Magnoliopsida > Poales > Poaceae > Aegilops > Aegilops longissima. The sequence goes on from CM038677.1 coordinate 308,380,828, forward strand.
GTAGGGATCCTCAGGAGCAGGCATCCACTCATCCCACTTTTGAGGTACCTGTGCAGCCTCTGCAGCAGCGTGAGCATTCCAGTAGGTGATGATGTCTGTAGGCATAATCCTATATCCGCCCCTGGCAAGAGAATCAAACAAAGTAGGTGCAGGCAAGGGGATAACATCACGAGTTATAATGCTATAGACCAGGTTATAAGGAATGGCAATATCAGGACGATCATGTGCAAGAAAGTGATGGTGATCCATGGCTGCTCGGTCTAGGTAAACCTTGGTCAGAGGGTAATCATGAGGGTGTATCTCAACCTCGAAGTGAGCCGCCAAACAAGTAGCAAAAATCTCACCATGTATTTTACCTTGGGATTTATTAAGATGCAGGCGACGAGGCATGATAGGTCCCAAACTATACGTGTTGTCGCCCTCAAGTGTGTGACGTAAAACAGCAAGGTCCGATGAACTAAGTGCACCCACCTTCTCCCTAGAAAGCAAGCATTTGGTAATAAAAAGTGAAAAGTAACGAACATCAGGAAAATGCAAGCCAGCGGCAGTGATGGCCGATACTCTTCTCTCATCACCCACTGTCAAAGTGCGACAAAAGGCCTCAAACTCGGCCGGCCTAGGCTCAGCCAAGCTCCTATTAGATGGGATCATGCATATGTTACAAAATTCAGTAAGTGGTATCTGATGGTTTTCAGCATATAAGTCAAAGCTCACTTCCGGAGGAATATTTCTAGGCAGGAAAGTAAAACTTTGAACAAAGATGTTTGTGAGGATTTGGTGTTGGTCACACTCATCTGCGATGAAGTCCGTGAGGACTGCATTAGCGATGTATTGCATGAACTCCTCATGGATTCCAGCCTCTTGCAGGAACGGGGTGTGCGGCCATTCCCACGGCCGTACCTCTGCCAACCTCCGAGGGTGGAGATCACTGTCAGAAGACTCCCCAATAACACCCTTGGAGTTCTTATTTTAGCCAAACTTCCTGAAGATATTCATGTTCGCGTACAATTTTTCCTATGAACAAAAATCTGAATTTTGAGTTCACGAAATTCTCTCAACAAAACTTCACAAAATCGATAGCAACTAGTCATAGGGATACATAGAGGTCATAGCAAGCATTCAAACTACTTAGAACACTAAGAATCAAACATGCAAGCACATCTACAGCAACACAAAGAGTAGCTAATTATTCAAAGTATAAACCACTAAAACAAAAACTAATTGGACAAAGGGTGGAGTCACATACCAAGCAACAATCCCCCGAAACAGTTTCGGAAATGGAGCTTTGAGGAAAGAGATTGAAATCCGCGGGTTTGAGCTCAAGAACACGAGAGAGAGAGAGAGAGAGAGAGAGAGAGAGAGCAATGGAAATTTTTTCTGAAGGAGAGTGATGAAGTGGGCTAAAGATATAAGTGAGGGGGGCCACGTGGGGACCACAACCCACCAGGGCGCGCCTGGGGGTCCTGGTGTGCCCAAGTGGGTTGTGCCCACCAGGTGCACCTCCCTATGGTATTATTTACACAAAAAATTCTTAAATATTCAGAAAAAATCATATAAAATTTTCAGGGCATTCTGAGAACTTTTATTTTTGGGTCATTTTCTTATTGCACAGGGAATTCAGAAAATAGACAAAACATGGCATTTTATTTTATTTAACTAATAAAAACAGAAAACAAAAAGTAAAGACAGAAGGTAGTGGTTACTAAATTCATCAACTTCATACCGCTCAAAAAGGATTCATTAATAAGGCTGATCAGGTCTTATTAACAACCAGTTTCGATTAGCATGAAACGAAGAACTTTCGTAAATCACTAGATTACCTCAATGGGGTTATGCATTTCCCCAACAATAAGCATTTCATATTTCTTTTTGACAGTAGGTAAAGGTATTTGAAAACTTCCAACAGTGATTGTCGAAGATTTTTCAATAACATTAATACCATTCACTTGGAATTGTTTCTTCGGAAAGTGCACCGTATGCTCATTACCATTGATATGAAAAGTGATCTTGCTTGTATTGCAATCAATAACAGCCCCTGCAGTAATCAAGAAGGGTCTACCAAGGATAATCAACATATTGTCGTCCTCGGGCATCTCAAGTATAACAAAGTCAGTCAAAATAGTAACATTAGCAACAACAACGGGCACATCCTCACGGATACCGATAGGTATGGCAGTTGACTTGTCACCCATTTGCAAAGACATTTCAGTAGGTGTGAGTTTATTCAAGTCAAGTCTTTTACATAAAGAGAAAGGCATAACACTAACACCAGCTCCTAAATCACACAAAGCAGTTTTCACATAATTCTTTTTGATAGAGCAAGGTATAGTTGGTATTCCCAGGTCTCCAAGTTTTTTAGGTACTCCATCTTTAAACGTATAATTAGCAAGCATAGTGGAGATTTCAGCTTCCGGTATTTTTCTCTTATTTGTGATGATGTCTTTCATATACTTTGCATAAGGAGGCATTTTCAAGATATCAGTCAAGCAAGTATGCAAAAAGACTGGCCTCAGCATTTCAGCAAAGCGTTCAAATTCTTCATCATCTTTCTTTTCAGTTGACTTGGGTGGAAAAGGCATAGGTTTTTGAACCCACGATTCTCTTTCTTTTCCGTGTTTTCTAGCAACAAAGTCTCTTTTATCATATATTTTATTTTTGGGTTGTGGGTTATCAAGATCAACAGGTGGTTCTATCTAAACATCATTATCTGGTTCTTTTTCATTATTTTGTTGAGTGTCTTCATGAACCTCATCATTATATTTTTCATTATCACTAGGTGGATGTTCATTACCAGATTGAGTTTCAGCATCACAGATAGAAGTTTCATTACCATTATCAGGAGGTTTTTGTATTTTAGGTTCACTAGAAGTGTGCATAGTCCTATCATTTTTCTTCTTCCTTTTCTTTTTAGAAGGACTAGGAGCACTAGTGTTAGCTCTTTGTAAATCTTGTTCAATTCTTATAGGGCGCCCTTCAGGATAAAGTGGTTTCTGAGTCATTTACCTCCTCTAGTTGCAACTCTAACAACAAAGTCATGCATATTATGATTCATTTTATCAAGTAATTCTCTTTGAGATTTAGCAACTTGTTCTAACTGGGTTTGTACCATAGAAGTATGTTTTCCAAGACTTCTAATCTCATTTGAGATTCTAAATAACAAGTCACTCAAGCGAGCAATCATATCATAATTGTATTTCAATTGTTTCCTAACATTTGCATTGAAGTGATCTTGTTTTCTAATATAGTTTTCGAACACATAAAGGCATTGACTAGGATGCATATTGTGAGGATTATCATTTTCATTGAACTTCATAAGAGAATTTACCTCTACCACCTTAGGCAGTGCTGGTGTATTAAGCCCGCGTATTTCTTCAATAGGAGGTAAATTTTTAACATCCTCAGATTTAATACCTTTTTCCTTCATAGATTTCTTTGCCTCTTGCATATCTTCGTGACTGTGATATAATATACCCCTCTTCTTTGGAGTGGGTTTAGGTGGTGGTTCAGGAATAGTCCAATCATCATAAATTTTCAATATGTTATTCAATAATTCTTCAGCTTGAGCAATAGTTCGTTCCCTGAAAACACAACTAGGACAACTATCTAGGAATTCCCTACAAGCATCGTTTAGTCCATTATAGAAGATATCAAGTATTTCATCTTTCTTAAGAGGATGATCAGGCAAAGCATTTAGTAACTGGCAAAGCCACCCCCAAGTTTGTCGGAGACTCTCTTCTTTAGTTTGCACAAAGTTAAATATTTCCTGTAAGGCAGCTTGTTTCTTATGAGCAGGAAAATATTTTTCAGAGAAGCAATAAATCATATCCTGGGGACTACACACACAACCAGGAGCAAGAGTATTGTACCAAGCTTTAGCATCAACCTTTAATAAGAAAGGAAATAATTTGAGAGTAAAGTAAAAGCGAGTCTTCTCATCATGAGTAAAAAGGGTGGATATGTCATTCAACTTAGTAAGATGTGCCACAACAGTTTCAGTTTCATAACCATGGAAAGGATCAGATTCAACCAAAGTAATTAACTCTGGGTCGACAGAGAATTCATAATCCTTATCATTAATAGAGATAGGTGAAGTAGCAAACTTAGGATCACATTTCATTCTAGCATTTAGAGATTTTTCTTTATACTTGTGTAATAATTTCTCTAGATCATCTCTATCATTACAAGCAAGAATATCTTGAGTTGCTTCTTCACTCATAACGTAACCTTCCGGTACCTTATGCAATTCATATCTAGGAAGGCTAGTTCTAGCAGGTGTTTCAGGAGTTTCAGTTTCAAGCTCATCATCAGATTCAACAATATCATGTTGTATAACTCTAGCAATTTGTTTATCAAGAAAGTCACCAAGTGGCACATCATCATTATCAAGCAAGGTACTAGCATCATTCATAGTAGAAGTAGAATCATCAATAACTTGCGACATATTAGAATTAATAGCATGTGGTGGTGTTGCAAGTTTACTCATAACAGAAGGTGAATCTAAACCAGAACTGGATGGCAATTCATTACCTCCCCTTGTCTTAGTGGGATAAATCTTAGTCTTTGGATCCTTCAGATTCTTCATAGTGATAAATTGATAATAATACCAAGTGACTCAACAAATATAGCTATGCTCCCCGGCAACGGTGCCAGAAAAAGGTCTTGATAACCCACAAGTATAGAGGATCGCAACAGTTTTCGAGGGTAGAGTATTCGACCCAAATTTATAAATTCGACACAAGGGGAGCCAAAGAATATTTGAAGGTATTAGCAGCTGAGTTTTCAATTCAACCACACCTGGAGATTAATTATCTGCAACAAAATGATCAGTAGCAAAGTAGTTTGATAGTTTTGATAGTAGTGACAATAGCAACGGTAACAGTAACAGTGATAGCAGCATTTCTGTAGCAAGTGTAACAGTGATGATAGCAGTAGTAACTTAGCAGAAACAATATAGGATAAATTCGTAGGCATTGGATCTGTGATTTGTTGGATGATATTCATCTTGTGACAGTTATAACCTAGGGCGATATGGCACTAGCTCCAGTTCATCGATATAATGTAGGAATGTATTCCGTAAATAGTCATACATGCTTTATTAAAAGAACTTGCATGACATCTTTTGTCCTACCCTCCCGTGGCAGCGGGGTCCATATTGGAAACTAAGGGATATTAAGGCCTCCTTTTAATAGAGAACCGGAACAAAGCATTAACACATAGGGAATACATGAACTCCTCAAACTACGGTCATCACCGAGAGTGGGCCCAGTTATTGTCACTCCGGGGTTGTCGGATCATAACCGTAGTAGGTGACTATAACTTGCAAGATCGGATCTAAAACATGGATATAATGATGAATTCATAAACGGTTCAGATCTGAGTTCATGGCACCCGGGCCAAAAGTGACAAGCATTAAGCATAGCAAAGTCATAACAGCATCAATCCAAGAACACAGTGGATACTAGGGATCATGCCCTAACAAAACTAACTCGATTACATGATGAATCTCATCCAACTCCTTACCGACCAGCGAGCCTACGAAGGAATTACTCACTCCCGGTGGGGAGCATCATGGAATTGGTGATGGAGATTGGTTGGTGATGACGAAGAACGAAGATCCCCCTCTCCGAAGCCCCAAACGGACTCCAGATCTGCCCTCTCGCGAAAGAACAGGGATTGGCGGCGGCTCTGTCTCGTGGATCGTGATAATTCTTTCTCCCTGATTATTGTAAGTGCATCTAGTGCCCCTTAGTGATTTTGGTGTATTGAAGACTTATAGGTTAAGTAACTAATGTGTTTATGAGTGTACACAGGTCTATAAGTCTATGAGGAGTTTGATATTTACAGTGAAAGTCGACCCCTAAAATGAAGTTCTTCGACTAAAGACTTTGATATTCTGAAGACTTTCTGAAGACCTTGAAAGTGAAGAAATTGGTGTGACCTTGAAGACTTGGTATTCATTTGAGGAACATGAAGCGTGAAGACTTTTGTTTTCGTAGTTTCGTTTTTCTCTTTCTTGAGTCATAGGAAACACCGTCTTCGTTAAAGGGGTCGAGGAAATACTAAGGAAAAATTTCCATGTGATGCTCAACTCAAAATCCTACACCTACCAATCCCTTGAGTGAAGCCTTTGAAATCTCATACAGTTCAGTCAATTTCTTCATGGATGAGACGAAGTTCTCACAGTCACGAGGAATTTGTCTGACCGAGGAGTTAGGAATTCACCAAAGGCGGATTGCCTACACAAGAGGAACATGATAGCCCCGAGGAATTTGAGATTCAAATTTCCGACCGTTCTTTGTCTTCGCGCCAGCTGGCCCAAAATATCTTATCCACCTAACGGTCAAATCATTGAAGGGCATTTATGTCTTATCATGTCGGGCTGCTCCCTAGGCTATAAATAGCCGCCCCCTACAACCACTAGCTGGTTGGCTGCTCCAAGAGAACTTGACACTTATCATTTGAGAGCAACCCATCCTCCGAGGACTTTGAGCGAAAATCATCGAGTGAGGAAAAACCAAAAACCAAACCCCTACAAACCCAAAGTGATTGAGCATCACTGAAGAGATTGATCCTGCGTGGATCCGACGCTTGTTACCTTTGAAGACTGTGCTTCTTCCAGACGGTTAGGCGTCATGGTCTAGAGCATCCAAGAGGAATTGTGGATCGCCGAGTGACCAAGTCTGTGAAGGTTTGGAAGTCGCTGAAGACTTACCACGAATGATGGACGAGGTCTGTGACCTTAGTTCAAGGAGAATAGGGTGAGGACTTGGTGTCTGAGCTGCGTGCTCAGCCGATCGGGTGTCCGGACTGTGTGTCCTCGAGTTTAAATACTCACCGCTCCAACCAGACGCGTACAAGCGAGACAACAGTTGGAACTGGTCTACCAAATCATTGTCTTCACCAACCTAATCGGTTCTATTTCCTCAACCCTTTCATTTCCTCATTCTTGTGTTGAGTGTTCGTTCATATCTGTGTTTGAAGACTTTGATCAAGACTTTCTCAATTTCCTCGTTCAATTTCTTCATCTGTTTGTCTTCATCTTGTGCTATCCTGTGTTTACGCTTTCTGTACTCTTTGTTTGTCATCATTTCTTCATGATGACCATCCCCGCATTCTCTTATGCTTACTTCTGAGTACTTATTCCGCTGCAAGTAGTTTTTCGCTAAGGAATTTCCTCACCGGCAAATTCCTCAGTGAAGAATTCATAAAAATCGCCTATTCACCCCCCTCTAGTCGATATAACGCACTTTCAATTGGTATCAGAGCAAGGTACTCCCTTGTTCTGTGTGATTTTGGTTTAACCACCTGGAGTTTTAGTTATGTCGACCGCAGGTATGAAGAAAGTGACATGCCCTATCTTTGACGGTCATAATTAGCCCAAGTGGAAGGCCATGATGAGGAAGCGCCTCATGGCAATGGACAGCGAGTTGTGGACCATCACTGAAATTGGTCTTACTGATCTGTGCAAGACGGCGAACGCAGATGATATTCGCAAGTACACTCGACTTGACATCATGGCGAAGGATATCATCTGTTCCTGCCTATCTAGAGATGAATTCAAGTGCATTATGCATCTTTGCAATGCAAAGCTTATCTGGGACCGAATCTCCGACGTCTATGAAGGTCATCGAACCCGTCATGATCCTTGGTTTGAGGACTTCAAGGAATCTCTCAAAACGATGACTTTCGAACCAGAATCATCATCTTCTGCATCATGTCTCATGGCAAAGGGTGTCGAGGTAACTGAATGTTCCTCATCTGAATTTAGTAACTGTGAATCTGATGATGATGGATCTGATGATGATATTGAACCTAGCTATACCAAACTTGTTTGCATTGCCACCAAACAACAACATGCCTTGGAAAAGGTTCAAAACATGCTAGATAAAAGTGATGACATGTTAGGTGAAGAAATGGATCGCACTAAAGCCCTGACTGAAAATCTTCAGAGACTTCAGTCTAGGTTTGACAGCCTTCAAGGTCATCATAACACTCTCTTATCTGATCATGAGAAACTTTCTTATGAATTTCTTCAAAGAAAGCAAGATCTTGAGAAGCTAAGAGTGAGTTATGAAGATCTTCAGAAGGAGCGCGATTCATTACTTGCTCAACAAATCAGCGCTTCTCAGGAAGAATTTGTTCCTCCATGCTTAAAGTGCATTGAACGTGAATCTTCTAATTCTTCACCTGAATGTTCAAATGCTTCAACTGTTACAAATTCTTCACCGCCTCTGCTATCACTAATTCCTCATCCGAGGACATTGCTAGTATCACCGACAATGCAGGGTTGAAGGAATTGTACATGACAGCATGTACAAAAGCCTCAAAGGGCATCGACTCTTTGTGATGTGCTTAAAAGCAGATCCTCAACAGAACCCTAGGAAAGAGGGTATTGCCTTTGAGAGGAAACTCAATGTTGATGGAACATATTGGAAGCCTGAGCAGTATCCCAAAACCTCATGGGTTGCTGCAAAGGGACCTCCAGTTGATCCATCTAACTTATCTGGATTTACATGCGAATCTCCTCATTCTTCTGATGAGTCATTTGACTCCAACTATAAACTGTTCAAAAATCAGAATGGTGAAGTATTTGCTAGATATGTTGGCACTAACTGCAGGAACGGTTCCCCTATGAAGAAAATCTGGGTTCCCAAGAAGTGCCTTGAAAGTCTTCAGGTGAATGTCCTCATGACACCACCTGTGAAGAATAGGAACCCCAGATCAAACTCTTCATATGGACCAAATTCTTCATATGGATCCAAGTCCTCATACAGACCAAATTCCTCACGTGGATCAAATTCCTCAAAAGGATCAAAGTCCTCATATGATTATGATCGTGCTAAAAACTCTATTTCGCAGGGTAGAGCTAAGGGCTATGAATATGTGCATTATTCTTCAAACCAATATGTTCATAAGTCTTCGAAGAAATTTTCTGCTTATTCATATGCTTACCCTAACCCCTCTTATGTGAAACGAAATGGATTGGCCTCTATGCCACCATTCTCATATGGTGCTCGCAGAGTGATGAACTCTTTGCCACCCCTTCAGATGTGGGTGGTGAAGAAAAAGAACTAACCTCTTCTGCAGGGTCAGGTCTCCAGACGTGCTTTAAACGTCTGAAGAATTTGCTGGGGACCTGACAAAATGCTCGAAAGGACGCAGCTAATCATGATGAAATGAACTTTCATTTCACACGTCCTCATCTTGCTTATCTATTATATCGCTGATGAAATTCATCGATGAACTTGATATCATATTCTTCACCGATGAAGTATATGAGATCGTAAGTTGCACTAATTCATCTGCAGGATGATCAACCCAAAGCCACCGAGTGGGTTCTCGATAGTGGATGTACAAATCACATGACCGGTGACAAGAATCTATTGATGGATGCTCCTTATCACCGTCACATCTGAAGCATATCATCTTTCTTGACAAAGGAAAAAGTCGTATTGGGTCTTGGTAAGGTTGCGATCTCTAAGGACATACACATGGACAAAGTCATGCTTGTTGAGTCCTTAGGATACAACCTCATGTCAGTCTCAATGCTTTGTGATCTTGATATGGTTGTTATTTTTGGCAAGTATGGTTGTGTTGTGATTATGGAAGCTGAAAATTCCAAAGTCTTCGAAGGCTTTAGGAGAGGAGACTTGTATATTGTTGACTTCTCTACAGGACCACAACCAGCCGTGTGTCTACTTGCAAAGGCTTCAGAAGGCTGGCTATGGCATCGGCGACTTGGTCACGCAGGCATGAGGAATTTGCACAGGCTTGCAAAGAAGAAGCATGTCATTGGCATTGAGAATGTCAAATTCCTCAAGGATCACTTGTGTGGAGCCTGTGAAGCTGGAAAAATGACCAAGGCCAAGCATCCAGCGAAGACTATCATGACCACTACTCGTCCCTTCGAATTGCTTCACATGGACCTCTTTGGTCCTAATCATTACTCAGCAGTCACTAATGATGCATCTCTATATGGCTTTGTTATTGTTGATGATTACTCTCGTTACACATGGGTACACATTGTTACCTACAAAAATGAAGTGCAGGAAGTCTTCAAACGATTTTCCTCGAGGGCTTCAACTAACTTTGGTGTGAAGATCAGACACATCAGGAGTGACAATGGAACTGAGTTCAAAAATTCTGGTCTTGATGCCTATCTTGATGAACTGGGTATTACTCATGAGTTATCTGCTCCCTATACTCCTCAGCAGAATGGCGTCGTGGAGCGCAAGAACATAACTCTTGTTGAGATGGCTCGCACTATGCTTGATGAATACAAAACGCCTAGTCGTTTTTGGATTGATGCAATTGATACCACGTGCCACATCATCAACAGAGTATATCTTCACAAATTCTTCAAGAAGACTGCCTATGAACTCCTCACTAACAAGAAACCCAATGTAAGTTATTTCAAAGTCTTTGGTGCTAAATGCTGGATTAGAGATCCTCATCACAATTCTAAATTTGCACCGAAAGCACATGAAGGTTTTATGCTTGGTTACGGAAAGGACTCGCACACCTACAGAGTCTTCAACATCACCCTTCACAAGATTGTTGACACTGTAGATGTGCGGTTCGATGAAACTAATGGCTCGCAAAGAGAGCACCTACCTTGTGTGTTAGATGAACCAGCTCCTGAGGAATCTATCAAGTTCAAGGCAACTGAGGATGTCATTCCTACTGAAGAATCTGCTGAAGAATTCATTCCTGTACGCGAAGAACGTCGAGCTGATGCACCTAAAGATAATGCTGAAGACAATGGTGCTGAGGAAAATGATCAAATTCCTCGACGACAACCAGCTCATCCTCGCGTTGCAAAAGAAGTGCAAGTTAACAAGATCACCGATGTCATTGAAGCACCAGGTCCTCTCACACGCTCAAAAGCTTCACATTTATCTAAATTTCGTGGGCACTATGCTTTTGTCTCTATCACAGAGCCCACTAAGGTAGATGAAGCATTTCGAGCCCGTGGATTCAGGCCATGCAAGAAGAATTACATCGATTCGAGCTCAACAATGTCTGGGAACTGGTCAAACGTCCAGATCCTCGCAAGCATAATATCATTGGCACAAAGTGGATCTACCGCAACAAGCAAGATGAAAATGGCCTAGTGGTGAGGAATAAGGCACGACTTGTAGCTCAAGGCTACACACAGGTTGAAGGAATTGATTTCGATGAAACTTTTGCACCTGTTGCTAGACTTGAGTCTATTCGCATATTACTCGCCTATGCTAACCATCACAATATCACTTTATATCAAATGGATGTGAAAAGTGCATTCCTCAATGGTAAGCTTGAGGAAGATGTATATGTTTCTCAACCCCCAGGTTTTGAAGATCCAAAGAATCCTGACAAAGTCTTCAGACTCAACAAGGCCCTCTATGGTCTCAAACAAGCCCCACGAGCGTGGTATGATACATTGAAGGAATTCTTCGTGAAGAATGGCTTCACACACGGTTCACTCGACCCTACTCTCTTTACTAAATCATATGATGGTGAACTGTTTGTGTGCCAAATATATGTTGATGATATTATCTTTGGCTGTACTGACCAACGTTATAGTGATGAATTTGCCTATATGATGAGTGAAGAATATCAAATGTCTATGATGGGAGAGTTGAAATTCTTCTTAGGTCTTCAAATTCGTCAACAACACAATGGCATATTCATATCTCAGAGAAATACCTCAAAGATGTCCTCAAGAAATTCGCATGCAAGATTGCAAAGGCGTCAAAATTCTTATGCCCACAAATGGTCATCTATGCACTGATGAAAATGGTATTGACTTCGATCACAAGGTATACCGCTCCATGATTGGTTCTCTATTGTACTTATGTGCATCTAGGCCAGATATAATGCTTAGTGTTTGTATGTGTGCCCGATTTCAAGCTACACTGAAGGAATCACACCATAAGGCTGTGAAGAATATTCTTCGATATCTAGCTCACACACCAACACTAGGATTATGGTACCCCAAGGGCTCTACTTTTGATCTCATTGGATATTCTGACTCTGACTATGCTGGTGATCGTGTGGACCGCAAGTCAACATCTGGTACTTGTCATTTCCTCGAACGATCTTTGTCTGTTGGTCCTCGAAGAAACAGAATTGTGTATCACTGTCTACTGCGGAAGCTGAATACATTGCTGCTGGCTCTTGTTGTGCTCAATTGCTGTGGATGAAGCAAACTCTCAAGGACTACGGCATCAACGTGAAGAATGTGCCTCTCTACTGTGACAATGAGAGTGCCATCAAGATTGCTCACAACCCAGTTCAGCACTCGAAGACAAAGCACATTCAAATTCGTCATCATTTTCTTCGTGATCATGTGTTGAAGGGCGACATCTCCATCGAGCATGTGAAGACTGAAGAACAACTAGCCGATATCTTCACTAAGCCCTTGGATGAGAAGAGATTTAGCAAGTTGCGGTGTGAACTAAATATCTTAGAATCTTCGAATGTTCTTTGAAAAGGACACACATCCTGACACTTATGCAAAATTGATGACTTAGATGTGCAACACATGAAGAAACGTTTTTCTTCAATCAATGAAGAATAACACTCTAAGTGTGAAGAAATTAATGAAGAATTTGATTCTCAGAACCCTGCAACAATTGTACGCGGTGTCTGAAATCATCATTCTTATACGATGGGTCACGCCACCACCAAAGTTGAAAATCTTCAATTTGAGTTTTCCTCAGTTTTGAAATTCTTCGCTTTTCAAATTCTTCAACTTTGCAACATCTTCACTGTTTCCGTCATTTTCTTCATTGGCTATATATATATATATATATATATATATATATATATATATATATATATATATATATATATATATATATATATATATATATATATATATATATGGGTTATGTCCTCTACAACATTCACTTATGGCTATTTCTTCAAGTTGCTTTTTACGCTAAGTGAATGTGATCGACCCTTCCCCTCTATGCTATACTCAACCCAATCTATTCACAAATTCTTCACGTGCGTTCTGTTTGAAACTCGTTCAAAATCTTCACTGTGTCCTTGTCAGTTGAAGAAATTGCGAACGGAACTTTAAAACTGATCTTATCCAAACTTTCGGTTTTGCCGCCCAAACCGTTCCGCATCCCACGATGCATTATTTTATTCACCCACGATCGTACACGATCTCCACTACACAGTACGTGGGTGACACATGTCATGAGAAGGAGAATGGTCAGGGGCACGTTCGTCCCAAATCTTCGGGCGAACAGTTTTTCACCGTGTCTATAAATACCCCTCTCCCCATCCTCACTTCTTTTTTTCTCCGCTCGATCTCTCTCTCTCGCTCGAGCTCCTCAAACCCTAGCGCCGCCGCTACTCCATCGTCGCCGGTGAGGAAGAGCTTCACTGCCTCGACCTCGTCGCCGACGTACTCGCGCCGACCGCGGAAATCTTCACTCCGCCGCCGCCGTAGCTGTCTTCCTCCGCCAAGTTAGGGCGTGGAAGATCTGAACTGACGAACTTCCCAACTGTTCTTCTTAGTTCGTCGTGTTATTCACTTTGGGTAATTAAAATTTACTTTTATTACTCACTTTGATTCTCAAACCTTCCTGAAAATCTTCAAAGGTGTTTATTCTTCAAATCTTCACACATATGAACACCTCCAACAAAATATGCTCTTGATTCGTTTCTCTAAGCCATGATTTTCTTCAAGATTCCTCAATTGTGTGGATCCTCGATCTATACAACTCTGGAACCTAAGACAAAGATCGCTTAGTGAAATTCTTCAAGGCTCATCTGGTCAAATTCCTCAAAACTTGTTCTTTTTGAAAAACCTTCTGAGAACGCATATGACCTCTCCAAATTCCTCGCAACTATACTCTGTTCACAGGTACACATGTCCGCTGCTGAATCACTAGGTTCTCATCAACTTAACTCATTTGCAGCGTTCCTCGAAGAAAAGTTGCATACTTCTTCAGAGAATTCGTTTGTTCAAATTCCTCACCTGAAGAATATGGCAGAAGGAAAGAAGCCACAGAAAGGAGGAAAGAGGCATGAGGTCATGACCGCGTTTGAAATCCCTGAAGAAATATATGCTGATTATTGCACACCTGATGAAGCCGAGTTCGGCAAAGAAAACAAAAATCAGCGCAAGGTGCGCATTCAAAGGATTGAACGGAGATGGGCAAGGGAATGGAGGGAGTACAGATATGTAACTCCAAAGTACATGAAGAAATTCGCACTCAATCCTCCATGCCCAAGAGCTCCATTGGCACCTGGTCAAGAAGCTGACCCCACCAGCATCAAGCGTGGTGAGGACTTTCCTGAAGAATGGGCCAAGCGCCAAGCCAAATTGGCAAGACAAGCCAACGAGGGAGTGAGGAAATTCAATGAGGACTCTGCTACTGCTGCTGCCACTGAGGCCTCTGTCAAGCCAAGAAAACCTATGGCAAAGAATCCCGCACACAAGCCAAGTGCTTCACCAACAGTGCCCTCACGGCCAAGTTCCTCAGTTGTGCCCTCACGGCCAATTCCTCATGCTGCTCCTGCTCCTCCAAAATCCTCAGCTCCTCCCAAGTCCTTAGCAGTTCCGACAAAGTCCTCAGCACCTGTGCATCTGGCCACGTGCCAAAGGACTGCAGGCTTCTCCATTGCCTCTGGTGTTTCAGCTAGTTCCTCAGCTGCACCAAAGTCTTCATCTGGCCCGACTCTGCTAAAGACTAAGGCCACAGCTGGACGAGGTCCGAGGCCAAGTCCCAAGAAGAAACAGGTCGCCTTCCAAGAGCCACCTGAAGATGATGAGGCTGATGATGATGAACTTGCGGAAATCATCAGAGACCGCCAAGAAAGGGCCGCTAGAGCCAAAGGCACATCTGTACCCTCGCTGTTGGATCCGAGGAAAATCCTCGATTACATTGATCTCTGGCACAAGGATCCAAACACCCCTATGCCTGATTTTCATCTGACCCCTGGACAAAGTAACATGCTGACCCATTTCATCACTGAAGAGAAATGGAAGTTTGAAAAGGCAAGAGAGATCAAGAAAGCTCAATACGAAAGGAGAAGTTCACGAAGAAAAACATTGTCGAATGACACCGAGGAACTTCTCAAGGTCGAAATGAAATCCAAGCCCTCGGCAAAAACTTTGATGCTTATTATGCTGATTGGCAAGGAGCCAAAGTCGATTCACAACAACGACGAAGAAATTCACCAATGTTGCTGCCCCAACACAACAAGAAATTCCTCAGTGGAGCCTCACTCAGCAGATGAAGAACATGCCAAGACCACCGATGAAGTTCAGCTGTTGAAGAAAATGCTAGTTCCAGGCTGATGATCCCATTCCAGCCCGCTGAAGAAATTGCGGGGCATCCACTAGTGGTGCGCTGAAGAAACCGAACAAGGCAGGCAATCAGATCGATTGCGCTGAGAAAATCATCCAGATTCCTCAGCTCCTCCTGCGCCAACACCAACTCCAATTCTTCCATCTGCCTGTGATGTGAAGAAGACCAAGGCTGCAGAACGAGCTGCAGTGAAGAAACGGAAAGCATCAGCTGCGTCAAATTCTTCGGCTGCGAAGAAAATGAAGCCAATGACCAGCTCCTTTGAAAATCCTATTGATGCTATTCCAATTTCCTCAATTCCATCAAAGGACCTTGTTCCTTTTGATGAAGATTATGTGATCCCAAGCGGATCTGATGAAGAAAATCATTCTGCTGCTTCGTCAGAGCAGATTGATGAAGAAATTGAAGTGGAAGCAATCCCTTCAACCCCAATCATTTCCTCACCTATGCCTCAGTTCACAGCTGAAGAGGCCGGTGTTTAGGAAATTGAAGAAGATGTGGATATTGGAAGCACAACGCCAGTGATGAACGATGACTTTTGGGAAAGTCAGCATCCAAATTCTCCACTCTTCACCCCAATCCAACAGATTCCTCAGTCCCCTGCTCTAACAGTTCAAATGGGCTCTGAAGAAACTCATCCCACTTCATCTGTCCATGAAGAAATTCCAGCCACTAGCGCTGATGAACTTCTTCTTTGCTGATCCTCGGTCGCACCTGTTGAGGAACAAGAAATTCCTCGGCTGAAGAACCTGAGATTGTGATTCCAGAGGTCGTGATGCAACTCATCGACACTCCACCGCCAAAGCCAAAGAATCCTTCTCAACAAAGCAAAAGTTCAAGGTGAAGATTTCTTGACGAGCATGTATTCTTCATCGATTACAATCCATATGATTCTGCTCACATAAAGAAGAGGCGTTTACGGACTGCCACAAGCCAATTTCTATTCCTCGGTGCTCTTCAACAAAGACAAAGTCTTCGATCATGCACATATTCCTCATGTGGACATGGAGTCTCTGCCGGGCTTTGAGCCAGTCCTCGGTGTTCTTCACGATGCAGGACTTCGAATTTCTGCACTTGACATACGTGATTGGAATGAAGAACTCATTCTTCAATTCTATGCAACGCTGCACATCACCGGAGACGCTGAAGACGTGAACTCATGGGTGTTAGACTGGATGTCTGAAAATACTCACTACAAGGCACCAACAACTAAATTGCTTCGTGCTCTACCACTCAGTCCTCCACTTGATGGTGCTCGTTGTATCTACAATGAACCAAAACTTTCAAATCACTATATGCAAGTGCTGATGAAGCCTTTGAAGCCAAGGCAGGCCCCAAGAACCAAGTTCCTCGTCAAGGAATTATTGTATGTGCCTCGGACTGTCTATCGGATTCTGACGAAGACAATGAGTCCTATCAAAGGCCACGACTCAAATGATGAAGAAGTCATTGGCATCATGAAGAATATGCTTTTCAATATCATTCATGGCGTTCCCGTCAACTTCCATGATTTCTTCATGAGGACTCTGGCAAACATTGCTATGTCACCTTTTGAGCTGAAGCCTTATGCACCATGGATTATGAGGTTCATCAGGACAAGGTCTTCACTCAATCACAAGGCTGATACTCTGAACCACTGCAGCTACTTGCCCCCGATTGAAGTCCTCAAACGGACATTTACCTCAGCTGATGACAAGGGCAAGGCTACTGCTGTGATCGATGAAGGCATTCGTCCATTGGATTTCGCAAAGCTACATCCTACTCCACCAATGATGACTCTGCCACACATGACTCTGCCGCAAATACCTCAGTCAAGCAAAATCCTCAAGCCACAGCACCCAGGATGATGACTGATCGTGAGTTACTCCTCAGTCTTCATCAGAAGGTTGATCGCAATCATAAATGGGTCAAGCGTCAGTTTGGTTCAATTCTTCACAACATGACCTCTACACACAATGCAGTGAAGAAAAACCACTACTACCTCCATGAAAACTTCAAACGCACCTGGGCTGTTCTTTCAAATGTCTACAACACGGAAGAACTGACGACAATGGGTCTCAAGGAAGAATTTGACTGGTCTGCACCTCCTCCGAAGAAATACAAGAAGGTCAAAGTTCCTTCCTTGGTGGCCAGCTCCTATTCTTCATCGCGCGACACTGATGAAAATGAAGACTTGGACGACACTACGGCAGGCCCCACTACAACAACCGACACCAACAACGCTGGCGCTCCTTCATCAACTTGAAATTCTTCAGGGGCGTTAGTCCTCAGTTTCGATCCTTTTGGTCATTCGATTACAAAGGGGGAGAAATTTGAGCTAGTCTTCAAGCGGGTCTATTATATGGGCAATTTACTTTTTGTTAAGTTACAACTCTCGTTCTTCTGAAACTTTTTATTGGATCGAGTTGTAATCTTAAACCCGATGGTGCTTTGATACTTTTGATGCACTGTGCTCTGGCACTATGCTCTGATACATTTGATGCACTGAGCTCTGATTCTCTTGAGCTCTGATACGTTATTTTGATGCGTTATTTTGCATGCCTGTTCCTCATTAATGTTATTGCACGCATGCTGAATTTCATCAAGCACCATATTTCATCATGCATTTCAAATTCTTCATATTATATGTCAAATGCGTGTATGAATTACAAGATATAGGGGGAGATCTCCATGATTCAACTCTTCAAATGTGCGTTGCCTCAAAAGCAAATTCCTCACTATGCACATCTTGTGGGGAGTTCTTCTATATCTTGCAATCAAATTCCTCAATATCAGTATTTACACTTCATATGTTTATCCCGTTGAAAACTTAACCTATATTGTCATCAATCACCAAAAGGGGAGATTGTAAGTGCATCTAGTGCCCTTAGTGATTTTGGTGTATTGAAGACTTATAGGTTAAGTAACTAATGTGTTTATGAGTGTACACAGGTCTATAAGTCTATGAGGAGTTTGATATTTACAAAGAAAGTCGACCCTAAAATGAAGTTCTTCGATCAAGACTTTGATATTCTGAACACTTTCTGAAGACCTTGAAAGTGAAGAAATTGGTGTGACCTTGAAGACTTGGTATTCATTTGAGGAACATGAAGCGTGAAGACTTTTGTTTTTGTAGTTTCGTTTTTCTCTTTCTTGAGTCATAGGAAACACCGTACTGTTAAAGGGGGTCGAGGAAATACTAAGGAAAAATTTCCATGTGATGCTCAACTCAAAATCCTACACCTACCAATCCCATCGAGTGAAGCCTTTGGAAATCTCATACAGTTCAGTCAATTTCTTGATGTGAGAGACGAAGTTCTCGGCGTCACGAGAATTTGTCCTAACGAGGAGTTAGGAATTCGCCAAAGTCTGGATTGCCTACATAGTGAGGAACATGATAGCCCCGAGGAATTTGAGATTCAAATTTCCGACCGTTCTTGTCTTCGCGCCACTATCCCAAAATATCTTATCCACCTAACGGTCATATCATTGAAGGGCATTTATGTCTTATCATGTCGGGCTACTCCCTAGGCTATAAATAGCCGCCCCCTACAACCACTAGCTGGTTGGCTGCTCCGAGAGAACTTGACACTTGTCATTTGAGAGCAACCCATCCTCCGAGGACTTTGAGCGAAAATCATCGAGTGAGGAAAAACCAAAAACCAAACCCCTACAAACCCAAAGTGATTGAGCATCACTGAAGAGATTGATCCTGCGTGGATCCGACGCTTGTTACCTTTGAAGATTGTGCTTCTTCCAGACGGTTAGGCGTCATGGTCTAGAGAATCCAAGAGGAATTGTGGATCGCCGAGTGACCAAGTGTGTGAAGGTTTGGAAGTCGCTTGAAGACTTACCACGATTGACTGGACAAGGTCTGTGTGACCTTAGTTCAAGGAGAATACAGTGAGGACTTGGTGTCCTGAGCTGCGTGCTCAGCGACGGGGTGTCCGGGACTGTGTGTCCTCGATTTTAAATACTCACCCGCTCCAACCAGACGTACAACTGAGACAGCAGTAGGAACTGGTCTACCAAATCATTGTCTTCACCAACCTAACTGGTTCTATTTCCTCAACCCTTTAATTTCCTCATTACTGTGTTGAGTGTTTGTTCATATCTGTGTTTGAAGACTTTGATGAAGACTTTCTCAATTTCCTCGCCCAATTTCTTGATCTGCTTTGTCTTCATCTTGTGCTATCCTGTGTTTACGCTTTCTGTACTCTTTGTTTGTCTTCATTTCTTCATGATGACCATCCCCGCATTCTCTTATGCTTACTTCTGAGTACTTATTCCGCTGCAAGTAGTTCTTCGCTAAGGAATTTCCTCACCGGCAAATTCCTCAGTGAAGAATTCATAAAAATCGCCTATTCACCCCCCCACTAGTCGATATAACGCACTTTCAATTTTCTACAAATATGTGATTTTATAGTATTAGGTGGGTCGTTAGCGGGGCCACCAGGTGGGTGCAACCCACCTAGGCGCGCCAGGAGAGGGGGCGTGCCCTGGTGGGTTGTGCCCAACCAGGGGTCCTCTCTGGTGGGTCTTAGCACCAGAAATTCTTATTATTGATATAAAAAATCCTCGCAACGTTCCGTTCCATTCCGAGAACTTTTATTTCTGCACAAAAACAACACCATGGTAGTTCTGCTGAAAACAGCATCAGTCCGGGGTTAGTTTCATTCAAATCATGCAAATTAGAGTCCAAAACAAGAGGAAAAGCATGAGAAAAAGTAGATACGTTTGAGACGTATCAACTCCCCCAATCTTAAACCTTTGCTTGTCCTCAAGCAATTCAGTTGATAAACTGAAAGTGAAAAAGAAAAACTTCTACGAACTCTTTTGCTCTTGTTTGCATAAATAAGCTTAAACAACACCCAAGTTTTCAGCCAACATTATAACTAACCATGTCGACAATAACTCTTAAAGATTATAATGACTCATATCAATGACACAATCAGCTAGCGAGCAATAATAAGATATCTCAAACAGCAACACGTTTTCAAAACAACCATGATATAATATGACAATAGTGGTATCTCGCTAGCCCTTTCTGAGACCGCAAACCATAAATGCAGAGCACCTCCAAAGTTCAAGCAACGACTAAACATTGTAATTCATGGTAGAAAAGATCTAGTCATGATGCACCCAACATTAGCTATACATAATGCATAAATCATGACTACTGTGCTCTACTCAGGTTCTGGCGCTTGTTTTTAGAAGGTGATGACACAACATAAAAGTAAAATAGAAAGTACCTTTGCAGAGGGAAGCAGTGATTTGCAGAGGTGCCAGAGCTCAATTTTTAAAACAGAGATAAATGATATTTTGAGACATGCACCCTTCTTATTCACTTCACGACCATCAGTTATCATCATCTTCCATGTTAAGCACGCTAGTGGCGGTTCCCAAGCGATAAAAGTAATGGTTTTGACTCCATTGGGAGTTTTTGTTTGATTATTTTAGAGATGAACTCTTTTTATTTTTGCAGTTTGGGACAGGGCGTCCCTATTACAGCCCATTTCCTCGTGCGATGGGGAGTGAATAAACAATCGACCTGAGTCTAACCCGCTTAGCACGGAAGATATCGACCACCTCTTGTCGTTCCATGAACGATCCAGGCACAAAAAAGGATAATTTTTAGAAGTTTTTAGAGGTGGCACATGCAAATTTACTTAGGACGGCAGGGTAATACCGTATATAGGTAAGTATGGTGGACTCATTCGGAATAACTTTGGGTTCAAGGTTTTTGATGTACAAGCAGAGTTCCCACTTAGTACAGGCGAAGGCTAGCAATTAAGATTGAGAAGCGGCCAGCTAGAGAGCAACAACAATCATAACCAGGCATTATGCATAAGTAACATTGGACACTAGCATGAGTAGGATATGAATACCATGAACATATATATTATAGAGGCTATGTTGGTTTTGATTCAACTACATGCATAAACATGTGCCAAGTCAAGCCACTCAAACATTCAGAGGAGGATACCATATCATCATACTACATCACAATCATTTTAACACTATGTTGATATCCAAGATAAATCATTATCAACTCCCAGCTACTTACGCAAGGCATATGAAACTATAATCTCTAATTATCATTGCAAACATGTTTAATCATAACGGGCTGAAGCATGGATACTAGGTTAAACTTATTTACATGAACAGAACAAGTCGAGTTCATACTAGTTTCTCTTTACCACGGCCAGTTCATCGAATATTATCGTTATTTCCTTTCACTTGCACGACCGAATGATATGAAATAATAATAGTTCAAGAGTGCCGTGGACTAAGTTGGAATCTGCAAAACATTTTATTCAACAGGAGAAGACAAGGTAAAATGTGCTCTTTATTACTTCAACTGTTATTCATATGAGAGCCACTCAACATTTTCATCATGGTCTTCTCCTCGGTACAACTTGAATAAAAAGAAAAGAAATTCAGAGAAATACAGTGAAATATTTTTGGAGTTTCTGGTTTTCTTGAACAAGCAAATAAAAAGCAAAGACGAGAAAAACTATTTACACGGGAAAGGTCCCAGCATGCAAAAGAAGAACAAGGAAATCTTTTTGGGTTTTCTTTCTAGTACTACTACTAAGCATGCATAGAAACTAAATTACTACAACTAATTTTTTGGGTTTTCTATAGTTTTTCAAACACACAAGAAGAAAGCAAGAAAATAAATCTAAGCATGGATGGTACAATGAAAAAGTGTGAGCACCGACAGATAAAATGATATGTGAACATGAATATAATGTCGGTGAGAAACACGTACTCCACCAAGCTTAGGATTTTGGCCTAACTTGGTAGTCGATCAGTAGCCTGGAGGGTAGTAGGGATCCTGAGGAGGAGGCATCCACTCATCCCACTTCTGAGGTACCTGTGCAGCCTCTGCAGCAGCGTGAGTGTTCCAGTTGGCGATGATGTCTGCAGTCATAATCCTATATCCGCCCCTGGCAACAGAATCAACCAAAGCAGGTGCAGGAGAGGGGATAACATCACGAGTTGTAATGCTATAGACCAGGTTATAAGGAATGACAATATTAGGATGATCTTGTGCAAGAAAGTGATGGTGATCCATGGCTGCTCGGTCTAGGTAAACCTTGGTCAGAGGGTAATCATGAGGGTGTATCTCAACCTCGAAGTGAGCCTCCAAACGAGTAGCAAAAATCCCACCATGTATTTTACCCTGGGATTTATTAAGGTGCAGGCGACGAGCCACGATAGGTCCCAAACTATACGAGTTGTCTTCCTCAAGTGCGTGACGTAAAACAGCAAGGTCCGGTGAACTAAGTGCACCCACCTTCTCCCTAGCAAGCAAGCATTTGGTAATAAAAAGTGCAAAGTAACGAACAACAGGAAAATGCAAGCCAGCAGCAGTGATGGCCGACACTCTTCTCTCATCACCCACTGTCAAAGTGCGACAAAAGGCCTCAAACTCAGCCGGCCTAGGCTCAACCAAGCTCCTATCAGACGGGATCATGCATATGTTACAAAATTAAGTAAGTGGTATCTGATAGTTTTCAGCATATAAGTCAAAGCTCACTTCAGGAGGATTATTTCTAGGCAGGAAAGTAAAACTTTGAACAAAGATGTTTGTGAGGATTTGGTGTTGGTCACACTCATCTGCGATGGAGTCTGTGAGGACGGCATTAGCGATGTATTGCATGAACTCCTTATGGATTCCAGCCTCTTGCTGTCGGGGAGGCTGATCATTCCCACGAACACCTATGGGACCTGGCGGACCGAGTCCCTTGTGGTTCGGTTGGGGGCGGAGATTGCACAAAGAGCAGATCGAGGCGATGCACACGAGCAGTTTACCCAGCTTCGGAGCTCTCCGGAGAGATAATACTCCTACTGCTGCTTGGTTGATTGTATTGTGTTCTTGCTAGGGAGCACAGAGAGCTACAAATCCTAGCTTGAGTGTGTGTAGTCTTGAATGAGTCGAACTCTCGCTGAGCCGAACCCTTTCTACGTTGCACATGGGCCTCCTTTTATAGGCTCATGTTGGGGAACGTAGTAATTTCAAAAAATTTCCTACACACACGCAAGACCATGGTGATGGCATAGCAACGAGAGGGGAGAGTATCCGTCCACGTACCCTCGTAGACCGAAAGCGGAAGCGTTATAACAACGCGGTTGATGTAGTCGTCGCCTTCACGATCCGACCGATCCAAGCACCGAACGACGGCACCTCCGAAGTTCGCACACGCTCAGCTCGATGACGATCCCGGACTCGATCCAGCAAAGTGTCGGGATGAGTTCCACAAGACGACGGCGTGGTGACGATGATGATGCTCCACCGACGCAGGGCTTCGCTTAAGCTCATGACGATATGACTTCTCCGGCGCAGGCTTCGCCTAAGCTCCGCGACGATATGACCAAGTGGAATATGGTGGAGGGGGCACCGACACGGCTAAGGAACGATCCGTAGATCAACTTGTGTCTCATGGGTGCCCCCGCCCCAGATATAAAGGAGCCAAGGGGTGCGGCCAGCCCTAGGGGAGGCGCTGGGCGAGTCCTACTCCCACCGGAGTAGGACTCCCCTCTCTAGTTGGATTAGGATTGGAGGAGGGAAGAGGAAGAGCGCGCCCCCTCTCCTGTCCTATTCGGACTAGAGGGGAGGGGCGCGCGCCTGCCTGGCCGCCCTTCCTCTTCTCTCTTATGGCCCATCAAGGCCCATAGACCTCCCGGGGTTCCGTAACCCCCGGTGTTCCGATAACTTCTGTTTTCATCCGGAACCTTTCCAAGTCCAAACATAGGCTTCCAATATATCAATCTTTATGTCTCGACCATTTCGGACTCCTCGTCATGTCCGTGATCACATCCGGGACTCGAACAACCTTCGTACATCAATACTTATAAACTCATAATGAACTGTCATCGAAGCGTTAAGCGTGCGGACCCTACGGGTTCGAGAACTATGTAGACATGACCTAGAACCATTCTCGGTCAATAACCAATAGCGGAACCTGGATGCCCATATTGGTTCCTACATATTCTACGAAGATCTTTATCGGTCAAACCGCATAACGATATACGTTGTTCCTTTTGTCATCGGTATGTTACTTACCCGAGATTCGATCGTCGGTATCCAATACCTAGTTCAATCTCGTTCTTTGGTAAGTCTCTTTACTCGTTCAAGTAATACATCATCTTACAACTAACTCATTAGTTGTAATGCTTGCAAGGCTTATGTGATGTGTATCACCGAGAAGGCCGAGATACCTCTCCGACAATCGGAGTGACAAAACCTAATCTCAAATACGCCAACCCAACAAGTACCTTTGGAGACACCTGTAGTACTCCTTTATAATCACCCGATTCGTTGTGACGTTTGGTAGTACCAAAGTGTTCCTCCGTAAACGGAGTTGCATAATCTCATAGTTACAGGAACATGTATAGGTCATGAAGAAAGCAATAGCAATATACTAAACGATCAAGTGCTAAGCTAACGGAATGGGTCATGTCAATCACATCATTCTCCTAATGATGTGATCTCATTAATCAAATGACAACACATGTCTATGGTTAGGAAACATAACCATCTTCGATTAATGAGCTAGTCTAGTAGAGGCATACTAGTGACTATCTGCTTGTCTATGTATTCACACATGTATTATGTTTCCGGTTAATACAATTCTAGCATGAATAATAAACATTTATCATGATATAAGGAAATAAATAATAACTTTATTATTGCCTCTAGGGCATATTTCCTTGATCTCCCACTTGCACTAGAGTCAATAATCTAGATTACACAAAATGATTCTAACACCCATGGAGTCTTGGTGCTGATCATGTTTTGCTCGTGGAAGAGGCTTAGTCAACGGTCTGCAACATTCAGATCCGTATGTATTTTGCAAATCTCTATGTCTCCCACTTGGACTTGGTCCCGAATGGAATTGAAGCGTCTCTTGATATGCTTGGTCCTCTTGTGAAATCTGGATTCCTTTGCCAAGGCAATTGCACCATAGATTGTCACGAAGATCTTCATTGGTCCCGATGCACTAGGTATGACACCTAGATCGGAAATGAACTCTTTCATCCAGACTCCTTCATTTGCTGCTTCGAAGCAGCTATGTACTCCGCTTCACATGTAGATCCCGCCACGACGCTTTGTTTAGAACTGCACCAACCGACAGCTCCACCGTTTAATAAAAATACGATCCGGTTTGCGATTTAGAATCGTCCGGATCGATGTCAAAGCTTGCATCGACGTAACCATTTACGACTAGCTCTTTGTCACCTCCATATCGAGAAACATATCCTTAGTCCTTTTCGGTATTTCAGATGTTCTTGACCGCTGTCCAGATGATCCACTCGGATTACTTTGGTACCTTCCTGCCAAGCTTACAGCTAAGCATACGTCGGTCCGGTACACAGCATTGCATACATGATAGAGCCTATGGCTGAAGCATAGGAACATCTTTCATTTTCTCTCTATCTTCTGCTGTGGTCGGGCATTGAGTCCGACTCAATCTTACACCTTGTAATACTGGTAAAAACCTTTCTTTGCCTGATCCATTTTGAACTTCTTCAAAACTTTATCAAGGTATGTGCTTTGTGAAAGTCCAATTAAGCGCTTTGATCTATCTCTATAGATCTTGATGCCCAATATGTAAGCAGCTTCACCGAGGTCTTTCATTGAAAACTTTTATTCAAGTATCCTTTTATGCTATCCAGAAATTCTATATCATTTCCAATCAACAATATGTCGTCCACATATAATATCGAAATGCTCTGAGCTCCCACTCACTTTCTTGTAAATCAAAGCTTCTCCAAAAGTCTCAGATAAAACCATATGCTTTGATCACACTATCAAAGCGTTTATTCCAACTCCGAGAGGCTTGCACTGCACCATAAATTGATCGTTGGAGCTTGCACACTTTGTTAGCACCCTTTGGATCAACAAAACCTTCTGGTTGCATCATATACAACTCTTCTTCTAGAAATCCATTCAAGAATGCAGTTTTACATCCATTTGCCAAATTTCATAATCATAAAATGTGGCAATTGCTAACATGATTCGGACAGACTTAAGCATCGCTACGGTGAGAAAGTCTCATCGTAGTCAACCCCTTGAACTTGTCGAAAACCTTTTGCAACAAGTCGAGCTTTGTAGACGATTACATTACCATCGGCGTCAGTCTTCTTCTTAAAGATCCATTTATTCTCAATGGCTTGCCGATCATCGGCAAGTCAACCAAAGTCCATACTTTGTTTTCATACATGGATCCCATCTCAGATTTCATGGCTTCCAGCCATTTCATGAATCTGGGCTCACCATCGCTTCTTCATAGTTTGTAGGTTCGCCATGGTCAAGTAACATGACTTCCGAATAGGATTACCGTACCACTCGTGCGTATTTTACTCTGTTGACCTCGAAGTTCAAGAGTAACTTGATCTCAAGCTTCATGATCATCATCATTAGTTTCCTCACTAATTGGTGTAGTTGTCACAGAACCGTTTCTTGTGATGAACTACCTTCCAATAAGGGAGCGAATCTGATTATCTCATCAAGTTCTACTTTCCTCCCACTCACTTCTTTCGAGAGAAACTCCTTCTCTAGAAAGGATCCGAATTTAGCAACGAAAACTTTGCCTTCAGATCTGTGATAGAAGGTGTACCCAACAGTCTCCTTTGGGTATCCTATGAAGACACATTTCTCGATTTGGGTTCGAGCTTATCTGGTTGAAGTTTCTTCACATAAGCATCGCAGCCCCAAACTTTAAGAAACGACAACTTTGGTTTCTTGCCAAACCACAGTTCATACGGTGTCGTCTCAACGGACTTAGATGGTGCCCTATTTAACGTGAATGCGCCGTCTCTAAAGCATATCCCCAAAGCGATAGCGGTAAATCAGAAGAGACATCATAGATCGCACCATATCAAGTAAAGTACGATTCTGACGTTCGGACACACCATTTCTCTGTGGTGTTCGGGTGGCGTGAGTTGCTAAACTATTCCACATTGTTTCAAATGTAAACCAAACTCGTAACTCAAATATTCTCCTCCACGATCCGATCGTAGAAATTTTATTTTCTTGTTACGATGATTTTCCACTTCACTCTGAAATTCTTTGAACTTTTCAAATGTTTCAGATTTGTGTTTCATTAAGTAGATATACCCATATCTGCTCAAATCATCTGTGAAGGTGAGAAAATAACGATACCCGCGCGTGCCTCAACATTCATTGGACCACAAACATCGGTATGTATGATTTCCAACAAATCAGTTGCTCGCTCCATAGTTCCGAGAACGGCGTTTTAGTCATCTTGCCCATGAGGCACGGTTCGCAAGTACCAAGTGATTCATAATCAAGTGATTCCGAAGCCCATCGGTATGGAGTTTCTTCATGCGTTTTACACGATATGACCCAAACGGCAAGTGCCACAAATAAGTTGCATTATCATTATCAACTCTGCATCTTTTGGTTTCAACACTATGAATATGTGTACTACTATCGAGATTCAATAAAATAGACCACTCTTCAAGGGTGCATGACCATAAAAGATATTATTCATATAAATAGAACAACCATTATTCTCTGTCTTAAATGAATAACCGTCTCGCATCAAACAAGATCCAGATATAATGTTCATGCTTAACGCGGCACCAAATAACAATTATTTAGGTCTAAAACTAATCTCGATGGTAGATGTAGAGGTAGCGTGCCGACCGCGATCACATCGACTTTGGAACCATTTCCCACGCGCGATCGTCACCTCGTCCTTAGCCAATCTTCGCTAATCCGTAGTTCCTGTTTGAGTTGCAAATATTAGCAATGAACCAGTATCAAATACCCGGTACTATCTGCAGTATTAGTAAGGTACACATCAATAACATGTATATCACATATACCTTTGATCACCTTGCCATCCTTCTTATCCGCCAAATACTTGGGGCAGTTCCGCTTCAAAGGTCGATCGCTTGCGGTAAAACACTCTCGATTTCAGGCTTAGGTCCAGACTTGGGTTTCTTCTCTTGATCAGCAACTTTCTTGCTGTTCTTTTGAAGTTTCCTTCTTCTTTCCTTTGCCCTTTTCTTGAAACTAGTGGTCTTGTTGACCATCAACACTTGATGCTCTTTCTTGATTTCTACCTCCGCTGCTTTTAGCATTGCGAAGAGCTCGGAATTGTTTTAGTCATCCCTTGCATATTATAGTTCATCACGAAGCTCTTGTAGCTTGGTGGCGATGATTGGAGAATTCATCAATGACACTATCATCCGGAAGAGTAACTCCCAGTTGAATCAAGTGATTATTATACCCGACATTTTGAGTATATGTTCACCGACGAACTATTCTCCTCCATCTTGCAGCTATAGAACTTATTGGAGACTTCATATCTCTCAATCCGGCATTTGCTTGAAATATTAACTTCAACTCCTGGAACATCTCATATGCTCCATGACGCTCAAAACGCCGTTGAAGACCCGGTTCTAAGCCGTAAAGCATGGCACACCGAACTATCGAGTAGTCATCACTTTGCTCGCCAGACGCTCACAACTTCGGCGTTGCTCTGCAGCAGGGCTGGCACCCAGCGGTGCTTCCAGACGTAATTCTTCCGTGCAGCAATGAGGATAATCCTCAAATTACGGACCCAGTCCGTAATTGCTACCATCATCTTTCAACTTTGCTTTCTCAAGGAACGCATTAAAATTCAACGGAACAACAAAGACGAGCCATCTATCTACAAGAAACATAGACAAGCAAAATACTATCAGTACTAAGTTCATGATAAATTTAAGTTTAATTAATCATATTAAAACCTCCCACTTAGATGGACATCTCTCTAGTCATCTAAGTGATTACGTGATCCAAATCAACTAAACCATGTCCGATCATCACGTGAGATGGAGTAGTTTCAATGGTGAACATCACTATGTTGATCATATCTACTATATGATTCACGCCGACCTTCGGTCTCCGTGTTCCGAGGCCATATCTGTTATATGCTAGGCTCGTCAAGTTTAACTCGAGTATTCGCGTGCAACTGTTTTGCACCCGTTGTATTTGAACGTAGAGCCTATCACACCCGATCATCACGTGGTGTCTCAAACGAAGAACTTTCGCAACGGTGCATACTCGGGAGAACACTTCTTGATAATTTTAGTGAGAGATCATCTTATAATGCTACCGTCAATCAAAGCAAGATAAGATGCATAAAGGATAAACATCACATGCAATCAATATAAGTGATATGATATGGTCATCATCATCTTGTGCTTGTGATCTCCATCGCCAAGCACCGCCATGATCACCATCGCCACCGCGCCGACACCTTGATCTCCATCGTAGCATCGTTGTCGCCTCGCCAACTATTGCTTCTACGACTATCGCTATCGCTTAGTGATAAAGTAAAGCAATTACATGGCTTTGCATTTCATACAATAAAGCGACAACCATATGGCTCCTGCCAGATTGCCGATAACTCGGTTACAAAACATGATCATCTCATACAATAAAATATAGCATCACGCCTTGACCACATCACATCACAACATGCCCTGCAAAAACAAGTTAGACGTCCTCTACTTTGTTGTTGCAAGTTTTACGTGGCTGCTACGGGCTGAGCAAGAACCGTTCTTACCTCGCATCAAAACCACAACGATAGTTTGTCAAGTTGGTGCTGTTTTAACCTTCTCAAGGACCGGGCGTAGCCACACTCAGTTCAACTAAAGTGAGAGAGACAGACACCCGCGGTCACCTTTAAGCAACTAGTGCTCGCAGCGGTGAAACCAGTCTCGCGTAAGCGTCTGCGTAATGTCGGTCCGGCCGCTTCATCTCACAATACCGCCAACCAAAGTATGACATGCTGGTAAGCAGTATGACTTATATCGCCCACAACTCACTTGTGTTCTACTCGTGCATATGACATCAACGCATAAAACCAGGCTCGGATGCCATCATTGGGGAACGTAGTAATTTCAAAAAATTCCTACGCACACGCAAGACCATGGTGATGGCATAGCAACGAGAGGAGAGTATCCGTCCACGCACCCTCGTGAGACCGAAAGCGAAGCGTTATAACAACGCTGTTGATGTAGTCGTGCGTCTTCACGATCCGACCGATCCAAGCACCGAACGTCGGCACCTCCGAGTTCTGCACACGTTCAGCTCGATGACGATCCCGGACTCGATCCAGCAAAGTGTCGGGGATGAGTTCCGTCAACCGACGGCGTGGTGACGATGATGATGCTCCACCGACGCAGGGCTTCGCCTAAGCTCCGCGACGATATGACTTCTCCGCGCAGGGCTTCGCCTAAGCTCATGACGATATGACCGTGGAATATGGTGGAGGGGCACCGCACACGGCTAAGGAACGATCCGTAGATCAACTTGTGTCTCATGGGGTGCCCCCGCCCCAGTATATAAAGGAGCCAAGGGGTGCGGCCAGCCCTAGGGGAGCGCTGGAGGAGTCCTACTCCCACCGAGTAGGACTCCCCCTCTCTAGTTGGATTAGGATTGGAGGAGGGAAGAGGAAGGGGCCGCCCCCTCCTTGTCCTATTCGGACTAGAGGGGAGGGGGCGCGCCCTGCCTGGCCGCCCTTCCTCTTCTCTCTTATGGCCCATCAAGGCCCATAGACCTCCGGGGTTCCGTAACCCCGGTGTTCCGATAACTTCTGTTTTCATCCGAACCTTTCAAGTCCAAACATAGGCTTCCAATATATCAATCTTTATGTCTCGACCATTTCGAGACTCCTCGTCATGTCCGTGATCACATCCGGGACTCGAACAACCTTCGTACATCAATACTTATAAACTCATAATGAATCGTCATCGAAGCGTTAAGCGTGCAAGGACCCTACGGGTTCGAGAACTATGTAGACATGACCTAGAACCATTCTCGGTCAATAACCAATAGCGGAACCTGGATGCCCATATTGGTTCCTACATATTCTACGAAGATCTTTATCGGTCAAACCGCATAACGATATCGTTGTTCCTTTGTCATCGGTATGTTACTTACCCGAGATTCGATCGTCGGTATCCAATACCTAGTTCAATCTCGTTCTTCGTAAGTCTCTTTACTCGTTCCGTAATACATCATCTTACAACTAACTCATTAGTTGTAATGCTTGCAAGGCTTATGTGATGTGTATCACCGAGAAGGCCCAGAGATACCTCTCCGACAATCGGAGTGACAAAACCTAATCTCAAATCGCCAACCCAACAAGTACCTTTGGAGACACCTGTAGTACTCCTTTATAATCACCCAGATTCGTTGTGGCGCTTGGTAGTACCAAAGTGTTCCTCCGTAAACGGAGTTGCATAATCTCATAGTTACAGGAACATGTATAGGTCATGAAGAAAGCAATAGCAATATACTAAATGATCAAGTGCTAAGCTAACGGAATGGGTCATGTCAATCACATCATTCTCCTAATGATGTGATCTCATTAATCAAATGACAACACATGTCTATGGTTAGGAAACATAACCATCTTCGATTAATGAGCTAGTCTAGTAGAGGCATACTAGTGACTATCTGTTTGTCTATGTATTCACACATGTATTATGTTTCCGGTTAATACAATTCTAGCATGAATAATAAACATTTATCATGATATAAGGAAATAAATAATAACTTTATTATTGCCTCTAGGGCATATTTCCTTCAGCTCAAGGGGTTACCACAGGTGGCAACCTCGACGAGGGTAAAAATGGGAAAAAGAGTTGCGGCTGGTGCAACTACTTGGTACAATGTACTCTACCTAACTCTGACGGCAAGGGACAAGAGTAATAAATGCCTGTCCATGTCGCTTAAACAATGCAACAGGGACCGTCAGGAGCGCCACCGTTCGCCACGATGGCCTTCTGTCAACGCTGCTTATCGCTGCTCTCCGCTGGCTGCACAACCCCTTGACACGCGTGCCTGGAATAGCCCCATGGCGACACGTTGGCGGATGAGCTGGAGCGGAGACGAAGAGAGTTACTGCCCGCGGCAAGCGCCTTGCCGCTGCTGAACCCTTGTCGCACTTTCGAAGCTTGTCGCTCACCGAGCCTTCCCGCAAGCTCCTCTTGCCGGGTCATGTCTTCGTGCCTTGAGTAGCCTTCCGGCAAGCTCCTCTTGCCGGGCTTTGAATACTTTGTTCTTGAATGGCTCCAAAGGAACGCGGAGGATCTTAGCGATCACTAGGCAAGCCTTGCATGGGTGCTGCAACTGCCCGGCACGAGTTCGGGATACTAGGGTACCCGTACTCTAGTACACCGACAGAGCCCGGCCTGGGCCACACACGGTGCCGAAGCTGTTGGGCCAGGCCCAAAACAAAGGCTGCGGGCATGCGCGGCCTAGATCACGCCGTTACTCGCCCCGGACCCACCACGTCCCCCACGAACAGCACGCGCCGAACGTGGCATCGTGGGAGAGATCGTGGGGGCTTTCTTTAATTGGAAAAGCGGAACGTCCGCCCCCTCCCTCCTTATAAGCAGGGGAAACAGGGGCAGGACGCCCACCTTGCCATTGCTGTCACATCTCAAAAACCACCGCCGCTCCCCCCTTCTTCTCAAGTCCGAAGAGAGCGACGCTCCGCCCCCCATTGCCACCGGCGCCACCAACACCGTCGGACTCCTCCACCCCCTCCGCCATGGCTCCGAAAGCCGACAAGGGGAAAGGCGTGAAGTCGGCCGAGGCGCAGCAGCTCGCGGCGCTGCGGAAGGAGCGGGCCACCTTCGACCCTCTGCTCCACGCGAAGGAGCTGAGGGAGGGCTACTACTTCTTTTAGTCGACGGAGACGCGGGCGCACCCGCGCACGAGGGTGATCTCCGCCGCCGCATCCGGGAAGGTCTCTGTCGGGTATCCCTTCTTCGCGCTTTTCTTCTACTGCGGGCTCTGCCCGCCCTTTTCTGAGTTCTTTTGCGACATCATGAATACCTATGGCCTCCGTCTCCTTGATTTCACCCCCAACGCTGTCCTGACCATGGCGGTTTTCGCACACCTTTGCGAGAACTTTGTCGGAGTCCACCCAAATGTAGCCCTTTTCCGCCACTACTTCATGCCCCGCGTTGAGAGAGGAGAGCCACTTGCCGGAGGGATTGCTTGGATCTCTAGGATCGGCAAGAGAGAAGCATATCTGGAAGGAGAGCTCCGTAGCAAGTGGGAGGAGTGGAGAGCCGATTGGTGTTGGATCATAGAGGAGAACCCGCAGCCCTTCACTGCCCTGCGTCAAACTCCCATAGTGCGCGGCAATGATTGGAGCAACTTGGCGCCGGAGGATGCCAAGTTGAAGATTGCCGTGACCCGGATCCTGCGCCTCAGGCATGCCGGGCTTTCCATGGGCGCTGTTGGCGCGGATTTCCTTCGCTGCCGCATCGCTCCCTTGCAGGAAAGGAGGAGACCTGCTTGGGAGTTCCAAAACGCAGCGGATATCATGAGGCTGCGCCCGGGCCTCAACTGGAACTTCACCGTCTTGGAGCTGGATGCAATGCTGCTGGAGCTGTTCAAGCACGACGCAGATCACCCCGAGTGGTTCATGTTGCCGAGAGGGGTCGTTCCTTTGTGCAACAACTCGTCGCTTGACCGCATCCGGCGATGATGCCGTTGTGCGATTCCCATGGGATCGTTCCAACATGGCAAGAGCCCGCCGACGATGTCGTGCAGCAGTTCTTCGACAGCTTGGAAGAAGTGACGATCCGCGCCGACGAGCAGAAGTGGCTCACCCGCGACACCACCGACGCCGAGCTGCAACGCATCGCCACCAGGCTGGAGGAGGCAGCAGAAGCTGCTGCCGCTGGCAAATTTTGTTCACTGTGGAGGAGGCCGAGGCAGCAGAGGCGGCTAGCCTTGCCGACCGAGAGGAGCTTGCCGGCGAGGAGGAGCAGGCCGAGCCCGAAGCTGAGCCGAACGAGCCTGCCGGGGGCGCCTCCCCACCACCTTCAGGTAGCTTGCCGCGGGAGGAGCCCGCGGCCCCCCAAGAAGGCGCCTCCAAAGACCGGGAAGTGGCGGACGGCAGACGGGCCAACAGCCGTCTCGCCAAGGCGACGCGCTCCACCGCAACAAGCTCTGTTGCAGGGGGCGCCTCACGCCGCCACAGCCCACTGGAGCGGGCCTTCGGGACCACGGCTCCCGCACCAAGCGCCGAGGGAGCCTACTCTTCCAAATTGTCGCACCGGGGGCGGAGCGGAACTTGACTTCTCCGCTCTCAGCTCCGAGGAAGAATAAGAAGAGTAAGACCTTGTAGCTGTTATTTGCAATTCTTCGATTTGCTGCTTAGTCTTGCATCTGATTTGCTTCATTCTGAACTTTTCCTTCTTCAGGACGCTTAGCTCGAGAGCGTCAAGAGAGCCAAGACCCCGTGGTTGTCATCGAAGACGATCCCCGTTATGACGTGAGGCACATCTGAGACCCCATTGCCGGATCAGGCAACCCTTCTTCAGAGCAGCCCCCAGCACAGCCCCCAGCGTAAGTATTTGGTTTATTTCTTACGGTTAGGTGTGCGTGGGCGCTCCTTCTTTACTGATATTTGTCTTGTCGAATTGTGTAGGAGCAGAGCAGCCTCATCAGGAGAGCCTGGAAGTCGCTCCTGAAATTCCGTCTGCTACGACTACGCCGCCAAGGGAGAATTCTCCGGCAAGGGAGCGCTCTCCGGCGAGGGAGGCTTCCCCGATAAGGGAAGTTTCTCCGACAAGAGGCAGTGCCGGCGATCCTCCGGTGGTGGAGACCGCGGCCACAGATCCCATTGCAGGTAATCTCCTTGCCTGAAAATTTCCCTTGGGTTCCTTTTCTTCTGTTCTTCTTTTCGAACATTTGGCTTGACTGTTCTTTCTTTTTCTGATCGTCAGATCCATCCGCCGGAGAGCCGATGGAGACTGAGGTTGCCGGCGAGGAGAACGCGCGCGGCAACAATGACGACGCCGCCAACATGGAGGAGGAGGCCGGCGCCGATGGGTTCGCCGGCGAGGAGGCCGCCAAGGCTGCTGGCACAGAGGCTGGGGAGGGGTCTGGTGATCGTACTGACGACCCTGAGGCCGCAGGAGCGACAGGCGCTACGCCGACCGCCGATTCCTCCGCCACCGATGCAGCGCCAGGCTCCGAAGAGCCCTAGCCCGGCACCTATCTGAAGGCCGGCGACGGCGTCTTTATCAAGCTCCCATGGGCGTCGAGCTCCAGGGCGCCGGTCGAAGAAGAGACCTTCGACGAGGAGCTGCTCGCCTCCGCTGGGCTGTCGCTAGTTGACGCGCCAAGCAGCAGCAGTGGCGAGTCTGAGGAGGAGCAGCTACTGAAGAGGCTGCTGTCGCTCTACCGCGCCAGGCAAGCCAAGCTGGAGTCCCGGGAAGCGCTTGTCGCGAGGGCGGGAGCTGACATGGAGAAACGCGCAGAAGAGCTCCGGCGCGCCAACCAAGAAACTCTCCGGGACGTAGCAGAGGCGCGGGAGCAACTCTCCGAAGAGCGCACGGCCTTCATCCTTGAGAAGGCCGAGGTCGAGGAGCAGCAAAGGCTTGCCGGCGAGAAGCTCTCTGCGCAAGAAGGTGAGCTGGCGCAGCGGAAGATCAACCTCGACAGCTATGAGGAAGATCTTGCCGCGCGTGAGCAATCAATTGGCGGAGCACTCAAGGAGGCAAAGGACGCCGCCGCAGCTGCCGAGGCCGCCAAGAAGGAATTGGAGACGAGGGTGGCGCAGCTGGAGGCCACCTCCGTAAGAGCGGGCGAGGAGGTCACCGGGCTGAAGCGCGAGCGCCGAGAAGAACGCCTACTCTTGGCGAAGCTGCAGGGCCGTCTCGCGGAGAAGATTAAAGAGCTCGACGCCGCCAAGGACTCCAAGGTGGATCTTGAGCTGAAGCTGGCTACCTTGACGGAGATGCTGGACGGCGCCAAGGAGCGGGAAGTGGGTTTGCTGGAGAAGATCAAGGCCAATGAGGAGCTGC
The DNA here is from genome assembly GCA_021605205.1 of Aegilops longissima. NCBI lineage: Eukaryota > Viridiplantae > Streptophyta > Magnoliopsida > Poales > Poaceae > Aegilops > Aegilops longissima. The sequence continues at coordinate 308,416,989 of CM038677.1, forward strand.
TGGCGAATGCCGTGACCGCCAGTGATACCCTCGTGAGATAACGTGATGCATCGACGGAGGGTCTTGTGGATACCGCCACGACATCCACAATGAGCTGATGGAGCTGGGGATGGTGGATCTCGGGTACTCCACTGACGAGCGCCTTCAACCCAGCGCCAAGCTCAGCCTGTTCTTCAAGGGCGTGGTGACGGGTCTCCAGCGGCTACGGGAGGAGATCCCAAAGCAGCTGGCCGACGAGTCGCGTCAGATCTGTGCCGGGGCTCTTCAGAAGGTGCTGATGAAGGTGGCCTTCCGCAACCCAGGCGTCAGCTTCGCCAACGTCCTCAAGTCCCTGCTGCCGACTGCTGATGTTGAAGCGCTCAAGGCCCTTGTCGCACCCATTGTGGACAGGGTGAGCGGAGTCAAGAGGGTCGATGGCGACCGCGTAGACTAGGCTACTCGTTTTATCTTTCCCTTGTCGCTGCAGATCATGTTTAGGAGAACAATTTATTAGATCTACGACAAGTTATTTCTGTAATATAACTCTATCTTAGGCAATGATTGCAATGTTATTTCCTTTACTTGATTCCTTCCTTTGTATGTTAGTGCCCTACGCTTTTAGGGAACTTGTCGGCACGGGCACCTTTGCATGCGAGCTACTGAAAAGCGAACATCAAGAGCTTCTTTGGCGGTGCCGCCTCCGACAAGCAACCTTGTCGCAACTAGTTGCAGCTCACTTAAGTTGTTGAGCGGACTCGAAACAAAGTAAGGGCGCAAACTAGCCACGAGTTGGTTCCTTCACGCACAGGTTTTCCATACAAAGTACTATCGTTCGAGGAAGATAACTTAAAAATTTAAAAACTGATTGCTCAAGCTTTGGCAACTTAGCTTTTCTGTTGTTTGCTTCCCGGTAAGGCGAAAACTTTCTCGAGCGACGCTTGGCGGCCCACACCATTATCTTCTCCTTCCCCCCCGGCTAACTTGTGGGCGAAGGAACCTTCCTTTCTTTTGAAAAGAAAGAAGAGAAAATAAAGTTATGGAGCCTGGTGGCTCGTTATTGCTTACCGGGTGTGGGTGCTACACAAAATGTCAGATAAAACATGCAAAAATGATGATGAAAGCATGAAGTTGACAATTTGCGCGCAACACATGAGCTTTACTGATGCACGGGGTCTGCGCCCGGCTTTGTACAAAGGATTACATGCAACATGGGCAAGACTTGTACAAAAGGTGGTTGCCGGAACAGGTTCCGCAACCGCTCTATGGGTAAAACTTACGAAGATGCTCAATATTCCAGAGTTGCTCACCGGAATGCCATCTTCGGTCTCAAGGCGGACAGCGCCAGGCCTAGTGACTCGTCTCACCCGATAAGGGCCTTCCCACTTCGGCGTAAACTTGTTGGAATTCTTGGCGGATTGAACGCGCCGAAGAACAAGGTCGCCTTCCTCGAAACTTCTGGCACTAACTTTGCGGCTATGGTAGCGACGCAAAGCTTGCCTGTAACGAGCAGCTCATACCGCGGCCTGAAGACGATCCTCCTCAAGGAGCAGCACGTCATCTTGTCGCAGCTGCTCTTGCTCGAGCTCATCATAAGCGAGCACTCGAGGTGACCCGTATACGAGTTCCGTGGGGAGAACTGCCTCTACTAAATAGACTAGAGCGAAGGTGTCCGCCGGTGGCTCGATTTGGCGCCGCTCGATCGACCAAAGAACCACCGCAGCTCCTCAATCCAGCTTTCTTCCGCACTTGTGCAGCCCGTCGAAAGTTCTGGTCTTGAGTCCTCGCAGCACTTCAGCATTTGCCCTCTCTCGCTTGACCGCTGCTTCTTGGATGAGCAATGAAGCAAAGCAGACCTTGGCGCCAAGATCTTGGACGTCTCGCATGAAGGTGCGGCTCAGAACTGTGTGCCGTTGTCGGTGATGATCCTGTTAGGAATCCCAAACGGCAAACAATTGACTCAAGAACTTGATCGCGATCGTGCTGTCACCTTCCTCACTGCTTCCACTTCCGCCACTTTGTGAACTTGTCGATTGCGACGCATAAGTACTCAAAGCCCCGACAGCTCGGGGAAGGGGACGAGGATGTCGAGCCCCTGCATCAAAACGCCAGGATAAAGGGATTGTCCGGAGAGCTTGAGCTAGCTGGTGTATCTGCTTGGAATGGAACTGCACGCTTCACACTTGGTTACTTGTGCAGTTGCATCCCGGAGGGTTGTCGGCCGAAGAAACCTTGCCGGAAAGCTTTGCCGTAAGTGCTCTTCTTGCCAATGTGGTGACCACATATGCCTCCATGTATCTCTCGCCAACAGCTTCGTCCATCTTCCCGATGAATACACTTCAATTTCACACCGCTGAGTCTTCTTCGCATGTGATGTTGTCGACAAACCGGTACATACTTGACTGCCGGGCTACTCTTTCCGCTTCTTCTTGCTCTTCGGAAGTTCTCCGTCTCAAGGAAATGGACGATCCACAGCCCATGTTGGAGCTTGTGGCTCGACAACAAGGACTAAAGGCACATCTGCCGCTCTTGGGAACATCAGCTTCTACGGCAAGAACCTGCGGCTCAGCCGGAGCTTGATGATCCCGACAAGCTTGCCGAGCAAAATTTGTCGAGCGCGCTCGCTTCAACGAACAAACCCTTGGGCTTGTCGGAGCAGATGCTCCTCGGCGATATCTCGCATTGATTTTGGGGACCTTCTTAGCGGCGGCTTTGTGGAGCTCTGCGGAAAGTAGTCACCGAAACCAACTTCCTCTTCTTGCTCTGTCCAGTTGATGGCGTTATGATCGGTTGAGTCAGCTTGAGCACAAAGATCCCTGGTTCCACAGGTACTTTGAGTGCGGCGCACTTTGACAGGCCATCAGCTATGTCATTCTGAGCTCTTGGAACATGTTCCATTTGTAGGCCGTCAAAGTGCTCTTCTAGCTTTCTCACTTCATCAATGTAGGCTTCCATCAACGGACTCTGATAATCTTTGTTTACTTGGCGGACGACAAGCTGTGAGTCACCCCTGACAATGAGCTTCTTGATCCCAAGGTCTACTGCAATTCTGAGACCGGCAAGCAAACCTTCATACTCTGCAGTATTATTTGTTGCCTGCTCCTTGGGAAAGTGCATTTGGACCATGTACTTGAGGTGCTCTCCGGTGGGTGCGATAAGCAGCACGCCGGCACCGGCGCCTTGCAGCGAGAAGGCACCGTCAAAGTACATCAGCCACTCTTTATTTGTTTCCTTAACGGGGATGCTCGTCTCTGGAATTTCTTCATCTTGCGCTACGCCCATTCTACTATGAACTCGCCAAGGTTCTGCTTTGGATAGTTGAAGTGCTTTCAAACTTGAGGCCAAAGCTTGACAGTTCCAAAGGCCCACTGACAATCCCGCCTGCTTGTTCGGATTTTGCAATATCCTCTTCAACGGAAAGCGAGTGACGACTGTGATCTCATGTGCTTGGAAGTAATGGCGCAGCTTTCGAGGCCATGAGGAGGTCGAAAAGCAATTTCTGCACACCGCAGTACCTTGACCTAGCCCCCGCAGAAGGGAACCGACAAAGTAGACGGCACTGCATCATCCTTTTCTCGCATCTTCTCGAAATCTCGCAGATCCGTCCTTGTCAGGACCAGAGCTTGCCGGTGAAGCCCCCTGCTTGTCGCTGGATGCATCTACCTTGGTTGCCGGCTCGTCATCTGCCTTCCTCTCCGCTACTAACGCAGCACTAACCACTTGATTGGTTGCCGCTAGATATAGAGGCAACTTCTCTTGTGGCCTAGGTGCGACAAGTATTGGAGTGGAGGACAGGTACCTCTTTAAGTCCTGCAAGCAGCAGCCTCGCTCATGAGTCCATTTCATTGACCTGCCTTTTCAAAATCTTGAAAAATGGCAGGGCGCGCTCAGCAGACCTAGAGATAAACCTGCTGAGAGCAGCCACGCAACCGGCAAGCCTTCGTACATCCTTGACGCTTTTTGGTGCTTCAATCTGCTCAATGGCCTTGATCTTGTCGGGATTGTCTTCAATTCCTCTCTGAGAAACGAAGAACCCGAGAAGCTTGCCGGAGGGAACTCCAAACACGCACTTCTCGGGATTGAGCTTGAGGTTGATCTTGCGCAGATTTGCAAAGGTTTCATCCAAATCTTGAATCAGAGTTGCCCTGTCCTTGCTCTTGACCACTATGTCATCCATATAAGCTTCCACATTTCTGTGTATTTGCGGCTCAAAAGCATGATGGACTACTCTTGCAAATGTTGAACCAGCATTCTTGAGCCCAAAAGGCATCCGTACAAAACAGTATGTGCCACATGGGGTGATGAATGCGGTTTTCACCTCATCCTCTTCTTCCATGAAGATCTGATGATATCCTGAGTATGCATCAAGAAATGAAAGCAAAGCACATCCAGCCGTGGAGTCAACAATCTGGTCGATACGTGGCAAGGGAAATGGGTCTTTTGGACAAGCTTTATTAACGTCTGTAAAGTCGATACAAAGTCTCCATTTCCCATTTGCCTTTCGTACAACTACCGGATTGGCCAACCATGTGGGATGGAGCACCCTCACAGGCCTGCTGCTTCCAATTTCTTGATCTCTTCGCTATGAATTCTTGGCGCCCACCGCTCGCTTCCTAACCTTCGCTGACGGGTCGCGATGAGGACAGACAGCAGATGGTGCTCAATTACTTTCCGGGAACACCGGGATGTCAAACGGTTGCCATGCAAACACGCCGACGTCGCCGCAGAAAGCAATGAGCGCTTTCCTATTTAGGGTCAAGCGTGGCATCGATGGTGAAGGTACCACCAGGCCGCCCTCCTTGGCGGACACCTTCTTGGTCTCTCGGAGCAGCCATCGCCTTCTTACACTTGCCGGTGGAGCTCGATGGTGCGCCCTCGACGGTAGCGCAGCACCAAGAGGTGCGCTTGCCGGAGTGGGCATCAGAGCTCTTCCCGGACTTGGTCTTCTTCTTCCCCCCGGGAGCTTCAGCGGCAAGTGACTTGTTATCTGCAACGGCTGCCGCTTCCCGTAGATCTTGTCGGCGCAGATAAGAGCATCCTTCTTGTCGCCGGGTCGAGATGACGCTTATCGGGCGGGCATCTTGAGCAGGTTGTATGCATAGTGAGAGGCTGCCATGAACTTGGCAAGTGCCGGACGCCAAGTATCCCATTATAAGGCAATGGGAAATCAGCAACGCCGAACGTGACCCTCTCGCCCTGAAGTTTAGCTCGCTGCCAAATGTTACCGCAACGTGATCTTCCCCTTCGGCTTGCTCCTTCCTGGATTAATTCCTTGAAATGTGCCAGTCTCTTCGAGCTCGCTGTCAGGGATCTGAAGCTTCTGGAGCACTGCAGAGGAGATCAGGTTCAAGCCAGCCCCGCCGTCAACCAACATCTTAGTGACCTTGAGGTTGCGGATAGTTGGTGAGACCAACATCGGCAAGCACCCGACAGCAGTTACGCGATCAGGGTGGTCCTCAATATCAAAGATGATGGGCGTGCTGGACCACTTCAGAGGCTTGCGTGACTCTACGGATGGTTCTACTACATTAACCTCCCGCATCCACTGCCTGAGTTGGCGGTGTGAGGTATGCAGAGAAGCACCGCCGTCAACGCAGAGGACCTCCGTGGCTTTCTGAAACTCCTGCTCATCAGCTTCATCATCATCCATGTCTTCGTCGTCGCCATCTTCATCTTCATCTTTGTCGCGCCGCTGGAGGTCTGCCTCCTTGTCGCTGCTTGGCCTTGCCGCTGCATCCTCCCCGCCGGTCGCTTACTAGCTGCCCCAAAGACCTTCCTGGCCTTCTCCTTGTCGCTACCGCCAGACTCAGCTTGCTCAACAAGCTGCTCGACCTTCTTGCAGCTCTGAGGTTGTGGCCCTTGGTGCGGTGAATCTTGCAAGATCGCTTGTTGGAGCTGTCCTGCTTGTCGGCGTCACACACAGCTTGCAATCGGCGCCAGCAAGCAACCTCCTTGCCGAGCCACCAACCTTGGCCTTCTTGGCGGCACCATCCTTGCCGGACTGCTCGACAACTAGTACCTCTTTGCTCTTCTTCCTTCGGGTTGTTCCGCCACGACTCTTCTTTGTCGGGTGGTCTCCCCACCGCCGATCCTACTTCAGATTTTCCTCTGAGTTCCTCAAAGATCTACACCATTGCGGTGCAAGCTGTCAGGGCGAGACGACAAGATCCTCGCCAACTACTTCCCCGGGTGCTCAAGCCCAATGTCGATCTTGGCTCATGCACTTGCCGGACAGTTCCATATCTTCTGCGCTGGATTTATGCCATCAGTTTGTCGGTGCCTTCACAGCGCCACAAGCCTCATGGCCAAGAAAGTGACCTTCACTTGCTCGCCTGAAGGAAGGAGAGGCAAGTCACCGTTCTCCGGGCGCTTGCATCGCCAACAAGGCCCGCGCTGGTCCGACCGACACCGCGCTTCTCTTGGCGCCGATGCGAAGTTCGAAGCGCTTCTTGTTGTCGTTTGAAGAACTTGGCGCTGGTCGCGACGAGCTCATGGATCCGGACGACGCGTGGAGTCGCTGTTGAGGTGGATCCGACGAGTCGGCGATCTTGGCCTTCGGAAGGGGAGTGCATGGTGGTTGCACCCCGCAGGTTTCGCCGCCACCGCTCGTGCCTTTGTCGCCTTGCCGCTGCTGCGATGTGCTTGGTTGCCGCGAGTGTCGCCGCTGGCAAAGCCGATGAGACTCGAATGGTGGCCCTCCATTCGTCGACCTTGTCCGCCGCCGGAGGGTAATCCAGAGTAGTTGAGCCCGCGCCAAAGCTTCCGCTGAGTGGTGGGCGGTAATGGCGAACGGTGCGAGGAGCGGATGTGCTCGACTCCTAAATACTTTAGAAGGAGCAGCATCCCGCCCAGCGCATCGCGTTCCCGCCGCACCAGCTCATATGCGCGCGAGCTGCTCTTGAGCATCTCTCGATCCACCAGCTTGATCACGCTCAACGAACGTATGGTGCTGCGAGCACCATGACGTTGTCGGTCCCACGCTTCGAGATGGACGCGGCACGATCCGGACGCCGAGGTCTACGCCGCTTTGTCCTTGGACTTGGCAGCGTCGTGGCCCTCGCCGACGCCGTTCTCCGCCACGCCTTCCCCACCACTCGCCAGCCCGGTGGTGGTGGGTTTGACGCGACGGCTCTCGCCGCCAAGCCTTCTTCTTCGGTGGCATGTTGATGAAGATGATGAAGAAGTTGCTCGTGTGAACGCCGGATCGGGTTCACACAGCCTCGACGCACCCCTACCTGGCGCACCAAAGATGTCGGGGAGGCTGATCGTTCCCACGAACACCTATGGGACCTGGCGGACCGAGTCCCTTGTGGTTCGGTGGGGGGCGGAGATTGCACAAAGAGTATATCGAGGCGATGCACACGAGCAGTTTACCCAGCTTCGGAGCTCTCCGGAGAGATAATACTCCTACTGCTGCTTGGTTGATTGTATTGTGTTCTTGCTAGGGAGCACAGAGAGCTACAAATCCTAGATTGAGTGTGTGTAGTCTTGAATGAGTCGAACTCTCGCTGAGCCGAACCCTTTCTACGTTGCACATGGGCCACCTTTTATAGGCTCAAGGGGTTACCACAGGTGGCAACGTCGACGAGGGTAAAAATGGGAAAAAGAGTTGCGGTTGGTGCAACTACTTGCTATAGTGTACTCTACCTAACTCTGACGGCAAGGGACAAGAGTAATAAATTCCCGTCCATGTCGCCTAAACAGTGCAACAGGGACCGTCAGGAGCGCCACCGTTCGCCACGATGGCCTTCAGTCAGCGCCGCTTATCGCTGCTCTTCGCTGGCTGCACAGCCCTTGACACGCTGCGTTCGAATAGCCCCATGGCGACATCGCTGGCGGATGAGCTGGAGCGAGAGACGAAGAGAGTTGCTGCGCGCAAGCGCCTTTGCCGCGCTGAACCCTTGTCGCACTCGGAAGCTTGTCGCTCACCGAGCCTTCCCGACAAGCTCCTCTTGCCGGGGTCATGTCTTCTTCGTGCCTTGAGTGGCCTTCCCGGCAAGCTCCTCTTGCCGGGGCTTTGAATACTTTGTTCTTGAATGGCTCCAAAGGAACCGCGGAGGATCTTGGCGATCACTAGGCAAGCCTTGCCGCGGGGTGCTGCAACTGCCCGTGCACGAGTTCGGGATACTAGGGTACCCCTACTCTAGTACACCGACACTTGCAGGAACAGGGTGTGCGGCCATTTGCACGGCCGTACCTCTGCCAACCTCCGAGGGTGGAGATCACTGTCAGAAGACTCCCCAATAACACCCTTGGAGTTCTTATTTGAACCAAACTTCCTGAAGATATTCATGTCCGCGTACAATTTTTCCTATGAACAAAAATCTGAATTTTTAGTTCACAAAATTATCTCAACAAAACTTCACAAAATTGATAGCAACTAGTCATAGGGATACATAGAGGCCATAGCAAGCATTCAAACTACTTAGAACACTAAGAATCGAACAAGCACATCTACAACAACACCAAGAGTAGCTAATTATTCAAAGTATAAACCACTAAAACAAAAACTAATTGGACAAAGGGTGGAGTCACATACCAAGCAACAATCCCCCGAAACAGTTTCGGAAATGGAGCTTCGAGCAAAGAGATCGAAATCCGCGGGTTTGAGCTCAAGAACACAAGAGAGAGAGCAATGGGGATTTTTTTTCTGAAGGTGAGTGATGAAGTGGGATAAAGATATAAGTGAGGCGGGCCACGTGGGGACCACAACCCACCAGGGCGCGCCCGGGGGTCCTGGTGCGCCCAGGTGGGTTGTGCCCACCTAGTGCACCTCCCTCTGGTATTATTTGCACCAAAAATTCCTAAATATTCATAAAAAATCTTATAAAATTTTCAGGGCATTCTGAGAACTTTTATTTTTGGGTCAATTTTTTATTGCACGGGAAATTCAAAAATAGAAAAAACATGGCATTTTATTTTATTTAACTAATAAAAACAGAAAAAAGTAAAGACAGAAGGTAGTGCTTACTAAATTCATCAACTTCATACCGCTCAAAAAGGATTCATTAATAAGGTTGATCAGGTCTTATTAATAACCACTTTCGATTAGCATGAAACGAAGAACTTTCGTAAATCACTAGGTTACCTCAATGGGGTTATGCATTTCCCCAACAATAAGCATTTCATATTTCTTTTTGACAGTAGGTAAAGGTATTTGAACACTTCCAACAGTGATTGTCGGAGATTTTTCAATAACATTAATACCATTCACTTGGAATTGTTTCTTCGGAAAGTGCACCGTATGCTCATTACCATTGATATGAAAAGTGAACTTGCTTGTATTGCAATCAATAACAGCCCCTACAGTATTCAAGAAGGGTCTACCAAGGATAATCAACATGTTGTCGTCCTCGGGCATCTCAAGTATAACAAAGTCAGTCAAAATAGTAACATTAGCAACAACAAAGGGCACATCCTCACAGATACCGATAGGTATGGCAGTTGACTTGTCACACATTTGCAAAGACATTTCAGTAGGTGTGAGTTTATTCAAGTCAAGTCTTTTATATAAAGAGAAAGGCATAACACTAACACCAGCTCCTAAATCACACAAAGCAGTTTTCACATAATTCTTTTTGATAGAGAAAGGTATAGTTAGTATTCCCGGGTCTCCAAGTTTTTTAGGTACTCCAACTTTAAAGGTATAATTAGCAAGCATAGTGGAGATTTCAGCTTCCGGTATTTTACTCTTATTTGTGATGATGCCTTTCATATACTTTGCATAAGGAGGCATTTTCAAGATATCAGTCAAGCGACTATGCAAAAAGACTGGCCTCAGCATTTCAGCAAAGCGTTCAAATTCTTCATCATCTTTCTTTTTAGTTGACTTGGGTGGAAAAGGCATAGGTTTTTGAACCCACGGTTCTCTTTCTTTTCCGTGTTTTCTAGCAACAAAGTCTCTTTTATCATATCTTTTATTTTTGGGTTGTGGGTTATCAAGATCAACAGGTGGTTCTATCTAAACATCATTATCTGGTTCTTTTTCATTATTTTGTTGAGTGTCTTCATGAACCTCATCATTATCTTTTTCATTATCACTAGGTGGATGTTCATTAACAGATTGAGTTTCAGCATCACAGATAGAAGTTTCATTACCATTATCAGGAGGTTTTTCTATTTCAGGTTCACTAGAAGTGTGCATAGTCCTATCATTTTTCTTCTTCCTTTTTCTTTTTAGAAGGACTAGGTGCACTAGTATTAGATCTTTGTGAATCTTTTTCAATTCTTTTAGGGTGTCCTTCAGGATAAAGTGGTTTTTGAGTCATTTTACCTCCTCTAGTTGCAACTCTAACAGCAAACTCATGCGTATTATGATTCATTTCATCAAGTAATTCTCTTTGAGATTTAGCAACTTGTTCTAACTGGGTTTGTACCATAGAAGCATGTTTTCCAAGACTTATAATATCATTTGAGATTCTAAATAACAAGTCACTCAAGCGAGCAATCATATCATAATTGTATTTATATTGTTTCCTAACATTTGCATTGAAGTGATCTTGTTTTCTAATATAGCTTTCGAACTCATAAATGCATTGACTAGGATGCATATTGTGAGGATTATCATTTTCATTGAACTTCATAAGAGAATTTACCTCTACCACCTTAGGCAGTGCTGGTGTATTAAGCCCATGTATTTCTTCAATAGGAGGTAAATTTTTAACATCCTCAGCTTTAATACCTTTTTCCTTCATAGATTTCTTTGCCTCTTGCATATCTTCGTGACTGAGATATAATATACCCCTCTTCTTCGGAGTGGGTTTAGGCGGTGGTTCAGGAATAGTCCAATCATCATAAATTTTCAATATGTTATTCAATAATTCTTCAGCTTGAGCAATAGTTCGTTCCCTGAAAACACAACTAGGACAACTATCTAGGAAGTCCCTAGAAGCATCGTTTAGTCCATTATAGAAGATATCAAGTATTTCATCTTTCTTAAGAGGATGATCAGGCAAAGCATTAAGTAACTGGCAAAGCCTCCCCCAAGTTTGTCGGAGACTCTCTTCTTTAGTTTGCACAAAGTTAAATATTTCTTGTAAGGCAGCTTGTTTCTTATGAGCAGGAAAATATTTTTCAGAGAAGTAATAAATCATATCCTGGGGACTACACACACAACCAGGAGCAAGAGTATTGTACCAAGCTTTAGCATCACCCTTTAATGAGAAAGGAAATAATTTGAGAATAAAGTAATAGCGAGTCTTCTCATCATGAGTAAAAAGGGTGGCTATGTCATTCAACTTAGTAAGATGTGCCACAACAGTTTCAGTTTCATAACCATGGAAAGGATCAGATTCAACCAAAGTAATTAACTCTGGGTCGACAGAGAATTCATAATCCTTATCATTTATAGAGATAGGTGAAGTAGCAAACTTAGGATCACATTTCATTCTAGCATTCAGAGATTTTTCTTTATACTTGTGTAATAATTTCTCTAGATCATCTCTATCATTACAAGCAAGAATATCTTGAGTTGCTTCTTCACTCATAACGTAACCTTCCGGTACCTTAGGCAATTCATATCTAGGAAGGCTAGTTCTAGCAGGTGTTTCAGGAGTTTCAGTTTCAAGCTCATCATCAGATTCAACAATATCATGTTGTATAACTCTAGCGATTTGTTTATCAAGAAAGTCACCAAGTGGCACATCATCATTATCAAGCAAGGTACTAGCATCATCATAAGTATCATTCATAGTAGAAGTAGAATCATCAATAACTTGCGACATATTAGAATTAATAGCATGTGGTGGTGTTGCAAGTTTACTCATAACAGAAGGTGAATCTAAAGCATAACTGGATGGCAATTCCTTACCTCCCCTCGTCTTAGTGGGATAAATCTTAGTCTTTGGATCCTTCAGATTCTTCATAGTGATAAATTGATAATAATACCAAGTGACTCAACAAATATAGCTATGCTCCCCGGCAATGGCGCCAGAAAAAGGTCTTGATAACCCACAAGTATAGAGGATCGCAACAGTTTTCGAGGGTAGAGTATTCGACCCAAATTTATAAATTCGACACAAGGGGAGCCAAAGAATATTTGAAGGTATTAGCAGCTGAGTTGTCAATTCAACCACAACTGGAGATTAATTATCTGCAGCAACGTGATCAGTAGCAAAGTAGTTTGATAGTTTTGATTGTAGTGACAACAACAACGGTAACGGTAACAGTGATAGCAGTATTTTTGTAGCAAGTGTAACAGTAATGATAGCAGTAGTAACTTAGCAGAAACAATATAGGATAAATTCGTAGGCATTGGATCGGTGACTTGTTGGATGATATTCATCATGTGACAGTTATAACCTAGGGCGATACGACAGTAGCTCCAGTTAATCCATATAATGTAGGCATATATTCCGTAAATAGTCATACGTGCTTTATTAAAAGAACTTGGATTACATCTTTTTTCCTACCCTCCCATGGCAGCGGGGTCCATATTGGAAACTAAGGGATATTAAGGCCTCCTTTTAATAGAGAACTAGAACAAAGCATTAACACATAGTGAATACATGAACTCCTCAAACTACGGTCATTGCCGAGAGTGGGCCCGATTGTTATCACTCCGGGGTTGTCGGATCATAACCGTAGTAGGTGACTATAACTTGCAAGATCGGATCTAAAACGTGTATATAATGATGAATTCATAAACAGTTCAGATCCGAGTTCATGGCACCCGGGGCCCAAAGTGACAAGCATTAAGCATAGCAAGGTCATAGCAAAATCAATCTAAGAACATAGTGGACACTAGGGATCAGGCCCTAACAGAACTAAATCGATTACATGATGAGTCTCATCCAACTCCTCACCGACCAGTGAGCCTATGAAGGAATTACTCACTCCCGGTGGGGAGCATCATGGAATTGGCGATGGAGATTGGTTGGTGATGACAAAGAATGAAGATCCCCCTCTCTGGAGCCCCAAACGGACTCCAGATCCGCCCTCCCAAGCAAGAACAGGGCTTGGCGGCGGCTCCGTCTCGTGGATCATGATAATTCTTTCTCCCTGATTTTTTCTAGAAATATGTGATTTTATGGTATCAGGGTGGTCGTCAGCGGGGCCACCAGGTGGGTACAACCCACGTGGGCGTGCCAGGAGAGGGGGGCGCCCTGGTGGGTTGTGCCCAACCAGGGCCCCCTCTCTGGTGGGTCATGGCTCCAAAATTCTTATTATTGATATAAAAAATCCTCACAAAGTTTCGTTCCATTCCGAGAACTTTTATTTATGCACAAAAACAACACCATGGTAGTTCTGCTAAAAACAGCATCAGTCCGGGGTTAGTTTCATTCAAATCATGCAAATTAGAGTCCAAAACAAGAGGAAAAGCGTGAGAAAAGTAGATACGTTGGAGACGTATCAGTTACCACAGTGGAAAATCGGTCATTATCTACTGATTAGATAGCCAACAGTGCTATCATACCTAACTCTGGCAGTTAGGACAAAGTGCATTAATTGCACTTCTAGGTGTCAAGCTGAGGATGCAGCCCGGCAAGCCTACCGCGCCGCTTAACCATCTTCTACCTATCTGCATGACACACCTCTAGAAGGGTGTCATATAGGGGGAATCTCCCTTTCAAATGGCTGCCACATGCCAAGTGACATCCACTTAATCACTTGGGGGTTCGACACCACACTGATAAGTGACTTGCGCCACTGTGAGGTGGAGCGGTGGAGTCTTGGCGGGGAGACTTGCCCTTGGCGGCCCTGGCAAAGCCTGCCAGGGGAATCTTGGGACTTGTCCTTGGTGAGGCCTCGACCTGACCAGGCTCGCCTGCCCGGTAAGGGAGGTTTTTCCTTAGTGACATCTTGTTTCGTTGGCTCGTCTTGGTCTTATTGATCCGCCCTTTGATTCCTCAAAGAGCTATCTCTTTGGCTTCGTCTTGTCTTGGGAGCTTGGTGCTGTTGTATCATTGCCATTGACACTAATCATAAACCCACAATTCATCGGAGCACAATAAACACACCGCAAAAAGTATTACATCGAATAGATCTCCAAGAACATTGAGGAGAACATTGTATTGAAGACCAAAGAGAGAGAAGATGTCATCTAGCTAGTAGCTATGGACCCGTAGGTCTATTGTAAACAACTCACACATCATCAGAGGGGTAGCAAGGTTGATGTAGAAGCCCTCCGTGATCGATTCCCCCTCCGACAGCGTGCCGAAAAAGGCCTCCAGATGGGATCTCGCGAGAACAGAACCTTGCGGCGGCGGAAAAAGTATTTTGGGTGGCTCTCTATTGGTTTCCCGATTTTTGAGAATTTATAGAGTTTGAGTTAGGGCAAACAGAAGAAAGAGGGTCCCACGAGGCACATGGGCGCGCCTACGCCCCTGGACGCGGCCATGTGGCTCGTGGCCACCCCTTCGCCTTCTAGCCTCCTACCTAGTGTTTCTTATGTCCAGAAACAAATCATCAAAACTTTCGTGGCATTTGGACTTCGTTTGGTACTGATTTCCTAGAAAACGAAAAACAGGCAAAAAACAGAGGTAGCACTTGGCACCAAGTTAATAGGTTAGTCCCAAAAAAGGATATATAATTGCATACAATTTCATATAAAACTTCCAAGGTAGATACTATAATAACATGGAACAATAAAAAATATAGATACTTTGGAGACGTATCAGCAACCATGATGACATACAATTACATGGACGAAATATACAAGATGGTCCTTCATAAATTTTGTCCACAGCTTAATATAGGTGCGGCGCCACCATATTTTTGGGCTAGGCCCATGTAATTTCAAGATACTACTTCATAGTCTGGTTTTAGAGTCCGTATTGTAGGGGGGGAGGTGTTTTAGTCCCACATTGCTAAGGTGCGACTTCTTTGCAAGTTCGTAGTCGGATCATCAAAGTCTAATTCCACCAAAAACTTTAGCTATCCCATCGAAACATCGGGACACCTTTGCCTCTATCAAGTGGTATCTGATTTCGAGGTTGCTCGGTGAGATTTTACCTATTTTAGTTGTCACATTGCATCTATCTTCATACCTACAGTCCATGAAAAAGCTATAGAAAATAGGGTTAGTTCATCATATCCGAACCTTTGAGCCTTTGCATAAACTTTTTAGTATTTTGCTTCATTGAATTTGCACTTGCATCATCGTGTAGAGCTGCTGGTCTTAGTGTCTAGTCCCTTAGAGTTTCAAGTTCTGTTCATAGGTTGTCACGCAACTGCTGTCGGAATCGGGGCTCCGCACACCCAAAGAAAGGATCGAACTCTGGGATGTGCGTGAAGAACATCACTGTACTACACCTCGCCTCACACTGCCTCACGGCGATGCTCCGTCGTGATCGAGCGAGAGTGAAGGAGAGAGGAAACGGTGATTTACCCAGGTTCGGGCGGCCTGGTGGTGTAAAACCCTACTCCTACTTTGTGGTGGATTGCCTCGCGAGGAGGATGAGTATGAACTTGTACAAGTGTGAGCTACCTCGTGAGGGCTCAGGGGGCTGAATGGAGTCGATCCAGTTCTGCTCTCTATGGTGGAGACTATAGCCTATATTTATACTTGCCCCGGTCCTCTTCACCCAAGGCTTAGCCGAGAAGGGATACCACGACGGCTAATTTGAAGGGGGACAGGAGTACACCCTATCTTGACTAAAGGTGGTCTTCGTCAGCAAAGCATCTCACTACAAAAAAAGACACATCCGTGACATTTTGGGCCGAACGAATTTTTTTCCTGTCATACTTATGACACTTCTATGACGATAATTGTGACAAAACCTGGTATCATCATAGATGTGGTGGGCTCCTATTTCTATGACAAAAAATCATGACAGAAAATGGGCTTTTCGTCCTGGGCGGGCCGGAGATGCAGCTGCATGACATTCTTTGGGCCGTCCATGACGGAAAAAACCGTGGTAGAATCGAGGGCGCGGAAAATATCGGGGAGTTCCCGATTACGGTGGGTGGTCGGGGGCCGAGCGATGCGCATTTCTCTCGTATAGCTACGCACGTGGGTGCAAGGCATTGGGCTCTAACTGAACCCGAGCGATTACACTGCAGGCTACACGTTACACTGAACCCGAGCGATCGATTGATCCCTTGCTGTTAACTGAACCCGAGTGATTCCTTCGCTACTGCTGTTAACTGAAATCGATGCTTCCTCTAGATGAACAGCGAGTGTTGTTGGGGGGTTTGGATGAACAGTTCCCGGTGGGGGTTGGATGAACAGGAACCCGTGGTAGTAGAGGCCGCTGCACTGGATGAACAAAGACTCGATCGACGAGCGGTGGATGAACAGGACCCCGTGGAGGTCTAGGTGAACAGGACCCCGTGGAGGGCTGGTTGAACAGTAGCCGGTGGAGGGCTGGTTGAACAGTAGCCGGTGGAGGGTTGGATGAACAGTAGCCCGTGGAGGGGTTGTTGAACAGGAGGCCCGTGGAGAGGGCTGGTTGAACAGTAGCCGGTGGAGGAGCGCGCGGTGGAGGCTAGATGAACAGGAGCCCGTGGATGAAAAGTCGCAGGTGGAGGCTGGAGGAGGTCGACGGTGGATGAACAGTAGCCCGTGGAGGCAGTCGACCGTGGAGATGAACAGTATCCCGTGGAGTTCCGTTTTGCGGTGCGCCACACCCCTCCCGATGAACAGGACCCCTGTTTCGACCGTAGCGCTCCAACACAAGTCCGTTTCCTCCGTTTTGCGGTACACCACACCCCTCCCGATTAACAGGACCCTGTTTTGACTGTAGGAGGTCCGCTTCTCCGCTTTTGCGGTACACTGCACCCCTCCCGGCGAACAGGATCCTGCTTCCATCGTGGCGGTCGAACATAAGGCCGCTTTCTCTGCTTACGTGGTACGCCAGGCCTTGTTTCCATCACATGTTCCGTCCAAGCCGGTTGGCTCCCGATGAACTCGATGATTCCGTTCCGACCCAGCCGGTTGGCTCCCCATGAACACGACGACGACGTAGTTTCTCCATTCCGACCCAGCCATGTACATGAGCCCTGGCCGTAAGTATGCGCAAGTAGGCGTTCGAGACCCCGCCCGTATGTACGCACGTGGCCGTATTTACTTTCTTGCACCCTGGCCGCTGTACGTACGTGTACATTCTACGTGTGCGCCCCTACTACGACACGTGCACGCCTCTACTACGACACGTGCCCTTCGTTGCACGACCACGGTTCATCGCTGCAGCCTGCAGACAGACCGATCGTATGTACGTACACGTTCGCGACTAGAATGACAATGCTACGTACGCTTCGACCAGGTGGGTCCCGGCTGTGAGGCACTTCCTTGTATGCGAAGATGTAGCTGGTGGGTCCCAGCAGTCAGGGGGCGAATCTTTTTTTCCCGTAATATGGACGCACTTCCTTGCGTGCGAAGATGTAGTTGGTGGGTTCCGACAGTCAGGGGGAGAAAACATTATTTTTCAGGGTAAGAAGGTTGCAGTTGCATGCATGCGTCCATGGGCGTGGTGCGTCCCCACTGTTAGCCTCTCACGTACAGTCATCTTCCGATGACTCTCGGTTGTTGACCACATTGACCACACCGTGCCGAGCGCAGCAAGATTAGTGGACGACGGCGAGGCCCCAGATTGGAACGACCCGGAGATGGGGAAGATGTGGCAGTGGAGTCGCAGATGGAGAGGAGTGGGAAACTTGATCGGTTGGTCTTGCGGCAAGATCGCTGTGGTGCGCCCCACGGAGACAGGGCAAGAACAAAGGTTTAAGAAGTAGCACGGCTGTTGGATTAACATCCAACGGTCCAGCTGCTAGAATCATTTGTTGATTAAGTTGACAAAGCCCTGCGTACACGTCCGCTTAGTAGGCCCACAAGTCGACCACCAACCGACGGGTCCCAGCTGTCAACGGGAGGAATAATTTTTTTCGCATAACAAGGAGGCACTTCATTCCGTGCGAACATACAACCTGTGGGTCCCAGCTATCAGGGGGAGGAAACATTATTTTTTTTCTAGCTTAATACGGAGGAACTTTCCTTGCGTTCGACCAAGGACCTCGTGGGTTCCAGCCGTCAGGCTCTCCACGTACAGTTCTCTTCCGATGACTCTCGTTTGCTGACCATGCCACACCGAGCGCAGCGAGGCAGTGGACGACGGCGAGGCCCCAGACGAGAACGACCCAGAGATGGGAAGACGCGGCAATGGAGTCGCAGATTGAGACGAGGAGAAGGGTTATAACTGGTTCTGGTGCGGCGTGGGGCTGCAGTTCGTGGAGAATAACAGGAGGTGTGGAGGGGTGGAGGGATAGCCTTGCTGGCGGTGGGGTAGCACTTCACAGCGATGCGTGCTAAGCAGAGCCGCTAGCCACCGGAGGCCGGACCAGGCGGTCCCGGCGAAGCTGGAGGAAGAAGACGAGAGGTTGAAGGTGCATGCCGGCCGTTGGATATAAATCCAATGGCTGCAGATGTCATAATCATTTGTTGACCAAGTTGACAACGCCCTGCGTAGGCTTCGACCTATTGGCCCACATGTCAGCTTGCAAAAATGTGGCATATATTTAACCCATGTTTGTCCATTTGCTGGGCTGGGTGAACAAATAATTTCGTGTCAATGCGGCCCATTTATATTTTCTAAGAAATCCCAGCCCATTTGCACTTTCTTGAAATTCACGAATTAGCTGGGCTCGTTCTATATATAATGTTAGGTTAGAAGGAGCAATTAATATAAAAAATAAACCGGAGCGGCACATTTTATATATATAAAATTAATAAATTAGCAAGTTATTGCTCAAAATAAAAATGAGCGTGTTATTATTACATTGGTCCTTAAAATCTTCGCAAGCTTTTGTACACAATCACCAGGATTTTCCTTGCCCGTGAGTCAAAAACAACCAGGATTTTCCTTCCCAACTTCTGTTAAACTTTTACTTTTATAAGTTAATAACACGTGGGATGTTTTTATAATGTATATATAAGTCTCTATAAAATATACGATATATAAATATATACAATGTGGTTAGAAGGGAAAACATAAATTGGAGACACCATTATTATTCTTATATATAGATAAATAGAACAGAGATCTGCCTTTTACTAAGAAAAATACATTGGGCTGCCGATCTTTAAGAAAAAGCCCATAGGCCGGAATGGACCTCAAAGAATAAGTTGAAACCACTGTCTTCGTATGTCGTGGGCTACGCATGTTAAAAAATGAAACCTAGGCCTAGATGATACTTGTTCGCCCTCTAAAAAAAATGATACCAGCTAGATTCTCGAGCGAACTGGATTAAAGAGGGGGCCGGCAGCACGACTGAAGAAGCACATCAGGAGCGGATTTTTTTCTTTAGTGGATGGCTCTCGATGGCATGTCTTTACTTGCCTCTGCACCATTCAACTAGTATTTTTAGCCTCCCAGTCCGTGGTGGACCAGCAACCCATTTGCTGGGCGGGCCAACCTACAGAAACCAGGACTCGATTTTCCATCAAGCCCCAAAAACAACGCAGTACTATGTTTGTTTTGAGGCCAAAAACATTACGGAAGGGGTTGAGCGGGGGAGGGGGGAAGACAGAGCAAAAAGATCAAAAAGAGTTGATGCGCCGTTGCTACCCTAACAAAGCAGGTGCAATTCTTCTCGGGAAGAAGGTGTGCTGTTGACACCCACACGTCACAAATCCCATAGTAGGCATACTAACAAGTTCACACACAAGTACAATAGAAAAGGTAAACATTCGTAGCAAACTCAGGTTGACAGAACATGTTCATATTCATAGCCAACATTCACAATCAACAACTCAAAAGATTCATATATTCACAAGTTCAGCATGTCTATGCATCCAAATGATTGATAGATCACACGAAAATATTCATAGATAATTCACAAAAAGATACAGATATACGCATGTTCAGTATGTTTATGCATCCAAATGATTGAGATCACAACAAATATTATCCATGGACGAACTTTAATTACCTAGGGTACAGACTGGTAAATGGTGTTCAGTCGGAGGTACTTCTTGCTAAAATTAATGCTTGTACGAGTAAAATTTCGAGTACATAAGAGGCATCACAGACAATCTGAACTTTGCGTGTAGGTTTATCCTCAAATAGTGGCCTCGTGCCGAGGGAGCTTTGAGCAACTTGGCCACTACTTTCATCCAACTAGTTTACTGGCTCATCTTGGTCCTGTAGCTCGCCAAAATTCTACATTGCCGACAAGAAAGGAGGCGGTTGAGAAAATGAACCACCCAAATTTTTTGTTCAGTTCAACTGAAATGGAGCAGCCCTGGCATGCAGACTGATTAAGTGCCAGATGATTTTACGCGTCAACCAACTTGTATGGAATCTTTAGACTCCATGCCATACAGTTCGCTACTATGTGTGCCGATAACCAAAAGGCACAAGTTGGGACCAAAGACTGGACTGCGTTTTTCTAGGCTATGCGCCAAGCAATATTTTTTGCATTCAGTCTCCTAATACTTGGAGTTTGACAACTGGTTGACGCCGGTTGATACTCGAATGAATATAGGCACTTCTTCTTGTTAACATCAATGCTTGTCTGACTGAACTTTGGAGTACACAGCGAGAGTATAAGTACTGTCCATCCGATCTTTTGTGCGTTCTACCGAAATCACCCAATGCAATGATTTGCTCATGAGTTCAGCTCCAAGTTACTCCTTTATGAAATCGCAAACAATAGCACAATACCAAATTACCAATACATATGACAAGCACAATAATCGGATAGAGACCAAGACCAACCTGTGTGAGGTAGCATATCAATTACTATTTCCTTTGACCGAAGCCAGATAAGCCAAGCAACCGACATCAAAGGAAGAATGCAAGCGAGATTAGCGAACGAGTGATAGGAAGGAAGCTGTTGAGGCAATGAAGCACCCAAGTTTGTGTGCAGTTCCACCAAAATCGAGCATCCCTGTTGGCACAATATTGAGAGAGTGAGATTACTGTAATAGTGGGACTATTTGATAAAACATACACTAACAAATAGAAGCACCCTCATTATCTTAATGGGTAAAGTCAGCGATATAGTAGTCTTGCTTAAAGAGAGGTATTTTTTATTTAATCAATGCCAATTAGCTCAACACTCAAAGCATTTCCATGTATCATAGGTTGCAAAACTTTAACGTGCAAAGATAAAGGAGTTTCTCATGACAGTAGCACGATACAAATAGAGATGAAAACAAACTAATATGGATGAAGGCCATAGTCCGGTACCAACCTGAGCAAAAAAGCTTATTCATGTAGTCCCAGAAGAGATGATAAAGCACTCACTGGAATCACTCAATAGTATATATTTTTGTGCAGTTCAAATGTATGGTTGAAATCACTCTTGTTTACCAGTGCTGAGATTATATTGAAAGATTATCAAGAACTTGCAGTAGAGTTAAAGCACTGACTTGGATACAGTTCATTGTATTTTCTTGTGTAGTTCCACTAAAATGTATGATTGGCACAACATGATCCCTGTTTGCACAAGTAAGAACAAGGTGAAACCTTCATTAGCTTAGTGAGAAAGGATAGAAAGACATTAGCATATTACTCTAACAATAGCATCAAATTCATCATGGACAATACGTAGAAGTGGAAGGGCTCCCTGGAGGATCGTCTCACATGTAAGGTAGACGTTGCCAGAGCCCTTGAATGGCCTCGACTGAGGCCTCGGCTTCAACAATATCACCTTGGCACTGTTTATTCTTCTTCTTCTTCTTCCTCTTCATGCTCTGTTTCTCTTTCTCCTCACCGGTTGGTGAAACCAAGTACATGATTGGCCTTCTATTTCAGAATTGGTTTTGTCGGTGAGGGAGTACAAGTGTACTAGTAAATAATAGCATTATTTTCTCATGGCATTCGAAAAATAGAGATGAACACATGCATTAAATATCATTCTTACCTAAAGGAAGGTTATGGTGCCAATATGGATGATGAGGATTGGAACACAGATCTCCCTTTGTGCAGTTCCACCGAAATGAACCAACTGTTCCATTCTGACATTCTAGTTAAACATCACAAAAGTCACTTCTTTTAAGAAGTGTTCTGTGCAGTGCACCAAAAGGTCACAACAGCAACCAGGTGAAATGGATATCCCTGTTTGCACAAATAGCTACAAAGGAAATAGTCAGAGTCTCAAACAATTACAAGCAAAAACATTTGGCTAAACTTGTCATGGCTTATAATAGTGGCATGGCTTCATTTTACCACGGGCATTAGATTAATAATGGCTAAATATTGGGTATAAGGGCATGTGACAGTGGGTGCACCAGCAGTCCCGCACCATGTACCTAAACCGGGCGTAAAGTGGTGATTCAGAGTTTGTTGCCCCGAGAAACAAACATCCAAGAAACATATCTGGGTTGGTCCCATTTTTGTTCACTCTAGCCACCTACTCCTATGATATTTTTTGGAAATGGAGGCGTGTCCCGGCCTTTGCATCATAATGATGCATGCATCCATCTTATGTGTGGATAGCAAATCTAGTCCTGGTCATACCACTGTGTACAAAATTTCCCCTATATTTCCCTTTTCGACAAAGAGACTGGTTGGATGACCAGTCTGTACTACTTTGAACCCCTATCCTTCCTGTTTGTACCAAGTCCGATGCACATACTAAATTCCACCACCCCCGCTTTATTTCTTGTTTGAACCAAGTACAAGATTCGACTCCATGAAGTAGCTTTACCTCTAACAATAGAAGAAAAAAATAGGTGACGTTGGACCATCCGATCGAGAGGGGTTGAGAGGCAGAAAATGATGCACATGCAGCGATGTAATGAGCTGGGGAAGTAGAGCTACGGCGGTTTGAAGGAAGATATACCTGAAGGTCGTCGGGATGTGGATAGGTGGGCGGCGGGAAGCCGGATCCGCCCACACTAGGGCAACGATGAAGGGATCAGAGGACCTCCTGCGCCGGCGCTCGGCCAAAGCTAACAATGCGGCCGACAGTGGGTCTCCTCCCTCGCTGTTGACGACGGCCTAAACGCTGCCCCTCCTCCCCTTCACCGGCGGAGGGAGATACGTCTGGATCTGTAACCAGCGGTGAGGATAGAAAGACAGTGTTTTTTGAAGGGAGAAAGACAGTGTTACCACCGCTATCTTGTTTAGATCTGGAGAGGATGAGAGTGTGTGAATAGAGCAACCATAGCAAGCAAGCGCGGAGGCTCCGGCCTATATATACGTAGTGGGGTAGTTTTCCTTTTTCACTCCATCAAAACAATCGTTTAAAGTTGTGTACGTGCCAGGTCACCATTTTTTTAGTTGTTGATTGTTTTTTGAGATAGCTACCCGCTTATTCCAAGTGGTGTTACGGTGTGCCAGGTCGCGCTTTGTATCATTCAAGTCTGGTACAAGACCCTGCATTAGATGAACAACCACCCCCTCGTAAAAATTGTGAACAAGCCCACGGCTAAAATTATCAGAAACGTGGGCTGCCTCAACATGCATTATTTTTTGTATTTTCTACTCCCTCCGTTCCTAAATATAAGTCTTTTTAGACATTTCAAATGGAATACAACATACAGATGTATGTAGACATATTTTAAAGTATGGATTCGTTCATTTTGCTCCGTATGTAGTCACTTGTTAGAATCTCTAAAAAGACTTATATTTGGGAACGGATGGAGTATGTGGGAGTATCCTCAAAACAAAATGTGATGGTACAATATTTATTGGGCCCCTTTGTAATTGGTGCTAAATTTTGACCAAAGATTTAATTGACAAAATGTTAGTGGATGTGAACAAAAATTATATCATTTGATTCGTATTTGAACATAGTTTTCAATGATGTAGGGGCTGTTTGGTTTCCAGCGACATATTGCCACACTTTGCCACACCTCACCTTAGGCAAATTTGACCAAATTAGGTAGGTGTTTGGTTCTAGCCACACCTAAGACAAGAATTGTTTTATTAGCACTGAACCCCACATGTCATAGACACAAAAAGTGTGGCAAGATTCCCTTAGGCAAGCCAAAGTGGGTCTAACAATTTGAGCAACTCAAGTTAGGCAAGTCTGGCAATTGTGGCAAAAATAATGTGGCAACATAAGACAAACATAGTCACAATCCAAACAGCCCCGTATTTTTTTGTGACATGCATGAACATTTGGTTAGTTAAATTTATAGTCAAAATTTGGCAAGGTGCATCAAATCAACACATGCAAGTATCAAAAGGAAAGTCACGGCATGCATGCATGCGTTGTACTCCCTCCGTTTCCAAATATAAGTATTTTTAGAGATTGCAACTATATACGAAGCAAAATGAGTGAATCTACACTCTAAAACATGTCTATATACATCCGTATTTTGTAGTCCATTTGAAATGTCTAAAAAGACTTATTATATTTATGAACGGAGGGAGTAACTAATGCATCGGTAAACGGAAATTATTGAAATATATTGAGTGCAAGACCGAGAAGTTTGTTTACTACAACGCCCTCTCGCCTTAACCGCACCTGCCTTTGGCTGCATGACATGTGGGCCACCGTCCTGTTGGGCCCACCTGTCATAGACGGAAAGGCAGGAGCAGTAAGTCAATGATGCTGCGTCCCTCCCTCGCCCATGAGCGCGGTGGCTGGCAGGACTAGGAGAAGCTTTCGTTCGCTACACGCTCTCCCTCCCTCCCGCGATGGACATGCAGCAGTTCAATCGGTATCAGAAGGCCAGAAGCATACTGTAGTACTCCTCCACTGCATTAGTACTCCATCATTGTTCGACTTCCCGAAGAGGCGAAGAGCCAAGCGCAGCCCGGACGTGTGGCAGTTTCATGTGTAGAGTAGTCTAGGATAGCGTGTACGTGCCTGTAAGCTTAAAATCGTTGGGGTTGGCTCCATGCTTTTTTTATTAAAATAATCTTGTGGCCCTACCTGTCATCCTGGTGATTCTAGTTTGCACGCTCATCTGGTCAAGACAGGAATATATATTTTAATTTGTGATGGGGTAAATGTTAGAGGTTGCAGCAAATGGAGTATTGTACACTGCGGGTCTTTCAGCCAAGTTTAGAGGCAACCATGTGGGGCCAGTGCTATAATGTGTCGTGTCAACTCGTACAACGAGGAGAAGCTTGATTTTACTACTACACACCTTCTCCCTCGCCCATGCGCGCGGTGGCTATCCCTCCCACACGCGGTGGACAGACATGCAGC
The DNA here is from genome assembly GCA_021605205.1 of Aegilops longissima. Taxonomy (NCBI): domain Eukaryota; kingdom Viridiplantae; phylum Streptophyta; class Magnoliopsida; order Poales; family Poaceae; genus Aegilops; species Aegilops longissima. The sequence continues at coordinate 308,442,012 of CM038677.1, forward strand.
AGTGGATTCGATACTACTGTAGAAGCAGCAGCAGTAACATCATTGTTCATCTTCTTGAAGAGGCGAAGAGCCAAGCGCAGCCCGAACGTGGCAGTTGCGAACACTCGCGTGGCAGTCTTTGTGTAGGGGTGGGGTGTGGTGCGGAGCCTTGGAGCACGCATATAACCAGGCTCTTGCATGAGACAAAGTTGCTATTTCAGCCCACTATTGTAGTACTAGTACTTGCTAGTATAGCCCTGTAAACCAGAAAGGAGTATTTGCCTTTCTAGAGATTTCACCGCGTGCAGTACTGGCTGAAATCTCAAATCTCATTAACCAAGGCATTTTGTGATTGGAGAAATGATCTCATACTTTACAAAACTACCCTAATTAAACTCATGCATTAATTACATATTTCTCTTGTTTTCCTCTCCTCCTTGGTCGCGGTTCACAATATTGAGCACTCCTATATGACTAGCCGCCCTTTCTACATGCGGAACATCAAAGCATTCGGGCCCGTGTGCCATCCACCAAATCACAGTGAGGTGCTACAGTCGAGACTCACCGGTCACCCCGGTGTGGCCATCATGACCCGTCATATCACAAAACCCACCTTTACCAGCAGTGGTAAAGTGGCCTCGAAGTGGCCTCGAAGTCGGATCGACGAAGCAACCATCATTTCACCGAACGCCGTTGAAGCCCTTTCTCCCCTTTCTTGAAGAAAACCTCACTCCAGGCTACTCACTTCTGCCATTTTTCTTCTGTACCGACGAAGGAAAGGTGGGCGAATCAGTGATGCTTCTATTCTTTCATTCCAAGAATCTTCTTTTTGCGAAGCACCGACTGATTCTCACAGCCTGTTCTTTTCCCATTTTCATTGCGATTGTGGTTTCCTTTCATTGTTTTTTGTTTGTCAGTTCATTGATGGATCCTGGAGCACTAGCCAAAGAGTTGCTGGCGGATAACCCACTGGAGACAGCGATCTCCAGGAAGCGAGCACCGACCAACAAGTTGACCATGTTGACGGGCCAACCCATGGAGACGAAGAACTCCAGGAAACAAGCACGGGCCAAAGAGTTGACGACGTTGGCGGACGAACTCCTCAAAGAAAGTTGGAAAAACAGCAAGGGCCCCACCGTGCCTATCCCAAAAACTCTAGTGGCCACCTATGCGAGGCTCAAGGCTGAGTTTGAGGAGATAGTCGCCATTGAGAAGCAGTATTCCCCTGGCAAGGTGATGGCCCCCATCGAGGACGAGGAGATGGCCCCCGGAGGGATGGGATCCCCCGGTGAGCTGCACAAGATAAAAAATAATGGCTTACCATAGTTGTGGTTTTTCATTATTTACAATGTGGTTGCTAATATGTTAGGGTTGTGCAGGTGCCGGTGGACGTCCTTGATGATTCCGATGCCGCGGCCCATCCTGTGGAAAACGCCCCAGAGATCGTTTTTGATGTCGAGGTCCGTCCTGTTGACATCGCCCCGGAGATCGATTCCGATACCGATGTCCATCCTGTGGACAACGCCCCCGAGATCGATTCTGATGTCGCGGTCAGTCCTGTGGACATCACCCCAGAGATCGATTCCCGTGCCGCTGTCCGTGCTGTGGTCATTGCCCGAGAGATCAATGACAAGAAATAGTTGGTCGCCCTAATCCTTTAGGGTAATTTGCATTGCCCTGTGTTTAATTACCAGAATGATGCGTGCTATCAAACCATCTTAGGGCTAGTGCACTGTCTCGTCTGGGTGGTACTTGTTTCTTTTGTTTGATAGTGAATCATGCGAACCCTCTTTGAGTTATGGAAATAGATGTATCCTCACCAGCTTTTGATGTAATATATCGCATGCTTAGATGTAAGTTCGAACTGTTTATCATATCAGTAGGGCTTGTTTGATGATTCTTGGTGTTAGTAGGCTAGCTACTGTGCCAACTATAGTACTTGCAAAACACTCACCGAAGAGAAACGTTGGGGCTGAAGAGCTTGTGGTACGCTTATCCGTCGTTGATCGGCCAATAGCCCAAGCTCCTAAAATTGTAGGCTTAGCGATCGATCAGACAATAGTCGACACAGATACATTCAGGCTTCATTTGGTTCATAGGGTAGGAAAATCATAGCAAAAGTACAGAGACGTACAACACAAAATCATAGCAGTACAGTGACGTACTCCCTCCGTTCCAAAATATTCCCTCCGTTCCTAAATATAAGTCTTTTTTAGTGATTTCACTACGGACTACATACGGAGCAAAATTAGTGAATCTACACTCTAAAATATGTCTATATACATCCGTATGTAGTTTGTAGTGGAATCTCTAAAAAGACTTACATTTAGGAACAGAGGGAGTAGATGACTCAAATTTGTACTACTATATTTGAAACAGAGGGAGTACAGATCCTAGGTGGGATAGTTTGGCCTAGCGGGTTTCAGTGATATGAAGTGGTACAGTGTCATCCAATCTTCACGTGTGGTAGTAGTATTGCTGGTACAATAAGTTTTCTTGAAGAAGCAGAATTCAATGAAGTCATGATGGTTCCTTCGTCCGACCAACTTACAACGCGTAAGGTTGGGCCTGCGCTACGACCGGAGTGGACCAGGATAATTTTGTGCATGGCAGGTGGACCAGGATGGTCGGCGTCCCACATGTCGGAGAATGGAAAGTATTCTTTTCTGATATAGAGGACGAGCAACGAGTATTCATTGTGTATTTTTGATGAAAGCTATTGTATCCACTGTGACAATGGAGGAGTGTGAAACACGGCAGCCCAGTGAACTTGGCATGTGCACCACTCCCTCCTTCCTCATGTAATACTACCATAGTGTTGACTATAAGGTTGGCTATAAAGGTCACAACTTTTTCTCACTTTCTCTCTATCTATTTCCTCTCAAATGTTTTTTACCTTTCTTTTTTTAGACACAATTGTTTTTATGCCTCTTTTTTTAGAATTAGTTTCTTTATACCTAGGAGCACGTGTAGAGACGGGCTCTTGCAGAGCCCCCTCCTTGACTTTGTCAATGCCTCTCTCTCCTCCACATAAGCGGGCTTATAGGCCAGTATTTTACTGGTACTACTTGTTATCAATGCGGCAGTCAAGGCCCGAGGGGAGGGCTTGAAGCGGTCCGGACTCCCGCATGGCCCACCTCACATTATCACCATATATTTCTTGGAGTCCATGCGCGGCAGGTGGGCGATCTCTTCTCCCTCCCCCGTCTCTCTCTTCTCAGCCGACGCCCGCCGAGCGATTAGATTTCGGCTATCGACGGTTTATTCAATTGCAGTCCCACATGTCAGTGAAATTGCACGACAACGCGTGTCCCTTCTGGTGAGCGGCGTGCGAGATGGACTGTCGAGGGTGCGATGCGTACGAGTCGTAAGTGTGCTACCTTTTCTTTTGAACTTGCAAAGCAAAACATTTTCGTGTGATCGACCGATAGAAATCCAGAACAAAATGACGAGGGCGGTGCTTTCCCGCGCGTTAGGCGGGCTAGTTTGAGTGAGATGACGTGCTACAGTGCCGTCCACTTGCTCCATTTTTATGTAAGCAAGAGTTTACACTCTTACGTGGGAGGAGTGCGAAACACGGCGGATCTGATTTTAATCGAGGGATAATTGTTCCCTGCCAAATAATGGAGCACTATTAATCTCCAGCGCTGGCCCACAAATTTACACCAGCATCTGTCCGAGGACATGATGGATGCCATCCAATGCTGCCCGCATACCTTTCGACAACTATATGAACTAAACGAACGAAATTCGTGCAAACAAAGAAAATTTGAAATTAACCGGATGAAATTCATTACATTTCGAAAACTTTTCCTACAAATTGGATGAAATTCACTACATATTTTGCACAAACCGTACTAAAACCTACTGTAAACCTAATGTAAACAATCGCCGGCGCCGACCACCATGTCCGGCCATGAACCCGAGGAAGCCGACCATTGGCTTTGCCTCCTCCTCATCCGCCTCGAAAACCTCCTCCTCCGGAGCACAAGGCTCTGAAGATTTCCGCCTCCATGTCGCCGTCAAGCGGCTAATCGGCCGCTGATGTTTATCCCACCAAGCTTTGCGTCGACTAAGTGGAGCAGCGACGGCCTTCCTGGGACCAGAGCAGCGGCGACCTACCGTGTACTACTCTTCCTCGCTGCCGGCTATGCCCGCGCACGCGCGGCGGCTTCGTGGTAGTGGCGGCGGAGGGCGGCTGGGGGGGAGCCAGCGATCTCCTTCATCTGCTCCTGCGATAGTATGTCTAAGAGAGCTTTGGAGCGCGCCCGGAGCGGAGCCGCCGATGTCCTTCGTCTGCTCCTGCGACAGTACGTCCAAGAGAGCTTTGGAGCGCAAGGAGGCCATGGTTGGAGTGGTGCCGACAGAAGGAAGGGACCAGAGGAGAATGAGTGTGGGTCTTTGGATATGGCTGGGAGGTGGGGCTCAAGTTATTATAGTGGGCGAATGGCAATGAGCCGCGGCAGACGGATGGACGGCTGGCACCGGAGTAGGTTCGTCGGGCATGAATGCGGACGCTGCTTCAGTGACTTAACTGCAGGTGCGTTGGGTCACTGACATGTGGGCCCAACGGGCATATGGCCCGCATGTCAGTGACACACCAACTGCACCTGCAGTTAAGTCCGGTGAATGCAGCATTGACGTTCTGGAGAGACGGTGAGCGTTTCAGGCGGGAAGCGCACGCTAGCGATGGAAAGGGTTTTGGTAGGCCAGGGCAGTCAGACGCTGGCGTGGTGGTAAAATTTTAACTCATGGATGACGAGCATTTGAAGTGTATGCGGCACGTGGTGACAACCAGGCGTCCATGCAACCGGTCTTGTCGCCAGCTAGCCTTTGACGACCACCATTAGACACCACACAACCATGTTACGAATAATGGACGAATTGATCAGGCACACACTCGTGTGCAGTGGCACTATGATCGGTCGCTCGCGATAGTACATACTCCTTACCATAATACCCTCTCTAGCTAGGCTGTTTTATATATTGTCGTTGTGATGGACGATATACATGAGCAAGGCGATGAGTCCCGAGTATGACCGTTGGTGTTGAGCCAGGTGAATACATGCTCGGCGTTCGCAGAGGCCTCCATCAAACGTCTAAACAGTAATGTCAGACACCGCCGGGGTGTGGAGTGACGGGCTCACTCTTTGCGTTGCACCATGAGCAGGAGTTTGATTGAGAGGGCGACGTGCATGCATTAGCATGGTTGGACAGCGTGAGGTGAGTGTCTGCACGCGTACATGCTACTTGCCTCTATGGACAGTGTGTGCTAATGTGTGCATCATGTATAATATAATGATCAAAGTGATCTATCAACACAAGTTCGATGACCGCCAATGCATTTTACTCGGTAATATATGACCAGGATTGAAGGGGAATCCAAATTTCCTTCTTCTGTCCTTCAGCTCTTGACAAACCAATGCACTACTAGCAAGAGGCCAATGCGTTGCATGGAACATCAAGATGCATTTATACGAGCTGTTTACCTCGTGGGAGATGAAGATGAACGAGGGAAGTCCTTATCTGCAAATGTGGAGAGGGGTGCGGGTATCTTTTTGCAAAATTGTCATAGTTTGCTTTCGATCCGTCAGATATAGATCGAACGGTCTATATTGCAGGATGGCAGGCACACCATCATCACAAACTCGGTTTTTTATAAGAGTAGAGATACGATTGTTCGGCCACTCCACCCCAGAGCTCTCGCCAAGCGTCGTTCATGCCACCGCGCCGCACACTGATGTGTACTACGCAACCTTCTCCTTGTAGACGTTGTTGGGCCTCCAGGTGCATAGGTTTGTAGGACAGTAGCAAATTTCCCTCAAGTGGATGACCTAAGGTTTATCAATCCGCGGGAGGCGTAGGATGAAGATGGTCTCCCTCAAGCAACCCTGCAACCAAATAACAAAGAGTCTCTTGTGTCCCCAACACACCCAATACAATTGTAAATTGTATAGGTGCACTAGTTCGGCGAAGAGATGGTGATACAAGTGCAATATGGATGGTAGATAAAGGTTTTTGTAATCTGAAAATATAAAAACAGCAAGGTAACAAGTGGTAAAAGTGAGCGTAAACGGTATTGCAATGCTAGGAAACAAGGCCTAGGATTCATACTTTCACTAGTGCAAGTTCTCTCAACAATAATAACATAATTGGATCATATAACTATCCCTCAACATGCAACAAAGAGTCACTCCAAAGTTACTAATAGTGGAGAACAAACGAAGAGATTATGCTAGGGTACGAAACCACCTCAAAGTTATTCTTTCCAATCAATCCGTTGGGCCATTCCTATAAGTGTCACAAAAAGCCCTAGAGTTCATACTAGAATAACACCTTAAGACACAAATCAACCAAAACCCTAATGTCACCTCAAGTATCCATGGGTATGATTATACGATATGCATCACACAATCTCAGATTCATCTATTCAACCAACACATAGGACCTCAAAGAGTGCCCCAAAGTTTCTACCGGAGAATTACGATGAAAACGTGTGCCAACCCCTATGCATAGGTTCATGGGCGGAACCCGCAAGTTGATCACCAAAACAGACATCAAGTGAATCACGTGATATCCCATTGACACCATAGATACGCACGGCAAGACATACATCAAGTGTTCTCAAATCTTTAAAGACTCAATTCGATAAGATAACTTCAAAGAGAAAACTCAATCCATTACAAGAGAGTAGAGGGGGAGAAGCAACATAAGATCCAACTATAATAGCAAAGCTCGCGATACATCAAGATCGTGCCAAATCAAGAACATGAGAGAGAGAGAGAGATCAAACACATAGCTACTGGTACATACCCTCAACCCCGAGGATGAACTACTCCCTCCTCGTCATGGAGAGCGCCGGGATGATGAAGATGGCCACCGGTGAGGGTTCCCCCCCGGCAGGTGCCTAACAGGTCCCGATTGGTTTTCGGTGGCTACAGAGGCTTGTAGCGCGAAACTCCCGATCTATTCTCGTCTTCGGAAGTTTTAGGGTACGTGGGTATATATGGGTGCAAGAAGTACGTCGGTGAACCTCCGGGGTGTCCACGAGGCAGGGGGCGCGCCCTAGGGGGGTGGGCGCGCCCCCACCCTCGTGGGCAGCCCGGGACTCCCCTAACATGCACTCCAAGTTTTTCCGGTAGCTTTCCTTCCAAAAATAACTTCTCCAGTTGGTTTCATTCCGTTTCGACTCCGTTTGATATTCCTTTTCTTCAAAACACTGAAATAGGCAAAAAAACAGCAATTCTGGGCTGGGCCTCAGGTTGATAGGTTAGTCCCAAAAGTAATATAGAAGTGGAAAATAAAGCCCAATATGGTCCAAAATAGTAGATAATATAGCACGGAGAAATAAAAAATTATAGATACATTGGAGACGTATCAGGCATCCCCAAGCTTCATTCCTGCTCGTCCTCGAGTAGGTAAATGATAAAAAAGATAATTTTTGATGTGGAATGCTAGTTGGCATAATTTCAATGTAATTCTTTTTAATTGTGGTATGAATATTCAGATCCGAAAGATTCAAGATAAAAGTTTAATATTGACATAAAAATAATAATACTTCAAGCATACTAACAAAGCAATCATGTCTTCTCAAAATAACATGGCCAAAGGAAGTTATCCCTACAAAATCATATAGTCTAGCTATGCTCCATCTTGATCACACAAAATATTCAAATCATGCACAACCCCGATGACAAGCCAAGCAATTGTTTCATACTTTTGATGTTCTCAAACTTTTTCAATCTTCACGCAATACATGAGCGTGAGCCATGGACATAGCACTATATGTGGAATAGAATGGTGGTTGTGGAGAAGATAAAAAGATGGGAAGATAGTCTCACATCAACTAGGCATATCAACACGCTAAGGAGATGCCCATTAATAGATATCAATGTGAGTGAGTAGGTCTTGCCTTGCAACGGATGCACTAGAGCTATAAGTGTATGAAAGCTCAAAAAGAAACTAAGTGGGTGTGCATCCAACTCGCTTGCTCACGAAGACCTAGGGCATTTTGAGGAAACCCATCATTGGAATATACAAGCCAAGTTCTATAATGAAATATTCCCACTAGTATATGAAATTGACAACATAGGAGACTCTCTATCATGAAGATCATGGTGCTACTTTGAAGCACAAGTGTGGTAAAAGGATAGTAGCATTGTCCCTTCTCTCTTTTCTCCCATTTTTTTTTATTTTTTATTTTTTTATTTGGGCCTTTCTCTTTTTTTATGGCCTCTTTTTTTTTCTTTTTTTTTCATCCAGAGTCTCATCCCGACTTGTGGGGGAATCATAGTCTCCATCATCCTTTCCTCACTGGGACAATGCTATAATAATGATGATCATCACACTTTTATTTACTTACAACTCAAGAATTACAACTAGATACTTAGAACAAAATATGACTCTATGTGAATGCCTCTGGCGGTGTACCGGGATGTGCAATGACTCAAGAGTGACATGTATGAAAGAATTATGAATGGTGGCTTTGTCACAAATACGATGTCAACTACATGATCATGCTAGCAATATGACAATGATGGAGCGTGTCATAATAAACAGAAGGGTGGAAAGTTGCATTGAAATATATCTTGGAATGGCTATGGAAATGCCATGATAGGTAGGTATGGTGGCTGTTTTGAGGAAGGTATACCGTGGGTGTATGATACCGGCGAAAGGTGCGCGGTATTAGAGAGGCTAGCAATGGTGGAAGGAAGAAGGGTGCACATAATCCATGGACTCAACATTAATCATAAAGAACTCATATACTTATTGCAAAAATCTACAACTTATCAAAGCAAAGTATTACGCTCATGCTCCTAGGGGGATAGATTGGTAGGAAAAGACCATCGCTCGTCCCCGACCACCACTCATAAGGAAGACAATCAATAAATAAATTATGCTCCGACTTCATCACATAACGGTTCACCATACGTGCATGCTATTGGAATCACAAACTTTAACACAAGTATTTCTCAAATTCACAATTACTCAACTAGCATGACTCTAATATCACCATCTTCATATCTCAAAACAATTATCAAGCATCAAACTTTTCTTAGTATTCAACGCACTCAAAAGAATTCTTACAAATCTTGTATGCTTAGCATATTAGGGTTATTTAAGAAAATTACCATGCTATTTAAGACTCTCAAAATAATCTAAGTGAAGCATGAGATATCAATAGTTTCTATAAAACAAATCCTCCACCGTGCTCTAAAAGATATAAGTGAAGCACTAGAGCAAATGACAAACTACTCCGAAAGATATAAGTGAAGATCAATGAGTAGTCGAATAATTATGCAACTATGTGAAGACTCTCCCATTTAATAATTTCAGATCTTAGTATTTTATTCAAACAGCAAGAAAATCTAAATAAAACAAAATTTCAAGGATAGCACACATCATGTGAAGAAGCAAAAACTTAGGATCAACCGATACTAACCGATAGTTGTCGAAGAAGAAAGGTGGGATGCCTACCGGGGCATCCCCAAGCTTAGATGCTTGAGACTTCTTGAAATATTATCTTGGGGTGCCTTGGGCATCCCCAAGCTTGAACTTTTGCGTCTCCTTAATTCCTTTCATATCACGGTTTCCTAAATCTCGAAAGCTTCATCCACACCAAACTCAACAAGAACTCGTGAGATAAGTTAGTATAAACCAATGCAAAAAACTTATCATACTATACTGTACCAAATCACTAAAATTATTATTCAACATTGCATACTAAATGCCTCTGCATATTTAATAGTCCTATCTTCAAATAGAATCATTAAACAAGCAAACATATGCAAACAATGCAAACATAACAGCAATCTACCAAAACAATACAATCAGTAAAGAATGCAAGATTCATCATACTTCCCTAACTCCAAAAATTATGAAAGAAAATTACCACTGTAGTAAATTTATCAGAGCTTCTTATGCAAAAGGTTTCAACATTTTATCACATTCTGACTTTTCTAGGGAATTTTTGCAACAGCGGTAAACTTTCTGTTTCCAAAAAGCAACATGTATACTTGCAAAATAAGCATGGTAAAAGCTATCCTTGACATTTTTATTGAAACTAGAGATGCAAAAAATTATTCTAAATAACATCAAGCAAAACAAAATAAAATAACATGACGCTCCAAGCAAAACACATATTATGTGGTGAATAAAAATATAGCTCCAAGTAAAGTTACCGATGAACGAAGACGAAAGAGGGGTGCCTTCCGGTCATCCCCAAGCTTAGACTCTTGGTTATCCTTGAATATTATCTTGGGGTGCCTTGGGAATCCCCAAGCTTAGGCTCTTGCCACTCCTTATTCCATAGTCCATCGAATCTTTACCCAAAACTTGAAAACTTCACAACACAAAACTCAACACAAAACTCGTAAGCTCCGTTAGCGAAAGAAAACAAAACACCACTTAATGGTACTGTAATGAACTCATTCTTTATTTTTATTGGTGTTAAACATACTGTATTCCAACTTCTCTATGGTTTATAAACTATTTTACTAGCCATAGATTCATCAAAATAAGCAAACAACACACGAAAAACAGAATCTGTCAAAAACAGAACAGTCTGTAGTAATATGTCTCAAACGTATACTTTTGGAACACAAAAAATTCTAAAATAAATTGGTGGACCTGAGGAATTTGTATAGTAATCATCTGAAAAATGAATCAACTAAATATCACTCTCTAGTAAAACGTTTTAGCTAATCTCGTGAGCACTAAAGTTTCTGTTTTTTACAGCATGATCATAAAGACTTCACCCAAGTCTTCCCAAAGGTTCTACTTGGCACAAACACTAATTAAAACATAAAACCACATCTAAACACAAGCTAGATGGATTATTTATTCCTAAACAGAACCAAAAAGTAAGAAGCTAAAATAAAATTGGGTTGCCTCCCAACAAGCACTATCATTTAACGCCCCGAGCTAGGCATGGTGATTTCAATGATGCTCACATAAAAGATAAGAATTGAAACATAAAGGCATCATGAAGAATATGACTAGCACATTTAAGTCTGACCCACTTCCTATGCATAGGGATTTTGTGAGCAAACAACTTATGGAAACAATAATCAACTAGCGTAGCAAGGTAAAACAAGCATAACTTCAAAACTTTAAGCATATGGAGAGGAAACTTGATATTATTGCAATTCCTACAAGCATATATTACTCCCTCATAATAATTTTCAGTAGTATCATGAATGAATTCAACAATATAACCGGCACCTAAAACATTCTTTTCATGATCTACAAGCATAGAAGATTTACTACTCTCCACATAAGCAAAATTCTTCTCATTCGGAATAGTAGTGGGAGAAAACTCAACAAAACAACTATCATGTGATTGAAAATTAAGATCAAGATGACAAGTTTCATTGTTATAATTATTCTTTAAAGCATACGTGTCATCATAATAATCATCATAGATAGGAGACATGCTTTCATCATAGTAAATTTGCTCATCAAAGCTTGGGGGACAAAAAATATCATCTTCATCAAAGATAGCTTCCCCAAGCTTGTGGCTTTGCATATCATTAGCATCATGGATATTCAGGGAATTCATACTAACAACATTGCAATAATGATCATCATTCAAAGATTTAGTGCCAAACATTTTATAGCATTCTTCTTCTAACACTTTGGCACAATTTTCCTTTCTATCATACTGACGAAAGATATTAAAAAGATGAAGCGTACGAGACAAACTCAATTTCATTTTTTTCTAGTTTTATTTTTTAAACTAAACTAGTGCTAAAACAAGAAACAAAAAGATTTGATTGCAAGATCTAAAGATATACCTTCAAGCACTCACCTCCCTGGCAACGGCGCCAGAAAAGAGCTTAGTTGACAGGGTGTGAGTGCCGCTTACCTAGCCTCCCCGGCAACGACGCCAGAAAAGAGCTTGATGTCTACTACGCAATCTTCTCCTTGTAGACGTTGTTGGGCCTCCAAGTGCATAGGTTTGTAGGACAGTAGCAAATTTCCATCAAGTGGATGACCTAAGGTCTATCAATCTGTGGGAGGCGTAGGATGAAGATGGTCTCTCTCAAGCAACCCTGCAACCAAATAACAAAGAGTCTCTTGTGTCCCCAACACACCCAATACAATTGTAAATTGTATAGGGTCACTAGTTCGGCGAAGAGATGGTTATACAAGTGCAATATGGATGGTAGATAAAGGTTTTTGTAATCTGAAAATATAAAAACAGCAAGGTAACAAGTGGTAAAAGTGAGCGTAAACGGTATTGCAATGCTAGGAAACAAGGCCTAGGGTTCATACTTTCACTGGTGCAAGTTCTCTCAACAATAATAACATACTTGGATCATATAACTATCCCTCAACATGCAACAAAGAGTCACTCCAAAGTCACTAATAGTGGAGAACAAACGAAGAGATTATGGTAGGGTACGAAACCACCTCAAAGTTATTCTTTCCAATCAATCCGTTGGGCTATTCCTATAAGTGTCACAAACAGCCCTAGAGTTCTTACTAGAATAACACCTAAGACACAAATCAACCAAAACCCTAATGTCACCTAGATACTCCAATGTCACCTCAAGTATTCGTGGGTATGATTATACGATATGCATCACACAATCTCAGATTCATCTATTCCACCAACACATAGGACCTCAAAGAGTGCCTCAAAGTTTCTACCGGAAAATCACGATGAAAACGTGTGCCGACCCCTATGCATAGGTTCATGGGCGGAACCCGCAAGTTGATCACCAAAACATACATCAAGTGAATCACGTGATATCCCATTGTCACCACAGATACGCATGACAAGACATACATCAAGTGTTCTCAAATATTTAAAGACTCAATCCGATAAGATAACTTCAAAGGGAAAACTCAATCCATTACAAGAGAGTAGAGGGGGAGAAGCAACATAAGATCCAACTATTATAGCAAAGCTCGCGATACATCAAGATCGTGCCAAATAAAGAACACGAGAGAGAGAGAGATCAAACACATAGCTACTGGTACATACCCTCAGCCCCGAGGGTGAACTACTCCCTCCTTGTCATGGAGAGCGCCGGGATGATGAAGATGGCCATCGGTGAGGGTTCCCCCCGCAGGTGTCTTGAACAGGTCCCGATTGGTTGTTGGTGGCTACAGAGGCTTGCGGCGGCGGAACTCCCGATCTATTCTCGTCTTCGGAAGTTTTAGGGTACGTGGGTATATATGGGTGCAAGAAGTACGTCGGTGGACCTCCGGGGTGTCCACGAGGCAGGGGGCGTGCCCTAGGGGGGTGGGCGCGCCCCCACCCTCGTGGGCAGCCCGGGATTCCCTTGACGTGCACTCCAAGTTTTTCCGGTAGCTTTCCTTCCAAAAATAACTTCTCCAGTTGGTTTCTTTCCGTTTCAACTCCGTTTGATATTCCTTTTCTTCAAAACACTGAAATAGGCAAAAAAACAGCAATTCTGGGCTGGACCTCTTGTTAATAGGTTAGTCCCAAAAGTAATATCAAAGTGGAAAATAAAGCCCAATATGGTCCAAAACAATAGATAATATAGCATGGAGCAATAAAAAATTATAGATACGTTGGAGACGTATCACACACTAACCGGCAAGGAAGCGATGGTATCCCGCCGCGCCGAGTTCCTCGCTGCCCACGACCACACACAAAATGGTAGCGAAGCGATGGCATCCCGCCGTGCCGAGTTCATCACCGCTCGTGACCTCACACCTACGTGGGCGGAATTTGAAGCTGCCAAGGCCGAATGGGCGGTAGAGCAAGAGGCGGCCAAAGCCGCACAGAGGGAGCAGAGAAGAACAATTATTGAAAACTCTAAAGAAGCACCGTGCTGCTATTGGATATACTCTCGATGATCTTAAGGGCATTAGTCCCACTCTATGTAAACATAAAATAAATTTGGAAGAAGATGCCAAACCAGTTCGTGATCATCAACTACGGTTGAATCCTAAGATGAAAGAAGTGGTAAAGAAGGAAATACTAAATCTCCTTGAGGCAGGTATAATTTATCCCGTTGCTGATAGTCAGTGGGTAAGTCCTGTCCATTGTGTCCCTAAGAAAGGAGGTATTACCGTCATTCCTAATGATAAAGATGAATTGGTTCCGCAAAGAATTATTACAGGTTATAGGATGGTAATTGATTTCCGCAAATTAAATAAAGCTACTAAGAAAGATCATTACCCCTTTCCTTTTATCGATCAAATGCTATAAATATTATCCAAACATACACATTTTTGCTTTCTAGATGGTTATTCTGGTTTCTCTCAAATACATGTGTCAGCCAATGATCAATCAAAAACTAATTTACTTGCCCTTTTGGTACTTTTGCTTATAGAAGTATGCCTTTTGATTTATGTAATGCACCTGCTACCTTTCAAAGATGCATGATGGCTATATTCTCTGACTTCTGTAAAAAGATTTGTGAGGTTTTCATGGACGATTTTTCCGTCTATGGATCCTCTTTTGATGATTGCTTGAGCAACCTTGATCGAGTTTTGCAGAGATGTGAAGAAACTAATATTGTCTTGAATTGGGAAAAGTGCCACTTTATGGTTAATGAAGGTATTTTCTTGGGGCATAAAGTTTCTGAAAGAGGTATTGAGGTTGATAAAGCCAAGGTTGATGCTATTGGAAATATGCCGTGTCCCAAGGACATCAAAGGTATAAGAAGTTTCCTTGGTCACGCCGGATTTTATAGGAGGTTCATTAAGGACTTTTCAAAAATTTCTCGGCCTCTGACTAATTTATTACAAAAAGATATACCATTTGTATTTGATGATGGTTGTGTAGAAGCATTTGAAATACTTAAGAAAGCATTGATCTCTGCACCTATTGTTCAGCCACCTGATTGGAATTTACCCTTTGAAATTATGTGTGATTCTAGTGATTATGCTGTAGGTGTCGTTCTAGGGCAAAGAGTTGATAAGAAATTAAATGTTATTCAATATGCTAGTAAAACTCTAGACAATGCTCATAAAAATTATGCTACTACTGAAAAAGAATTCTTAGCAGCTGTATTTGCTTGTGATAAGTTCAGACCTTATATTGTTGATTCTAAAGTGACTATTCACACAGATCATGCTGCTATTAAATATCTTATGGAAAAGAAAGATGTTAAACCAAGACTTATTAGATGGGTTCTCTTGCTACAAGAATTTGATTTGCATATTGTTGATAGAAAGGGAGCTGAGAACCCCGTGGCAGACAACTTGTCTAGGTTAGAAAATGTTCTTGATGACCCACTACCTATTGATGATAGCTTTCCTGATGAGCGATTAAATGTCATAAGTACTTCTCGTACTGCTCCATGGTATGCTGATTATGCTAATTATATTGTGGCTAAATTTATACCACCTAGTTTCACATACCAGCAAAAGAAAAAGATTTTCTATGATTTGAGACATTACTTTTGGGATGACCCACATCTTTATAAAGAAGGAGTAAATGGTGTTATTAGACGTTGTGTACCTGAGCATGAACAGGAACAGATCCTACGCAAGTGTCACTCCGAAGCTTATGGAGGACACCACGTTGGAGATAGAACTGCACATAAGGTATTGCAATCCGGTTTTTATTGGCCTACTCTCTTCAAGGATGCCCGTAAGTTTGTCTTATCTTGTGATGAATGTCAAAGAATTGGTAATATTAGTAGACGTCAAGAAATGCCTATGAACTATTCACTTGTTATTGAACCATTTGATGTTTGGGGCTTTGATTATATGGGACCTTTTCCTGACTCTAATGGTTACACACATATTTTAGTTGTTGTTGATTACGTTACTAAGTGGGTAGAAGCTATTCCAACAAGTAGTGCTGATCATAAGACCTCTATTAAGATGCTTAAAGAAGTTATTTTTCCGAGGTTTGGAGTCCCTAGATATTTAATGACTGATGGTGGTTCACATTTTATTCATGGTGCTTTCCGTAAAATGCTTGCTAAGTATGATGTTAATCATAGAATTGCATCTCCTTATCACCCATAGTCTAGTGCTCAAGTAGAATTGAGTAATAGAGAGCTCAAATTAATTTTGCAAAAGACTGTCAATAGGTCTAGAAAGAATTGGTCCAAGAAACTTGATGATGCATTATGGGCCTACAGAACTGCATATAAAAATCCTATGGGTATGTCTCCGTATAAAATGGTTTATGGAAAAGCATGCCACTTACCTCTTGAACTAGAACATAAGGCTTATTGGGCTATTCAAGAGCTC
Source organism: Aegilops longissima (assembly GCA_021605205.1). Lineage (NCBI taxonomy): Eukaryota > Viridiplantae > Streptophyta > Magnoliopsida > Poales > Poaceae > Aegilops > Aegilops longissima. Next base: position 308,458,179 of record CM038677.1, read on the forward strand.
AACTATGATTTCAAACTTGCCGGTGACAAGAGGTTATTTGATATTAGCTCACTTGATGAATGGAGAACCCAAGCTTATGAAAATGCCAAATGTTTTAAAGAAAAAGTTAAAAGATGGCATGACAAAAGGATACAAAAGCGTGAGTTTAATGTAGGTGATTATGTATTACTATACAACTCTCGTTTAAGATTTTTTGCAGGAAAACTTCTCTCTAAATGGGAAGGCCCTTACGTTATAGAGGAGGTCTATCGTTCCGGTGTCATAAAAATCAACAACTTTGAAGGCACAAATCCGAAGGTGGCGAACGGTCAAAGAATTAAACACTATATCTCAGGTAATCCCATAAATGTTGAAACCAATGTTATTGAAACCGTAACCCTGGAGGAATACATAAGGGACACTTTTTAGAACGTTTCAGACTCCGAAAAGGAATAGGTATGTGGTACGGTAAGTACACCGACTCCAAAACAATTTTTATGGCAATATTTGTCCGTTTTGGAATATTTAGAAAAATAGAAAAATAAGAAGCAGTCCGGGAAGGACACGAGGGCTCCACGAGGGTGGAGGGCGCGCCCCCTACCTGGTGGGCACCTCGTGTGCTCTCCGGACTCGGTTTTCTTGCACGATACATATTTTGGTCGGTAAAAATTCATTATATAATCCCCCGAAGGTTTTGACCCCTGTATCACGCAAATATCCTATGTTCTGGTTTCGAGCTGTTTTTCTGACAGATCTAGATTATCATGACGTCTCCAAGTGCCCCCAAGGACAAGTTCTTCGAGAAGGTCATCAACCCTTACCTCGCGGAGGTGCTGCGACACCCTCAAACCATTGAGATGCGTGATGGGTTGCTGCACATCCGCGATGTTGAGGGACCGAAGGGGACCGGAAGCGTGGAGACGAGGCTCGAAGCAATGGAGCAACAAGTTTTCAAGTGCCAAGGGATGGTGGAACGTGGACTCAACTCCAACCACATGATGATCGCGGAGTTCACCAACAACCACAAGCTGGATGCCAACAACATCGGGGAGACCATCTTCAAGCTTCACGAGAAGATCGAGCACCTTCAAGCCCAAATCTATGACCTGCAAAACCAAAACTGTGAGTATGAATATAGATTCAAAAGGATGAGTTTGGCTGCAGATTTGAGGATCCCGGAGACTCGATCATCCTTCTATGATGGTGAGCCTATGCCTTGGAAGATGGACGACAAGCCCGCATCATCAACAACTCCACCTTCTTCACCAGCAAAGGAGACATAATCTCATGGGTTTGGGCACTCCCCTTGGCAACTGCCAAGCTTGGGGGAGGTGCCCCGGTATCGTATCACCATCACACTCCTATCTTTACCATTTTTCTTAGTTCGATCCTATTAGTAGTATCTTCATCTAGTATAATAAAGTTTATGGCATGATTTAGTTTGGAGCTTTGCTTTATGATCTCTCTATGTAATCGAGTCCATGAGCTATATATAATAAAGATTAGTGTTGGGTCAAGGGCTTGATTATTTTGCCATTATCTTGAGTGAATAAAAGAAAAGAAAAGAAGAATAAAAAGAAATAAAGAGATCAATTGATCTTATTGAGAGTAATGACTTCACATAGAAATAGTATGATGATTAAAAATTGTTGAGAGTTGGCAAACATAGCTTTGGTCATCGTTGCAATTAATAGGAAGTAATAAAGAAAGAGAGGTTTCACATATAAATATACTATCTTGGACATCTTTTACGATTGGGAGCACTCATTAAAATATGACATGCTAAAGAGTTGATGTTGGACAAGGAAGAAAATGTAATGGGTTATGTTTTCTTATATCTGAGATAAAGTATATTGTCATGGATCATCCAACATGTTGAGCTTTCCTTTCCCCCTCATGCTAGCCAAATTCTTTGCACCAAGTAGAGATACTACTTGTGCTTCCAAAAACCCTTAAACCAGTTTTGCCATGAGAGTCCACCATATCTACCTATGGATTGAGTAAGATCCTTCAAGTAAGTTGTCATCGGTGCAAGCAATAAAAATTGCTCTATAAATATGTATGATTGATTGGTGTGGAGGAAATAAGCTTTATACGATCTTGTGATGTGGAAGACATAAAAGCGACGGACTGCATAATAAAGGTTCATATCACAAGTGGCAATATAAAGTGATGTTCTTTCGCATTGAGATTTTATGCATCCAACCATAAAAACGCATGGCAACCTCTGCTTCCCTCTGCAAAGGGCCTATCTTTTATTATTATCTTCTACCTTATGCAAGAGTCATGGTGATCTTCACCTGTCCTTTTTATATTTTATCCTTTGGCAAGAACAGGGTGTTGGAAAGATCCTGATAGATATATCTAATTGGATGTAAGTCAGCATGAGTTATTATTGTTGACATTACCCTTGAGGTAAAAGGTTGGGAGGTGAAACTATAAGCCCCTATCTTTCTCTGTGTCCGATTAAAACTCCATAACCACAAGTATTGCGTGAGTGTTAGCAATTATGAAAGACTAAATGATAGTTGAGTATGTGGACTTGCTAGAAAGCTAAGACGTAGACTCTTTCTGATGTTATGATAAATTGCAATTGCTTCAATGACTGAGATTATAGTTTGTTAGTTCTCAATAAAGTTTCTGATTCATACTTTTGCATTGTTAATAGATTATTACTTGAGCATAAGAAATCATATGACAATATCCATCTATGTTGCTGTTATGAGAATAATCATGATGCCCTCATGTCCGTATTTTATTTTATCGACACCTCTACCTCTAAACATGTGTACATATTTATCGTTATCGGCTTCCGCTTGAGGACAAACGAGGTCTAAGCTTGGGGGAGTTGATACGTCCATTTTGCATCATGCTTTTATATCGATCGTTATTGCATCATGGGCTGTTATTACATGTTATGTCACAATACTTATGCCTATTATCTCTTATTTTACAAGGTTTACATAAGGAGGGAGAATGCCGGCAGCTGGAATTCTCGGCTGGAAAAGGAGCAAATATTAGAAACCTATTCTGCACAACTCCAAAAGTCCTGAAACTCCACGAAAGTTATTTTTGGAAATAATAAAAAATACTGAGCGGAAGAAATACGTCAGGGGGGCCACCACCTGTCCACGAGGGTGGGGGGCGCGTCCCCCTGCCTCGTGGGCCCCCTGTTGGCTCTCCGGTGGCCATCTTCTGTTATATGAAGTCTTTCGTCGAGGAAAAAATCATAAGAAACCTTTCGGGACGAGACTCCGCCTCCACGAGGCGGAACCTTGGTGGAACCAATCTAGGGCTCTGGCGGAGCTATTCTGCCGGGGACACTTCCCTCCGGCAGGGGGAAATCATCGCCATCGTCATCACCAACGCTTTGTGAGTAGTTACGTTTGTTCCTGAGGACATGGGAGAAGTCTTGCTATTAGTAGTCATGTGAATTTGGTATTAGTTTGATATTTTGATGAGATGTATGTTGTCTATCCTCTAGTGGTGTTATGTGAACATTGACTACATAACACTTCACCATTATTTGGGCCTAGAGGAAGACATTGGGAAGTAATAAGTAGATGATGGGTTGCTAGAGTGACAGAAGCTTAAACCCTAGTTTATGCGTTGCTTCGTAAGGGGCTGATTTGGATCCATATGTTTCATGCCATGGTTAGGTTTACCTTAATACTTTTGTTGTATTTGCGGATGCTTGCAATAGAGGTTAATCATAAGTGGGATGCTTGTTCAAGTAAGAATAGCACCCAAGCACCGGTCCAGCCACATATCAAATTATCAAAGTACCGAACACGAATCATATGAACGTGATGAAAACTAGCTTGACGATAATTCCCATGTGTCCTCGGGACGCTTTTCTCTATATAAGAGTTTGTCCAGGCTTGTCCTTTGCTACAAACAGGATTGGGCCACCTTGCTGCACTTTACTTACTTTTGTTACTTGTTGCTCGTTACAAATTATCTTATCACAAAACTATCTGTTACCACTTATTTCAGTACTTGCAGAGAATACCTTGCTGAAAACCGCTTATCGTTTCCTTCTGCTCCTCGTTGGGTTCGACACTCTTACTTATCGAAAGGACTACGATAGATCCCCTATACTTGTGGGTCATCACATATGAATGAAAGGAGGCCTCTGCCGGAGTAACTACTGTAGCTAGTAGTACTGCTGGTACATTAGTTTTCTTCAAGAAGCAGAGTTCAACGAAGTCATGATGGTTCCTTCGTCCGAGCAACTTCACAGTGGGAAAGGTTGGGCCTGTGATTTGACGGCTCATTAGTCTTTATTACTATGGCGCGACAACCAGGGCGACTATCCCTTGGAGTTCTGCGTGCATGGCAAGTGGACCAGGATGGTCGACATCCCACATGTTGGTGAACGGAAGTATTCTTTCCGATATCGAGGAGCAAGGAAACCGCGTGGTATAGTATCACTGCTGATTTTTTTTCTTATGAATGCTAGCGTTTCAACTCTTACGACGAAGGAGTGACAAACACGGCACGTGCTGGATGTCCCACACGTCAGCAAAAGGAGCGGGACATGAACAGCGTGGTAGAGCGTCTCCACTTCTTCTACTTCTCGGTCGGAGACCACACGTAGTAGTACTAGTGTTATGAACGATACAAAGTGCGACCCGGAGAGAAAGACACGTCTAGTTGGAAGGTCTCGGGGCATACACGTAAACAAATATAAAACCTAATATGTGCCTCCAATTAATATAATAGTAGTATAGTACTTAGGCACGTACTCCATAACATCACCGTCCATTGCACGTACAACATTTAGTGGTACGTAGTAGAGAAATGCCTATATGCCACGCATGTTCATACTATTTGTGCCTTTCTACTTCACTTACTGCGCTACATTACTCAGGTTCGTACGTCCACTCCTGGGTACATGTCCGTCTCGTAGTTCCAGTCCCACATGTTCTTCATAGATGGAACGATCCATATCATCACAGTTAGTGTGGCTCCCCATGATGGAGACTCATCCAAACTATGGCCAGCCTCGACGCAGAGCAGTTGCGTGCACCGAGAAGCGGTGCTCTCCCGGCCGTCGCGCTGCTTCAAAGCCGGCGCCAGTGAGAGGTCGCCTCCACTCTGGCCGGGCATTAATGCGGCACTGACGCTCCAGGGCGACGCTGACCGTTTCACGCGGGAAGCGCGCGCTGGCAAGGGAGTATTGGTTTTGAACCATTTCAGGTGTAGTACTAGTAGTTTGGAAAACTACTCAATTATTGCACTCAGTTTCCTAAGAATTTGTGGTAAAAAACGTTACTCTAGCCTGCTTCCCTTCTCCTTCCTCTTCAACCGCCCGCGCACCTCCGCGGGAAGCGACCAGTCAACCCTTATATAGGAGTGCTAGCACAAAAAGATGCATGCATGACCACTAAAATTTCCAGATTAAAGCACCGCTCCGGCGGGAGTATGGCGTATGTCGTTACCTTCGGCCGGGCCATGGCTACCGGGCGACGGCGACCAGAGAAGAGGTGGCGAGAGGGGAATGAATGCAACTACTATTTGGGTTCGCCGTCCGGCTTAAATAAATGCGCACCATCACGTGTATCCCCGGGTGCACAAATTGTAACATACGTGTCTGCTTAAGTGGGCGTCACATAACTGGTGTGTGTGTGTCAGATTCTGAGAGACAGAGTGCGTGTGTGCGACTCTACTCTTTGGACATGTACTCAACCTTTTGCATCGGGATATAAGTATAATGGTATGACACTTTAGCTAGTGATTTACGTGGCCATGTTAACGTGGTTGTGTAAAAAAATGTCACTTCCTGCTCGTGATTTGCGTTATATAATTAATAGCAAGATGCTCGTGCATTGCACGGAACATCAATATGCACTTTTTTACAAAACACCTATTGTGATTGACCCATGCAGGAGTAATCCCATGAATAAAAACTAATGACATCTCGATAATTTTATCGGAAAACTGGTATCTCGAGAATTTCATCGAAAAAATGAAAGATGAGAGATAAGGTGAGGAGGAGTGGAGCATGGTGGTGACTGGTGGTCGATCAAGGCGGAGGCATGGGGATGGATTTGCGCGGCAAAGCAGCGCCACCATGCTACATTGTTCCAGAGACTTCCTTCTTTAATTGCTCAGCAATGAGGTTGTGGGAGATAAGGATGTGGAGAGAGGTGCGGGTATCTTTTGTAAAATTATCATAGTTTGCTTTCTACCCGTTAGATATAGATCGGACAGTCTATATTACAAGATGGCAGGCACACCATCGTCACCAACTCAGTTTTTTATAAGAGTAGAGATGATAAGTTTGCTAACTACTAAAGTAAAGTGGAATTTGTCCATGTTATACAAGTAAATTAAGGTAATTGTTTATCATACGGGTAAGGTTGGACGAAGGGTGGTAGGAACAAATGCTCCGCCTAGAGCATGTGTGTGTGAGATGGAGTCTTAGTGTGTGCGCGTGTGTTTGGGGTGGTGGGTGGGTGGGTGGGTGCGTGTGTGTGTGAGACAGAGTCTTAGTGTGTGTGGGGGGGGGGGTGGGTGGGTGGGGGGGGGTGAGTGTGTGTGTGTGGGGGGGGGTGGGTGGGTGCACGCTGTGTGTGTGTGGGGTCCTCGGTGGTGGATGTAATTTAAGTGTGCGTGGCTTCATCACAGAGAGGTGATGTGTATGGCAGAGGCCACCAACGATGGGGTGCGAGAGTGAAAAGGCCCGTAGAGAGGGAAGAGAAGGTTTGTGCGCGTGAGAGGAGTCGTCATCGAGAGAACGCGTTTGTTCAAGAGACACCCAGGAAGACTACTATATATCGATGGTGCATGTAGGCGGGAATTAAACGAAGGGATGGTCTTATTAGTTTCGGGTATATAGGGGAAGAGTGAGAAGGGGGGGTTAGCTAGAAGGAGATTGTTAAGTGTGAGTGTGTGTTTTACCCATCCAGATGGAAGTTATGTGCACACAAGAAGAGAACGATTCGATGTGGCGTTAGGGTTGAGGGTAATTAACTATGTATGGAGACATAGAGACCTTGAACGTGCATGTGCGAGAGGTATACATGTATACGCGGATGTGTGTGTGTGCGCACGCGCATGATCAAGATAAAAGAAAGAAGACATAAGTCATAAGATCAATGACATGGGAGAGACGGATCGGTATGACAATATGCATGCATGTGAGAGTGCAGGGAAGAAGGCCCGACAATTGAGCATGTGTTTTTGTCTTTAAGAGATAGTGGCGTGGCCTGGAGCATGCATCTATGGCGAGAAGAGGGAGTGAGACACAACGATTGTGCAAAAGAGATCAGCCTATAAATGCATGTATGGAGAGACATATATAGTGTGGGTGATAGGAAGCAAGAGTGCGTGCGAGAAAGAAATGTTGATGGAGAAACTACAGATAGATACAGAGATGGAAATGCTAGCTAGAGGGACATCTTCTAGTTTGAGTGTTGGAGATGACCGTCGGGTGGTTCAGAGGGTGAAGTTATGTGTGTGTGACAGAAAGATAAAAAGAGGGCACTTGACTGCATGTAGAGAGGAACATACATAGTGTGCGTGATAGGAAGCAAGAGTGAGGGCGAGAAAGAAGGTTGATGGAGAAACAGATAAATAGAAAGATAAAGATGCTAGCTAGTGTGCGTTAGAGATAGGAGTCGAGTGGATCAGAAGGCTAAGTTATGTGTGTGGGTGTGAGAGAGATGAAGAAAGGGTGCATGTGACTCACATACAAACAAATATCGGAGAGAAATGAGATCCCGAGAGATGGAGTTTTGTGTCTACGAGAGAGAAAGATATTTCACAACGAGAGTGATAGCTAGAGAGACATATGAGGGAACACAAGATATCTATAGGGAGAGAGAGTGTGTGTGAGCGATATACAAGAGAATGGTAGAGAGATATGAGACCCTGGGAGACAGAGTTTGTGTTTGTGTGTGAGAAAGAGATATTTAAGAGGAAGAGTCGTAGCTTCTCATACCTAAGGAGCGAAAGGCATCTCTGTGTGAGAGGGTGTGTGCGAGTGGCAGACATGGGGAATAGTAGAGAGAAATGAGACCCCGGGAGATAAAGTTTGTGTTTGTGTGAGAGAAAGAGATTTCACATGGAGAATCATAGTTAGAGACACATAGCAGGGAGCAAGATATACTTAGAGAGAGATAGAGTGATGGAGGTCGAGGGAGAAAGTACCGTCAGTGTGTTATGAAGATAAAAGATCATTGTCGACATACAGGTAGCATGAGAGATACCCGAGAGACGATGAACGTGTATAGGTCTAAAGAGATACTCCTATATAATTATGAGTGATAGCTATATGAGACGAATATCTAGATTAAAGGGGATTCAAATATTAAAACTGGAGATCACGACATCGATAATATCATAACGCAAATTGGTGTATCAAACATGCATATTCATTTGAATTTGGGGACACGTGTAATGTTATATAGTTTATCAATATTAGTGATCCATATATTCTTTAATTAGAGACAATGCATGGTTTATATGCAATTAATGTCTAAACAGGATTACACTATATGTTGCGTGTGTGAAACACATTATACATGTTTGAGAAGTAAAAAAATAAAAACCCGCATGAAACACACATTAATTGGAGACAGTTAGCGAGGAATGCATACATTGGATTTCAACATAAAGTGGTTTCAAATATTTGAAAATCCAAATTAAGATGGATACAACCTTATGAATTTGAGATCATGCCATTTGTAAACCATATTCATGTATAAAGGGTGTTGTGCTTTTGAAAGTATATATATATATATATATATATATATATATATATATATATATATATATATATATATATATATATATAATGATGTATATAGAGTTTTATTCCAATCAAAAATGGATCCTGCCCGAACAAAAATAGAATACAAACTGGATTCGAATTGAGTTGGCATGGTAAACGTGCACTCTTGCTCTGCAAAAATTCGAACGAAGTGGGGAAAGTCGTAGTAACCGCCCGAAACCAAAATATGCGAGATGTAAATTACTGCCTATCCCTGCCATGCAAAGCCAATCGGCTCGATTTCTATAGGTTTCGATAGGGATAGGCTTGTAATTTCACTCAAACGTGACATAACCGCCTCTCACCCGGATTCATACACGGTGGGCGCCAAAACACAGTGTCTCCTCGGCCGAAATCGACTCCCTCCCTGATTCATACACGGTGGGCGCCAAAAACAAACTCTCGTCGACAAATATTCGGTGTATGCGATATTACCGTCCTATCCCCAACCTGCTAATATTGCTGTGATGTAGGAGATTTTAAACGGGGGCTAAGTTTGTAAATTTCCTCGCATTTGAGACAAGCGCACCCTGAATACATGGTTCCCCCTTCCTCTCTCCCTTCATTTCGCCATCCGTACTCCATGGGCGCAAAAACACCATCTCCACCCCAGCCTCCTCCGTCCGCCACCCCATCCACCGCCGTCCTCCTCCACCATGCGGGAGCTAATACCCCGATGCCGTCGGCCATTACAAGAGATGGACCTCTCTCATCCACGGCTTCGGACCGGGATCCTTGCATCCCGTCCTCTCGCTTCATCCCCACTGTCGTCCACCTTGCCGGCGCCGCTCCCACGACCGTCTCGTCCACCGCGCCCCGCTGCCACCGTCTACCCTCCTAGATCTACTTCCACGCTGCCGACAGCCATCGCTACCGCAGCACTGTCAAATTCTCCACAGATGCATACATGGCACCGCACCAGAGGTGGTACTCTTTCGTATCTTCTCAACTTATTTATCGCAGCAAGAAAATAGATTGCCACTGCTTTACCCTGATTTCTTGTCCATCACTTACTTATTAGTTGAAAGCAAACATTGGTTGCGAAGTTGCCTTTGTCTGGTTTGCACCTTCGGATCCGCCATGGCACGCTCAACACTATACTCACAATGCTTATGGTTTTCCCCTTTTATATTCCACACTAGTTAAATGACAGTAGACTAAATTTCAAAATTGGGCCAGTCGATTTTTGAGAGCTCGCCGGATTTCGCCGGTCCGAAGGAAGGGGCTCGGGTGCGGACGGTGGTTGTGGGGTGGTGGTGGGGCCTCGCCGAACAAAGAAAACTCAACACGAGTGGTGGCGGAGGAACACAGGCGATGAGGGCCGGTGGTTCGGTCGGCGGCCCGTGCGGTGTTCTGTATGGGAAGCACAGTATGTTCCTTGTCAGGAAGGGGAGCAGGGACATCTGCAGTCGACACCTTATTGGGCCGGTTCTTCTAAATGATTTCGCACTTCGAGTTGTTCTGCCATAATACCCCGGAAATGGTGGGAGCCGCGCGGTCTTTGTTAGACTAAACTGATAGTAACAGTTGTGCGCCTTCAGATGAATAGAGCTGGCATGTAGGTGATCGATAGGCTGCATATTAGTAGCGGCAAAACCCTATGTTTTTCCAGCCAGTTCCGCTTTCTCGATTTATTTATGGTGGTTATGGTGTACCCCTATTATCTACACTACGATCTGCCTACTGGCTCTGCGCTCTCGTTATCATGGTTTGGCAATAAACTTTCTATACTGTATATTATGAACCTATCATCTGCCAACTATCCTTACATCTGGGGCCCCAATAGGGAGCCTATTTTTTGTGTAGTTGTGCCAGATTATATTAATATACTCACCATATTACATCACACATGGGCTCTCTCATCAAAATCCAGTGATAACACACAAGGGTTTACATGGAGCCTCTATTATGTTACAATATCCTCTGCATTACAAAGATAATCTCACTACTATTTGTGTTTTCATGCTTCACAGATATTGTACGTAATCACAATGAATATAAGAATGCGCACATCAGAAGAATATTGCGGAACAGTTCAATGGGTACCAAACTTGGCATCAAGGGATTGAGGTCCAGTGTGGATGCAATGAAACCCACATGCTCCCGACCTATAGATTCGTATTCAGAATATGGTCCTAATGACTATTCTAAGCTCAAGGAGTCAAAGGCAGATGGCCTATCATGTTTACCCAATAAGGTGCCTATTCTAATTTGGCAAGGTTTTATTGGTTGCACGTATCTTGCATTTCTTTTGCTTCAATCTGCTTAGTTTACTCATGATATATGTGAAGATGCCATGCCCATCCATTATCAACACCTATTCCATTTGTCGTCATACCATGTTTTTCCATTCAAATGTTGTTCTTGTGTTTCAGACATCCAAAAGATAGAGGGTGATTGCAGAATCTGAAGGAGTACAAGCAAAGTCCTTGAAAAAGGCGGTGCTACCAGAGAAATCACATAGCACCCGACGTATATTGGTGATAGAACCAGCGCCACAAAACCTAGGATATCGCAACTATGCTGGTCGCTGCTTTGCTCTTGTGAGTACCTATTGTCCTATCGCTGTCCTTACATTCATACCTGGTGGATTATGTGACATCATTGTGCATTATAGCTTGCTTATCCACTGTTCGCTCCAAATTATCAGATCTATATTAATGCTTAAATTAATGTAGAATAAACCCAATGCCTATGAAGAAATTTAGTTCTGCATTGTTCTTGTAAGCATCTGTTGTCCTTATATTTGTCAGTTAGTTGTTCATGTACACTTTGCAGCTTATTTTCCCTTGTCCTCCATTTTTCTACACATTATATCTACATTTACTCTTGCCAAAATATTGAATAAAACCAATGTTACTGAAGAAGTTTAGCTCCGCATTGCTCTTTTTAGTGCCTTCTGCCTGTATGCTGTATTTGCATTTGTACTCTGCATCTTAAGTTAAATAATCTCCATTGTTCCTATATTTTCATATATATATTTACTCTTAACAAAATGTAGAATAAAGGCAATACTCTTGAAGAAGAGTGTGAGGTAAACTTCTTGAATTGCCCGCCCCCCATCAATATGGACAAGGCCTTTATAGAGCCTGTCTTCACTACTAATGTAAGTTTGTCCTCCTCGAGCCTTCAAACTTTGTTGTTTATATTTGGATAGCTATGAGTGCAAATGTTGTTTATTTTTGTCGTCTGCATCAAATTGCTTGTTCAAAGTTTATAAAGTAGAAGTACATGAACATAAGTTTGTTATTCTCAATTTCAGTCTTTAGTTGCACAATCTAGTTCCTTATTCGTACCATGTAAATTAAACTAAACATAGCAAGTTATCTTCTTCAGCACTATGTGTATGCTTGTGTTCTTGATCTGTAATCTAGTGGTGTGGTGAGACTACCAACAACAACACAATTTTATATCCTGCTATGTCTCAACTATGAACAATGCCATATTATATTAATGTTATTTAAATTGTGTCTCTTTATTTACCAATCTGAAATGGTATAAATTGACAGTACACTCACCATTCATGCTTATATGTTGTTTAGAGCTACATCTATGCTTGTGTTCTTGATCTGTAATCCAGTGGTCAAGTGAAGCTGGCCGCTCCTGCACAATGCCATTTCCTGTCGTCTTAACTGTGAACAATTCCTATTATGTTAATGATATTTTAAACCGTGTCCCTTTATTTCTAACAAATAAATGAGATGAATTGATAGCGCTGATGCTTATACGTGCAAAACATGTTATCTACCTACTTGTTTCTCTTTCAGGGTGACAACACTGCTGCTAGGAAGAACTGCCAGAATGATAGTGAGACGAACCCATTGTTTGTCCCTCTAACACATATTCCAGAGGAGAAGGCAACACATATTGAGGGTAGGGATACAACCACGAAGTCACATCTTGATGTAGTTTCAAACTTACTCAGTGACACAAGCTCGATGAAGTCGCCGCCTGAATCTGTTCGACTTCTTCAGTCTAAAATTCAAGCAGAAATACATGCTTCCGCTCAAATACGACTGGAACTCCAATCTCTATGCAAGATTAACCGTAAGTACATGACGTTTATTGATGCTATGCAGCTTAAGTTGGTGGATATGAGCGCCAAAGAAGCGCAGTCTCATCAGGTTGCTAAGCTGCTCACGCTGCAGCTGCTGGGCCGGGCTAACCTTTCTTGAACTGTGTTGAAGTGCTGTCGGTTCTGTCTATTATTTTGTCCGCCTGTTAACTTTCACTGGTAGCGACCTGCCCAGTTTATGTAATCTGCTGTCTGATTGCCCTTTATTATCACTGGCGGCGAACTTTGATGCCGAGGGGATGTAATATGCTGTAATTCCTTTCTTGTATAGTCTAGGTTTATTCTTGGTCGGTATGCTGTAATTTAGGCCAGAAGGTTCAGTGGATCTCACTGTTGTCGGTCTTCAGGGCGGCCCATTACTCATATGGGCCAAAACATGGGCCTATAATCATCTTGGGCCATTAGCAGGTCTAAACCTTATGGTTGTTTCCCGCCTTTAACAGGCCCAGTAAAGTTCTGGCCAGCTGGACCAGAGAATACAATGGGCTTTTAACAGGCTAAAATCTAGATAGGGCTAGCATTGAGCCTAAAAATTCATGGGCCAATACAGGCCGAAACTGCCTAAGGCCCATGTTTGGCCCAAATAGGACGAGCAGGCAAAAATATATCGCAGGCCCGTTTGGCCCAATAAAATTATGGGCTTTAAGAAGGCCGATATCAACGCGGGCCATAGGCCCAAAAGTGTCACAGGCCATTATCAGATGGGCTGTAAGCAGTCCGGATTCAACGCGGGCTATAATTAGGCCCAACTGTTACACGGGCCATTAGCAGGCCGATAGGCCAGTTGGCCTGAAATTTATCCACGAAGACTACGGGCCATTAAGAGGCCTAAAGTTGCTTCGGACAAGAAATAGCCCAGTTTCTGCGTGGGCCGTTAAATGGCCTAAAGTTAAACCGGGCCGACAACGTCCCAGATACTCCACGGGCCGCTAATAGGCCAAAACTATTATCGGGCCGAACTGGTAAACAGGCATTTAATAGGCTGAAATACAAACCTGTCTTAGAATGGGCCCAAAGGTACAGTGGCCTGGTAACGGGCCTGATCCGATATGGGCCATAATTTGGCCCAAAACTTGGCAGGCTGTGAACGGGCCTGATCTAATATGGGCCTCAATTTGATCCAAAACATGGCAGGTTGTTAACATGCCAGCCCACTAGTGTCTGAAAAAACATGGTGGGCCTTTAGCTGGGCTGACCTTTTCACCGGAATGGGCCTCTATTGGGCCGGCCACGTGTCGACGTATCATAGGCGCCTCCTGTCCAATGAGTGGATGACATCTGTCCGAACGAGGAGCTGACACGTGGTTCCGTCGGCCAATGAGAATTTTACATGTGGAAAATCCCCATTGGTCTGGGCTGTTAACGGGTTATCGGATCCAAAACCGGACCCGATAGCTTAACGGCGAGCCGTTACGGTTGATGCCACGTGTCGGTCACCCTTGACGAAATCACTTCTATGACGCGTGATTTATCGTCATGGAAGTGGACACTTCCGTGATGATAATTTTGGTAATGTCATGGAACACTTCTACAACAAAGACGTATGGCTATCTTGATTACATCATAAATTTGTCATGGATGTACATGCATGACAGAAAACGTGACCTACTGTGACAAACACGTATCATCACGGAAGTGTATTTTTTTTGTAGTGTCTGGTTGTGACGCACTGGTGGGCTCGGTGTTGACCTCCGTCCTGCCGAGCCCGTGGTCTTGGTCTTGCTCCACCGAAGTGGTAAGCTTGGGGGATTCCTTGGGAACCCGCATGCTAGCTTTCTCCCTCTAGCACCAAAGAGGAAACGGTCCTGGACTGCGCCCATTGGCGCTCTCATGGTTCCACTCGTCATGGCTCGCATCACCCACGTGCGTCGCGTCACCCACGTGCGTCGCGAGATGGGGTGGCGAGCCTAGAAGTGTCTGCCCCTCAGGAGGCAGCCTCGGGAGGCCGCTCCTCGGGAGGACTTGATGTAGTCTGCCTCACGAGGCAGGGGCCCTCGCGAGGGTCTTGCTCGTGAAGTCTTAGCGATGGGCCGTGCCAGGCCTGTTGATGATGTCGCACGATGAGCCGTAGGCAAACGGGCCTAGGTACCCCCGGCCCCAGAACCCCGATAGTAGCCCTCGGGCCCACGGCACGGTGGGCCTCTCTCAAGGGTAGAGGTGAAGAGGATAGGGCGAAGCGACGCGGGCCCCAAACACATGTGGGCCAGGCATGATGCGTGGCGCATAGCGGGGCATGGGACGCCCCCACTTCTCCATGACGCATCGGCAACTACCCCGCTGACAAAAAGCATAGCACACGCCACATGGTCATTATTGCTGAAGGTGAAGGGGCGCGGGACAGCCTCCTTGATTGCTATAAGAGGGCGAGGGGTCGGAGCCATCGACCCATCTCTGTCTTCTCGCCTCTCCATCTCCAGCAACTGCCGCCACAACCATGGTTCCCCTGAGAAGGTTTTCCGCCACGGAAAAGGGCAAGGTGAAGCAGGAGGATCAGATCCACCGCAGCCTGCGAGAGGGTGGGGCCGCCCTCACAAGTCTGCCGCTACGCCCATGGGGCTTCCGTGGGGACGCATGGGCCCTCCATTGGCTGCCCGCTCCGGTTCCAGCAGCGTGAGGCGTCTGCGGCCCGTGGGGAGCTCATGCGGCGTGAGGGCGCGCTCCCTTGGATCCTGAACCCATGTGCGCGTTTGCTCTGCGATGAGTCAACTCCAGTCTCGTGGGGGATGCGTGAAAAATTGAAGTTCTTTGCATTTTGAATGATGCCAACGCAGTTGGGCGGCGCCCCTCTTCCCGTATTCCCCCTCGAGGCTTGCCTCTCCTTTCCTTGCTCGCCAAAGTGCTCTATGTCCTCAGGATCCGGCCCTCGAGCAGTGCTCAGCCACCGCTGGTAAGTCTGGTCGCGCTGCCTGGGACAAGGCCAGGGGGTGATGGCTCGAGAGCCATTAGGATTCCTAAGGCGCGATGCTCAAGAACTCCCCTTTTAACGTGCAAGCGACTAGCTCGAGAAAGAAATGGCTCGCCTTGAAAGAGTTGCGAGGGGAGGGGCCTCGGCCGGCAGTAATCATGGCGTATGAGGCGGTTGGACCTAGCTTTTTGCGGATCAGCCCGTCGCTTGGTCGAGGTCGGCCTTCCTGAGGCAACGAGGCGCTGCGTAGGAACCGTTTGGGTACCTGTCTCCTGAAGCTCCTGCGTAAGATTACAAGACATAGGAGGCAGCTCGCGCTTGCTAATCTGCTCATGATTGTCCCGTGAGAAGATAAGGCGCTAAGGACCTCATGAGGTGATGTCCACAGGGCTGGCCTGCGAGCCAGAGCTCGATCGCTTAGATTTATCAACGCTGCAGGGACGGACCCAAGCACGGGCACCGTGCCGGTAGCCCCCTCTTATGGGATGTTCAGAAGGAGAGCCGCCAACATGTGGGGCCCAAGGGGCGATGACTCCAGAGGTGATGCGGTGTCAAGCACAAGGTTAGCAGTCATAACAAATCATAAAAGCATAGGAAGTTCTGATACATAGGAAAAAAGTAAGACAACCATGTGAGCTGGCCCCAAGCAGCTTGAGGATGGTACAGCCCGCAGGGCACCCTCAATTGAACAAACCAAAAAGTCACCTGCCAATGATGCTGCAGAAGCGTCTAGGTAGTCGATGAAGCATGCCGTGGAGGTTCGCTCCTCATGAGCCAGATTGCCCCTGAGGCTTGGGAGGCTCGCTAGGCACTGGGGGCTTGCGAGGGTCCGGGCCTCCTGACACACCAGTGCCAAGCGTCGGCCTCGTGAGGCGCCATCGTAAGCTGCGTAAGCCGTTGGTACGTGGCGCCTATGTTCAGCGGGGCGAAAGGCATGAGGACATAGTTGCACATGAAGCACCCACTCCGGCCAACGCGTGACGGCCAGAAGAGGTCCTGAGAAGCGGCTCTTTTGAGACCCGGGATGTTGACGCACACGCGCAGTTCACCGCACACGTCGGGAGTGACAACTCCATTGGTAGGACGCGCGGGGTGGCGCTTGTTGTGCACAGCTTGCGCTTCCTGGAGCTTGCTGATCGCGTTGGTGATAAACTTTCGTGCTCCCGGTGCATCGCGGCATGTTCCTTGCTTGCGGGCGCGCGCATTCAAGCACGCCTCCAAGTGGTGCCCGAGCACTGATGTCTGCTAGAACTACGTCGTTATTTACCAAAAAAGGAAGGGATGATGCAGCGCAACAATGGTAGGTATTTCCCTCAATGATGATACCAAGGTTATCGAACCAGTAGGAGAACCAAGCAACACTACGTAAACATCACCTCTTGGGTAACGGCGCCAGAAATTGGCAAAAGGGCGGGATAAAGTTGCTATAGATTGAATAAATAGATCTCAAATAAGATAAAGTGCAGCAAGGTATTTTTGTATTTTTGGTTTAATAGATATGAAATAAAAGCAAATAAACATAGATCGCGAAGGCAAATATAATAAAGAAGAGACCCGGGGGCCGTAGATTTCACTAGTGGCTTCTCTCGAGAAAAATAGCAAATGGTGGGTAGACGAATTACTGTTTGGCAATTGATAGAACTTCAAATAATCATGACGATATCCAAGCACTGATCATTATATAGGCATCACATCCAAGATTAGTAGACCAACTCCTGCCTGCATCTACTACTGTTACTCCACACATCGACCTCTATCCAGCATGCATCTAGTGTATTAAGTTCATGGAGAAACGGAGTAATGCAATAAGAACGATGACATCATGTAGACAAGATCTATTTATGTAGAAATAGACCCCATCTTGTTATCCTTAATAGCAATGATACATACATGTCGGTTCCCCTTCTGTCACTGGGATCAAGCACCGTAAGATCGAACCATTACAAAGCAACTCTTCCCATTGCAAGATAAATAGATAAAGTTGGCCAAACAAAACCCAAATATCGGAGAAGAAATACGAGGCTATAAGCAATCATGCATATAAGAGATCAAAGAAATCTCAAATAACTTTCATGGATAAAAAGATAGATCTCATAATAAACTCAAAGTTCATCAGATCCAGGCAAACACACCACAAAAAGAGTTACATCATATGGATCTCCAAGAGACCATTGTATTGAGAATCAAAAGAGAGAGGAAAAGCCATCTAGCTACTAACTACGGACTCATGGGTCTACAAAGAACTACTCACGCATCATCGGAGAAGTACCAATGGGCATGATGAACCCTTCCTAGATGGTGTCTAGATTGGATCTGGTGTTTCTTGAACTTGCGGCGGCTGGAATTGATTTTCATTGACTCCCCTAGGGTTTCTGGAATATTGGGGTATTTATAGAGCAAAGAGGCGGTGCGGGAGGCCACCGAGGTGGGCACAACCCACCAGGGCGCGCCTGGGCCTCTAGGCTCGCCCTGGTGTCTTTTGCTCACCTCGGGCTCCCTCTTCGGTACTTCTTTGGCACACTGGATGTCTTTTGGTCCAAAAAAAATCCACAAAAAGTTTCTCTGCGTTTGAACTCCGTTTGGTATTGATTTCCTGCGATGTAAATAACATGCAGAAAACAACAAGTGGCACTGGGCACTATGTCAATAGGTTAGTACCAAAAAATGATATAAAATGAGTATAAAATGATTATGAAACATCCAAGAATGATAATATAACAGCATGGAACAACCAAAAATTATAGATACGTTGGAGAAGTATCAGCATCCCCAAGCTTAATTCCTGCTCGTCCTCGAGTAGGTAAATGGTAAAAACAGAATTTTTGATGTGGAATGCTGCCTAACATGTTTATCACATATTCTTTTCTTTATAGCATGGACATTTGGACTTTTACATGGTTCAAAGCAATAGTCTAGTTTTGACATGATAATTTCAATAATCAAGCATATCAACAAGCAACCATGTCTTTCAAAATATCAACGCTAAAATAAGTTATCCCTAGCCCATTATGCTCAATCATCGATCCATTCATGAAACACACTCGCATATTAGCTACACCCAATGCTCAAGTGTGATCACAGTGCCCCTTAGTATGCGCTTTATAAGAGAAGATGGAGACTCAAATAAAAAGTAAAAATTGCATGAAGTAAGAGAAAGGCCCTTCACGGAGGGAAGTAGGGATTTGTAGAGGTGCAAGAGCTCAAAGCGAAAAAGATAGAGATAAAACATTTTGGGAGGCATGCTTTTCCTGTCAACGAGAACGATCGAGTAGTTCCCAATACTTTCCATGCTAGATATATCATAGGTGGTTCCCAAACAGAAATTAAAGTTTTTGCTTTTTCAACCATACTTTCACTTTCCATGGCTAGCCGTATCCACGGGTGCCTTCCATACCAACACTTCCCAAGGAATTTATTATTTGACAACATAAAGTAAATTCATTTTTCATTTCGGGACTGGGCATCCCTAATACCTTTGCCTTAGTCCCGTGCAATGACAAGTGAATAAACACTCATCGCGAGAATAACATATCTAGCATATAAATATATTAGCCACCCCCTACCGTTTCATGAGTGGTACGAGCACACAAAAGAGAAATTTATTTTGAAAATTAGAGATGGCACATACAGATTTGCTTAGGACGGCAAAAGAATACCGCATATAGGTAGGTATGGTGGACTCATGTGGCAAAACTAATTCAAAGAATTTTGGATGCACAAGTAGTGATCATACGTAGTGCAAAATGAAGGGTAGCAAAAGATTGAGAAACGACCAACCAAGAAACAAAAAATCTCATAAGCGAGCATTAAGCATAATTAACACTGAATAATGCACCACAAGTAGGATGTAATTTCATTGCATAATTATTGACTTTCGTGCTTGCATAGGGAATCACAAACCTTAACACCAATATTCTTACTAAAGCATAATCACTCATCAACATGACTCACATATCATATCATCATATCTCAAAACTATTACAAAGAATCAAGTTTATTTTGTCCAATGATCTTCATGAAATTTTTTATTATATCCTTCTTGGATATGTATCACTTTGGGACTAATTTTCATGTGTTTCTTTTGATAAGCTCAAACAAATATAAGTGAAGATCATGAGCATAATATTTTTTTCTCTCAAATTAATTAAAGTGAAGCAAGAGAGAATTTCTTTTAAAAATTACTAACTCTTAAGTAAATCTATGTGAATCATGAGAGCATTTATTCAAAAATACTAAAGCACACCGTGCTCAAAAAGATATAAGTGAAGCACTAGAGCAATTTGATAGCTCATAAAGATTTAAGTGAAGCATAGAGAGAAATTCTAACAAGTCTTGGCATAATTTTGGCTCTCTCAAATAGGTGTGTCCAGCAAGGATTCAAGACTTAAAACAAAAACCAAAACAAGCAAAGACTCATATCATACAAGAAGCTCCAAGAAAAACTCATAGTATGTGACTAATAAAAATATAGTTCCGAGTAAAATACCGATGGTCGTTAGAAGAAAGAGGGGCTGCCACTCGGGCATCCCCAAGCTTAGTAGCTTGCCTCTCTTTCGATAATAGCTTGGGATTCCATGCGCATCCCCAAGCTTAGGGTCTTCTTACTCCTTATTCCTTCATCCATCGTAAAATCACCCAAAACTTGAAAACTTCAATCACACAAAACTCAACAAAACATTCGTGAGATTCGTTAGTATAAGAAAGCAAATCACTACTATAAGTATTGTTGCATACCCATTCATATTTTATTCTTGCATTATATCTACTGTATTCCAACTTTTATATGGCAAAAACTCTTCAAAGAAAACCATAGAATCATCAAAACAAGCACACAATGCAAAGAAAACATAATCTGTCAAAAACAGAACAGTCTGTAGCAATTTGGATATTTCGAATACTTCTGTAACTCCAAAAATTCTAAAAATTAGGACCACGTAAGCAAGATGTATATTAATCTTCTGCAAACAGAATTGGTATTTTATCACGCTTCTGTGATTTTTAATAATTCTGTGACTTGCGTGCAAAGTTTCTGTTTTTAGCAAGATCAAATCAACTATCACCCAAGATAATCCTAAAGGCTTTGCTTGGCACAAACACTTATTAAAACACAAAAAACACAATCATAACAGTAGCATAATTGTGCAAACACTCAAGAACAGAAAGCAAAAGACAAAAATAAATTTTATTCATTGGGTTGCCTCCCAACAAGCGCTATCATCTTACGCCCCTAGCTAGGCATAAAGCAAGGATCTGCGTATTGTCATCTTTGTTTCTAGATCCATAAGATGCCCTCAAGATTGATTCATATGGTGGCGTAATTCTTGTTCTAGGGAAGTGTTCCATACCCTTCCTTAGTGGAAATTAAAATTTAATATTGCCTTCTTTCATATCAATCATGGCACCAATAGTACGTAAAAACGGTCTACCAAGAATAATTGGACAAGACGGTTTGCAATCAATAGGAACGATAAAATCTATGTGACATAATTCCTTTTTGCAAGAATAAGAACATCATTAATTCTTCCCATAGGCTTTTTAATATTAGAATCAGCCAAGTGCAAATTTAAAGAACATTCTTCAATATCGGTAAGACCAAGCACATCACAAAGAGACTTCGGAATTGTAAAAACACTAGCACCCAAGTCACATAAAGCAAAACACTCATAATTTTTAATCTTGACTTTGATGGTAGGTTCCCATTCATCATGTAATTTTCTAGGAATTGAAACTTCTAATTCCAACTTTTCTTCCAAAGCTTTCATAAAGGCATCAACAATATGTTTAGTAAAAGATTTATTTTGTTCATAAGCATGGGGTGAATTTATCATGGATTGCAACAAAGAAATACAATCAATCAAAGAGCAACTATCATAATTAAAGTCTTTGTAAACCAAAAGAGTGGGCACGTCTCTAGTTAAAGTTTTGACCTCTTCAAACCTAGTTTTATCAATTTTCTCAACAAGATTTTCACCCTCCGAATTATCGGGACGCCTTCTAGATAAAGTTGACTCTTCTCCAGTCCCTTTTTCATTAATTTTACTAAACAAAGAATCAATATAAGAAACACTAATCATTTTAAGATCTTCATCACTTCTATCTTCTACAGAGATTGGTTTAACGACCATTTGTTTTACGAGGGTAGCTTGTGCATCGGATATTTTTCCTACCAAACTTTCAGCAAAAGCATACTTAGATTGGAGATTGCAAATTTCTCTACTGATATCATCAAGTTGTTTTGTTATAGCATCTAGCACAACGGAGTGCTCCTTAAGTTCTTCGGTAAAATATTTATTGTGCTCAAATTGTGTAGTCATATATTCCTTAGTACTTTTCTCAATTTCAAGAAAAATGACTACGCAAACACAAACGCACGAAAAAATGGATCTGACGAGAAAAACGGTGAACAAAAAAAAGAGGGCGAATAAAACAACAATTTTTTTAAGTGGGGGAGAGGAAAACGAGAGGCAAATGCCAAATAATGTAAATTGCAAGGAGATGAGATTTGTGATTAGAAACCTGGTAGATGTTGATGATGTCTCCCCGGCAACGGCGCCAGAGATTCCTTTTGATGTTTGCTAGAACTACGTCAGTATTTTCACAACGAGGAAGGGATGATGCAACACAACAACGGTAGGTATTTCCCTCAGTGATGAGACCAAGGTTATCGAACCAGTAGGAGAACCAAGCAACACTATGTAAACAACACCTACACACAAATAACAAATACTCGCAACCCGACGTGTTAAAGGGGTTGTCAACCCCTTTCGGGTAACGGCGCCAGAAATTGGCAAAAGGACGGGATAAAGTTGCTATAGATTGAATAAATAGATCTCAAATAAGATAAAGTGCAGCAAGGTATTTTTGTATTTTTGGTTTAATAGATCTGATAATAAAAGCAAATAAAAATATATCCCGAAGGCAAATATAATAAAGAAGAGACCCGGGGGCCGTAGATTTCACTAGTGGCTTCTCTCGAGAAAAATAGCAAACGGTGGGTAAAGAATTACCGTTGGGAAATTGATAGAACTTAAAATAATTATGACGATATCCAGGAAATGATTATTATATAGGCATCACATCCAAGATTAGTAGACCGACTCCTGCCTGCATCTAATACTATTACTCCACACATGGACCGCTATCGAGCATGCATCTAATGTATTAAGTTCATGGAGAAACGGAGTAATGCAATAAGAATGATGACATGATGTAGACAAGATCTATTTATATAGAAATAGACCCCATCATGTTATCCTTAATAGCAACGATACATATGTGTCGGTTCCCCTTCTGTCACTGGAATCAAGCACCGTAAGATCGAACCCATTACAAAGCACCTCTTCCCGTTGCAAGATTAATAGATCAAGTTGGCCAAAAAAACCCAAACATTAGAGAATAAATATGAGGCTATAAGCAATCATGCATATAAGAGATTAAAGAAGACTCAAATAACTTTCATCTATAAAAAGATAGATCTGATTATAAACTCAAAGTTCATCGGATCCCAACAAACACACCACAAAAAGAGTTACATCATATGGATCTCCAAGAGACTGTTCGCACACGAACACGTCACCGTGTACCTCCAACACCGAGGGTGATGCATCGCAGCTCGTGTCGAAGGAGATCCGACTGGCAGCGCGATACGCAGGACAGCCGACAGATACTTTTGTAGACCCGAAGCCCCGCTTGCCCGGGAGGGACCCCGTCAGGGCTCGCGGCGGCTATGGGCTGCTCCAAGTTGATTCGCTCGCCCCTAGAGCCTCGTGGATCTGCAGCCCTCCAGCATGAAGAACTAGCGAAGAACGAGAAGAAAGATACAAGGGAGAGATAAAAAGTAGATGAACACGAAAAAGTAGTAGATTGATTTGATCGATTGTGTGTTGTTCAATCGGCCATCACCCCTTAGGTATATAAGAGGCGGTTGGACTTCCCGTCCAAGGAAAAGGTTTGGATTCACGTCCAAAACCCTAGTCAAATTCGGATTGATTTTATCCGAACTTTCCAAAACTATTTGGTCTAAAACTGGCTGCACCTTGTGGGTCTTTTCTGTGATGGTAAACGACCTCCGATGAAAATGTGCCCAAAAGCATATTTACTCGTTTCAACGAGAAGAACAACTTTTGTCTGGTTCTGGGCGTCATATTTTGCCCACAGGAGGGTCGCGCTGTGCGGCTCTAACTTTTGCATACGACCTCGGTTTGGGACGATCTTTATATCAAAATCGATCGTTTTGACGAGACGAAGACAATTCATGTAGAGCAGTTTTCTATATGAGGCCGTCTTGGGAGTTTAATCAGCCGAAAAGTATTCTGGATACAAAATCTCAATACTTCGAACACAGCTTCGGCCCTAGAGATGAGATCTGATGGCTATGACCCAAATATCAAAGTTTCTCATTTCGATTATACGAAACTTTCTTACTTTGAGAACTTTTCCATTTGAGGCCTTCTTAATTAATTTTTAGTCAATACCAAAATCTGGTGTCAACACATGCCCCCCTGTTTTTCGGCAAAGCTTGTGTGCCGAAAAATAACTTGCACATAGCTTATTCTAAGGACGGTGTCAACACTTCATCAGCCATTTTGCATGTTCTTAGGATGATAAGTATATATCGGCTATTGCTTGTTTGAACCTCTTGATGCAAATTTGGGTGAAAACTTCTCAACTTCCATAACAATCCAGTGATAAGGTTCCATAGATGAAAACCATCCTCCGAACCATATTGTTCACCCTTTCACTAGGATTTTGCAGATAATCAAGAATGAACTCCTCCAATCCTTACTTTGCCTGCATAAAAGTTTCATTAGCGGCCGAGGTGGTGAGCTCCAATTCAGCCTTACCTATGTTGGCAAGAAGGCTATTGATAGATGTGCAATACACCATGACCGATGTGGTAGCCGGATGCTTACTATGCCAACTCTCTCCAATTATCATGTCTAGATATATGAGCAATGCTAAAATAATCCAAAGTAGAAATTATATCTAGACATTTATCAGGATAAACATGAAGTGATTCGTCAAAACATTGAAACACTTTGGATATTAGTTGCACTACTAATAACGAATCATCAAAAGACTCAATATGTGTAGCACCTATTGCAAACAACATCTCTAAACCAAATAACAATGCTTCATATTCGGCCTGATTATTTGTGCAGAAATACTCTAAATGACATGAGGCTTCAAAAACAGTACCATGAGGAGATATATAAGCAACACCAACACCTTGGCCATTGCTACAAATTTAACCATCAATATATAATATCCATAGTACTAGAAAGACAAGGCTAATATCAACATTATGCATGTCATTAATCTGATGTTCAGTAATAAAATCAGCTATGATTTGGCCTCTTATAGATCTCAAATATGCATAAGCCAAATCATATCCAAACAAAGTATAAGCCACTAGCCAATTCTGCACTATGAATTGGCCTATGCAGCATATATTCAATGACATCGGTCATGATGTCTCAACTCCATTCAATCATAATATATGCATACATATAAATTTCCATGAGCACGTACCTTATCTCGCTCTCCAATCGAACTAAGACGATTTTGAGTACTACACTGGCCATGCATTGACATAATCTTAGGATGATAGATAAATATCGGCCATTACCATGTAAACTTCATTTAAAGCACCTATAGCCTAAATAAACAAATGAAATGACAAATCAAGTATTTCGGCCCTTTGGATCAACAACAAACTTGTAGCTAATCAAATGTATAGTGATTTGGCAATACCCTTTCATGATGTAAGAAATTATATTGCATCCATGGATTAAAATAAACCCATTGAGGGTTACCAATCATACCTAATGACGAATTCCATGGCATAGGCGTTAATGGCATAGTTGAAGAATATGGATAATGTGTAGACTGAAGATATTGAAACCTTCGGCTTGGTCCTTCATAGTTTTCGCTCTTTTCCTTCTTCACCTTCGCTGCACTTCTTGTAATGGAAGCTTGCACATAATTATTATTTCAAGTACTTCCTTTTGGAACCCATGCCATGTTCCTTTCTTCAAGTTCTTGTGCACTAAGCTTTTGTAACTCCTTCTTTTGCCAATACGATAAGCCGAGTGAGCACCTCGACTGTGATTTTGTTTCAACCAATGCCAACTCTTTTTGGGCCTTGTGCACCCTCAACTTATTTTCTTTAGATTTGGCACTCTGATTTTTATCAATTGATTGCTTCACTTCTTTGCCTTTTGTAGCCAATGTCAACACTTTAATTGGCTCTTTGTTATTTGAGATCAAATCTGAAGTAGCACACTTACGACCATCTCTTTTCACGCGGTAAACTTGCTTTACCACCTCTTTTTTCTTCCCTGAGTTTTGGACCAATTCCTTATGATTGAAATGGTCTTTGACGCGTGATTGTTCAAATGTTGATATTCTTGGAGCTGCATAATATTGGTGAGATGGTCTAAAATAAGATGGTGAATGTGCCCTTGTATCATACCTGTCCCATGATGAATATGGATCTATATGAGCATAGGGAGGCATCCATGGCATTGGCATTGGCGGCCCAAAATAAGGATATGAATATGTTGCATTAAAATTCTCACTTTGCCAAAACCGATCCTCATATTTGCGCCTTGGGGGTGATCTTGGTTTCTTTGCATGATTTGGCCGATAAGCATTCTTCTCTTCACTCTTCTTTAGATATTTATCCAAAAGTTCAGCAAAGTTGATTTTTGATATCTTACACTTGCGCTTATTTCGGCCTTTGTTTTCTTTTGGTTTTCTTTCATCGATCATTGGATTTGATGGCTGCCCCCCAGTCCTTGGCGTCTCTATTGTTGCTTTGATGTAATTTTCGCCCTCAAGATTATGTTCATTATGCTCTTCAACAACTTCTTTACTTGAAAGCTTGATCCCATCACCTGCAGTTTTTACCTTCTCTTTAAATGGATCGGCTTGAAGCAGCCGATGCAAAAACTTTCTGCCATCGGGACCAATCGGAATAGACTGGTCATCTCTTGGTGTCTCAACAAATTTCAATCGTCCTTTATCAATGGCCGATTTAACTATTTGACAAAAGATGTTGCAATCCTCAAAATTATGCTTGGACGAATCATGCAACTTACAATACATTCGTCCTTGGACAGATGGCTCAACATGGTGATCAAGAATTCTAATATAATTATTTCTCAACAACAAATCAAATATTTGATCACACATGCTTGAATTCAAGGTAAAGTTATTATTCTCCAGCCGATCTTGTTGTGAGAAAAACTTTGGAGTTAAGCAAACGAATGGTTCAGATTTTGCATCACCCATTCGGCTATGAATTGTATTTTGCACTCTATCTCCGATGTCTTTGGATAAGACTATACTGGCATCGGTTTGCTCAGAAGATTTTAACCTTGGTTTGAAATTGCTGAAACGAAAATAGTTAGAATATACATGTCTCAATTGAGACCAAGTGTAAGCCAAGTAAGAAATAAGCAAAGCTACCCAATTAGATATGAGCTTTAGATAAAGCAATGGGGAAAGCCTTGGCTGCAATAATTTTTTGCTATCGGTCTTTCTGAATGGTGCAATGTGTTGACCGATATGCTTTGTGACAATCTGATTGCTAACAAATAAATTACCCTTCTTCATTGGTCTCTCAATTTTTCCTATGAAGATTTTTCTAATATATGCATCAACAACTAAGTAATGACCAAATCTGAAAATAGGTAAATTAATTGCTATACATACCTCTTAAAATATGTTGTGAGAGCATGATGGTGGTGTGACTTGAAGAATATCTTGCTCCGCCTTCGGATAGCTCCCCAATGCCTTGGCATCATCTTTTTCTTCATTTCGTGCATCGTTGGTTTGAAGATATGTGTCCACCAAACTTTCTTCGGCTACTTGTTCTTCTTCTCGAAGCTCATCAATTTCTATGGCACGAAACTCATAGGGCAGGAAGTAGGTTCCATTAACTTCAGAAAAATCAAGTATGGCTGTCTTGCTATACTTTCCATGCCCTTTCTGAACAATGTTTGCCTCTTTGGATTTGATGGATTCGGAATATATACTACTTGATTCGGCTTTTTCAACCGAAGCACTTTTAGTTTCCGAATCATCATTCTTTTCACTAGTTATATCAATTGGCAAGGCTTCTTTTCTTTGAGCTAATTCCCTATCAATTCTCTATTGGCGAAGTACTTGCACCCTATCACATAAAGCTTTAACTCCCCTCTCTATTTCAGCCCGCTCTAGATCAGTTTGCCCCCCAAGGCTTTTAGGATCTTTCAACAATAGGTTGTTATTATTGCCAAAATTTTGCAATTGTGTAGGGGTTGTATAATATGTTGCGATACTAGGTGGAGGTGTATCCACTACTGTATAGCCATATGTTCTCTCGCCAATTCTATCAATTGATGAAGTTCCATCTTCTTGCAAAACACTAGCCTTTATTGCAGCATAATCAGGAAACAACCCCTTTTCATATTGTTCAAGGCAAAGAGCACTAATCCTCTTATTTTGTGCCAAGCTCTTCTTTAACGCAGCCACAACCGCTTCTGGAAGGGATTGCTCCACAATACTTTCACATTCTTTCGGCAATGAATCGTGAGTGTTACCGAAATTCTCGAATTGCGTAGAGCATGCATTATATGCTACAGTATTAGATTACGGCAAGTGTGTTCCTGCAAAAATTTCACTTATTCGGCTATGACCATGAAGGTGCGGTGCTGAATTATGAACATCTACAGTTGCATACGGTGATGAAAAATTATTAACATGAGGTGTAGCATATGATGGTTGAGAGTAACTAGCCGAATAGCTAGTAGTAGCATGGCCATTCTCCCATCCATCGGCAAGGTTGGATTCACATATTGCAAATTAGTTGCCGATGAATAAAAGAGTGAAACACTTTCTTGTATGCTATTGGAAATTTTAACATGAGGTGTTTCAAATTGATTAACCAAACTCATCATGTTGTTCACCGGCATATGGATTTGTGGAATTGCCGATGCATGAGAGTTTGGATACATATGTTGTACATTGCTAAAATCATAAGAATTTGAAGCATGAACATTGTTTTGCATCGGCCCTTGATGCATGATTGATAAAACTAGGGCTAGCCGATACATTATGCTCATTAGGTGATCCAACAACAACATATGGATTATTTGCATCTACAAAGGGGAATTGGGTATTCATATTACCTTTGTAAATTGCCGCAACTTGATGACGATCTCTTCGTAGTAAGAACGGGCTGGAGAACGTTCAAAGCTTCGTCCCCAGCGGAGTCGCCAAAAAGTGTGTTCCCACACGAACACGTCACCGTGTACCTCCAACGCCGAGGGTGATGCACCGCAGCTCGCGTCGAAGGAGATCCGACCGGCAGCGCGATACGCAGGACAGCCGGCAGATGCTTTTGTAGACCCGAAGCCCCGCTTGCCCGGGAGGGACCCCGTCAGGGCTCACGGCGGCTATGGGCTGCTCCAAGTCGATTCGCTCGCCCCTAGAGCCTCGTGGATCCGCAACCCCTGTAGCATGAAGAACTAGCGAAGAACGAGAAGAAAGATACAAGAGAGAGATAAAAAGTAGATGAACACGAAAAAGTAGTAGATTGATTTGATCGATTGTGTGTTGTTCAATCTGCCATCACCCCTTAGGTATATAAGAGGCGGTTGGACTTCCCGTGCAAGGAAAATGTTTGGATTCACATCCAAAACCTTAGTCAAATTCGGATTCATTTTATCCGAACTTTCCAAAATTGTTTGGTCTAAAACTGGCTGCACCTTGTGGGTCTTTTTTGTGATGGTAAACGACCTCCGATGAAAATGTGCCCAAAAGCATATTTACTCGTTTCAACGAGACGAAAAACTTTCATGTTGAAAGTTTTTCAATTTGAGGCAATCTTCAGGACCAAATCGCTCGCACAAAATAGCTAAATATTCACGCAGCTCATCAGACATTCCCACACATGTGTCTGGTTCCAGGCGTCATATTTTGCCTACTGGAGGGTCGCGCTGTGCGGCTCTAACTTTTGCATACGACCTCGGATAGGGACGATCTTTATATCAAAATCGATTGTTTCGACGAGATGAAGACAATTCATGTAGAGCAGTTTTCTATGTGAGGCCGTCTTGGGAGTTTAATCAGCCGAAAAGTATTCTGGATACAAAATCTCAATACTTCAAACACAGCTTCGGCCTTAGAGATGAGATCGGATGGCTATGACCCAAATATCAAAGTTTCTCATTTCGATTATACGAAACTTTCTTACTTTGAGAACTTTTCCATTTGAGGCCTTCTTAATTATGTTTTTGTCAATACCAAAATCTGGTGTCAACAGAGACCATTGTATTGAGAATCAAAAGAGAAAGAGGAAGCCATCTAGCTACTAACTACGGACCCGTAGCTCTAGAAAGAACTACTCACACATCATCGGAGAGGCACCAATGGGCATGATGAACCCCTCCGAGATAGTGTCTAGATTGGATCTGGTGTTTCTGGAACTTGCGGCGACTGGACTTGATTTTCGTCGACTCCCCTAGGGTTTCTGGAATATTGGAGTATTTATAGAGCAAAGAGGTGGTGCAGGAGGCCACCGAGGTGGGCACAACCAACTAGGGCACGCCTGGAGGCCCAGGGGCTCCCTGGTGTCTTGTGCTCAACCTCGGGCTCCCTCTTCGGTACTTCTTTGGCCCACTGGATGTCTTCCGGTCCAAAAAATCCACAAAAAGTTTCGCTGCGTTTGGACTTCGTTTGGTATTGATTTCCTGCGATGTAAAAAACATGCAGAAAACATCAACTGGCACTAGGCACTATGCCAATAGGTTAGTACCAAAAAATGATGTAAAATGACTATAAAATGATTGTTAAAGATCCAAGAATTATAATATAACAACATGGAACAATAAAAAATTATAGATACGTTGGAGACATATCAAGCACCTCCCTCGTTGTGCCTGTCAGGTCAGAGGCCCCCCAGGTGGAAGCCCCCAAGCCCATCCTGAGGGAGGCACCGGGGGCGCCTTCCTATGCGGGAGGAAGGCACGCCCCAGCAGCAGGCGCGGCGTCAGGCTTTTTCGCCTCATAACGGCTCTTGGGGAGGAGCTGCTTCTTCTTCATGGGGGCGGCTTCAGAGGGCACAATGTCACCCTCGCCGTCAAAGTTCTCAGCCGCCATGGCCCGATAGGCATGGTCGAGGGAGCAGACCACATCCTTCTCATTACAGGACATCGTAGCCATGGTGGGTGGCTGCCATGAACTTGGCGAGTGTAGGGTACCCCAGGATGGTGTTGTACGGGAGGCCGATGTGGGCCACATCTAAGTCAATCAACACATTGTGGTAGTTGTCGCGGGTGCCATAGGTGACGGGAAGGCGCACCTGCCCCAGCGGAGTGGTGGAGCCGTCGGTCACCCCAGAGAATGACCTTGTGGGCATGAGCTGGTCATAGGGCACCTGAAGCATCTCGAAGGTCTCGAAAGAAAGCATGTTGAAGCCGGCGCCGCCATCGATGAGGGTCTTGGTGATTGAAACATTGCTAATGGTGGGCGTGCACAGCATGGGGAGCGCGCCGGCTGTGTCCGAACACCTGAGGTGGTCCTTGGAATCGAAGGTGACGGTGTACTGCGACCACTTGAGGGGACGCACAGCCTCAAGCCTCGGAAGGGCTGCGTTCACCTCACGAGAGAACTGCTTGAAGATGCAGTTTGACGCCGGAGCCTGAGCCCCACCGAGGATACAAGCGACCGCGCGATGCCCTTGGTAGCCCCAGCCCCACGTCTCGCTGATTGTCGTCGTTCCTCCTGGGCAGTGGCGGTAGCGGTGGAAGGCCAGCGTTGCCCTGAGGATGGGCCTCGCGAGGCTGAACGCACGAGGTGCTATCGTGAGGTTAATCACGCCAGCCACCCTCGTGAGGCTGGTCGGGCCAGCCTTGATGGGGGTTGCGGTTGTCCCAGCGGCCTCCGGCACGGCCGAAACCTCGGTCGCTGCTCTCGGGGCGGTGACCCAGGCGCTCGTCCCAGAGCGCCCGGAGCTCCTGGCAGTCATCGGTGTTATGGGTATGCACGTTGTGGAAGATGAAGAACGCACGACCATCCTTGGAGGACTCGTTGTGGTCATGGTTGTGCTTCAGTTCATGCTCTGCCGCCAGCGCGGTGGGGCCCTTGTGCTTCGCTTCCTTGGCCTTGGCCTTCTTATCTTCGGGATCGACATCTGGGTGGTTGAGGAGAGAGAGGCGGCCTTCTTCTACCTTGGCGCACTTGTCAACCAGATTGAACAGCTCCAACGCCGTGCACATGTCATCGTTGATGGCGAGCTCCTCGCTCATCCTGACGTCCGTAACGCCATCGGTGAACGCTGATATGATGGCTTCGCCCGAGGCCTTCGGGATCTTGAGGTGAACTTGGGTGAAGCATTGAATGTACTTGCGGAGGGTCTCGCCGGGACACTGTTTTACCCGTCGAAGGCCGCTGACGGCGAGGGCGCAGTCGCAGGTTCCTTGGAAGTTGAAGATGAACCACTCGTGGAGCTTATCACATGAAGAGATCGACCCCTCTAGGAGGTGTATGAGGAAGGAGCGCGTGTTGTCCTTGAGGGCAATGGGGAACCAATTCGCCATGACCTTGTCATCGCCGTTCGCCACTTCAATACTCAATGCATAGAGTTGGTGGAACTCCGTAGGGTCTGGGATGCCGTCGTAGCACGGTGCCAGCTCCGGCTTGAACTTGACCGGCCAGACCACCCGACGTAGCTCACTGGTGAAGGCGCGGCACCCGACGGCGCTCACGGGCGTGGCTTGCGCGGGATGGGCGCGGTCCTGGCGCCCGCGTGCCGCAGCTTCTTGAATGGCCCGATCTTGGTGATGACGCGGCGGCGCGAAAAGCGCACACGCGTCGTGAAGTGGTTGCTGCCCAACCTGGTAGCTGGCCGTGCCTCGCGCCGGGGCCGGCGCCCCACGCGGCGGTTCGCGTGGGTGCGCCTCGCGCCAGGGCTCGGTGTTGTCGCCGCGCAGAGGAGGGGGCGGCGGTGAGCCGTGCGCCACGTCGACGGGACGACAAGGCAGTGGACGGAGCGAGTGGGAGGGTGCTGGGGCCTGGCTCGCGGCATTGACGAGCTCAGTGATGCAGCCTAGCCAGGCATTGTAGCCTTGATTGGCGGGCCGGTAGCGCAACAGCTCGCGCACCATGAGTAGCGATCATGCGTATTCGCCGGCCTGCGGCGAGCGTGGGAGGACAGAGCAGTGGCTGGAGTGAGAGAAGGGGTGGCAGTGCGGCGTCGCACTGCATGGAGGGCGGAAGAGAAGGGTCCTGCTGCTCATGCGCAGCAGGGTCAGTGGCGGTGCTGGCCCGCCGGTGTAGTCTGGGCGACGCAAGCCGCACGACGCTTAGCACAAACACGACGAGCGTGGGCCATAGGAATGGCAAAGCAAAAGCAGAAACGAGCGAAGGAACTTCGACACACCCATACCTGGCGCGCCAGATGTCGGAACTGGGGCTCCGTAGATCCAAAGAAAGGTTTGAACTCTAGGGTGTGCGCGAAGAAGTTCACTCGACTACAACACGCCTCGCACTGCCTCACGACGATGCTCCATCATGATCAAGCGAGAGTGAAGGAGTGAGGACACGGTGATTTACCCAGGTTCGGGCCACCTTGCGGTGTAAAACCCTACTCCCTCTTTGTGTTGGATTGCCTTGCGAGGATGATGAGTATGAACTTGTACAAGTGTGAGCTACCTTGTGATGGCTCAGGGGGTGAATGGATTCGATCCGGTTCTGCTCTCTATGGTGGAGACTAGCCTATATTTATATTGGCCCCGGTCCTCTTCCCCCAAGGCTTAGTGCGGGAAGGGATACCACAATGGCTAATTTCAAGGGGGACAGGAGTACGCCCGATCCTGACTAAAGGTGGTATTTGTCTGCAAAGCATCTGCTCGTTACGCGCTGGTGGGCTCGGTGATGACCTCCGTCCTGCCAAGCCCGTGGTCTTGGTCTTGTTGCACCGAAGAGGTAAGCCCAGGGGATTCCTTGGGAACCCGCATGTTGGCATTGTACCGCCAGCCTCGACTAGACCCGTTGGCGCTCTCCTGGCTCCACTCGTCGTGGCTGGCATCACCCACGTGTGTCGCGAGGCGGGGTGGCTGTCCTAGAAGTGTCCGCCCCTCAGGAGGCACCTCGAGAGGCATTTATGTAGTCCGCCGCGTGAGGCGGGGGCCCTCGTGAGGGTCTTGCTCGTGAAGTCTTGGCGATGGGCCGCGCCGGGCCTTTTGACGATGCCGCATGATGGGCCATAGGCAGATGGGCCTGGGTACCTGATAACCCACAAGTATAGGGGATTGCAACAATTTTTGAGGGTAGAGTATTCAACCCAAATTTATTGATTCGATACAAGGGAGCCAAAGAATATTCTCAAGTATTAGCAGTTGAGTTGTCAATTCAACCACACCTGGATAACTTAGTATCTCCAGCAAAGTATTTAGTAGCAAAGTAGTATGGAAGTAACGGTAACGGTAGCAAAAATAATATTTTTGGGTTTTGTAGTAATTGTAACAGTAGCAACGAAAAAGTAAATAAGCGGAGAACAATATGTGAAAAGCTCGTAGGCATTGGATCGGTGATGGAGAATTATGCCGGATGTGGTTCATCATGTAACAGTCATAACATAGGGTGACACAGAACTAGCTCCAATTCATCAATGTAATGTAGGCATGTATTCCGAATATAGTCATACGTGCTTATGGAAAAGAACTTGCATGACATCTTTTGTCCTACCCTCCCGTGGCAGCGGGGTCCTAGCGGAAACTAAGGGATATTAAGGCCTTCTTTTAATAGAGTACCGGACCAAAGCATTAACACTTAGTGAATACATGAACTCCTCAAACTACAGTCATCACCGGGAGTAGTCCCGATTATTGTCACTTCGGGGTTGCCAGATCATAACACATAGTAGGTGACTATAGACTTGCAAGATAGGATCAAGAACTCACATATATTCATGAAAACATAATAGGTTCATATCTGAAATCATGGCACTCGGGCCCTAGTGACAAGCATTAAGCATAGCAAAGTTATAGCAACATCAATCTCAGAACATAGTGGATACTAGGGATCAAACCCTACCAAAACTAACTCGATTACATGATAAATCTCATCCAACCCATCACCGTCCAGCAAGCCTACGATGGAATTACTCACGCACCGCGGTGAGAAGCATGAAATTGGTGATGGAGGGTGGTTGATGATGACGATGGCGACGAATTCCCCACTCCGGAGACCCGAACGGACTCCAGATCAGCCCTCCCGAGAAAGATTAGGGCTTGGCGGAGGCTCCATATCATAAAACGCGATGAATCCTTCTCCTTGATTTTTTTCTCCCCGAACACGAATATATAGAGTTGGAGTTGAGGTTGGTGGAGCTCCAGGGGACCACGAGGCAGGGGGCACGCCCTTGGGGGGGGGGGGGGTGCAGGCGCGCCTCCCACCCTCATGGACAGGGTGTGGGCCCCCTGGCCTTGATTCTTTCGCCAGTATTTTTATTATTTCCAAAAATAATCTCCGTGAATTTTCAGGTCATTCCGAGAACTTTTGTTTCTGCACAAAGATAACACCATGGCAATTCTACTGAAAACAGCGTCAGTCCGGGTTAGTTCCATTCAAATCATGCAAGTTAGAGTCCAAAACAAGGGCAGAAGTGTTTGGAAAAGTAGATACGACGGAGACATATCAACTCCCCCAAGCTTAAACCTTTGCTTGTCCTCAAGCAATTCAGTTGATAAACTGATAGTGATAAAGAAAAACTTTTACAAACTCTGTTTGCTTTTGTTGTTGTAAATATGTAAAGCCAGCATTCAAGTTTTTAGCAAAGATTATGAACTAACCATATTCACAATAACACTTAGGTCTCATGTTTACTCATGTCAATGGCATAATCAACTAGCGAGCAATAATAATAAATCTCGGATGACAACACTTTCTCAAAACTATCATAATATGATATAACAGGATGGTATCTCGCTAGCCCTTTCTGAGACCGCAAAACATAAATGCAGAGCACCTTTAAAGATCAAGGACTGACTAAACATTATAATTCATGGTAAAAGAGATCCAGTCATAGTCATACCCAATATGAATTAATAGTGATGGATGCAAATGACAGTGGTGCTCTCCAACTGGTGCTTTTTAATAATAGGGTGATGACTCAACATAAAATTAAATAGATAGTCCCTTCGCAGACGTAAGCAGGGATTTGTAGAGGTGCCAGAGCTCGATTTTAAAGCAGAGATAAATAATATTTTGAGCGGCATACTTTCATTGTCAACATAACAACCAAGAGATGGCGATATCTTCCATGCTACACACATTATAGGCGGTTCCCAAACAGAATGGTAAAGTTTATACTCCCCCTCCACCAACAAGCATCAATCCATGGCTTTCTCAAAACAACGAGTGCCTCCAACTAACAAGAGTCCCAGGGGAATTTTATTTGCAATTATTTTGATTTGATTTGCATAAAGCATGGGAATGGGCATCCCGGTGACCAGCCATTTTCTCATGAGTGAGGAGCGGAGTCCACTCCTCTTGAGAATAACCCGCCTAGCATGGAAGATACAGACATCCCTAGTTGATAAATGAGCTATTCGAGCATGCAAAACAGAATTTCATTTGAAGGTTTAGAGTTTGGGACATACAAATTTACTTGGAACGGTAGGTAGATACCGAGGAAGGTATAGTGGACTCATATGGAATAACTTTGGGGTTTAAGGGATTGGATGCACAAGCAGTATTCCCGCTTAGTACAAGTGAAGGCTAGAAAAAACTGGGAAGAGACCAACTAGAGAGCGACAACAGTCATGAACATGCATTAAAATTAATAAACATTGAGTGCAAGCATGAGTAGGATATAATCCACCATGAACATAAATATCATGAAGGCTATGTTGATTTTGTTTCAACTACATGCGTGAACATGTGCCGAGTCAAGTCACTCGAATCATTCAAAGGAGGATACCACCCTATCATACCACATCACAACCATTTTAATAGCATGTTGGCACGCAAGGTAAACCATTATAAACTCCTAGCTAATTAAGCATACCATAAGCAAGTATAATCTCTAATTGTCATTGCAAACAAGTTTATTCATAATAGGCTGAATCAGGAACGATGAACTAATCGTATTTACAAAAGCAAGAGAGGTCGAGTTCATACCTGCTTCTCTCATCTCAATCAGTCCATCATATATCGTCATAATTGCCTTTCACTTGCATGACCGAACGATGTGAATAATAATAATAGTGCATGTGCATTGGACTAAGCTGGAATCTGCGAGCATTCAATGAACAGGAGAAGACAAGGCAATATGGGCTCTTGGTTAAATCAACAATAATGCATATAAGATCCACTTCAAAAAATTTATTATGGTCTTCTCCTATTGACCCCCAAAGAAAAGAAAAGAAATAAAACTATTAACACGGGAAAGCTCCCAACAAGCAAAAGAAGAACAAGAAATATTTTTGGGTTTTCTTTTAATTATTACTGCTACAGCAAGAAAATAAGCTAGCTAAAAGCTACTACTATTTTTTTTTAGTTTTTCTTAAGGTTTTTAAAACACACAAGAAGAAAGCATAAAAAGGAAAATAAACTAGCATGGATAGTACAATGAAAAAGTATGAGCACCGACAACTAGCAATGAGTGTGTGAACATAAATGTAATGTCGGTGAGAAATACGTACTCCCCCAAGCTTAGGCTTTGTCCTAAGTTGGTCTATTGCCACGGCTAGCCTGGCGGATATCCGAAGTTGTAGTTGGAGTCGTACTGAGATGAAGCCTTGGGTTGCCACTGCCTGGCCATCTCCTCCGGGTCCCACTAGTAAATAGACTGGAGGGGAAGAACAAATTGTGGTTCCAGATCTGGCTCTGTAGCTGATGTGGGGTTCCGGTAGGTGTGAATGGCCTCCAGCGGAACAAGGTACTTGCCTGCAGATAAGTCAAAGAAGGAAGGAGCAGGCAAAGTAATAGTCTCATGGTGATTTTTATCAAATATCAGTCTGTAGTTAAGCTCTTTTTTCCTGTTCTTAACAATGAAATCATGTGCTACCATACTCTTATAATCTAGAAAAACAGGAGGTAGCCACTTTTCTTCTTTCTCATAGTGTCTAATAGGTATGTTAAAATGTGCAGCAAGGCGCGAGGCGAAGATGCCTCCCAAGATGGGGCCCTTAGTACGGTTAAGATTTAGCCATTTTGCAACAGTAGCGCCCATACTAAATGTGTCATCACGAAACAGGGCATGGCACAAAAGAACAATATGGGGCACTTAGGTTGCCACAGTTTCCACGACCAATTAAGCATCTACTAGCAAATATTGCAAAGTAACGTAAAACAGGAAAATGTATGCTAGTAATTCGTGCATCGGAAACTTTCCTAGTTTCCCCTACGACAATTGTATCAATAAACTCCTCAACATCGTCACGATGTGGTTCCTCTACGCTACCCAAAAAGGGCAATTTACAAACCTCGCAAAATTCAGAGAGGGGCATCTCCTTATACTCATCATATAAATAGAAATCCACCGAAGGTGGTGACCTCCTAGCATGGAAATGAAAATTTTGCACAAAAATATTAGTGAGTAGGAGATACTGTTCGCGTTGGTCGCGGAGGAAGTCGGTGAGGCCTGCATTCTCAGCCAACTAATAAAAATCATCATAAATCCCAGCTGCTCTCAAGAAATCATCACAAGGCCATTCACACGGCCGGACCTCCGTGGTGCGAGGGAGACTATATTTGGGCCTCTCTTCTTCTTCACTTTGCTTATCCTTCGAGCTTCGGCTCGAAGAACCCCTCAAAAATCTCTTCATCATTTTCTAAAATTTTTAGTAACTTCAAATAAAAGTGAACCAAACTCAACAAAATTGATAGCAACTACTCCCATAAGTGCCTAGAGACTATATCATGCATTAGAACTACTTGGACCATATAAATTTGACATGCAAGCTCAAGAACAGGGTCACTTAAGCAGCAAAAATTTGCAATGAATAAAGCGCTAGAACAAAAACTAATTGGACCATTGGAGGAGTCACATACCGAAGAACAATCCCCCAAAGAAGTTTTGTGAGTGGAGCTTTGAGCAAGGAGATCGAAAATCACAGCAAAATGAGCTAGAACTCGTGCTTGAGCTGGTTGGTGATTTTTTTGGGAGGAAGAAGGAGTGTGTGGTGGCTGGAATAAGTGGAGGGGAGCTACCATGGGCCCACGAGGCAGGGGCTCGCCCAGGGGGGGTGGGCGCTCCCTGGACCCTCGTGGCCAGGTGTCAGCTCCCCCTGTTGTGTTCTCAGTGCCATATATTCTCAATTACTCCAGAAAAAAATCATATTTCAATTTCGGGGCATTTGGAGAACTTTTATTTTCTGGGTATTTTTTTATTGCACGGATAAATCAGAAAACTGACAGAAAATACTATTATTATTTTATTTCAACTAAATAACAGAAAGTAAAAGGAGGGTATAGAAGGTTGTGCTTTCTAACTTCATCCATCTCATGCTCATCAAAAGGAATCCACTAACAAGGTTGATCAAGCCTTGTTAACAAACTCATTCCGAATAACATGGAACCGGAGAGATTTCGAATAACACTATGTTACCTCAACGGGGATATGCACGTCCCCAATAATAAGAAGATCATATTTCTTCTTGACAGTAGGAAGAGGAAATTCAACCTCCAAAAATAATCGATGGAATTTTTCCAATAGAGTTTATACTATGAACTTGAGGTTGTTTCCTCGAAAAGTGTACCATATGCTCATTGGCATTAACATGAAAAGTGACATTGCCTTTGTTGCAATCAATAACAGCCCCTGCAGTATTCAAAAAGGGTCTTGCCAGAATAATAGACATACTATCATCCTCGGGAATATCAAGAATAACACAGTCCGTTAAAATAGTAACATTTGCAACCACAGCAGGCACATCCTCACAAATGTCGACAGGTATATTAGTTGATTTATCAGCCATTTGCAAAGATATTTTAGTAGGTGTCAACTTATTCAAATCAAGTCTATGATATAAAGAGAGAGGCATAACACTAACACCAGCTCCAAGATCACATAAAGCAGTCTTAACATAATTCCTTTTAATGGAGCATGGTATAGTGGGTACTCCTGGATCTCCTAACTTCTTTGGTATTCCACCCTTAAAAGTATAATTAGCAAGCATGGTGGAAATTTTAGCTTCCGGTATCTTTCTCTTATTTGTAACAATTTATTTCATGTACTTAGCATAAGGATTCATTTTGAGCATATCACTCAAACGCATACGCAAAAAGATAGGTCTAATCATTTCAGCAAAGCGCTCAAAATCCTCATCATCCTTTTTCTTGGATGGCTGAGGAAAAGGCATGGGTTTCTGAACCCAAGGTTCTCTTTCTTTATCGTGCTTCCTAACAAAAAAGTCTCTCTTATCATAACGTTGATTCTTTGATCAGGGGTTATCAAGATCAACAACAGGTTCAGTTTCTACATCATTATCATTGCTAGGTTGTGCGTCAACATGAACATTATCATTTACATTATCACTAGGTTCATGTTCATCACCAGATTGTGTTTCAGCATCAGAAATAGAAATATCATTGGGATTCTCAGGTGTGTCTACAACAGGTTCACTAGAAGCATGCAAAGTACAATCATTTTTCTTTTTCTTCCTTTTAGAAGAACTAGGTGTATCAACATTATTTCTCTAAGAATCCTGCTTAATTCTCTTAGGGTGGCCCTCAGGATACAAAGGATCCTGAGTCAGTTTACCCCCCTAGTTGAAACTACAACAGCAAAGTCATTATTCTTACTATTCAATTCATTGAGCAAATCATTCTGAGCTTTAAGTACTTGTTCTACTTGAGTGGTAACCATAGAAGCATGTTTACTAATGAGTTTAAGTTCACCATTAACTCTAGACGTATAATCACTCAAGTGTCCAAGCGTATCAGCATTGTGTTTTAATTGTCTACCAACATAAGCATTAAAGTTTTCTTGTTTGACAACAAAATTATCAAACTCATCTAAGCATTGGCTAGCAGACTTATAACGAGGAATATCACCATCATCAAGTCTATAGAGAGAATTTACCTTTACTACCTGTGTCGGGTTATCAAGACAATGTGTTTCTTCAATAGGTGATGAATTAAGACCATGTATTTCTTCAACAGGAGGTAAATTCTTAACATCTTCAGCTTTTATACCCTTTTCTTTCATAGATTTCTTTGCTTCTTGCATATCTTCAGGACTGAGAAATAGAACACCCCTTTTCTTCGGAGTTGGCTTAGGAATTGGTTCGGGAAGTGTCCAATTATTTTCATTGGTCAACATATTATTCAATAGAATTTCAGCTTGATCAACAGTTCTTTCCCTGAAAACACAACCAGCACAACTATCCAGGTGGTCTCTGGAAGCATCGGTTAGTCCATTATAAAAGATATCAAGTATTTCATTTTTCTTGAGAGGATGATCAGGCAAAGCATTAAGTAATTGGAGAAGCATCCCCAAGCTTGTGGGAGACTCTCTTCTTCAATTTGCACAAAGTTATATATTTCCCTTAAAGCAGCTTGTTTCTTATGAGCAGGGAAATATTTAGCAGAGAAGTAATAAATCATATCCTAGGGACTACTCACATGTAGCGACCAGACCTCAAACAGTCTGATCTCTGTGCATCAGTGTCATCCCTGGATCAGTAATGCTGACACGCACAGTACTTGAAGGATTTACAACAGCGTAGCAATCACACACTTATTACATCGAG
Source organism: Aegilops longissima (assembly GCA_021605205.1). Classification (NCBI taxonomy): domain Eukaryota; kingdom Viridiplantae; phylum Streptophyta; class Magnoliopsida; order Poales; family Poaceae; genus Aegilops; species Aegilops longissima. The sequence continues at coordinate 308,499,665 of CM038677.1, forward strand.
TGTCTCCAAAAGAGAACTTATTACAATAAATATGGCTTAAGGCCATCTAATAACGATAACAGCGGAAGGCTTGGAAGATAAGCGACTCCATCAACTCCAACGGCATCACTGAGTATAGAACCACGACCTAAGGCACCTTACTCGTCGTCTGAAAAGTCTGCAACATGAACGTTGCAGCCCGAAAACGGGTCAACACATGGAATATGCTGGCAAGGTAACACATAGAGAGCAATATGAAAGAGTAATGTTATACTACATGCATATATGGCTGGTGGAAAGCTCTATGGTTATAGTTTTGCGTAAAGACAATTTTTTTCATACTGCAAAGGAATAAGTTTTATTTAACTATCATGGTGGTTGTTAAACATTGAGAATGGTTGACAGCATTCTCAATCCCAATTAAGTATCATCATAAAAAAACCAACAATATTAATTAAAGTAACATGATGAGATTCACATGATAATAAAGGTACTAGATACTCAAGATGTCCATAACCGGGGACACGGCTAACCATGATTAGTTTGTTACACTCTGCAGAGGTTTGTGCACTTTTCCCCACAAGACTCGATCTCCTCCATTTGATTTCTCGCACCGCATGGTGTTTGAGAAACGGATGACCGAGACATAGTCTTTCAGAAGCGCTAGCACCTTACGAATGGGTAGACAGTTACACCTACATCCCTCTACATCTGCTAGTATACCACTGTAAGAGTTCACACAACTTAGTCAACTATGCTAGAGCCCATAGTAGCTTGTGGCTGCACACGGAAGTTTCTAGCATGAATAATCTCATGATCCCTTTGAGCCTGGGTGGCGGTCCAAAAGAAACAGGCAATCCTGGAATACCCAGGTACCTCAATCCACCCAGATGTGTATTAAAGTTGCCACCTTAAATAAACCATTAATTAAAATCACACATATGTCATGGATACACTCACCCAATCCACGTCTACTAGCATAGCATGGCATAATAAGCAAACGTAGAAGTAACTCACAAGGGTTTGATAATTAAACAGGTAATAGGTACTACCTCATCTACTTTCCCAAAACCCGCAATTTAATTAGATCCTAATCATGCAATGTTTGAGGATTGATCTAATGCATAAAAACTGGGTATGAAAAAGGTATGATCAAAGTGTTACTTGCCTTGCTAATGATCCATGAAACCTAGAGACTCAAAGTAGCAAGCGGCGCACTACGGGTACTCTATCGCAAACAAACAAGCACACAATAAGTACTCAGCTAATGCACAGGTAAAACTCAAATAGAAGATCTAACCAGAAAGTTCAACTTAAGAACTCCGGTTTGCAAAAAGAATCAAATCGAACGAAGCAACGAAAACAAACGGCGAAAGAAACAGGCTTCGTTTTACTAATCTGGACCTAAGTCAAATTTTACAGAATCAAAAACTTGTTTGAGCTGATTATTCGGAAAGAGGGTTTCGAGACGAAACTCCAGGCGCTTGAATCGCCTAATTCCGATAAACAAGCGAAAAGTTATACTAGATCAAAAATCGGATCAGAAATCGCGATCAGAAAAATCGCGGAATAAATCCGAGAAAAAGAAAAACGACGAACAGCTTAACGAACGAGCGTTCGTTATCTGAAGCTAAACGACGAACACGTTCGTTAAAACGAACGAACGAGCGAACGCTCGCTAAATAAATAAACCGGAGAAAAACCGATCTATTTAAAAAAAAAGAAAACTAGGGTTTCCTTTAAAAAAAACTGAAATGGTTTTTCTCAAAAAAACCCGGTGGCGGGTTCTACCTCGGCTCGGCCCGCTCGGCCCGGAGGCTCAGCGGCGGCGGGTGATGCAGCACAATGGCTCCAGCGGCGGCGGGCGGCGGTAGGCGGCGCGGCGGCGGCTCGAGCGGCAATGGCCAAGGCGGCAAGGCGGGAGGCGGAGGCGGCGGCGGGCCTGGCCTTGCCCACGCAAGGGTCTTGCTGCTTTTTAAATAATTCCGCCGAGACTTCGAAAAATTCTAGAAAAATAAATAAAAATCTAAAAATGCCAAAACAAATTTTCACTGTCTAAATAAAATATTTAGAACGAGGTGAACATTTTCTTGGCCCTAAAATGCAATTCTTGAAAACGTGCAATTTTTCCTAAATTCAAATAAAAAGCGAAAAACTCCAAATAAAAACTTATTTGATTTTTTTTATTAAATCTTCATTATTCCTTTATTTTGGGAAAGTCATTTTATTCCCTCTCTCATATTTTGACAGTAGAAATAATTGAAGATAAAATAAATAAAATCAAATGATCCTATTTTCAAAATTTGAGAAAACTCAAATATGAAAATAACAAAATCTCCAATTCTCTCCGTGGGTCCTTGAGTTGCGTGAAATTTCTAGGATCGGGCCAAAATGCAATAAAATATGATATGCAAGTGATGATCTATGTATAACATTCCAAGTTGAAAATTTGGGATGTTACAAACCTACCGCCCTTAAGATGAATCTCGCCCTCGACATTCGGGTTGGCTGGAAAATAGGTGAGGGTGGTCCTTAAGCAGATCTTCCTCTCGCTCCCAGTTGGCTTCATCCTCGGTGTGATGGCTCCACTGAACTTTACAAAACTTGATAACCTTGCTGCGGTTGACTCGGCTGGCATACTCGAGAATTTTGACGGGTTTCTCCTAGTAGGTCAAATCGTTACCCAACTGAATCGCTTCCAATGGCACAATATCTCTTAGAGGTATATCAGCCATCTCTGCGTGGCACTTCTTCAACTGAGAAACGTGGAACACGTCATGAACTCCCGACAATCCTTCAGGTAATTCCAACTTGCAAGCAACTTCTCCCATGCGCTCCAAAACTTTATATGGCCCCACAAAACGTGGCGCTAACTTTCCTTTAACACCAAAGCGCTTAACTCCTCGGCGGGATACAGAAGATAAACTCGCCTCCGACTTCAGATATTGTCTCCTTGCGTTTTGAATCCGCATAGCTCTTCCGCTTAGACTGGCTACCTTGAGCCTATCACTTAATCAACTTCACCTTCCGCTCGACTCCTTAATCAAATCTGGTCCAAACAATCGGCGGTCTCCAACTTCATCCCACAACAATGGGTTCGCACCTCCTTCCGCATAAGGCTTCGAAGGGGCCATCTTCAAACTGGTTTGATAGCTGTTGTTATAGGAAAACTCCGCATACGGCAAGTTGTCATCCCAACTTGATCCATAATCCAATTCACATGCTCTCAGCATATCCTCCAAAATCTGATTGACTCTCTCGGTCTGTCCATCTGTCTGCGGATGGAAAGCGGTACTAAACTCTAGTCTGGTTCCCAAAGTTTTGTGCAACTGATTCCAAAACTTTGAGGTGAATTGGGTTCCTCTATCTGATACGATACTCCTCGGAACTCCATGCAGACATCCGATCCTAGTCATGTATATCTTAGCCAACTTGGCACTGCTGTAGGTAGTCTTCACTAGAATGAAATGAGCTACCTTTGTCAAACGATCAACTACAACCCAAATCGAGTCATAGCCTGAACGAGTCCTGGGCAATCCCGTGATAAAATCCATGCCTAACTTTTCCCACTTCCATTCGGGTATTGGCAACGGTTGTAGCAAACCTGCTGGCTTCTGATGTTCTGCCTTCACTCTCTGACATACATCACAAACTGCTACATACTCTCCAATATCCTTCTTCATTCCGGTCCACCAGAAAGTAACCTTCAAATCCAAATACATCTTGGTATTTCCTGGGTGAATCGAATACGGCGAATCATGGGCCTCTTACATAATCAACTTCCTGATCTCCGGATCACTAGGCACATAAACGCGGTCCTCAAACCATAGGGTATCGTGCTCATCCTCACGAAATCTCTTAGCTTTTCCCTTGCTCATTTTCTCCTTAATAGCGGCAATCTCCTTATCCATTTTCTAAGCGTCTCTAATCTTATCCATCAATGTAGACTGTATCTCCAATGCTGCTACATAGCCTCTCGGAACTATTTCCAAACATAGCTCTCGAAATTCCTCGGCTAACTCTTTTGGTAAACCTCCGGTCATTAATGTGGTGACATGGCTCTTGCGGCTCAACGCATCTGCTACTACGTTAGCCTTTCCGGGGTGATAATGCAATCTCATGTCATAATCCTTGATGAGCTCCAACCATCTCCTTTGCCTGAGATTTAACTCCTTCTGCGTGAAGATGTACTTCAAACTCTTGTGATCCGTGTACACCTCACAATGGTTTCCAATGAGAAAATGTCTCCAAGTCTTCAGTGCGTGCACTACGGCTGCTAACTCCAAATCATGAGTAGCATAGTTTAACTCATGAGGCTTAAGCTGTCGTGAAGCATACGAAACAACTCTTCCCTCCTGCATAAGCACTGCTCGAAGTCCTCGACGTGAAGCGTCACAATACACCTCGTAATCCTTGCTTTGATCTGGCAGAATTAACACTGATGATGTAACCAAACATTTCTTCAACTCTTGGAAACTAGCCTCACATTCCTCAGTCCAATTAAACTTGGTGTCCTTCTTCAACAACTCCGTCATAGGCTTCGCAATCTTCGAGAAATTCTCAATGAATCTCCGGTAGTATCCTGCCAGTCCAAGAAAACTCTGGATCTCTCCAACTGTCGTTGGTGCTTCCCAGTTTGTCACAGTGGCAACTTTAGTGGGGTCCACTGCTATACCTTCTCCGGATATAACATGTCCGAGAAATCCAACTTCCTTCAACCAAAACTCACATTTGCTGAACTTGGCATATAACTGATGTTCTCTAAGCTTCTCGAGTACCAAACGCAAATGCTCCTTATGCTCTTCTTCATTCTTCGAGTAAACCAAAATATCATCAATGAACACCACAACAAACTTATCCAAAAACTCCATAAACACCTTGTTCATCATGTTCATGAAATAAGCAGGTGCGTTAGTCAGCCCAAATGACATAACGGTATGCTCATACAGCCCGTACCTGGTGGTAAAAGCCGTCTTAGGTATATCCTGCTCTCGAATCTTCAACTGATGGTATCCTGATCGCAAATCGATCTTGGAAAACACCTTAGCTCCTTGCAATTGGTCAAACAAGTCTTTGATCATCGGCAACGGGTACTTATTCTTAATTGTCACTTCATTCAATCCACGATAATCAACAACCATTCTCAATGATCCATCCTTCTTCTCCACTAGAAGTACTGGCGATCCCCAAGGTGAAGAACTTGGGAGAATAAAACCTTTATCCAGTAACTCCTTAATTTGCTTCTTAATTTCTTCCAAATCTTGTGCGGGCATCCGGTACGGTCTCTTGGATATCGGCCCTATGCCTAGCAATAGCTCAATCAAAAACTCAATGTCTCTATCCGGTGGCATGCCTGGCAACTCTTCTGGAAACACGTCCGGGTAATCCTTCACCACTGGTACTTCCTCCTGCACAACTCCTGATAAAGAGTTTACTTTACCCTCCTCGGCTCATGCCGTGACACATACTTGATTCTTCTTCCTTCTGGGGTGGTAAGCAAAATCGACTTACTAGCGCAATCGATGTTCCCTCCATACATCGATATCCAATCCATACCTAGAATCATGTCCAAACCTTGCGATTCCAGAATGATTAAATCCGTGGGGAAAACATGCCTACCTATGCTCAAAGGTACTTGAAAACATCCACGACTGGCCATATACTCCGCTCCTGGTGAGCTTACTAGCATAGGTGTTCTAAGAACCTTGGTGGGCAGTTTGTACTTATCCACAAATCCCCGTGATATGTATGAATGCGATGCACCAGTATCAAAAAGAACAATTGCAGTAAATGTCTTAATCAAAAACTTACCTATTACTGCATCTGGCTGAGCTTCAACCTCCTCCACGTTAACGTGGTTCACCTGTCCCCTGTTGAAAGGGTTCGGCTTCTTCCCTGAGCTTCCATTGCCATTTCCATTCTGGGCTTCGGGACATTCATTGGCATAATGTCCAGTTTTCTGACACTTAAAACAAGTGACTTGGCTCAGGTCTCTCTTGGCTGGGGTTGACGGGTTGGTGCGGTTTTGTCCGTTGCTTCCTCCATTCCCGTTTCCATTCTTGGAACCATTATGATTATGCGAGGTACATCCTCCATGGGTATGCTGAAATTGTCCTCCCAGTTTTGGGGTAAAACGTAGCTTCTGCTGAGCTCCAGAATTGTACTTTTCCTGTCCATACTTCCTCTTGCGGTTATCAATCTGTTGCTTCTTCCCTTCAATCATAAGAGCACGATCTACCAACTCCTGGTAGTTATTGAAAGTGGCTACCATCAACCGCATGCTCATCTCATCATTCAGTCCTTCCAGAAACTTCTCCTGCTTAGCTGCATCTGTAGCAATGTCATGTGGGGCATAACGTGCTAACTTACTAAAGTCCTCCACATACTTGCTTACAGTACGTCCTCCTTGGCGTAAGTTGCGAAACTCACGCTTCTTCATGGCCAATAGCTCCTGCTGAAACGTGGGCAGTACGGAAAGCTTGCTGAAACTGATCCCACATGACTGTGTCAATATGGTGTGTGGCTGTATAATTCTCCCACCATGATGCTGCGGGTCCATCAAGCTGATGTGCGGCAAAACGCACTCTCTCCGCATCAGTGCATCCTGCAGTGGTCGGCTCTATTCCAACCTTGCGGAGCCAATCATCTGCAACAATCGGCTCGGTGCTACTGGAAAACACCGGCGGATTTAGCCTCAAGAAACGGGTCAAATGGTCAACAGGTGGTGGTGGTGGTGGGTTGTTGTTGTTGTTGCCTTGGTTCTGTACCAGTGTTTGAATCAAGGCATTCTGCTGATGAATCAACTGAGTGATCTCCGGTGGGAAAACAAATCCGGTGTCGCGTCTCGGAGGCATCTGAGGGTTTAGAGAAGATGAGAAATAGAATAGAATGAGGTCTAGTGAGAAAACACTACCCATATGCACATGAGACAAAAGCAAACAATATCACTCCAATCAATTCAAACAAGGGAATACAATGGCCTACCTATCATTACAGAAGTGCTTGGACTAAACTAATTACAATGGGGGAATTTCTACTACTGTTATGGTGGTCAACTAGAAAAACTGCTCCGATGAAGATTCCATGATATCTGCTCCGGCTTCATCAACATAGTCATCATCACTGTCGTCGGGATCCGAGTCGGTGTCGTTGATGATGATATAGTTATTTGGGCAAGTGGAATCGTCGTCATTTCCTCCTGGCGCGGGGTCTCCCATGAAAACTCCGAGGTTCCTGGTTAAGTGATCATTCTTCTCCACTAGCACTTCAATTTCTTCCATGTAATCTTCACGTGTAGCTTTGAGTTCTTCCTCTAGCTCCTTGATCTTGGTCATAGCCTTCTGCAGATCCTCCATGCCTGCGCACATCTGGTTCTCCCGATGTCGGATGTGCTGGTTTAACTCCTGGATATATGTTGCGATTGATCTATCTCTCCTGGTGCTGATCATTTCCCATTGCTCATCTCGGCGCCCGCAAATCTGGTACATAGTATTCTTGATATCATTGCGGTAAACTTCTCCAATACGTCCCATGGCGATGTGGGCTGCCATGCTCTTTCCTAGACTCCAGGTTGGTGCATCAAAGGAAAACTCTATGTGCTCCGTGACTAGTGCAAATGTCCTTCCTGGAACTTTAACTTGAATCAACCAGCGCTCCTCTTCTGGTAAAGTGGTGTTGTAGGTCCCGGTGAAGCTTGGTACTCCGATGTTCAGGTATCTAGTGACTTCCTTCAAGTGGCATCCAAAGGGCGTATCTTCATCCGGTTGTGTGAACTTGTTCCTTGCATCCGTCATCCTAAAAGAACAGAGAAGATGAGGAGTCATAAAAGAGAAGAAAGAATAGTGATCTAGGGCTTTAGCTTAGTGGTCGTGTCCTAGAGTCAGCGTGTGCTCTGATACCATCTTGTGGCGACCAGACCTCAAATAGTCTGATCTCTGTGCATCAGTGTCATCCCTGGATCAGTAATGTTGACACGCACAGTACTTGAAGGATTTACAACAGAGTAGCAATCACACACTTATTACATCGAGTGTCTCCAAAAGATAACTTATTACAATAAATATGGCTTAAGGCCATCTAATAACGATAACAACAGAAGGCTTGGAAGATAAGCGAGTCCATCAACTCCAACGGCATCACTGAGTATAGAACCACGACCTAAGGCACCTTACTCGTCGTCTGAAAAGTCTGCAACATGAACGTTGCAGCCCGAAAACGGGTCAGCACATGGAATATGCTAGCAAGGTAACACATAGAGAGCAATATGAAAGAGTAATGCTATACTACATGCATATATGGCTGGTGGAAAGCTCTATGGTTACAGTTTTGCGTAAAGCCAATTTTTTTCCTACTGCAAATGAATAAGTTTTATTTAACTATCATGGTGGTTGTTAAACATTGAGAATGGTTGACAGCATTCTCAATCCCAATTAAGTATCATCATAAAAAAACCAACAATATTAATTAAAGTAACATGATGAGATTCACATGATAATCCAAGTACTAAATACTCAAGATGTCCATAACCGGGGACACGGCTAACCATGATTAGTTTGTTACACTCTGCAGAGGTTTGTGCACTTTTCCCCACAAGACTCGATCTCCTCCGTTTGATTTCTCGCACTGCATGGTGTTTGAGAAACGGATGAACGAGACATAGTCTTTCAGAAACGCTAGCACCTTACGAACGGGTAGACAGTTACACCTACATCCCTCTACATCTGCTAGTCTACCACTGTAAGAGTTTGCACCACTTAGTCAACTATGCTAGAGCCCATAGTAGCTTGTGGCTGCACACGGAAGTTTCTAGCATGAATAATCTCATGATCCCTTTGAGCCTGGGTGGCGGTCCAAAAGAAACAGGCAATCCTGGAATACCCAGGTACCTCAATGCACCCAGATGTGTATTAAAGTTCCCACCTTAAATAAACCATTAATTAAAATCTCACATCTGTCATAGATACACTCACCCAATCCATGTCTACTAGCATAACATGGCATAATAAGCAAACGTAGAAGTAACTCCCAAGGGTTTGATAATAAAATAGGTAATAGGTACTACCTCATCTACTTTCCCAAAACCCACACTTTAATTAGATCCTAATCATGCAATGTTTGAGGATTGATCTAATGCATAAAAACTGGATATGAAAAAGGTATGATAAAAGTGTTATTTGCCTTGCTGATGATCCGTGAAACTTAGAGACTCAAAGTAGCAAGCGGCGCACTCCGGGTACTCTATCGCAAACAAACAAGCACACAATAAGTACTCAGCCAATGCACAAGTAAAACTCAAATAGATGATCTAACCAGAAAGTTCAACTTAAGAACTCCGGTTTGCAAAAAGAATAAAATCGAACGAAGCAACGAAAAACAAACGGCGAAAGAAACAGGCTTCGTTTTACTAATATGGACCTAAGTCTAATTTTACAGAAGCAAAAACTTGTTTGAGTTGATTATTCGAAAAAAGGGTTTCGAGACGAAACTCCAGGCGCTTGAATCGCCTGATTCCGATAAACGAGCGAAAAGTTATACTAGATCGAAAATTGGATCAGAAATCGCGATCAGTAAAATCGCGGAATAAATCCGGGAAAAAAACGACGAACAGCTTAACGAACGAACGTTCGTTATCCGAAGCTAAACGACGAACGCGTTCATTAAAACGAACGAACGAGCGAACACTCGCTAAATAAATAAACCGGAGAAAAACCAATCTATTTAAAAAAACGAAAACTACGGTTTCCTTTTTAAAAAAACCGAAACGGTTTTTCTCAAAAAAAAAACGGCGACGGGTACCTCGGCTCGGCTCCGACGGGCTCGGGCGGCGGCGGGTGATGCGGGCGGCGGCTCCAGGCGGCGCTGGGCGGCGGTTCGAGCGGCGGCGAGGTACGGGCGGCGGTGGTTGCCTTACTGGCCTTCGCCCGATCGAAAGTCTTGCGCACGCGTTTTTTATATAATTCACGAGACTTAGAAAAATTCTAGAAAAATAAATAAAAATCTAAAAATGCCAAAACAAATTTTCACCGCCTAAATAAAATATTTAGAACGAGGTGAACATTTTCTTGGCCCTAAAATGCAATTTTTGAAAATGTGCAATTTTTCCTATATTCAAATAAAAGCGAAAAACTCCAAATAAAAACTTATATGATTTTTTTTATTAAATCTTCATTATTCCTTTATTTTGGGAAATTCACTTTATTCCCTCTCTCATATTTTGACAGTAGAAATAATTGAAGATAAAATAAATCAAATCAAATGATCCTATTTTCAAATTTTGAGAAAACTCAAATATGAAAATAACAAAATCTCCAACTCTCTCCGTGGGTCCTTGAGTTCCGTGAAATTTCTAGAATCGGGCCAAAATGCAATAAAATATGATATGCAAGTGATGATCTATGTATAAAATTCCAAATTGAAAATTTGGGATGTTACATCACACAACCAGGGTCAAGAGAATTAAACCATATCTTAGCATCACCCTTTAATGAAAACGGAAATATCTTAAGGATATAATAGTAGCGAGTTTTCTCATCATTAGTGAACAGGGTAGCTATATCATTTAATTTAGTATAAGATGTGCCACTACAGTTTCAGATTCATAGCCATAGAAAGGATCAGATTCAACCAAAGTAATTATATCAGGATCAACAGAGAATTCATAATCCTTATCAGTAACAAAGATAGGTGAAGTAGCATAAGCAGGATCATACTTCATTCTAACATTTAGAGTTTTTTCTTTCAGCTTAGCTAATAATTTGTTAAGGTCACTTCTATCATTGCAAGAAAGAAAGTCCCTAGCAGTTTCTTCATCCATAACATAACCCTCAGCCACAACAGGCAATTCATATCTAGGGGGAGAATCTTCATCATCACTTTCATCAATATTATCAGTTTCAATAATTTCATTCTCTCTAGCCCTAGCAAGTTGTTCATCAAGAAATTCACCAAGTGGCACAGTAGTATCAAGCATAGAAGTAGTTTCATCATAAGTATAATGCATAGCGAAGTGGCATCATCAATAACATGCATATATCGTAATTAATAGCGTAGCGAGGTTTAGGTGTCGCAAGCTTACTCAAAATGTAAGGTGAATCAAGTGCGAGCTAGATGGCGGTTCCTTACCTCCCCTCGTAGTTGAGGGATAAATTTTGGTTTTCTTGTCTTTCAAGTTCTTCATAGTGACCAGCAAATATAAATCCCAAGTAACTCAAAGAATAGAGCCATGCTCCCCGACAACAGCGCCAGAAAATAGTCTTGATAACCCACAAGTATAGGGGACCGCAACAGTTTTCGAGGGTAGAGTATTCAAATCAAATATATTGATTCGACACATGGGGAGCCAAAGAATATTCTCAAGTATTAGCAGTTGAGTTGTCAATTCAACCACACCTGGATAACTTAGTATCTGCAGCAAAGTATTTAGTAGCAAAGTAGTATGGAAGTAACAGTAACGGTAACAAAAGTAATATTTTTGGGTTTTGTAGTAATTGTAATAGTAGCAACGGAAAAGTAAATAAGCGGAGAACAATATGTGAAAAGCTCGCAGGCATTGGATCGGTGATGGAGAATTATGCTGGATGTGGTTCATCATGTAACAGTCATAACATAGGGTGACACAGAACTAGCTCAAATTCACCAATGTAATGTAGGCATGTATTCCGAATATAGTCATACGTGCTTATGGAAAAGAACTTGCATGACATCTTTTGTCCTACCCTCCCGTGGTAGCGGGGTCCTAGCGGAAACTAAGGGATATTAAGGCCTCCTTTTAATAGAGTACCAGACCAAAGCATTAACACTTAGTGAATACATGAACTCCTCAAACTACGGTCATCACCGGGAGTGGTCCCGATTATTGTCACTTCGGGGTTGCTGGATCATAACACATAGTAGGTGACTATAGACTTGCAATATAGGATCAAGAACTCACATATATTCATGAAAACATAATAGGTTCAGATCTGAAATCATGGCACTCGGGCCCTAGTGACAAGAATTAAGCATAGCAAAGTCATAGCAACATCAATCTCAGAACATAGTGGATACTAGGGATCAAACCCTAACAAAACTAACTCGATTACATGATAAATCTCATCCAACCCATCACCGTCCAGCAAGCCTACGATGGAATTACTCACGCACGGCGGTGAGCAGCATGAAATTGGTGATGGAGGATGGTTGATGATGACGATGGCGACGGATTCCCTTCTCCGGAGCCCCGAACGGACTCCAGATCAGCCCTCCCGAGAGAGATTAGGGCTTGGCGGCGGCTCTGTATCGTAAAACGTGATGAATCCTTCTCCTTGATTTTTTTCTCCCCGAACACGAATATATAGAGTTGGACTTGAGGTCGTCGAGCTCCAGGGGGCCTGCGAGGCAGGGGGCGCGCCCTGGGGGCAGGCGCGCCTCCCACCCTCGTGGACAGGGTGTGGGCCCCCTGGCCTTGATTCTTTCGCCAGTATTTTCTATTATTTCCAAAAATAATCTCCATGAAGTTTCAGGTCATTCTGAGAACTTTTGTTTATACACAAAGATAACACCATGGCAATTCTGCTGAAAGCAGCGTTGGTCCGGGTTAGTTCCATTCAAATCATGCAATTTAGAGTCCAAAACAAGGGCAGAAGTGTTTGGAAAAGTAGATATGACGGAGACGTATCAGTACCCCCAGTCCCAGAACCCCGGCAACCGCCGCACCATCGTCATTGCTGCCGCCGCACCATTGTCATCACCGGTGCTATATACCACCATCACATATCCGCCACCAATACGAGTCTGTATTCACCACCACATATTCACCGCCATCTCGATAATTAGAGTCCACCTCCCATACATATCCGTCGCCATCACGCCAATCTGAGTCCACCTCCATCACAGATTCGACACCAGAACATGTTCCATCACCCCTATATATCCCCGACTAGTCCGAGTTCCACCAGATTCATCTCTGCCACCAATCCTAGTCTGAGTCTAGTATTTGCTTATCTGTTATTGATTTCCAGATCACGCCATACTACTTGTCATGACGAAGTCAGACCCCCTATCTTCCGTGCCACCTTTCAAGAAAAATAGTTCTAGTTTTATTTAAATTAAGTCTGGAAATTCTGGCTGGGAAGTTTTTAGACCATTTGTAGACTTTTTCGAAAAAATTGGTTGCGGAGCAAAAAAAGTGAAAAAATGAGAAAAGAAAGAGATTCAAAGTGTGATCCTCCCTTGTTTACGTGCAGTGCCATGATTTTGTTAGTGTTCTAGGCTCGCATCTCTAGCACGGTCTAGCCTAGGACCAGCATAGTACCATTGTTGAGCATTTGTTCAACTTTGCACCTATGAATTGAATATTGTTGACCCTTTTTGCTACCATATTAAGCCTTCCCGGCTGCACATACATTTACATCATGCGTTTTACAACACCTAGCAATCGCTCTATCCAAGCTTTGAGTGTTTTGACTACAACGCTTGCCGATCACCGCCTGCTGCTTGGTAAGAACTTGTCAGAATTTGGGTTTTTCTTGACAGATTTGTGACTGTCCACCACATCACCACCACCACTTCCTAGTAGTCTGTAGGATCAATTATTGTGTGTTTATATTACTGCTAACCATGATAGGATCACAAGCCGACGAGACTGATTGGAGAACATGATGAACAAGGCGTTACATGACAAATTTCAGCAAATGATGAGTGGACAGGTGCAAGATGTGCTGAACATATTTGAAGAGGCAATGGAGAAGATAGGTGGCATTGAGAAGATGTTCGAAACAAAGCTCGATGACAAGTTCAATGAAATGCTCATGCGTCTCCCATAATCACCATGGGCTGCAGCGGTCGCATCATTGCAACAACAACAACAACCACGACCACCTCCACGTTGCTCTGATAAAGTAGGATGAGCGAAGCATGTTCCCCTGGAGCATGGCCAACATCTTGGTGCTGCTGCATCAGCTATCATGCTGCTACGACTCCTACTGCTACTATTAAGGAGTACGATGAATACGAGGGTGATTACGAGGATGAGGTTCTTCAAAATCAGAACTACGTGCAACCACCAGCACTAGCACCAGGTCGTCCACATGCATACAATTGCAATGGTAGGGCTGCACCACCCCCTTAGGTATGAGATCATGACCATCTCCCTAAACTAACATTGAATATTTAGCCATTTGAGGGTAGATACATTCCTGATGTATATCTTACTTGGGAGTTAGAAACTGAACAACTTATATGTCTCCAACGTGTCTATAATTTTTTATTGTTCCATGCTAATATATTATCAATCTTGGATGTTTTACATAAATCATTATGCTATTTTATACCAATTTTTGGGACTAACCTGTTAACCTAGTGCCCAGTGCTAGTTGTTGTGTTTTCCTTGTTTTTGTCTTTATATGAAATCAATACCAAACGGAGACCATACAGAATGAATTTTTTTGATGATATTTCTTGGACCACGAGACACCCTGGAAGCTTCCGGAGGAGTCCAGAAGGGCTATGGGATGGCCACAAGCTCAGAGGGAGCGCCCTGGGGAGGGAGGGGGCACCCCAAGCTTGTGGGCCCCCTGTGGCACATCCAACTCTAATTTTTCTTCTATAAGTACCCTAATATTCCCCATAGACCAGAGGTCACACCGAAAATACCTTTCCTCTGCTGCAACCTTATGTCTTCGTGAGATCCCATATGGGGACCTTTCTCGATACTCCACCGGAGGGGGATTCGACCATGGAGAGCTTCTACATCAACCTTGCTGCCATTCCAATGATGTGTGAGTAGTTTACCACAGACCTATGGGTCCATAGCTAGTATCTAGATGGCTTCTTCTCTCTCTTTGATCTTGAATACAATGTTCTCCTCGATGTTCTTGGAGATCTATTCAATGTAATCTTCTTTTGCGGTGCGTTTGTTGAGATCCAAAGAATTGTGGGTTTATGATCAGATTATCTATGAATAATATTTGAGTCTTCTCTGAACTCTTTTATGCATCATTTATATAGCTTTGTATTTCACTTCGATCAATTGATTTGGTTTGGCCAACTAGATTGATTTATCTTGCAATGGGAGAGGTGCTTTGTAATGGGTTCAATCTTGAAGTTCTCATTCCCATTGACAAAAGGGACATGGCATGTATTTGTATTGTTTCCATCAAGGATAAAAAGATGGGGTTTGTTCATATTGTCTGGATCTATCCCTCTACATCATGTCATCTTGCTTAAGGCGTTCCTCCGTTCTTGTTAACTTAATACACTAGATTCATGCTGGATAGCGGTCAATGTGTGGAGTAATAGTAGTAGATGCAGGCAGGAGTCAGTCTATTTGTCACGGGCGTGATGCCTATATACATGATCATCTCCTTAGATATCATCATAACCATGTGCTTTTATATAAATTGCTCAACAGTAATTTATTTACCCACCGTATGCTTTCTTTCAAGAGAGAAGCCTCTAGTGGAAACTATGGCCCCCGGGTCTATCTTTTATCATATTATTTTCAGATCTATAAAATCAAAAACACAAAATACCTTACTACAATTTATTTACTTTTATGTTATTTCACACTTTTACTTATCTTTTATATCTATCACTATCAGATCTCATCCTTGCATTTAACCGTGAAGGGATTGACAACCCCTTTACGACGTTGGGTGCAGGTATTTGTTTTTTTTGTGTCGGTGCAATTATTGGAGACTTGTGTGTTCCTCCTACTAGATTGATACGTTGGTTCTCAACTGAGGGAAATACTTATCTCTACTTTGTTGCATCACCCTTTCCTCTTCAAGGGAAAAACCAATGCAAGCTCATGAAGTAGCAACAACATTTTACATGCTTACAATATCCCGAGGATAGATGTGTTGCTGTTGTTGTTTGTGCATTCACTAGTTTTGCTTGTGTTTGTTGGTCTGAACATTGTAGATTATATCATGATAATATCCCAACTACTTCGGCTGCTTTAAAAAATGCTATGCGTACTCGTTGGTTTCCACCATGTTATCAACGTGAATTACCTCAAAATTGCAGCGGTTAAGACAAGGAAAAAAATTCTATAGAGGAATATTATCAGGAATTACAAACTGGACTAATTAGATGTGTTATTTTTGAGGATAACGAAGCTATGCTTGCACGTTTTATGGGTGGGCTCAAAGGAGAGATTCAAACCAGTTTAGATATAAGGATTATAACAACATCACTCGTTTATTCCATCTTGCTTGCAAAGCTGAATGTGAAGTGCAGGATCGACAGACATTGGCGCAAACTAATTATTCTGTAGGCCAATTGTCATCATGGACACCACATACATCCACTACTTCCACACGTCCTGCTATAGCACCGCCTAGTTTAGCCACCAACTCCAACCGTGATACAAGAAAACAAGCACCACCACCACCATCTGCCAAGAGCACACCTTCCGGTACCGCACAAAGGTCTTCTTCATCAAGGGTGGAGGTCAGTATGTGAGAGAATGTCCATCCAAGCATGTGATGGTTGTTACTAAGGATTGTGGGTATGAGTCCGCTAGTGACTATGATGAGGAGACTTTGCCTCATATTGCAAGTGAAGAACAAAGTGGATATGATTCTGAACAAGAGACACAATACATGGCTGCTGAAGACGCTGGCAAGCATGGAAGTTTAGTTGCTCAACGTGTTTTGAGTGTGGAGATAACACAACCTGAGAAAAATCATAGGCACACTTTGTTCCATACAAAGGGAGTTCTGAAGGAACGTTCTGTTCGTGTCATCATCGATGGAGGGATTTGCAATAACTTAGCTAGCATGTAGATGGTGTAGAAGCTATCTCTAACCACCATACCACATCCTCATCCTTACTATATACAATGGTTCAACAACAATGACAATGTTAAGGTAACATGTATTGTTCGTGTGCATTTTAGTATCGCTACATATGCTGATTATGTTGAATGTGATGTGGTACCCATGCAAGCATGCTCCCTATTACATCGTAGACTATGGCAATTTGATAAAAAAATTGTACACTATGGTAGAAACAATTAGTATACTCTTTGAAGTGAAGCATCCCTCGCTCATCCCCATGGACGTCCCATCACCACCACAAGCACGAAGAGAACCAATGACAAGAGAACACGCTCGTGCTATCGAAACCGAGGTTAACTCTTTCCTCTTTGAGCTTCATTCGGATTCACATGAGAGCTGGGTTCTACCTCAAATGGAAATACTATGCATTCTTAGGTACCAAGGAGATGACCATGAGGAATCTAGGAGGGAGTCACAAGCAACCGAGGAGGAGAAGGAAGAGCTCCAAGACACGAAGCACCGGAGGCTCTCTGGACACCCCGGGTGCCGCACCATCCATCCCCGGGTGCCTGGACCCTTAGCCCCGGGTGCCCGGCCTCCTTCTCCCACGCATCCCGGGGTGCCCGAACATTTACACCAGGTGCCCGGACATGTCCGAATATGCCTGCATGCATTTTGGGTTAAAAGACCCTTGTACCCCCGTTTTCCTCCTATTTTGTCGCTAGGATGTAAGTACTCCTCATTTAGCTCATTAATAGGGATAGCAAAGTATATGTGAGATATTGAGAGAGCTTTTCTCATCTTCCCCCTCTTGGAGATCATGACCTCCTAAGGGAGAAGATCCTCTTGTGGATATCAAGGCCTCCTCTTGGAGAAGGATCCCCATCATAGGATCATCAAGACCTCTTTCCTCATAGGACTGGGATGAACAAGTTACCTCTTGTATCTTCTTGTGTTGGATTTGGACCTTTGTATCTCTCTTTGTGTGATTGGATCTAGCACATGTGCGATTGAATCAAGTCAATTTGACTGTTCCTCTTGTTTTCCCCATATGTGTTCTTCTTGTTCTTGGGGATTTCCCCTCCAATTCGTGAAAGATCTCCATCTAGGGTTCCACCTTACAACATCTTGGTATCATGAGGCAATGTTTCTCACGAAATTGGAGCCCCCCTTCTTGTTCTCTAGCCTAATTTTAGTGTGTTCTTCCCCAATTTTGAAAATTCCCCACCAAAAATAGCCCCAATTTCTTTTTGTGATTTGTTGGTTTGATGATGTTTTTTGGATTTGATCCATGGATTTGCTTGGTTTCAAGTGAATCTAGCCTTCCCCCATCCATCTCTACCTTTCCCACCACAAAATCCACCAATTTCTTCCATTTTCCACAAATTTCCGCCCAAATCCGTGACCCTCGGGCACTTGGACCCCCCGGGCAAGTTCCGCCCAACCCCGCTGACCAACCCAGGTGCTTGCACCCCTTACCCCCAGGCAACTGGACCCCCAGGACACCTTTTCCCCAACCCCACTGACCGCCCCGGGTGCCCGCACCTCCGACCCCGCACCACCCAGAATCAGCCCACCAACAAAAACCGTTTCGGCCATAACTTTCACTCCCGAAGTCTGATTTTGACGTTCTTTAGCTCATTGAGTAGCTATTGACATCCCCCATACATCTAGATAGGTTCCAACATCATTTTAATCCATCAAAATTTTGGCATTTTGGCATCTTTGCCTAGGCCAGCTACCATATCATCCGCAAAACCATCATAGCTTTCCGCAACCTAACCCATTTTTCTCCATTTAGCATTTGTGGTTTCTTGAGTTGTGACTTGAGTCTCCTAAGGTGTTTCGGCTACTTAGGGATGGTTGCTTTGTCATCAACCACCACCACCACCACTTCTGCATTGCTAACTCCGCAACCACGAACGCATTTCGCTGCCACCATTTGACAATTTCCTTTGAGGTTTTGAGTTTGCGTTTTTTCTGTTTCCTAGGGTGTTTCGGCTAACTAGGAGTGGTTAGACATTGAAAACACCGCCGCGCAACTTTGACAAGGATTCAACATCGACCACCTTCACCAATTTGACACCCTAACCGTAAGCAAGAACGGTAACCTCTGTATCATCTTGGTATCGTGGTATCCCATCATTGCATATTCCCCTTGCCATTTCATTGTTAACCCCTTAGCCCATTTTGCGTCACTTGCCTATCGAGACTAGCCAGTGAGTATTGCCGGCAATGTTACTTGTGCACATTAGTGATCATCGATCTACACCTTCCATTGCATACATACCATATCATCTTGGTATTATCTTGGTATCATAGTACCATCCCTTGTGTCACAAGATTGTTCCCGCATATACACAATTGCTATATTGGTTTCTGCATTTCGCAAAAGTGGCCATATAAAAAAAAGAATAAGCTTTTAAGCAAAAAGAGAAAAACAAAGAGATTGTAATCAATAGCCATAGCATGCCACATTGCATACCATACTACCATATTGATCATCTTGGATCATCGTGTGCGAAACACCGGAACATCATACATATATAGCATACTTGGGATAGAAATTTGATACATTTTGCATCTTATAGGTCGTGCACAAGTGTCGTATCCGCCTATTGAGCAATCGTGCTAGCGTCTCTCTAGAGTTGTGCAACACGAGCGTTTTCCTTGGGTTCCACATTTTGTGATCATTCCTTTGTTGCACGACCCCATTTATCTATCCGTGTGTGTTTCCGTGTGCCACCCATTGCTATTGGTCTACTTGTGTCACTTACGAATTTGTGAATCTTTTCCAACATTATTGACTCTTGCTAACATTTTGCATCAAATTTTTGTGCCACTATCCTCACTGAGCTCCACCAAAAGCTTTACGTGTGTAGGTGTGACAATTGACAAGATCTGGTACCAATTGTGCTATTTCCTTGTTACCTTGTTGAGTGATCATTGATCCATCTTCAACATTGGATAAGGTACATTGGTCTAGTTCTTTCCTTTCTTCCACTCACATTTTCTCGACTCTTGGGATGGATAGGCAAGGAATTTCATCTCCGGTCTTCCATGACAACGACGGCGTGAACAACTACATCACCAAAACGTCCATGTTCGGACTACAACGAGCAATGCAAGGCATTGAGCAAATCGCCGTCGACATTCGCCAAAACAAAGCAAGGAAAAGGGACTACTTCAACACCAAGTTGGATGAACACATGGATCAAGTATGAGACATGGTGGCCAACTAAAAATCTTCTTCCCCTTCTTCATCTTCAAGGCGGCGACGCTCAAGTAGCCAATCTTCCGAATGCCATCGAGCTCAAGCACTACAACACCATCAACATGAAGATGCTCACGATGCGTACACCTACAAGTCCCAAAAAGCTCTACATCAAGCTACGACCAAACTTCATGAGCACAAGAGAAGACCGTGAGATGAGCACCAACAAGACGGAGCGACTACTACCACCACTTCGGCATATTCGCCAAGTGTTATCAAGGCATGTTCGCCTTTGGACGTACCACATCTTCGCCTACTTCCCATGAGTTCGCCTACATCGACAACTTCAATAACAAGGCAACCACCAACAAGCGAGGGCGACACTTCCATCATCAGAAGCCCCTCAAGGAAGATGGCCGAGCATGGGAAATTCCCTTCGGTCATGGAGACGAGATACGAGGTGCCACATCATATGGGCCTCCTACAACAAGACGGCGACAAGATGGCCGAGCAAGGGCCATACCCTTAGACCACGGCGACAAGCACAAACCTCTTCTACAACATGAAGACAGTGACCAAATGGGACTCATACTCCAAGTCAAGCTACGAGAGCGCACTTGAGACCTTATCTTTGTTCTCGGAGGAGAGCGTTGATTTGCCACATCCTACGGCATTCATATTCGGAGGCGTTATGGATGAGGAGGTTGAGCATGGTGTCTGCGTCCTGGGAACGGGGGTACCTAGACGTGCCTGCCTGCGACCCATGGCGTGGCTCCACTAGCGGCCTGGTACAATCCATCTTCAGCAGCAACCACTCAAGACCCTCACGAGGGACCAAGCCTCGTGAGGCGGACGACACCAAGACCTGCTCAGGGGTAACCTCACTAGGCTAGCTCCTGAGGAGCCGAGATATCAAGGCAGGGGGCACCTCATGAGGTGTGCGTGACGTGAGCCATGACGACCAAGGCCAGGCGGGCGCCAACGAGCGCAGTGTACTAGTTTCCTCTTTGGTGCTAAAGAGGCAGGCGTAGGCGAGGTGTCCTGAGGCATCAGACAAAGGTTTCCATATCGATGGAACGAGACCAAGACCAGCAGGATGAAGGTCACCACGGAGCCCACAACAGCGTCACCACTAGAGCCTTTGGCAGGCGAAGACCACCTTTTGTCAGGATAACTTGTACTAGTTATCTCCCTTCAAAATTGGTCGTTATGAGACCCCTTCCCGCCTAACATTTGGGAAGAGGACCAGGGCCTCTGTAAATAGGACTAGCCACCACCATATAAGGGGATGGATCATTCAGACCACTCTCACACACACCAGCTCATCGAGCTGAAGAACACCTCTCCTCAGGAGGCTGTTCATACCTTGTACTTGTTCATTCTCAGCCTACAAGGCTGTGACGCCCTCGATTCAATCGTACACTAATCATGCACGCAAATGTGTACGATCAAGATCAAGGACTCACGGGAAGATATCACAACACAACTCTATAAATAAAATAAGTCATACAAGCATCATAATACAAGCCAGGGGCCTCGAGGGCTCGAATACAAGTGCTTGATCATAGACGAGTCAGCGGAAGCAACAATATCTGAGTACAGACATAAGTTAAACAAGTTTGCCTTAAGAAGGCTAGCACAAACTGGGATACAGATCGAAAGAGGAGCAGGCCTCCTGCCTGGGATCCTCCTAGGTCACTCCTCGGTCGCCGCCGGGGGCTGCACGTAGTAGTAGGCACCTCGAGTAGTAGTAAATGCGTGGCGGTGGCGTCGATCCAGGCTCCATCGTCCCGATTGCAGCAATCGAGTAGAGATAGGGAAAAGGGGAACAAGGCAACCGTGAGTACTCATCCAAAGTACTCGCAAGCAAGGAGCTACACTACATATGCATGGATATATGTGTAAAGGCCATATCGATGGACCGAATCGCAGAATGCCGTAATAAGAGGGGATAGTTAGTCTTAACGAAGACTACGCTCGACACCGGTCTTGCAATGCATGTAAGAGGACAACGGAAGTCCTCCAAGTAACATCATATAGCAATAATCCTACCCGCAATCCCTCGCTCATAACCCCGAGCGAGAGCGACCACCGTTGTATCCGCACTTGGAAGGTGTGTTTTATCAAGTATCCGGTTCTAGTTGTCATAAGCTCAAGGTACAACTCCAAGTCATCCTGTTATCAAGATCACGGCTATCCGAATAGATTAACTTCACTGCAGGGTGCACCATCTTACCCAAAGACGCTTGATCCCATTTGGCCGGACACACTTTCTCGGTCATGCCCGCCGCGGAAGATCAACACGCCGCAGCCCCACCTAGGCACAACAGAGAGGCCAACACGCCGTCTAAACCTAAGCGCGCAGGGTCCGGGCCCATCGCCTCGAGCACACCAAGACGCTATGAGGGCGGCCGAAGCGCACCTAGCCAAGCAGACGCTCCAGCCAATCCGGCCGCGCCGCTCGTCACGACGTCTCGAAGTGCTTCGGTGATACCACGACGCCGGATACCCATAACTACTCCCGCGAGATGGTTAGTGCGATAAGCTCAGAGCCAACCCAGATCAAATACCAAGACCTCGTTAAGCGTGTTAAGTAACCGCGAACGCCGAACAGGCCAGGCCCACCTCTCTCTAGGCGGTCTCAACCTGCCTGCCGCCTCCGCCACAAAGATCCACTCGCGGGTGCTCCGTCACCGACCGACTTTTAGTCTCACATGTATCATGTATAAGTATATAGTATATACCGTGATCAACTCCCGAGTGATCACGACCCGATAGTATAGCACGGCAGATTTGACAAGAAAGTAGGGCCACAGATGAAAGTACTAGCATCCTATACTAAGCATATAGGATTGTAGGTAAGGTAACAATGGTTACAAGGACAAAGCTATGCAGCAAGATAGGAGTATCCAAAACAAGAATATGCTATACTACTCTAATGCAAGCAGATAGAGAAGAGTAGGCGATATCCGTGATCAAGGGGGGGCTTGCCTGGTTGCTCGCAAGAGAGAGGGTCGCAACACCGTAGTCGAACGCCACCGCAGCGTCGGTCTCGTAGTCTACCGGAGAGAAGAGGGGAAGAAACAATGAATACAAAGTAAACAGATGCATATCGATGCATGACATGTCAAGAAGCGATGCTAGGCGTGCCCTAACGTGGTATGAGGGGGGTATCGTTAGGGGAAAACATCCGGAAGTTTTCCTGTTCGGACGTCGTCAGACATGATGAACCGAGAGGAAAGTTTGCAGGTTCGATAGGTTAGGGGTGTGTGGTGGACGAACGGATCGCGATCCGGATTCGCCTCGCGCTCGAGCAACTTTCATGTTGAAAATATTTTAATCCGGATTACGGATTAAAAGATATGATTTTAAAAGATTTTATTAATTTCTGGAATTTTATTAATTATTTATTTAATTTCGAAAATGCATTTATGATATCAAGATGATGTCATGCCGACGCTATCACCAACAGGTTGATCGAGTCAACCCCGATGTGTGGGTCCCGCATGTCATTCTCTAATATCTAATTACCCTAATTAGATTTAATTAATCATTAGTTAATTAGGTTAATTAATGATTAGGTTAATTAATCGAATTAATTAGATTAATTAATTACTTAATTAATTAATTAATTAATTAATTAGTTAACTAGTTTTAATTCATTTTCATTTTATTTTTATTCCCTTTTATTATTTTTTTTCTTTTTTTTTAAGAAAATGTCCTGTGGGGCGGGGCCCCCATGTCATTGGCCCAGGGGGCCATTCGGGCATGCGGGCATGCGGGCGATGCCGTGTCTGCTCGGGCGCGACCTGTGGCTTGCGGCGTTGGCGCCGCCGATCCGCGCGGTGCGGCAAAAAGCGAGGGGCCGACGAGGTGGACGGGTCGACGGCCGTGGCTCAGGCGAGGCCGGCCGGAGTGGCGCAAGGCGGCGGAGGATTGGGCACGGCACAAGGCGTCTGCTTTCAGCGCGCCACGGGGAAACGCGCCAAGGGCCGGGGGTTCGGTGGCGGGGGCGAAGGCACCGTGGGGAAGGGCGCCATGACGGTGGCGTCCCGGGCGACGGGCGTCGGCCGACGGGGTTCGGGAGGGGAGAGACCAAGGCGACGGCCGGGCGGTCGGGCCGGAGGGGGCGAGGCGTGTTGTTGGTCGCCGGAGACGGAGCTCCGGCGACGACGAGGTTCGGAGGGGGAGAGAGGGAGAGGAGAGAGGCGAGCCTCACCGCGTTCGTAGAACGAGGCAAGGGGGTTGAGGAGGAGGACGCGACGAGCGGTGGCGGGTAGCAGTCCGGTGGGGGAGCGCCACGACGGGCGGCGGGACGAGCGGCGTGGCCTCGTGGTTCCGGCGAGGGGGCTCCAAGTGGTGGTGGCGTCGGGGCCGAATGGTTTCGGGTCGGACAGCGCCGCGTGGGAGGAGAGGGGTCGAGGTGGTGGCGGTCGGCGGGGTAGCAGTCCGGTGGGGGAGCGCCGGCGACGGGCGGCGTGCGCTTGGGGCGATGGGTTCGGGCCCGATCCTGATTGGATCGGGGGGAGAGGGGGACGAGAGGAGAGGAGTGGGGGAAAGGGGGGTTAGGGTTTCGGGGTCCAGGATAAGGGAGGGGGGTGGGCGGTTGGGCGGCCCAAGGGAGGGCTGGGCCAGTGGGGTTGGGGGCTGGCCGGGGGGGGAGGGCTGGCCCCGATGGGCCAGGGGTTCCTTCCTTCTTTTCGCTTTCTCTTTTTTTTTCTTTTCTGTTTTTAGTTTATTTAAAATGCCAAAGCATTTTACAAATATTAGTGCACCCCACCATAATTAGGTTAGCTATTTTAGTCAACCCCCGAACATTTTTAGTTTTTGTTTTGAAACCTTTTATCTTTGCTTTTGTTTTGATTTTTTGTTTTAGAACGGGTTCGGATCAAAGAGAGGTTTGGCACAGTAACCGAGGTGATCACTGTTGCATAACCACCGGGCGTTACAAATCTCCTCCACTACAAGAAATCTCGTCCCGAGATTTAGGAGGTAGAAGGAAAGAGTGCGGGATATTCATCTCGTAGACGATCCTCGCTCCTGTGTGGCTTCGCCTTCGAGTGATTCACCATCGGACTTTGAGGAACTTGATCGCCTTCGACGTGTGCGGCGCTCAGCTTGGTCGAGAATACGGACCGGATGCTCCTTATAGGAGAGGTCCTGTTGCAATTCGAGCACTTCATGGTCCACCGCTCGGATTGGGTCCTTGAAGCAGCGCCGGAGTTGGGACACGTGGAACACATCGTGAACTGAGAAAGGTTCGACGGAAGCTCCAGCTTGATAAGCCACTTTTCCACGCCTTTCCGAATAGTGAAAGGGCCAATATAGCGAGGCGCTAACTTGCCCTTGATCCCGGCGGTGAGCACCCTTCATTGGTGTAACGCGAAGATAGGCCTTTTCGCCAGTTGATAGACCATGTCCTTGTGATGACGGTCATAATTACTCTTTTGACGCGATCGAAAGCAGTCTTGAGATTCTCGCGAATAATGCGGACTTGTTCTTCGCATGTTGATAATATCCGGACCAAGAGTGGACGCCCCGCTTCGACCAGTTCGAGAGGGTTCGCACTTTCGTCCATATAACACTTCAAGGGGGCCATCTTCAGACTAGCTTGATAGCTATTATTATAAGAGAACTCAGCATACGGGAGAGATTCCTCCCATTTCTTGCCGAAGGAAACTGTGACGCCCCAAGACCGGAGCTTCAGTTGCCTTCCAGGGTTTCCGAGTTTTGTCGTGTGGTTTGTTTTGTTTTTGCATTGCATCATGTCATCATGCCATCATATCATTAATTTTTAAAACTCTTCTAAATAAATTGCATGGATTTCTCGATCCATTTAAACCGAGGGATTCACATGGTGACTTCTCTTTATAACATATCCTCCCAATATTAGGGAGCTATATTAAAAATATTCCATTGTTTTGGAATCACCATAACACACTTGCAAAATTCCAATGCCCTTTCTACCTCAAGTTTGGTCCCCAAACCTTGCCATTATTATTCTATCATTTTCCGGAGTTCCACCAAAAATCCTTGGATCATTTTTGTTAAATTCCTCACATTTTTGCGAGCTCGGGAAAATTATCCCCATGTCCAACTTCTTCCTCTAACCTCTCTTTCTTTTCTTTCTTAATCTTCGTTTCTTTCTTTTCTCTTTTCTTTTTTTTAGTGAGAGAGAGAGCCCAGCCCAGCTGCCCAGCCGGCCCCTGGCCATTCTCCTCCCGCGCCGGCCTCTATGGCCCAAGGCCCAGGCGGAGCCGCCTCTAACCCTAGCCCACCTTGCCCGATCCCCCGATCCCCATCTCTCCCTCTCCTCGCCGCCTCTCTTCTCCTCGCCTCGATCGGGACCTCCCCATCGCGCCTGTTCCCACCTCCGGCGCACCAAGCTTGCCGGCCTCCACCCCATCTCCCTCACCTCAGACCTCCCCGCCCGCCTCTCTTCTCCTCCCCGCCCCCATCGCCTCCTCCCGTGTCTCCTCGCCGCCCGTCGTGCCCTGCCACGTCCGCACCTCGCCTGCAACTTCCGCGCGGCGACCTCCATCGCGCCTCCCTGCACTAAGTCAGGCCGCCCGTGCCGCTGTTCCCGCTGCTCACCACCTCCCGCAAGTCCGACCTCCTCTGCGCCCGTCAGCACCTCCTCTGCGCCTTGCGTCGCCCTGCTCCTTCCTCGCCGTTCCGACCAGCAGCAGGGACCAGAGCTCAAGCCCTGCCATGGCCGCCGCCCGCTCACCGCCTCCGCCGGGTCCAGCCGCCCTCGGCCTCCCCTCGAGCACCCGAGGCCCCGCGAGGCCATCAGCATCGCCATGTCCTGTTTCACGTGAAGCCCCTGCTCCACCACCATCAGCGCCCGGCGCCTCCGTCCCGTTCCGTTTTGCTGCTGCCGCACGGACGCCAAGACCCAGACCGCACCGGACCACATCGTCTCACCGGATCGTCAAGACCATTTCGGTTTTGCGAGTACCCCTACGCGCGAAGACGCCAAGTCCGTTTCGGGATTCTTCAAGTACCGCTACCGTCGAACCGAACATCTACGAAAACGTGATGTACCACTACCATCGAACGTGAACACTACTTCCTCTACCGTCGCCGTGTACCACTACTTCCCTCGGCGATCATCGCGAGAACGACTACTTCCTCTACTTCCCTCGAAGAACGTGAACCACTACTTCCCTCTACGAAACTCGACCCGTCCCGTTTGAACGTTCCGAAGGTATAACCCGTGACGACCGCCGTGATCGAATCATCCTTGCGATGCCCCCCTTTTGCCATTCTACCATCCCGTGGGAACCCGGTAATCAGGATCACCCCACCTTCTTGCATGACACGCCCACTTCTTTTCACCGGTATCTCCATTAGCTACCGGAACCGATATGTTGCCGTGGCATCATTTTCGGATTCGTTGCCGTGGCACCCCTTTCTTCCACCACGGTGACATAATGCTTCATATCATGCTCATGATAACGTTTTCATAATATTGCATAAAACTTGTATATGTCATCCGCATCATGATAACAACATTTAAATGTTTATAATTGTTGTTTGCTTTAATTTGCTTAAATGCCATGCTAAAATGATTTATTTCATAACTAAATAACCGTAACACGGATTTAAATAAATTATATATGTAAATGGGGTAGAAAAATGCCTAGTTTAACATGGTAGCATTACTTTGCATGTTTAACAACTCTAAAATGTGCTTTAGGTCAGATCTGTTCCAAATCCATAATATGCATATGAGGATTTTTCCGGAATTGTTGTTGTTATTTCCGGCCTCATTTAAACTTGCCTAAATAGGTAGTTTCATTATGCTTCACCTCTTGCCATGTTTAATAACATTTAATATTGTGGAGTACCTAATCAAGAGAGAACTAAATAAGTGATGTGGTGTTCCGTCAATATGCAACTCGTTGCATATTGAGCTCCACTTAATTTGTAGGATTGTTTGTGCATATTGCCATGCCATGCTATTTAAACCGGACATGCATCATATTTGATTGTGCATCATGCCATGTCTATGTGATGGTTGTTTACCATGTTGTTTGTTTGTTTCCGGTTTGCTTCTCTCGTTAGCTTCGGTTTTCGTTCCGGAGTTGTGAGGATTCATTCGACTTCGTCCGTTTGTCTTCTTCATGGACTCGTTCTTCTTCCTTGCGGGATTTCAGGCAAGATGACCATACCTCAAATCACTTCTATCTTTGCTTGCTAGATGCTCGCTCTTTGCTATGCCTATGCTACGATGCCTACCACTTACTATATCATGCCTCCCATGTTGCCATGTCAAACCTCTAACCATCCTTTTCCTAGCAAACCGTTGTTTGGCTATGTTATCGCTTGCTCAGCCCTCTTATAGCGTTGTTAGTTGCGGTGAAGATGAAGTTTGTTCCTTGTTGAACATGGAGATGTTGTTCCTTGTTGGAACATGTTTACTTGTTGGGATATCACAATATATCTTATTTAATAATGCATCTATATACTTGGTAAAGGGTGGAAGGCTCGGCCTTATGCCTGGTGTTTTGTTCCACTCTTGCCGCCCTAGTTTCCGTCATATCGGTATTATGTTCCCGGATTTTGCGTCCCTAACGCGGTCGGGTGATTTATGGGACCCCTTGACAGTTCGCTTTGAATAAGACTTTTCCAAAGAAGGCCCAACATTGGTTTTACCATTTGCCTCACCTATGCCCTTTTTCCCTTGGGTTTCGGAGCCCAAGGGTCATCTTATTTTACCCCCGGCCGTGCTCGTCGTGAGTGTTGGTCCAAACTGTCGACCGCCGGTGTACCAGGGGCAACTCGGGTTGGCCTACCGAAGTTTGGACAATCCGTGTGCCCGAGACCGAGATATGTGCAGCTCCTATCAGGATTTGTCGGCACATCCGGCGGCTTTGCTGGACTTGTTTTATTATCGTCGAGATGTCTTGTAGCCGGATTCGAGACTGATCGGGTCTTCCCGGGAGAAGGAATATCCTTCGTTGATCGCGAGAGCTTATCATGGGCTAAGTTGGGACACCCTGCAGGGTTTGAACTTTCAAAGCCGTGCCCGCGGTTATGTGGCAGATGGGAATTTGTTAATGTCCGTTGTAGAAAACCCGGTGGATCTCAATTAAAATACACCAATCTGCGTGTGTAACCGTGATGGTCTCTTCTCGGAGTCCGGGAAGTGAACACGTGTTGGAGTTATGTCCGACGTAAGTAGTTTCAGGATCACTTATTGATCATAGTTGTACGACCGTGCTTTTGCCTTCTCTTCTCGCTCTCTTTTGCGTATGTTAGCCACCATATGTGCTAGTCGCTGTTGCAGCTCCACCTCACCACCCTGTCCTACCTTTAAGCTTAAATAGTCTTGATCTCATGGTGTGAGATTGCTGAGTCCCGTGACTCACAGATACTTCCAAAACCAGTTTGCAGTGCCGATGAAACCGGCAGGTGATGGACCCGAGCTCAAGGAGGAGCTCGATGAAGATCTTGTTCATTGTGTTGTTTCGCTTCATCGATCAAGAGTGGAGCCAGTTGGGACGATCGGGATCTGTGTAGCATTTGGGGTAGTCTTCTTTTATTTTGGTTCCGTAGTCGGACCTTGTTTGTATCTCAGATGATGTAATGTTTTACTCATGTGTTGTGTGAAGTGGCGATTGTAAGCCAACTATGTATCTCTTTCCTTATGTATTACATGGGTTGTGTGAAGATTACCTCACTTGCGACATTGCTTTCAATGCGGTTATGCCTCTAAGTCGTGCTTCGACATCGTGGGAGATATAGCCGCATCGAGGGCGTTCGAAACGACACAAGCTCAAGCATGTCTTCAAGAATTTGGTTGACACGCTCAACTTGCCCTTGAGATCATGGATGAAAAGCAGATCGAAAGATAAATGAGTCCCCATAGCTTCTTGAAAACTTGCCTGTAATCTTGAAGTGAATAAGCTGCCACGGTCCGAATCGATAACCAAAGGAATACCATGAAGTGAAACAATTTCGACATATAGAGCGTTGCAAGCTGGCTAGCAGTGATCGTTTCTTTGACCGCCGTAAATGTGCAACTTTAGAAAGCCGGTCAACGATTTACAAGAATAGCATCATTACCTTTCTACGATTTGGGAAATCCAAAGGACGAAGTCCATTTCAACATGGTCCCATTTCCATTCGGGAATAGAGATAGGTTGCGAGTTCCAAAGAGGCCTTTGATGTTCTCGCTTTGATACGACGGCAAACGCTACACTCGTAAACATAGCGAGCAATGTCCTCGCTTCATATTAGACCACTGTAATCTCGATTTAATGTCTTGATACATCTTTGTACTGCCAGGATGGATACATAGAGGCGTATCATGAGCTTCTTTCATAACCTTCTGAGTCATATTCAGATTTTCCTTCTTACAGGGCACCACTAGGCGGCCTTTGAAGTACAAGGCGCCATCATCAGCAATAGTGAAGGACGAGGGATTTCCTTTCTTGACATCTTGTTTAAGCTTGTAGACTTCAGAGTCAAATCCCTGCATTGTCTTTATGGTGCCCACAAGATCGGGTTCAACAGCCAGGGTAAAGAGGGAACCCTGGGGAACAACACGGAGATTCATCTTGCGGAACTCCGGAGGAGGGGGAGCGAGTGCACCCGGAGGAACAATATGGAGGTTCAGCTTTCTGAATTCTTCAACAAGTGGGGCTGAACTTGGCGAACTCAAGGTGGTTGCAGAAGACTTGCGGCTCAAGGCATCAGCCATTACATTAGCCTTGCTCGGCGATAGGAAATACCCAAATCAAAGTCGCAGAATCGCTCCATCCATCTCTGCCGACGGAGGTTCAGGTCTGGCTGAGTAAACAGATACTTCAGACTTTGGTGGTCGGTGAAGATCTCGCAACGACACGAGAAGGTAATGTCGCCATCGCTTCAAATGTATGTATGACAACAAAGTTCGAGGTCGTGAACTGGGTAGTTCTCTTCGTGAGGCGCAATTGTCGAGAGGCATAAGCAACCACTTTGCGCTCTTGCATTAGGACACCGCCTAAACCTTGACGAGAAGCGCCGCGATAAATGACGAAGTCCTTCTTAGTATCGGGAGGAGCTAGCATCGGGCAGAAGTCAACTTGTCCTTGAGTGCTCGAAACTTTCCCGACACTTATCTGTCCATTGAACTTGACGCCTTTATGCAACAAAGTTAGTCGGGGCCGGCAATCTTGGAGAAGTTCTCGGCGAATCGACGGCAATAGTCAAGGCGAGACCGAGAAAACTTCGACTTGCTTAACGCCCTTCGGAGGAGTCCAATCGAGAATAGCCTGAACTCTTTCGGGGTTGACGGCAATACCATCCTTAGAAATGACATGCCCAAGATAGGTTACTTGGAAGCCGAATTCACATTTGGAGAACTTGGCATAGAGTTGATGCTCTCGTAGCTTTTCCAAAGACAAGACGAAGATGTTCAAGATGTTCTTCTTCATTCTTGGAATAGATCAGATGTCATCCAGATAAACCACGCGAACTTGTCGAGGTAATCCATGAATATATAGTTCATCGAGCGGGATAAGGTGGCTGGAGCATTGGTTGCCGAAGACATGACGGTGTACTCGTATGAACCATAACGAGTCACGAATGCGGTCTTGGGGATATCCTCCTCACGAACACGGATCTGGTGGTAACCCAACCTCAAGTCGAGTTTCGAGAACACCGATTTAACCAGCCAGCTTGATCATAAAGATCATTGATCCGAGGAAGAGGATACTTATTCTGTATGGTAGCTTGATTTATAGGACGGTAGTCTTGGACCAATCGGTTTGTCCCATCCTTCTTCTTGACAAAGAGAGAAGGTGCTCCCCAAGGTGAGCAACTTGGGCGAATGAAGCCACTTTGAAGAGATTTGTCGATTTCCTCCTTTAGCTCAAGGAGTTCATGCGGCGGCATCTTGTAGGGCCGCTTGGCTATAGGAGTGGTGCCTGGTTTCAAGTCGATGACGAATTCGACAGCTCTAGCAGGGGGAATCCCTGGAAGTTCTTCAGGAAAGACGTCCTGGAAGTCGCGAACGACAGGAATGTTTTCAATTCCCTCGAGTGGTGCAGCGTTCAAGGCATTCAATGCATAGAGTCTTGCCTCGGCATTTTGCACCAGATGAGCTTGGTAAGTGACTATTTCATCTGAAGGGTGTAGCAGATGGACGGTCTTCGTGGCGCAAACTATGGAAGAAGTATGCGCCTTTAACCAATTCATTCCCAGAATGAGGTCGATGCTACAAGACTTCAAAGACGATGGGAGAGACAAGGAATTCCAGTCCTTCGATTTCAACGGGACGCTGCTGCAAATCATGGAGGTTCGACATTGGCCCGCAGGGTGTGTACTAATAGTGAAGCATTCATGTCTTCACTTTTAATGCCATGCATGAATGCAAAGTCTTCGACATGAATGAATGCGATGCCCCAGATCAAATAAAACGATGCTGGTACTGAATTTACGAGAAGTGTACCCATCACAAGAGCAGGTTGGTCTTGAGCTTCATTCAGATCAACGTGGTTGGCCCGAGCTTTCCCATAAGACTTGCCGGTGTTGTTGCGGTTCGGGTGTTTCCACGGCCACCGCTTTGGAAGGGCCATTGATTCTGGTTCGGTTGCATTGTCTAGCACGGTGCCTCTCGCTGTCCTCACCAAGCATAAGCCATTATTGGGAGTGGGAACAGGAGCTTGGGGTGCCGGAGCTGGAAGCTTGGCTGCTTAGTTGTAGGCGCACGAGGTGTAGCATAGTTCGCTTTGAAGCAGTGCATTCGGCTGGTACATACCGTTGGGAATCCATATCTTGCGCTTCATGCGAGGACGGGCCAAGATGAGCCCATGTCACGTTTACGCTGTTAGAGCTCGTATTCCTGCAGACCAGTTTCGACATTGATAGCCTTGTTCACCGTGGTGGCGAAATCAGCAAAGTCGTGCACCAGAAGTGCGAGCTTGATGTCAGCTTGAAGACCGTCACGGAACTTCTCCTGTCTGCGTGCATCAGTTGCAATGTCCTCTTCGGCATAGCGAGACAAGTCCAGGAACTCTCGCTGATAGGCTTCAACAGTCTTGTTGCCTTGGGTGAGGTTGCGGAACTCACGCTTCTTCCGGTCCATGACCCCTTGAGGGATGAAGCGGGCACGGAAGGCAGCCTGGAAGTCTGGCCAGGTGATGAGTGTTCCAACTAGCATAGTACGACGGTGGCTGTCCCACCATTGAGCTGCGGGTCCCTTCAGGAAGAAGGATGCAAAGGTGACATAGCTGTCAGGGGCTACATCAGCAGATTCCATCTCATAGGTGATGTCACGGAGCCAGTCATCAGCATCCAGTGGCTGAGTTGAGCTGCGGTACACGCTGGGGTTCAGCGTATGAAATCTCAGAGAGTTGTTCCGCTTGGGTGCTGGTTCATATTGGGGCGAGGGAACTGAGCCATCATGTTCTCCATGAACTGGCGATTCATCTCGAGCTGTTGGACCATACCAGCCATGTACTCAGGCGGTGGTGGGAAGTTGGCACCACGACCACGACCTGCTGGCCTAACCATCCTGCTATTATATAACAGGGGTAGTTCAGCATTTGAGAAATTAAGCAAGAGACAGGAATCATTCATGATGAAACATGCATAATGAAAGCAGATGATGGGAACTACATAGTAGTTGGCATATCTTACAACAGGAATCATGCATAGAGTTCGATACATAGAGTCCAAAGACATAGACTACTACATCATAGGCGGCACGCAGCTCATGGTGAATACATCAAACACTAACAAGCAAGTCTACATCAGTCCCACGTGGTATCGCGGAGGTAGTCAGTAGCTCGAAAGCTGATAGTGCGGCAATGGATAGTCCTCCACGCCGCTGACACAGGGGCCGCGGATACTCGGTGCTGAATCCGACGCCCGTGTGGCGAAAAGGGCCAAGTGCGGAGAGTAGCCTCCCACGCCCGCCAACCGACACCACGGGGCATCACGGTCCTGGCTAGTTAGATCGCAGAACGCGCAGCTCTCCGGACGGACAAAGGGTGCATCAGCGTCGAGCACGATAGAGGTGCCGACGGGTGATGTACAACTCGTGGCGAAGAGCTCGGTTAGCTCGATCCAGCCCATCGGCATGCGTAACAAAGTTCGATGGTGGAAGGGCTCTCTGTGACAAATGGTGTAGGCAGCAGTAGTAACCCTCCTCACCCACATCGACGCGATAGCAATGTGCTCAAGGGGAGGTGTCCAACTCTCGATACTCGCACGAAGACGTGTCGAGCAGCATAAGCAGCGTCGTGGACTGCCATATCGATAGTCACTCCAACACCATGTGCGGTGTGCAGCACAAGAGTGGACTCGTACTCCGAGAATAGAGGTGGACGATGGCGGGTACTCGCTCCCGGTTATAGTCCCGGTACTCCTCATAGAACGTGTACTCGGGGTGCCGCGATAACCCGATAGGTCATCATCTCGGCTAGCACCGCAGTGATCCCGAGGCACCAATGGCCGTCGTGTGGCGCACGACCTGCCTCGTGGGTTCCATCTGAAAACAAAGACGCTTCAAAGGAGTCAAATGACAAGGTGGAAATTGCTCAAATACAATTCCAAAAACAACTAAGGCTATATCCAACTTTGGGGTGAATGCGATCACGGGATCCTAGTGATAGTTAGTAAAATCGTTTAACCCGAGTAGAAGAGAGTTCAGAGTCCCAGAGTAAAGGTCGAGGAGTAAAAGGTCCTAGTACCACCCGATGGCGACGTGGGCCCATAAGGCACACAGCCAAGTTAGTAAAAGCTTTTGCAATGTCTAGACTCGACTTGACCAAGGAGTGTGGAAGGGGATTCCTACAGCAATGGGCTCGATACCAACTTGTGCGCGCTCGATTCAATCGTACACTAATCATGCACGCAAATGTGTACGATCAAGATCAAGGACTCACGGAAGATATCACAACACAACTCTACAAATAAAATAAGTCATACAAGCATCATTATACAAGCCAGGGCCTCGAGGGCTCGAATACAAGTGCTCGATCATAGACGAAGTCAGCGGAAGCAACAATATCTGAGTACGACATAAGTTAAACAAGTTTGCCTTAAGAAGGCTAGCACAAACTGGGATACAGATCGAAGAGGAGCAGGCCTCCCGCTCGGGATCCTCCTAGGTCACTCCCGGTCGCCGCCGTGGCTGCACGTAGTAGTAGGCACCTCCAGTAGTAGTCGCCATAGGCGGTGGCGCTCGATCCTGGCTCCATCGTCGATTGCAGCAATCGAGTAGAGATAGGGAAAAAGGGGAACAAGGCAACCGTGAGTACTCATCCAAAGTACTCGCAAGCAAGGAGCTACACTACATATGCATGGATATATGTGTAAAGGCCATATCGATGGACTGAACTGCAGAATGCCGTAATAAGAGGGGATAGCTAGTCTTAACGAAGACTACGCTCGACACCGGTCTTGCAATGCATGAAGAGGACAACGGAAGTCCTCCAAGTAACATCATATAGCAATAATCCTACCCGCAATCCCTGCTCATAACCCCGAGCGAGAGCGACCACCGTTGTATCCGCACTTGGAAGGGTGTGTTTTATCAAGTATCCGGTTCTAGTTGTCATAAGCTCAAGGTACAACTCCAAGTCGCCTGTTATCAAGATCACGGCTATCCGAATAGATTAACTTCACTGCAGGGTGCACCATCTTACCCAAAGACGCTTGATCCCATTTGGCGGACACACTTTCCGGGTCATGCCCGCCGCGGAAGATCAACACGCCGCAGCCCCACCTAGGCACAACAGAGGCCAACACGCCGGTCTAAACCTAAGCGCCAGGGCTCGGGCCCATCGCCTCGAGCACACCTGCACGCTATGCGTTCGCGGCCGGAAGCAGACCTAGCCAGCGAGCGTTCCAGTCCAATCCGGCGCTGCTGCCCGTCACGACGCCTCAAGTGCTTGGCCGATACCACGACGCCGGATACCCATAACTACTCCCGTAGAAGGTTAGTGCGTATAAGCTCAGAGCCAACCTAGATCAAATACCAAGACCTCGTTAAGCGTGTTAAGTAACCGCGAACGCCGAACAGGCCAGGCCCACCTCTCTCTAGGCGGTCTCAACCTGCCTGCCTGCCCGCCACAAAGATCCACTCATGGTGCTCCGTCACCGACCCGACTTTAGTCTCACATGTATCATGTATAAGTATATAGTATATACCGTGATCAACTCCCGAGTGATCACGGCCCGATAGTATAGCACGGCAGACGGACAAGAAAGTAGGGCCACAGATGAAAGTACTAGCATCCTATACTAAGCATATAGGATTGCGTAAGGTAACAATGGTTACAAGGACAAAGCTATGCAGCAAAGATAGGAGTATCCGAAACAAGAATATGCTATACTACTCTAATGCAAGCAGATAGAGAAGAGTAGGCGATATCTGTGATCAAGGGGGGGGCTTGCCTGGTTGCTCGCAAGAGAGAGGGTCGTCAACACCGTAGTCGAACTGCCACCGCAGCGGCGTCGGTCTCAGTAGTCTACCGGAGAGAAGAGGGGAAGAAACAATGAATACAAAGTAAACAGATGCATATCGATGCATGACATGTCAAGAAGCGATGCTAGGCGTGCCCTAACGTGGTATGAGGGGGTACCGTTAGGCGGAAAACATCCGGAAGTTTTCCTGCTTCGGACGTCTGTCGACATGATGAACCGAGAGGAAAGTTTGCGGTTCGATAGGTTAGGGTGTGTGGTGGACGAACGGATCGCGATCCGGATTCGCCTCGCTGCTCGAGCAACTTTCATGTTGAAAATATTTTAATCCGGATTACGGATTAAAAGGTATGATTTTAAAAGATTTTATTAATTTCGAATTTTATTAATTATTTAATTAATTT
Source organism: Aegilops longissima (assembly GCA_021605205.1). Taxonomy (NCBI): domain Eukaryota; kingdom Viridiplantae; phylum Streptophyta; class Magnoliopsida; order Poales; family Poaceae; genus Aegilops; species Aegilops longissima. The sequence goes on from CM038677.1 coordinate 308,536,444, forward strand.
CGAAAATGCATTTATGACATCAAGATGATGTCATGTTGACGCTATCACCAACAAGGTTGACTGAGTCAACCCTGACAGGTGGGTCCCGCATGTCATTCTCTAATATCTAATTACCCTAATTAGATTTAATTAATCATTAGTTAATTAGGTTAATTAATGATTAGGGTTAATTAATCAGAATTAATTAGATTAATTAATTACTTAATTAATTAATTAATTAATTAATTAGTTAACTAGTTTTAATTCATTTTCATTTTATTTTTATTCCCTTTATTATTTTTTTTTAAGAAAATGTCCTGTGGGGCGGGCCCCATGTCATTGGCCCAAGGGCCATTCGGCATGCGGGCATGCGGGCGATGCCGTGTCTGCTCGGGCGCGACCTGTGGCTTGCGGCGTTGGCGCCCGCCGATCCCGCCGGTGCGGTGCGAGGGCCGACGAGGTGGACGGGTCGACGGCCGTGGCTCAGGCGAGGCCGGCCGGAGGGCGCAAGGCGGCGGAGGATTAACGGCCACAAGGCGTCCGTTCAGCGTCGCCGCCAGGAAACGCTACCAAGGGCCGGGGGTTCGGTGGCGAAGGCGCGAAGGCGCCGTGGGGAAGGGCGCCAGGCGACGGTGGCGTCCGGGCGACAGGCGTCGTCGACGGGGGGTTCGGGAGGGGGAGAGACCAAGGCGACGACCGGGGCGGGTCGGGGCCGTAGGGGGCGAGGGCGCCGTTCGGGTCGCCGGAGACGGAGCTCCGGGCGACGGCGAGGTTCGGGAGGGGGAGAGAGGGGAGAGGGACAGAGGCCGGAGCCTCACCGCGGTTCGTAGGGAAGGAGGCAGTGGGGGTTGAGGAGGAGGACGGCGACGAGCGGTGGCGGGGTAGCAGTCCGGTGGGGGAGCGCCGGCGACGGGCGGCGGGGACGAGCGGCGTGGCCTCGTGGTTCCGGCGAGGGGGCTCCAAGTGGTGGTGGCGTCGGGACCGAATGGTTTCGGGCCGGACAGCGCCGCGTGGGAGGAGAGGGGTCGAGGTGGTGGCGGTCGGCGGGGTAGCAGTCCGGTGGGGGCGCGCCATGACGGGCGGCGTGCGCTGGGCGATGGGTTGGGCCCGATCCCGATTGGATCGGGGGAGAGGGGGCGAGAGGAGAGTGGGGGAAGGGGCGGTTAGGGTTTGGGGTCCAGGATAAGGGAGTGGGGTGGGCGGTTGGGCCGCCCAAGGAGGGCCGGGCAGTGGGGTTGGGGGCTGGCGGGCCGGGGGAAGGGCTGGCCCCTGATGGGCCAGGGGGTTTCCTTCCTTCTTTTTCGTTTTCTCTTTTTTTTTATTATTTTTCTTTTCTGTTTTTAGTTTATTTAAAATGCCAAAGCATTTTACAAACATTAGTGCACCCCACCATAATTAGGTTAGCTATTTTAGTCAACCCCCGAACATTTTTAGTTTTTGTTTTGAAACCTTTTATCTTTGCTTTTGTTTTGATTTTTTGTTTTAGAACGGGTTCGGATCAAAGAGAGGTTTGGCACAGTAACCGAGGTGATCACTGTTGCATAACCATCCGGGCGTTACAAAGGCAATCCACCACACACACTGGAGTAGGGTATTACACCGCAACGGTGGCCTGAACCAGTTTAAACTCTCGTGTCTCTTGTTTCTTGGGTTCGGCGAGCTAGGCCTTGAGATTGTTGAGAGAGCAATCTAGGGAGAGAGAGTTCTTCGTGCGCACCCTAGTGTTCAAACCTCAAGGGTTTGCCGGAACCCAGAATCTGACACATGGGACTATCTCTTCAACCAAGGCGGATATAGGAGTTGAGCATGGAGACAATTTCACCTACATCTCTCTGACACCCACATATGACGAGATGCCCCAATTCCCACGGGAGGAGAGCAACCCCACCATGAGTGATATGAGTGACTCCACCATATGTGACAATGAGAGCATTTCCTATGAGAGGATGAGTGTGACCACCACTAGACCCACACATGAGATTATACCACACATCCTATGTGAGGTTGAGAGCTATTTAAGTGACTCCACCAATCATATGAGTGAGAGCATCTTACCGGGACTGAGTGAGCCACAACACTTAGTGAGTGAGGTAGTTTAGACGACACATGAGGCCACTATGATTTCTAACGACTTAACCTCTACTACGAGTGTGTTTTCTTCTTTACTGCTAGGTCTTCTACATGACGACATGCCTATCCTCGTCGAGTCCGTACCTCCAATGGAGATGACGATGGCCATGGTGGACGATAATGCACCCCCACATGGTTCACAGCTTGGTCTTCGACACCACACCTACAACACATGAGCGATGCTGCAAAGGTAACATAGGTTATGATGCTTCTCTTGTCCCAGTAGTGGACTATCGTATACCAATGATTGCTTGCATGATGTTGACACACCTATTACCATGCTTCATGCTAGTGCGACCTCCTCCTGTCATGACTTACCAATTTATGATGAATATGATGATGAGCATGTCGAGTTTCCTAGTTGTGATGTTATGCTCCATAGGATATCATGTGAAAATTCTTTTGGTCACACATGTTCAACAACCCTTTAACTTGTCATATGCTATGAGTGAGATCTCCCATATTGCATCATTTCAATCTCAACATAGTAACTATGCATGCCCCATTAAAATAAATCCCATTTGCACTTATGGCATAGTTGACGAGATGATGGTCATTGGCTTTTGTTTTTCATGCGATGATATTGACATTATTCCTTTACATGATTTGCGCAATTCATCTACTATACCATGCCATGATCACATAGAACAAAATATGCTCTGTTTTGGATGTTGTCAATATTCTCCATGTGATGTTTTCCATTAATGCTCATGAGGAGACCCCAATAGTTTCCCCATACATATTAGGAGACTTTGATGCATTCCATACATTGCATGATTTCCATGATTGTGTGCACCATATGCATTCGATGAATAACAATGCTCTACATATTTCTCATGATGCATTACACAATTTGAGTCTCCATTATGCTATACATAACAACAAACCTATCATGATGGATGACATGTTTCTATGTCACGCATCTCATTTATTAGAATTGGACATTTTATGCTCACCAACACATGCATGTATGCATCATAATGGATGATATGTACATATACCACGCACACAAAATTTTCCCTTTGTCTTTATTTTGTGTAGATACTCACGTATGCTCGTCAACCTCTCAATCCCAAGAGTTGACGAAATGAGCTCTTGAGAGCAACGACAATTTGGGATCCCGTGGATTGTCCTTAACACCGTTCTCCTCGCGCAACGACTTCACACATTCCTTTTACTTGGCACTCACATGGCTATGGGCTATTTACCACTTGTCACCCTATGCCCATACTATCGTGTTCACTTTGCATGTTATGCCTCTTTACATGATTTTGACATGCACTTGTGATCCATGCTTTGCATTAAACATGATGGTTGATTCTAGTACTTGTATGTGTATTTGCAAGCTTGGTGGAGATATTGCTTGTTATTGCCATGTTTGCGACATGCCATGTGCATTGCCTATGCCTACTATTTGCACACATGACATGATTGCCATGATTACCTGTAGTATGTTGGATCTTTGCACTACTAGATTGAATGATTTGATTGCCTCACACATGATGAACAATTACTCTTTCTATTGTGTTGAGTGCCACACTATATTAACTACACCCCGTGCATGTTACGCTTGGATTGTCTTGCACTTTAGACACTTCATTTATTTTGGTGTTGTGAATGGTTCATATGCATATAGTAGACCATTTTTTGAGTGCCTTATGCATGCTTGCTATGAGCTTGAGGTAGATGCTTATTCTCTCGACACACATATTTGCATCGCTGCCTCACACTTGCATGATTGCTTCCATGATGTCCTTGATTTTGCTCAATTTATGTGCTTACATGACAAGTTACAATCCCTTGTCACACCATACGCTATGCTTGATGACGACACTTGTTTGGTGAATCACCTCTTGAATGCTTGGTTTTGCACTAACGCTAACCGCATTTGTTTTTCCAAGTGTTTGTTGTACTTGTTCCTTTTGAAAGAATCAGAAGACGGTGCGACATTGGAGAGTGCCCATTTCGAGCTTTAACATGATAAGTGCTTGGTGGTCGTCCACTTCTACATAGCGACGCCCTCTCTTTCCTATGGTGATAAAGATCATGATCCATGGACGGATCTCTCCCAAGGGAGGGGGAGATGATGCAGAGCATCCCTCACTCATGCCCATGGACGTCCCATCACAACCACACGCACGAAGAGAACCAATGACAAGAGCACACGCATGTGCCTTCAAAACCGAGGTTAACTCATTCAGATTCACATGAGAGCTAGGTTCTACCTCAAATGGAAATATTATGCATTCTTAGGTACCAAGGAGATGACCGTGAGGAAGCTAGGAGGGAGTCACAAGCAACCGAGGAGGAGAAGGAAGAGCTCCTAGACACGAAGCACCGGAGGCTCTCTAGACACCCCAGGTGCCCGCACCATCCGCCCCCGGGTGCCCGCACCTCCCAGGCGCCCGCACGACTGCCGGGCCAAGTGGGCGCGACGCCTGACCACCCGGTGCCCGGCCTTCATCGCTGGTTCCCTGACCCCCCACCTTGGCGCACCCCGGGTGCCCCGCCCCTTAGCCCCGGGTGTCGGTGTACAAAACTAGGGGCACATTTTTGTACCCCTTAACCTGTGCACGGGCATTCGGAGCCACGCCCACGGCCATACCAAGTAGAGTGGAGGAGGTGAGCCAAGGTAAGACCGAAGCACAAGACGAAGCAAAGCAACAACAAGGACCAAGGCCACAAAGATCAGATGGGCGAAGTAGGTTTCCCCGGCAGTGATCCTTGCCAGGGTGGCCCCAGCGGCCCCGGCAAGACCCTTGCCGGGGCAGCTCGCCCACGCCAGTCGAGTGAGCCACCCTTGAGCCCACCAACACTCAACACATGTGTTGGGACAGGGCTCGGGAGGCACCTCTGTGGTGGCATGCAGATCTTTGTGAAGACAAAGAATAGTCAAGATCAAGTGAGGATGGGAAGGAAGCCATCCTCGCTGAAGGAACCCACAAGACCCCCGACAAGATCCTTGCCGGGGACGCCTGCGCGCCATGGCAAGACCCTTGTCGGGTCACCCGACAAGACCCTTGCCGGGCCACCCGGCAAGGCCCTCGCCAAGCGCACCAGCAGGGCCACCATCAGGCCCGCACCAACCAAGTATCCGCCGCCGTTCGCATGCAGCTGCCGACCCAACCAACTGGGCAGGCACCTGCATGGCAACATGCAGCCATTCGTGGAAGCTCCACCACCGCGCCACCTCAGTTGTTTTCCTGCCTACATGGCACCGCATGCACCGCTGGCCAAGGCGCGTGTCGAAGCCTGGAGGAGCGGCGATGGACAGGACGGGTGATAACCCACAAGTATAGCGGATCGCAACAGTTTTCGATAAGTAAGAGTGTCGAACCCAACGAGGAGCTAAAGGTAGAACAAATATTCCCTGAAGTTCTATCGACCACTGATACAACTCTACGTACGCTTGACGTTCGCTTTATCTAGAACAAGTATAAAACTAGAAGTACTTTGTAGGAGTTTTCGGATAGGTTTTGCAAGAAAGTAAAGAGCACGAAAATAAAACTACGGGCTTTTAAGGTAAATACACAACTAAAGTAAATATAGCGAGTGTGGAAAAGTGATGGTAGGTGTGGCGAAATTGTCCCTTAAGCAATTGACTACCTTACTAGACCGATAGCAAGTTTTATGTGGGAGAGGCCACTGCTAGCATGTCATCCCTTACTTGGAATTCTACGCACTTATGATTGGAACTATTAGCAAGCGTCCGCAACTACTAACGTTCATTCAGGTAAAACCCAACCATAGCATTAAGATATATTGGTCCCCCTTCAATCCCATATGCATCAATTTCTATGCTAGGCTGAAGCTTCTGTCACTCTTGCCCTCCAATACATAGTCCTATCAACATACAACTAACCCTATGGTGTGATCCATGCAGCGGCCATATGATGGGCACCAAAGGACAGCAACATAACCACAAGCAAATTAAATCAATCATAGCAATTCATCAACCACCGATAGGACAAAGAAAATCTACTCAGACATCATAGGATGGCAACACATCATTGGATAATAATATGAAGCATAATGCACCATGTTCAAGTAGAGGGTACAGCGGGTTGCGGGAGAGTGGACCGCTGTAGATAGAGGGGGAAAGGTGATGGAGATGTTGGTGAAGATGACGGCGGTGTTGGTGAAGATCGCGGTGATGATGATGGCCCCTGGCAGCACTCCGGCGCCACCGGAAGCAAGGGGCGAGAGGCCCCCTTCTTCTTATTCTTCCTTGACCTCCTCCCTAGATGGGAGAAGGGTTTCGCCTCTGGTCCTTGGCTCCCATGGCATGGGAGGGGCGAGAGCCCCTCCGAGATTGGATCTATCTCTGCTTCTGCGTTACTCGCTCTCTTTCACCGTTTCGCGATATATGGAGATCCATAACTCCGATTGGCCTGAAACCTTCACCGTGATTTTTTTCCGAATATTAGCTTTCTTGCGGCAAAGAAGAGCATCAACCGCCTTACGGTGGGCTCACGAGGTAGGGGCGCGCCCGGGGGTCAGCGCGCCTCTACCTCGTGACCACCTCGGCACCGCCTCGCGTGGATTTTTCTTCCGAATTTTCCATATTTTTCAAAAATAAGCTCCGTCTGTTTTTATCCCGTTTGGACTCCGTTTGATATGGATATTCTGCGAAACATAAAACATGCAACAAATAGGAACTGGCACTGGGCACTGGATCCATATGTTAGTCCCAAAAATAATATAAAAAGTTGCCAAAAAGTATATGAAAGTGAATAATATTGGCATGGAACAATAAAAAATTATAGATACGACAGAGACGTATCAGCATCCCCAAGCTTAATTCCTTCTCGTCCGCGAGTAGGTAAATGATAAAAAAAGAATAATTTTTGATGTGGAATGCTACCTAGCATAATCTTGATCTTATGTCTAATCATGGCATGAATATTAAGACATGAGTGATTCAAAGCAATAGTCTATCATTTGACATAAAAATAATAATACTTCAAGTATACCAACTGTCACGCCCAATATGCGACCCTATCCAAAAGGAACACGAAGGTCCCACCAAGGATAGATCCGCATATTGAAACGCTTTTGCAAGGTGGATATCATTACATCAACATTACATAATAGATGGGGATACATACATAAGGCACAAATGCCACAAGAATACATCAACATCATACAAGAACCACATCCGACTACGGATGAAACATAAACAGAAACTCAAACAATATCCACCACTGCTAGCCAGGCTGCCGACCGAACCTATCCCCGATCGAAGAAGAAGCAGAAGAAGAACTCCAAAACAAGCAAACATCGTTCTCGCGTCAAGGTCATCGCAAACCTGTACCTGCAACTGGTGGTGTAGTAATCTGTGAGCCACGAGGACTCAGCAATCCCATTACCATGGGTATCAAGACTAGCAAAGCTTAAAGGGAAAGGAAGGGATAAAGTGGTGAGGTTGCAGCAGCGGCTAAGCATATATGGTGGCTAACATACGCAAATGAGAGCGAGAAGAGAATAAAAGGAACGGTCGTCAACTAGTAATGATCAAGAAGTGATCCTGAACTCCTACTTACGTCAGACATAACCCAAGAAACCGTGTTCTCCTCTCGATCAACCCCGAAAAGAGACACTCATGGTTACGCACACGGTTGGTGTATTTTAGAAGAGTTTGCTTCAAGTTCACTACAACCGGATATCAACAAATTCCCATCTGCCACATAACCGCGGGCACGGCTTTCGAAAGTTCAAACCCTGCAGGGGTGTCCCAACTTAGCCCATGATAAGCTCTCGCGATCAACAAAGGATATTCCTTCTCCCCGGGAAGACCCGATCAGTCTCGAATCCGGCTACAAGACATTTCGACAAAGAATAAAACAAGACCAGCAAAGCCGCCCGATGCGCCGACAATCCCGATAGGAGCTGCACATATCTCGTTCTCGTGGCAACACCGGATGAGACTAGCTACGAGTAAAACCAAACCTCGGGTTGCCTCAAGGTGGCCCAGCAGTAGCTCGGTTCAGCCAAGACTTAGAGAAGCACCGCCCGGGGGCTGAATAAAGATGACCCTTGGGTTAATTACTCCCAAGGGAAATATAGGTGGTGGTGAGGCAAATGGTGAAACCAAGGTTGGGCCTTGCTTTGGAGGAGTCTTATTCAAAGCGAACTGTCAAGGGGTCCCATAAATCACCCGACCGCGTTAGGGACGCAAAATCCGGGAACATAATACCGATATGACGGAAACTAGGGCGGCAAGAGTGGAACAAAACACCAGGCATAAGGCCGAGCCTTCCACCCTTTACCAAGTATATAGATGCATTAATTAAATAAGATATATTGTGATATCCCAACAAGTAAACATGTTCCAACAAGGAACAACATCTCCATGTTCCAACAAGGAACAAACTTCATCTTCACCGCAACTAACAACGCTATAAGAGGGCTGAGCAAAGCGGTAACATAGCCAAACAACGGTTTGCTAGGAAGGGTGCAAAAGGTTAGAGGCTGACATGGCAATTTGGGATGGCTTGATAAACAGGTAATAGGTAGCGCAGCATAGCGATAGAACGAAACAACTAGCATAGCAATGATAGTAGTGAGATCCAGAGTAGCGGTCATCTTGCCTGAAATCCCGCTAGGAAGAAGAACGAGTCCATGAAGAAGATGAACGGATGAAGCCGAACCAAGCGTAGACGAACGAATCCTCACGATCGCAACGAAACGGGAACTAACAAGAAGAAGCACACAACATAGTAAACACACCACACATGAACACGACATGATGCACGACAAGCATGATGCATGACAAAGCTACATGAAGCTACTCATGGCAAGAGATGATGCAAACAAGAGCAACACATCAAAGCAAGTTTAAATGAGGCCGGGAACAACATATAACAATTCCGGTAAGTCCTCATATGCAAATTTCGAAATTGGTCCAGATCTGAATAAACCTTATGTTCAAGTTGTTAAGCAGCAAGTTAAGATGCACCATGATGATCTACACGAAATTCTAGTCAAGTTACATATAAAGTTCATTAGATTCGAAGCTACGGTCTAGAAGATATGAGCAAAACAAGATAAGCATGGCATTGATGCAAAATGCATACAAACATCAAGCAAACACCTCAAAACATGGATGCAACATGATAATATGAAGCTACATGCAAAATCAAGCAAGTTTCATATAGAGCACACTCAAAACGGAGCAACGGTTCAACACATACACCCTATACAAGTCATAGCAACAATCTGTCCAAAACAGCAACTAGGCATATTGCAAGCATCAAAACAACATGCTACAGGACCTCAACAAGAAAACAAAAGGCATGGGCATGATGTACAGGTAATGCATTACAAAACATGAACACTGAGCTATCTCCAGAAATCACTAGAACATGCTCAAAATGACATGGCAAGATTGCAAATAATAACAGCCAGCATTGGCGTAAATAACATCAGGTTGCAATGTTTAGAGCTATCAAACAGCATGCTACAGGAACTTATCAAGGCAAACAAAGGCATGGCATGATACTACTAAATGCATAGAACAAAAGTCCCTTACTGACCATGAGCCAAAAAGGATCAGAAAATCTGATGGCACCCATGTAAACATGGCAAGTTATATTACAGATTTAAACATGGCAGGAACAACGATAAATAGGCATGTTGGTGAGCTTGAACCACTCACCACAGAGCAATAAATGGCATGGCAAGGAAACCAACAGCAATAAGACATGGCATAGAAGCTATACATGGCAAGAAAAACATCATAGGGTGCAAGGATCAACTACAACAACCTTGGCAAAATTGAATAACATGTAAACAATCTGCCAGGAAACATTTTATAGCAAAAGTAGAACTCGATTGACTCAAGCTATGGCACTCCATAATTGCAAACAAGGGCATGGATGGATAGAGCAAGACATTCATAACAAAACATCCTTACTGAAGTATCTCAAAATATGCATGGATCTCTCTGTAGCATCAAGTTAACATGGCATCAAAATATCAGCAAAACAGAGCTGAAATCAGCAACATCAGGACACCTAGTTTGCATGCTTGTGCTAGTCACCACATAGATCACAAAAATACATGGCATACACCATTGTAAAGAAGACATGGCATATCACAAAACACATGTAGAACTCAAGTTCATAGGATGCACACATCAATCATGGCAAAAATGACAAAAGTGCAAGTTCTGTTAAGAAACAGAAACTAACATCACATAGCACTCTTGCAACAGCATTTAGGGCATCAAGATGAGCTCAAATGAAAATGATGCAATGAGATGAAATGATCTACTCATCGATACAAACATTTTGACATATCATACGCACAAAACGGAGCAACAATGGCAGAGTTATGGCATGATGAAAATGCATGAAAATGTTAGCAGACACGGACTGGTGGATTTCGAGAGGGGGGGAAGTCAACCTAGTGCACGGGGAACGAGGCACGCCGGAGAACTCGCCGGAGTTCGTCGGAGAGGCGAGGGGTGGCCGGAGAAAGACGGATCCGGCGGTCCTTCGCCGGATCCGCTGGGAATGAGGGGCACGGGCTGGCGGCGGCGGCGCGGGCCGGGCGGCGGCGGCGCCCGGCGAGGGGCCGGCAGACCTGGGCCGGACGGCGGAGGCGCAGGAGGAGGCGGGAGGCGGCGGGCGCCGGAGGAGAAGGCGGCGGGAGCGGGCGGCCCGGCGGCCGGGGCAGCGCCTGCTGGCGGGGGGGAGGTCATGGGCGCGGCGAGGTCGCCGGGCTCGGCGGGCGCCGGGCGAAGCGGACCGGGCGCGTAGCACGGCGGCGGCGGGCGGCGGCGCTGGCCTCATGCTGGCCGGATCTGGGCCGCGGACCTCGGGCGGCGGAGACGGCGGCGGCGGGCGACGTGGCGAGCCCGGAGTGGTTGGGCGCGGGTCGGACATGTCCGGACGTGGCGCGGACGTGTCCGGCAAGGCGGCGAGGGAGAGGGTTAGGTTCATCTGCGATTTTTTCGGGAGGCACCTATAAATAGGTAGAGGGAGCTAGGAGAGTCCAAATGAGGTGCGGTTTTCGCCCACACGATCGTGATCGAACGACCGAGAGCATGTAGGGGAGTTTGCTGGGTTTTGGGCCACTTAGAAAGGGGTGTTGGGCTGCAACTCAAAGAGGGCTTTTGCGGTTACCCGGTTAACCGTTGGAGCATCAAACGACCTCCAAATGGCACGAAACTTGACAGGCGATCTACCGGTGCTATACCAAGGCCGCTTGACAAACCTCGGCCCATTCCGAGACCGTTTAACACCCGCACATGAAAAGAGGTAAAAAGGGGCGCCGGGAGACATAGGAGTGCCGGATTGCAAAACGGACAACGGGGAAATGCTCGGATGCATGAGACGAACACGTATGCAAAATGAGATGCACATGATGACATGATATGAAATGCAGATGATGACATGGCAAAGTGCAACACGCAAGCACATGACATGGCAACGACAGCGAATAACTGGCAGACACCTGGCGCATCGAATCCGGGGCGTTACAACACTCCTCCACTAACCAGAGATCTCGTCCCGAGATCTTAGGACCGAGACGGAAGGTAAAAGGGATGAGGTGAAACAAGAACTAAAGAGAAGAGGCAAAGAATCGAGAGCACACGAAAATAAAAGAGAAGCGACGAGAATGACAAGAATCGAAAGCTCACGGAATCAGATAGACTATGAAACAACTCGTTCTAACCGCAGTGGTTAGAATGAGAAAAGAAACGAATAGGACTGAAACGATTTAGGTAGCACTCCGGCTGAAACATGGAAGGAATAGAATCTGAACTTGAGAAGATGGAATGACACTTGATAAAGACATGACACAATATCTCCGGAAAAAATTGAAATAATGGAATGAAAAGAATTTAGAAGGAATGATTGAACGAACTTGATGAGAAAATCAACAACGAAAGAATAAGCTTGTTGTGGACTTATGTATTACCTCTCAAAATTATGAGGTGATAACCAACCACAAGCAGAAAAGATTAAATATCTGAGAAGAACGGAGAAATGCAAAACTCCACTTCAAAAGAAAATGAAGAATTACTTGCTCTTCACGACGGGAGGAGAAGGATACTTGAACTGCATCAACAAAATCTTGATGAACTCTTGAGGAATGAATTAAATCATGAAGAACCACCATGAATAACTCCGGTGACAAAAAAGGATGATGAGATAAGATGAAGGAAGAAAGAATAAGACTAAAGCCTTGCGATGATTTAGATGGAGGTTCCGACGTAATGGCCAAGGAAAATTTCTGAACTCCGGAAAAGAAAAGATGGGAAACACTTGGAACTAGAATTTATTCATTACGAACAAACTCCAAAGAAAAAGATTAAATACTTGGATGAAATAAGAATAAGATTTATTGTATGCTTATCCTTCATCAAATTAAATTGATGACCAACAACGGATTTCGCATCTTACTTATTCTTCTTGAAAAAGGATTGAGAAGGGATAGCACAAAACTTGAGAAAGTCTTCATGAACCACCGGTAAGATTTGAGAGACGAATGGATTAAAATGATAATCAAGGAAAAGGAATCTTGAACGAACCACCGTAAGAATTCGAAAATGACTGATGAAAGAGAATGAATCACCGGGCAGGATTAGAAGAACCAATATGCTCGAGGGGATTTAGATGCAAAAGAACAAAGAGAGCATGAGCTGATTAAAGAACACTTGACGGATGCACCGAGATAATCGGATAACGATAGCTGAAATGTGAGGACAAAGAATTCTTCTGGAATGACGGCCTCCGGTTAAAAGAAATGGAAATCAACTTCTGACATACTCCGGATGGATGAAAAGAATTTGCATGACTAGAAACAATTATATAGGATAACATCGAGCTAGCACCGCGAATCTCTGGGAGAACGGACAAGATTTAAGAGAAACTCTACTTCAGTCTTCAAGGACGACGATAAACACCACCAAAATTAATGAGATACTCCCGGAAGAATGAAAAACAGAGAGGTTGAGCCAACAATGAAATGATTTGAAATTGATCTTGGAAAAGGCATGTGACTGATGGAATCCATTCTTACGTCACACTTGAAAAGAATTTGGGAATAACTCCGGGGAAAATCAGAAGAGTCAGGTAAGATCCTGGGAAAAGACCTGTGGGTTAGGGCCCACTAAAAGAAAGCACCGTTGGAAAGGATGATGAACAGATAGATGATGCACCAGAAGAACTGAAATATTTAAATGAGGTGATAACCTCTAATTAATTAGAACACAGACGAATCTCCTGAGATGTCTTCGGAACTCCGGAATGATAAACTAGCGAGAGGCGAACGAGCAAAGAGAATACTTCGAAGGAAAAGAATATGATTAACCCGAAAAACTTGAATTGAATCCACCGGAAAAAGAAAGGGGTGAAGAATGACGAACAAGACGAGAATTCACCGGTTGAAATGATTGAGGGAATACTGAAGAGACTCCGTACGAATGAAAATGATGGTCGAAACAGACTGAAACTCCGGGAAGAAAAGGGTGGGAGGGCGGGAAAACACAGGCAACTTGGAAGGGGAAAACGACGAATATCTTGAAGAGAAAACACCGGTTGAAAACATTGAGGAGAGAGAGCAAAAACTTCGCACTAGTAGGATGGATACTCGATTACGGACTCCGGTTCCGAGAAGAAGAAGGGAGGGCGGGTGGGAAAAGAAAACAACTGAGGATTGAACTCAAAGATGAAGAGACTCGAGTCAACTAGATGAGAAATGCACCGGATGAAATGAGCTGAGGGCCAACGATCGGAAAACCAACTGCGTGATCCTAAATAAAAATTTGAAGGGGAAGAGGAGTAATACAAAACACCTACGTCAAGATTCCTCACCGAGTATGCGAAAGGCGGAGGAGTAAAAGAAATCCTACTCTCGATATAACTAGACTCAAAACAGTTTTCTTCTAGACTCAACATCGGCCAAACTACACGATCAATCAAGGGGGCTCCTAAGGTCGGTCGAGGCTCTGATACCAACTTGTCACGCCCAATATGCGACCCTATCCAAAAGGAACACGAAGGTCCCACCAAGGATAGATCCGCATATTGAAACGCTTTTGCAAGGTGGATATCATTACATCAACATTACATAATAGATGGGGATACATACATAAGGCACAAATGCCACAAGAATACATCAACATCATACAAGAACCACATCCGACTACGGATGAAACATAAACAGAAACTCAAACAATATCCACCCTGCTAGCCCAGGCTGCCGACCTGGAACCTATCCCCTGATCGAAGAAGAAGCAGAAGAAGAACTCCAAAACAAGCAAACATCATTCTCGCGTCAAGGTCATCGCAAACCTGTACCTGCAACTGGTGGTGTAGTAATCTGTGAGCCATGAGGACTCAGCAATCCCATTACCATGGGTAACAAGACTAGCAAAGCTTAACGGGAAAGGAAGGGATAAAGTGGTGAGGTTGCAGCAGCGGCTAAGCATATATGGTGGCTAACATACGCAAATGAGAGCGAGAAGAGAAACAAAGGAACGGTCGTCAACTAGTAATGATCAAGAAGTGATCCTGAACTCCTACTTACGTCAGACATAACCCAAGAAACCGTGTTCTCCTCTCGATCAACCCCGAAAAGAGACACTCACGGTTACGCACACGGTTGGTGTATTTTAGAAGAGTTTGTTTCAAGTTTACTACAACCGGATATCAACAAATTCCCATCTGCCACATAACTGCGGGCACGGCTTTCGAAAGTTCAAACCTTGCAGGGGTGTCCCAACTTAGTCCATGATAAGCTCTCGCGATCAACGAAGGATATTCCTTCTCCCCGGGAAGACCCGATCAGTCTCGGAATCCCGGCTACAAGACATTTCGACAGCAATAAAACAAGACCAGCAAAGCCGCCTGATGCGCCGACAATCCCGATAGGAGCTGCACATATCTCGTTCTCAGGGCAACACCGGATGAGACTAGCTACGAGTAAAACCAAACCTCGGGTTGCCTCAAGGTGGCCCAGCAGTGAGCTTTCAGTTCAGGCCAAGACTTAGAGAAGCACCGCCCGGGGCTGAATAAAGATGACCCTTGGGTTAATTACTCCCAAGGGAAATATAGGTGGTGGTGAGGCAAATGGTGAAACCAAGGTTGGGCCTTGCTGGAGGAGTCTTATTCAAAGCGAACTGTCAAGGGGGTCCCATAAATCACCCGACCGCGTTAGGGACGCAAAATCCGGGAACATAATACCGATATGACGGAAACTAGGGCGGCAAGAGTGGAACAAAACACCAGGCATAAGGCCGAGCCTTCCACCCTTTACCAAGTATATAGATGCATTAATTAAATAAGATATATTGTGATATCCCAACAAGTAAACATGTTCCAACAAGGAACAACATCTCCATGTTCCAACAAGGAACAAACTTCATCTTCACCGCAACTAACAACGCTATAAGAGGGGTTGAGCAAAGCGGTAACATAGCCAAACAACGGTTTGCTAGGAAGGGTGCAAAAGGTTAGAGGCTGACATGGCAATTTGGGATGGCTTGATAAACAGTAATAGGTAGCGCAGCATAGCGATAGAACGAAACAACTAGCATAGCAATGATAGTAGTGAGATCCAGGTAGCGGTCATCTTGCCTGAAATCCCGCTAGGAAGAAGAACGAGTCCATGAAGAAGATGAACGGATGAAGCCGAACCAAGCGTGAGCGAACGAATCCTCACGATCGCAACGAAACGGAACTAACAAGAAGAAGCACACAACATAGTAAACACACCACACATGAACAAGACATGATGCACAACAAGCATGATGCATGACAAAGCTACATGAAGCTACTCATGGCAAGAGATGATGCAAACAAGAGCAACACATCAAAGCAAGTTTAAATGAGGCCGGGAACAACATATAACAATTCCGGGAAGTCCTCGTATGCAAATTTCGAAATTGGTCCAGATCTGAATAAACCTTATGTTCAAGTTGTTAAACAGCAAGTTAAGATGCACCACGATGATCTACACGAAATTCTAGTCAAGTTACATATAAAGTTCATTAGATTCGGAGCTACGGTCTAGAAGATATGAGCAAAACAAGATAAGCATGGCATTGATGCAAAATGCATACAAACATCAAGCAAACACCTCAAAACATGGATGCAACATGATAATATGAAGCTACATGCAAAATCAAGCAAGTTCCATATAGAGCACACTCAAAACGGAGCAACGGTTCAACACATACACCCTATACAAGTCATAGCAACAATCTGTCCAAAACAGCAACTAGGCATATTGCAAGCATCAAAACAACATGCTACAGGACCTCAACAAGAAAAAAAAAGGCATGGGCAT
This sequence comes from Aegilops longissima, assembly GCA_021605205.1. Lineage (NCBI taxonomy): Eukaryota > Viridiplantae > Streptophyta > Magnoliopsida > Poales > Poaceae > Aegilops > Aegilops longissima. The sequence continues at coordinate 308,552,854 of CM038677.1, forward strand.
GATGTACAGGTAAAGTATTACAAAACATGAACACTGAGCTATCTCCAGAAATCACTAGAACATGCTCAAAATGACATGGCAAGATTGCAAATAATAACAGTTTCAGGCATTGGCAGAAATAACATCAGGTTGCAATGTTTAGAGCTATCAAACAGCATGCTACAGGAACTTATCAAGGCAAACAAAGGCATGGCATGATACTACTAAATGCATAGAACAAAATTCCCTTACTGACCATGAGCCAAAAAGGATCAGAAAATATGATGGCACCCATGTAAACATGGCAAGTTATATTACAGATTTAAACATGATAAGTAGGCATGTTGGTGAGCTTGAACCACTCACCACAGAGCAACAAATGGCATGGCAAGGCAACCAACAGCAAGAAGACATGGCATAGAAGCTATACATGGCAAGAACAACATCATAGGGTGCAAGGATCAACTACAACAACCTTGGCAAAATTGAATAACATGTAAACAATCTGCCAGGAAACATTTTATAGCAAAAGTAGAGCTCGATTGACTCAAGCTATGGCACTCCATAATTGCAAAAAAGGGCATGGATGGATATAGCAAGACATGCATAACAAAACATCCTTACTGAAGTATCTCAAAATATGCATGGATCTCTCTGTAGCATCAAGTTAACATGGCATCAAAATATCAGCAAAACAGAGCTGAAATCACCAACATCAGGACACCTAGTTTGCATGCTTGTGCTAGTCACCACATAGATCACAAAAATACATGGCATACACCACTGTAAAGAAGACATGGCATATCACAAAACACATGTAGAACTCAAGTTCATAGGATGCACACATCAATCATGGCAAAAATGACAAAAGTGCAAGTTCTGTTAAGAAACAAAAACTAACATCACATAGCACTCTTGCAACAGCATTTAGGGCATCAAGATGAGCTCAAATGAAAATTATGCAATGAGATGAAATGATCTACTCATCAAGACGAACATTTTGACATATTATACGCACAAAACGGAGCAACAATGGCAGAGTTATGGCATGATGAAAATGCATGAAAATGTTAGCAGATACGGGACGGTGGATTTCAGAGAGGGGGGGAAGTCAACCTAGTGCACGGGGAACGAGGCACGCCGGAGAACTCGCCGGAGTTCATCGGAGAGGCGAGGGGGTGGCCGGAGAAAGACGGATCCGGCCGGTCCTTCGCCGGATCCGGCCGGGGACGGCGGGCACGGGAGTGCAAGGCGGGCGGCAACTGGGCGGGCGGCCGCGGCGCCCGGCGAGGGGCCGGCGCACCTGTGGCCGGGACGGCGGAGGCGAGGAGGAGGCGCGAGGCGGCCGCGCCGGAGGAAAGGCGGCGGGGAGCGGGCGACCAGGCGGCTGGTCTGCGCCAGCATGGCGGCGGAGGCATGGGCGGCGAGGTCGCTGGGTTCGGCGGCGCCTCGGCGAGCGAACGGGCGGCGAGCACGGCGGCGGGCGGCGGCGGCGCTGGCCCAAGGGCCCTGGCGGCGGAGACGGGCGGCGGCGGAAGACGTGGCGAGCCCGAGTGGCTGGGGCGCGGGTCGGACATGTCCGGACGTGGCGCAGACGTGTCCGGCGCGCGAGGAGGGAGAGGGTTAGGGTTCATCTGCGATTTTTTTCAGGGGAGGCACCTATAAATAGGTAGAGGGAGCTAGGAGAGTCCAAATGAGGTGCGGTTTTCGCCCACACGATCGTTATCGAACGACCGAGAGCATGGAGGGGAGTTTGCTGGGTTTTGGGCCACTTAGAAAGGGGTGTTGGGCTGCAACTCAAAGAGGGCTTTTGCGGTTACCCGGTTAACCGTTGGAGCATCAAACGACCTCCAAATGGCACGAAACTTGACAGGCGGTCTACCGGTGCTATACCAAGGCCGCTTGACAATCCTCGGCCCATTCCGAGACCGTTTAACACCCGCACATGAAAAGAGGTAAAAAGGGGCGCCGGGAGACATAGGAGTGCCGGATTGCAAAACGGACAACGGGGAAAATGCTCGGATGCATGAGACGAACACGTATGCAAAATGAGATGCACATGATGACATGATATGAAATGCAGATGATGACATGGCAAAGTGCAACACGCAAGCACATGACATGGCAACGACAGCGAATAACTGGCAGACACCTGGCGCATCGAATCCGGGGCGTTACACCAACCAAGCAAGTATGTCTTATTGAAATAACATAGCCAAAGAAAGCTCATCCCTACAAAATCATATTGTCTGGCTATGCTCCATCTTCACCACACAAAATATTCACATCATGCACAACCCCGATGACAAGCCAAGCAATTGTTTCATACTTTTGACGTGCTCAAACCTTTTCAACTTTCACGCAATACATGAGCGCGAGTCATGGATATAGCACTATAGGTGGAATAGAATATAATGATGGAGGTTATGTGGAGAAGACAAAAAAGGAGAAAGTCTCACATCGACGCGGCTAATCAACGGGCTATGGACATGCCCATCAATTGATGTCAATGTGAGGAGTAGGGATTGCCATGCAACAGATGCACTATGAGCTATAAGTGTATGAAAGCTCAACAAAAGAAACTAAGTGGGCGTGCATCCAACTTGCTTGCTCATGAAGACCTAGGGCATTTGAGGAAACCCATCGTTGGAATATACAAGCCAAGTTCTATAATGAAAATTCCCACTAGTATATGAAAGTGACAACATAGGAGACAATCTATATGAAGAACATGGTGCTACTTTGAAGCACTAGATATGAGACTCACTACATGAAGAACATGGTGCTACTTTGAAGCACAAGTGTGGAAAAATAGATAGTAACATTGCACCTTTTTATTTATTTTCATTTTTTCCTTTTTTTTGCGGGCTTCTTTGGCCCCATTTTTTTATTTAGGCTTCTCTGGCCTCTCTTTTTTCTGGATGGGGCAATGCTCTAATAATGATGATCATCACACTTTTATTTACTTACAACTTGATATTACAACTCGATACTAGAACAAAGATATGACTCTATATGAATGCCTCCGGCGGTGTACCGGGATGTGCAATGATCTAGCGTAGCAATGACATGAAAAAATGGACAAGCCATGAAAACATCATGCTAGCTATCTTACGATCATGCAAAGCAATATGTCAATGAATGCTCAAGTCATGTATATGATGAGGATGATGAAAGTTGCATGGCAATATATCTCGGAATGGCTATGGAAATGCCATGATAGGTAGGTATGGCGGCTGTTTTGAGGAAGATATAATGAGGCTTATGTGTGATAGAGCGTATCATATCACGGGGTTTGGATGCACCGGCGAAGTTTGCACCAACTCTCGAGGTGAGAAAGGGCAATGCACGTGCATCAAGAGGCTAGCAATGATGGAAAGGTGAGAGTGCGTATAATCCATGGACTCAACATTAGTCATAAAGAACTCACATACTTATTGCAAAAATCTATTAGTTATCAAAACAAAGTACTACGCACATGCTCCTAGGGGGATAGATTGGTAGGAAAAGACCATCGCTCGTCCCCGACCGCCATTCATAAGGAAGGCAATCAATAAACACCTCATGCTCCGACTTCGTTACATAACGGTTCACCATATGTGCATGCTACGGGACTTGCAAACCACAACACAAGTATTTCTCAATTTCACAATTACTCAACTAGCACGAATCTAATATCACCACCTTTATATCGCAAAACTATTGCAAGGAATCAAACATATCATATTCAGCGATCTACAAGTTTATGTAGGATTTTATGACTCACCATGTGAATGACCAGTTCCTGTAATCTCTCTAAATAGATATAAATGAAGCAAGAGAGTTTAATTATTTCTACAAAAGATATGCCCAAGCTCTAACAAATATAAGTGAAGCAAAAGAGCATTCTACAAATGGCGGTTGTCTATGTAAAGAGAAAAAGGCAATCCAAACTTCAAATGATATAAGTGAAGCACATGAAGCATTCTATAAAGCCATACTCAGAAGATATAAGCGAAGTGCAAAGAGCATTCTATAAATCAACCAAGTACTATCTCATACCAGCATGGTGCATAAAATAAAAATGAAAACTAAAGCAAAGACGCTCCAAGATTTTCACATATCGCATGAATGAAACGAATCCGAAAACATACCGATATTTATTGAAGAAAGAGATGATGCCTCCCCAGCATCCCCAAGCTTAGACTCTTGAGTCTCCTTGAATATTTACTTGGGGTGCCTCGGGCATCCCCAAGCTTGAGCTCTTTCCTCTCTTCCTTCTTCTCACATCGAGACCTTCTCGATCATCGAACACTTCATCCACACAAAACTTCAACAGAAAACTCGGTAAGATCCATTAGTATAATAAAGTAAATCACTACTCTAAGTACTGTTGCAAACCAATTCATATTTTGTTTTTGCATTGTGTCTACTGTAATATAAATTTTTCATGGCTTAATCCACTGATATAAATTAATAGTTTCATCAAAACAAGCAAACTATGCATCAAAAACAGAATCTGTCTAAAACAGAACAGTCTGTAGAAATCTGAACATTCACCATACTTCTTATACTTGAAAAATTCTGCAAAAATTAGTAAAAATAAAAAATTTGTACTGAAAGACAGTGCGAAAAGAATCATAACCATTTGACGTTCCAGTAAAAAACTAAAATTCACGCACTACAGCCAAAGTTTCTGTCCTGCACCGCACAAACCAACAAGCATTGTAAACATCCTAAAGGCAAACCTTGGCACATTATTTTTATAATACAATGGAATTGTACAAGGGGATAATTATTTTTATTGAAAAATTTCTGTAATAAAGATTCACAAAGTTGCCGTGAGCATGAACAAAGTTCAAGGAGCTATCCCACTTCAACAATGCTTGTCTTTCTCACTTTCACTTTCCTTTTTGAAAAGTTTTGGGTTCCCCTCTTTATTTTTGTTGTTTTTAAACTATATGAAAGCACTCAACAGAAAATAAATGACTCTCTAAAACTTCCGGGTTGTCTCCCTGGCAGCGCTTTCTTTAAAGCCATTAAGCTAGGCATATAGTGCTCAAGTAATGAATCCACCCGGATCCCAAGGTATATCAAAGCCAATTTTAATTAACAATGATTTGTAATTTAGTAGTGAGCACAAAGTAACATATATCATGCAACAACAAAGTCTAACTCTCTTCCTATGCATCGCATGTCATAAAAGAACAATTCACGCACACAAAGTAAAGGCCAATGCATAGTATAAACAGTTTCTTGCAATTTTATCGTGTTGGAAACATAGAGAGGTGGAGATATAGTTCCTCTCTCATAATAATTGCAAGTAGGAGCAGCAAGCACATGCATATTATATTCATCAAAATCATCATGTGCAATGGTATAAGGCAACCCATCAATGTAATCCTTAATAAGTGCAAACTTCTCCGATATAGTGTAATCGGGAGAATTCAAAAAGATAATAGGACTATCATGCGTGGGTGCAATAGCAACAATTTCATGTTTAACATAAGGAACTATAGAAAGTTCATCTCCATAAGCATAATTCATATTGGCATCTGGGCCACAAGCATAGCAAGCATCATCAAAAAGGGATATTTCAAGAGAATCAATGGGATCATAACAGTCATCATAGCAATCATCCTTCGGTAAGCACGAAGGGGAATTAAATAATGTATGAGTTGGAGGGTTACTCTCATTAGAAGGTGGGCACAGGTAGCTAATCCGCTCTTCCTCCTTTTGTTCTTCGCTCTCCTCATCATCTTTTTCATCCAATGAGCTCACTGTTTCATCAATTTCTTCTTCCATAGCTTCCTGCAAAATATTAGTCTCTTCTTGGACAGCGTTGACTTTCTTCATAAAAGCATTAATATAGTATTTGTATTCATAATTTTCATATCAATATCTAAGTATAGCAAGATTTTCAGGCCTATAAACATCATCATCTAAAGCTTCATACTTTTGGAACAAAGATTCAATTTCGTAAGCAGCCTTAAAAGCAACAAATTCTTCTATTTGTTCCACATCATAGTAATCACATATACCATTAGCATAAGAAGCCAAGGTTTCATTATCATTAAATTTGCATGAAAAGGGAAGGTGTGGACCCTCCATCCTAGAGCAACAAGTAATATCATATCTCAAGCATAGATCCCGGGCATACCAATGCAACGTTATAAATTGGTCCCACAATAGTTTCCCTTTTTGTGTCGAGCGATAATCCCTAAAGTATTCACGTTGATCCAACGTATCTCCCATTATAAAGTTGAATGGGGTTTTCTCAGGATTATCAAAGTAGTACTTAATATCTTTCACATAATGAGAATCGAGGGTTTTAGGAGTTACCCCGTCTCCATGAGTAGCAAGTAAACCTAATTTTTTTGGTATTTCATGTTCCATATCCATAACTAAAGATAGAGAACAACTAAGAACAGCAAATAAAAATTACTTAGTGATAAAGCAAACAAGCACACAAGAGAATATTCACCCCACGCTATGACTCCCCGGCAACGGCACCAGAAAAAGGTCTTGATAACCCACAAGTATATGGGATCGCAACAGTTTTCGATAAGTAAGAGTGTCGAACCCAATGAGGAGCTAAAGGTAGAACAAATATTCCCTAAAGTGCTATCGACCAACGATACAACTCTACGTACGCTTGACGTTCGCTTTACCTAGAACAAGTATAAAACTAGAACTACTTTGTAGGAGTTTTCGGATAGGTTTTGCAAGAAAGTAAAGAGCACAAAAATAAAACTAGGGGCTGTTAAGGTAAAGACACAACTAAAGTAAATATAGTGAGTGTGGAAAAATGATGATAGGTGTGGTGAAATTGTCCCTTAAGCAATTGACTACCTTACTAGACCAATAGCAAGTTTTATGTGGGAGAGGCCACTGCTAGCATGTCATCCCTTACTTGGAATTCTATTCACTTATGATTGGAACTATTAGCAAGCGTCCGCAACTACTAACGTTCATTAAGGTAAAACCCAACCATAGTATTAAGATATATTGGTCCCCCTTCAATCCCGTATGCATCAATTTCTATGCTAGGCTGAAGCTTCTGTCACTCTTGCCCTCCAATACATAGTCCTATCAACATACAACTAACCCTATGGTGTGATCCACGCGCTACTCATATGATGGGCACCAAAGGACAGCAACATAACCACAAGCAAATTAAATCAATCATAGCAATTCATCAACCACCGATAGGACAAAGAAAATCTACTAAGACATCATAGGATGGCAACACATCATTGGATAATAATATGAAGCATAAAGCACCATGTTCAAGTAGAGGGTACAGCGGGTTGCGGGAGAGTGGACCGCTGTAGATAGAGGGGGAAAGGTGATGGAGATGTTGGTGAAGATAACGGCGGTGTTGGTGAAGATCGCGGTGATTATGATGGCCCCCGGGGGCGCTCCGGCGCCACCAGAAGCAAGGGGAGAGAGGCCCCCTTCTTATTCTTCTTCTTCCTTGACCTCCTCCCTAGATGGGAGAAGGGTTTCCCCTCTGGTCCTTGGCTCCCATGGCTTGGGAGGGGCGAGATCCCCTCCGAGATTGGATCTATCTCTCTGCTTCGCGTTACTGCTCGCCTGCTTTCACCGTTTCGCGTATATATGGAGATCCGTAACTCCGATTGGCCTGAAACCTTCACCGTGATTTTTTTTCCGAATATTAGGTTTCTTGCGGCAAAAGAAGAGCATCAACCGCCTTACGGTGGGCTCACAAGGGTAGAGGGCACGCCCAGGGGGGTCAGGCGCGCCCCCTACCTTGTGACCACCTCGGGCACCGTCTCGCGTGGATTTTTCTTCCGGAATTTTCCATATTTTCCAAAAATAAGCTCCGTCCGTTTTTATCCCGTTTGGACTCCGTTTGATATGGATATTCTGCGAAACATAAAACATGCAATAGACAGGAACTGGCACTGGGCACTGGATCAATATGTTAGTCCCAAAAATAATATAAAAGTTGTCAAAAAGTATATGAAAGTGAATAATATTGGCATGGAACAACCAAAAATTATAGATACGACGAAGACGTATCAACGGGCCTCGCCCCCGTCCCCGATAAAGTGAGAGGACACCTAAGCGATGCACTAAATGCACCTTGTCCTGTAATACGAGGGATAACCTCATGCCACTGTAGACCTTTCCACCTCCTGTGTGCCACTGTGGCAGCCCCTTTCACCTATAAAAGGAGGCCCGAGGCGACCAGGAGAAAGATTCGGCTTTTTGGAGCTCGTTACTCCCCGTAGCTAGCTCAAGAACACAGAATACATCCACCAAAGCAGGAGTAGGGTTTTACACATCCTCGCGGCCCGAACCTGGATAAACGTACCGCGTGCTTCTCTGTTAGACCCGCTCTTCTCTCAACCCCGCGCCCCGCAACCGCAGTAGGGATTCTTGTGATCCCATAGGTGTCATTTCCCACCGACATCTTTGGCGCGCCAGGTAGGTGGCGCGATTGTGAGAATCGGTTTTAGCAGTTAAGTGAGCGTTTCTTTGTTGCGATGGCTCTAAGGGAAGCAGGAGAGGGGTCGAAAGATCGACGCCGGCACGACTACAAGCAGAAGCTAAGTCACACAGAACCCTGACTACTTTCTTCCCTTTTATATGAGGTTATCGTCCTCGGAGATCTGGCCTATGTATGGGAAACCTGCATGCAAAGGGGTCCCCCGCAATCGGCAACGCCTTTGTTCTGTTTCGAGTCCGCTCAATAGCTCAAAGCCTGCCGCGTTGAGAGTGGTGGGGTAGCCTTCCGCACCTGGCAACACTCCTGAATCTGACTCGAGTCAAACTCGACAGTTCGGGCGGCCGCGCTCAGGGCGGTAAGGTGGCTTGCCCGGCAGCACGCACACCCGGCATGCCAATGGGGATCCGTCCCCATGACGCCGCCCTGGGTTTACGCGCCGGCAAGCCTACCCGGTTACGTAGGGTGGACATCCAAGGAAAGATCGAACAGGAAAATAACATGCATGATACTAAAAAGTGCTGCAGAGTTATGTTACGTCAAATTGTTGCTGCGGTTCTAACTAGAGATAGCAATTGTCTTGGTTATGAACCTGCAGCGGCAATAAGAAAACGGGGTGCCTAATCCCGGTGTTGGCCCTCCACCCTCAGAATTCCGCCGACTCGGCTGATGATGGGCTCAATGCGCTCCCTGAGCGGCGCAAGGTCGGTCCCGTCCGGCAAGCTCTCCAGCGCGGCGTCAAAGTCGAGGTCGGGGTACCAGTGCGCCATCTTGGTGAGAACTTTGGTCATGGCGCCCTGACAAAGCATCCGGGACTCGTCGGCCAGTGAGGCTGCCCGGCTAGCGTGGAGCTGCTCTAGAGCACCGACGACCTTCTCAAAGAACATGGTCAGGCTGCAATTGGCGCTCACGCTCCGATCTGGGACATACCTCACGTCCGGCATCCCCATGATGGCCAACTGGGCGGCGGCCTGGTTGGCGATGGTGGCGAGGCGATCGAACCAACGGTTCTCGCCCTCCACGTGCTCCGCAAAGTTGAGCCCTCGTTCTTCCGCAACAGCTTCTCGCCCTCCAGCTCCTTGGCCAGGGTCGCCTCGCGGGTTGTAGACTCCAACAGCACCTTCTCGAGACCCTCCAGCTTCAGCTTGAGGTCTTTGATGGAGTTGTTGGCCTTAGAGAGCTCCTCGGCCTTGCTGACGACCGCGCCCTGCGCCTCTGTCAGAGCGCTGTTGAGCGTGTCCTTTTCCCGGGACAGGTTCAGGGCCTGGTCCGTCAGCCTGTTGTGCTCCTCCTCCAGCTCCTTCACCTTGCCGGCGTGGACCTGGGCCTGAGCATCAAGTGCCTCTTGGTGCCTCTGCTCTAGCTCACCGGTCCGCTGCAAGACGAGCTTCTCCACCTCGGCATCTTTGCCACGAAGTATGGCGGCGAGCTTCTCCTCGCGTGCGGCAAGGTCCTCCTCCTGGGAGTTCAGCACGGCCTCATGCTGGGTCCGAACGGCCTCGGCGGCCTCGGCCGAGTTCTTCGCCGCCTCATGAGCTTTCTCGACATCGGCAAGCTTCATGGTGAGCTCCACGTCGCGCCTGGCCTGCTCGCCCTGGGCAGCCTTGAGCTTCTCGTGGGCCTCGCGGAACCAGTTCTACGCTTCGGCGATGCGCTCCTGGAGGTCCGCCTCCGCCTTCTCCACCACCGCCGTCCTGGACTTCACCTTGTCCAGGCGGGCGTGGTAGAGCACTTGGAGCTTCCGGAAGCTGCCGCCCATGGCCTGGAGGAGCCGCTCCTCCTGCTAGCCGTCGCCGCCAACAATTGGCTCGTCAACGACTCCAATCCCGGCAGCGGCAAGCACCTCGTCGTTGAACACCTCTCCCTCAACGGGTGCCCTGGTGCTCGACACGCCTGGGAGGTGAACGAACAAGTCTTCGGACACCCTGAGGTACTTGCCGGAGCCGGAAGCAGCAGAGGAGGAAGGCTGGTCGCCAGCCTCCTCCTCCTCCTCCCCGGCGAAAAAGGATGGTACGTCGTGTATGTGTGTTGATTGTGGATCCATTAATAATATTACAATTCATTATCGTCATCCTATTCCTAGGCTAGATGATATGCTTGATGAATTAAGTGGCTCCACTATATTTTCCAAAGTTGATTTTTGTCGGTGTACTAGAGTAGGGGTACCCTAGTTCCCCGAACTCGTGCACGGACAGTTGCAGCGCCCCACGGCCGGGCCGGCCTGATGGCCGCCGAGGCCCTCAGTAGCTCCCTTGGAGCCATTCAAGAGCAAAGCAGTCAAGACCCCGGCAAGAGGAGCTTGCCGGGAAGGCCACTCAGGGCGCAAAGGAAACAAGGCTCCGGCAAGAGGAGCTTGCCGGGAAGGCTTGGCGGGCGCTGAACCCCCAAGCGCGACAAGATTCCCGCCACGGCAAGGCACTTGCCGGGACGGGCGGCCTCTCTTCATCTCCGCTCCAGCTCATCCGGCAACGTGTCACCACGGGGCTCTCCCAAGGACGCGTGTCGGGGGGCTGTGCAGCCAGCGGAGAGTAGCGACAAGCAGCGCTGACAAGCTACCATCGTGGCGAACGGAGGCGCACTTAACGGTCCCTGTTGCACTGTTCGGGCGACCGAGACGGGCATTGATGACTCTTGTCCCTTGCCGTCAGAGTTAGGTATAGGTTACTGTACACTGTACATAGCGGTGTACCAACCTATGTTTTTACTACCTTACCCTTGTCTACTTGCCATATGTGGTAACCCCTTGTGCCTATAAAAGGAGGCCCGGGGGCAACGTAGTAGGGGTTCGGTTCGGAGCGATAGAAGACCACAATCACGCTAGGTCTTGTAGCCCGCATTGCTCCCTAGCAAGAACACAAGATAATCCACAAAGCAGCAGTAGGAGTATTATCTCCCCGGAGAGCTCCGAAGCTGGGTAAAAATCCGCTCATGTGCATCGCCTCGATATGCTCTTTGTGCAATCTCCGCCCCCCTCCGAACCACAAGGGACCAAGGTCCCATAGGTGCTCGTGGGGCACGACCAGCTCACCCCCGACATCTTTGGCGCGCCAGGTAGGGGGCGTCGAGGCTGTGCGAACCTGATCCGGTGGTCGCCTGAGCAACTTCATCGACATCTTCGTCGACATGGCGCCGAAGAAGAAGCCTTCGGCAGCAGCTGAGCCGTCCGCGTCGAACCCACCACCACCGGAGCCGTCAGGCGGTGGGGGAAACGCTGGCGGAGGGACCGGCGTCGCTGAGAGAGCCCACGATGCCGCCAGGTCCAAGGACAACGCGGCGCGGGCGTCGGCGTCCGAATCTGCACCGCGTCCATCGCAGGAGGCGCGGGACAGACAGCGCCACGATACTCGTGGCGCCATACGCTCATTGGATCAAGGCCAAGCTGGAGGGTCCCGAGGCCCTCGAGACCCGCATGCGCCCCAGCATGCCGGTACGAGTGGGGTACGGTCGCTGGGGCGGGATGCTGCTCCTCCTAACTTGGTTAGGAGTCCGAGCACATCCCGTTCTTCGCTCCGTACACCATTGCCGCCAACCACACCAGCGGAAGCCTTGGCAAGAGCTCAATTGCTCCTAGATTACCCTCCAACGGCCGATAAGGTCGACGAATGGAGGGCCACAATTCAAAGTCTCATCGGCTTCGCCAACGGCGACGCCCCACGGCAAAATGCTGCGCGGCAGCGGCGACGGGCGATAAGGCGCGAGCCGATGGCGGCGAGACTTGCGGGGTGCACCATCAGACACTCCCCTTCCCGAAGCCAAGATCGCTGACTCGCCGGATCCACCTCGACAGCGACTCCACGGCGTCGTTGGATCCACGAGCTCGTCGCGACCAACGCCAAGTTCTTCGGGAGCGGCAAGAAGAGGACGCTCGAACCCGTATCGAGCGCCGAACCGTCAATCTGACCAACGCGCCGGGCCCACTGTCGATATGCATGCGCCAGGGGAACCAGGCGACCTGCCGTACGTGGTGGGTTGCCCTGCGTTCACTCGTGAGCTGCGGCAAGTCCGGTGGCCCGACAAGAAGAACTTCAAACCAGATGTGCCGGAGAAGTACGACGGCAGGACACATCCATCGGAGTTCCTCAAAGATCTACACCATCGCGGTGCAAGCTGCGGGGGGACGAGACGACGAGATCCTCGCCAACTACTTCCCCTTGGTGCTCAAGCCAAATGTCAGATCTTGGCTCATGCACTTGCCGGATGGCTCTATTTCTTCTTGGGCAGATTTGTGCCATCAGTTTGTTGGCGCCTTCACAGCGCCACAAGCCTCATGGCCGTGAGAGTGATCTCCACCTGCTTTCCCGTAAGGAGGGGAGTCCTGCAAATTCATCCGTAGATTCATCGAGTGCACTACAACATCGGACGTCCACCCTGCTGCGGTGATTAGTGCATTCCATCGAATGTACGAAATCGCAGGATGAGAGAGGAGACGGCGATGTGCAAAGTGAAAGACGTCAACGAGCTCTACGCCTGGCCGACAAGTGTGCACGCTGCGAAGAAGGAAGAAGGCTCGTGAGAGAGTGTGGGAGCAGAGTCGATAGTGAGGGACCGCCCGGCAAGGAATAGCCGGCGCGGAACCATAGGAGGAAGAAAAGCCAAGAAGTACTAGTTGTCGAGCAGTCCGCAAGGATGGTGCCGCCAACAAAGCCAAGACCGGTGGCTCCGGCAAGGAGGTTGCCGCCGACGCCGACCGCCAAGCTGTGGCGGTCACGACAAGCAGACGGCTCCAACAAGCAGTACTGTAAAATCCACCGCACTAAGGGCCACGATCTCCAAAGCTGCAAGAAATTCGAGCAGCTTGTTGAGCTACAGAAAGCTAAATACGAGCGGCGAGACAAAGAGAAGGCCCAAGAAGGTGCAGGTGCTGCAAGTAAAAAGAGACCCGGTCGGGGAGGACGCCGCAACAAGGCCAAGCAGCGGCAAGGAGACAGACCTCCCCGTGGCCGCGACAAGGAAGAAGATGAAGATGAAGATGACGAGGATTATGAAGACGATGAGGCTGATGAACATGAGTTTCAAAAGGCAACAGAGGTCCTTTGCGTCGACGGTGGTGCGTCTCTGCATACCTCGCACCGCCAACTCAAGCAATGGATGCGTGAGGTCAATGCAGGCAGAACCATCCATAGAGTCACGCAAACCTCTGAAGTGGTCCAAGACGCCCATCATCTTTGACATTGAGGATCACCCCGATCGCATCATCTGCGGTCGGGTGTTTGCTGATGTTGGTATCACCAACCATCCGCAACCTCAAGGTCACAAAGATGCTGGTTGACGGCGGGCCGCCTGAATTTGATCTCCTCTGCAGTACTCGAAGCTCCAAATCCTGACAATGAGCTCAAGAAACTGGTACTTTCCAAGGAATCAACCCAGAAGGAGCAAGCCCAAGGGAAGATCACGTTGCGGTGACATTCGACAGCGAACTCAACTTCGAACAGAGGGTCACATTCGACGTCGCCGATTTCCCGTTGCCCTACAATGGCATACTTGGCCGTCCGGCGCTCGCCAAGTTCATGGCCGCCTCTCATTATGCTTACAACCTACTCAAGATGCCCGCCCGATAAGCGCTATTTCTGTCCATGGCGACAAGAAGGATGCACTTATCTCGCTACCGACAAGATTTACCGGGATGCAGCAGCAGCGCCAAATAGCAAACCACTTGCCGCTGAAACTCCCGGGGAAGAAGACCACCAGGTCCGCAAGAGCTCTGTTGCCCACTCCGCAAGCGCACCTCTTCGGTGCTGCGCTACCGTCGAGGACGCACCATCGAGCTCTGCCGCAAGTGCAACAAGACGATGGCAGCTCCGCCAAAGACCAAGAAGGTGCCCGCCAGGAGGACGGCACGGTGGTACCTACACCATCGCTGCCACGCTTGATCCTAAATAGGAAGGCGAGCTCGTTGCTTTCCTGCGGGCGAATATCGATGTGTTTGCATGGCAACCATCCGATATCCCCGTGTTCCTGTGAAAGTAATTGAGCACCACCTAGCTGTCTGTCCTCACGCGCGGCCCGTCAAGCAAAAAGTTAGGAAACAGGCAGTGGAGCGCCAAGAGTTCATAGCAGAGGAAATCAAGAAATTGGAAGCAGCAGGGCTCGTCAGAGGAGTCCTCCATCCCACGTGGTTGGCCAATCCGGTAGTGGTACGCAAGGCTAATGGGAAATGGAGACTTTGTATTGACTTCACGGATGTTAATAAAGCTTGTCCCAAGGACCCATTTCCCTTGCCGCGATCGACCAGATTGTTGACTCCACGGCTGGATGCGATCCGCTTTCGTTTCTTGATGCATATTCAGGATATCATCGATCTTCATGGCGAAGAAGATGAAGAGAAACCGCATTCATCACACCATGTGGCATGCAATCGCTTATACGGATGCCTTTCGGTTTGAAGAATGCTGGTTCAACCTTTGCAAGGGTAGTCCATGACGCTTTTGGACCACAGATACACAGAAATGTAGAAGCCTACATGGATGACATAGTGGTCAAGAGCAAAGACAAGGCAACCTTGGTTCGAGATTTGGATGAGACGTTTACAAACCTGCGCAAGATCAACCTCAAGCTCAACCCCGAGAAGTGCGTGTTTGGAGTCCCTTCCGGCAAGCTTCTCGGGTTCTTTGTATCTCAGCGGGAATTGAAGCCAATCCCGACAAGATCAAGGCCATCGAGCAGATCGAAGCACCAAAACGCGTCAAGGATGTCGTGAAGCTTGCGGTTATGCGGGCGCTCAAAGAGGTTCATCTCTAAGTCTGCTGAGCGCGCCCTGCCGTTTTTCAAGATTTTGAAAAAGGCAGGTCCAATGAAATGGACTCCCAAAGCGGAGGCTGCGCTGCAGGACTTGAAGAGATACCTGTCCTCCACTCCAATACTTGTCGCACCTAAGCCATAAGAGAAGTTGCTGCTGTATATAGCAACAAACAATCAGGTGGTTAGTGCTGCGTTAGTAGCGGAGAGGGAGGCAGATGATGAGCCGGCAACCGAGGCAGGTGCGTCCAGCGACGAGCAGGGGGCTTCGCCGTCAAGCTCTGGTCCCGACAAGGACGGATCAGCGCAGGGGTGCGACTAGATACGTAAGAAGATGGTGCAGCGCCCAGTGTACTTTGTCAGTTCCCTTCTGCAGGGGGCTAGATCGAGAATACAGAAGCAACAGGCAGGATTGTTGAGTGGGCGCTGGAACTGTCAAGCTTTGGTCTCAAGTTCGAGAGCACTCCAACTATCCAGAGCAGGGCATTGGCAGAATTCATAGCAGAATGGACGCCAACGCAGGATTAAGAGATTCCGGAGACAAGCATCCCTGTCAAGGAGGCAAATAAAGAGTGGTTGTTGTACTTTGATGGTGCTTTCTCGCTGCAAGGCGCCGGTGCTGGCGTGCTGCTTATCGCACCCACCGAAGAGCACCTCAAGTACATAGTCCAGATGCACTTTCCCAAGGAACAAGCAACGAACAATACCGCAGAGTATGAAGGCTTGCTTGCCGGTCTCGTGGATTGCAGTGGACCTTGGGATTAAGAAGCTCATTGTCGGGAGACTCACACTTGTCGTCCGCCAAGTGAACAAAGACTACCAGAGTCCGTTGATGGAAGCGTCGTCGATGAAGTGAGGAAGCTGGAAGAGCACTTTGAAGGCTCGCAAATGGAACACGCCCAAGAGCGCAGAATGGTATAGCTGATGGCCTCTCCAAATGTGCCGCACTTAAGTTACCTGTGGAACCAGGAATTTTTGTGCTCAAGCTGACTCAGCCAACCGTAACACCTTCAACAGGACAGAGCAAGAAGAGAAAATTGGTTTCCGGCGACTACTTCCCGGCAGAGCTCTCTGAAGCCGCCGCCAAGAAGGTCCCTAAAACCAACGCAATATCATCGAGGAGCAGTTCTGCTCCGACAAACCATCGGTTTGTATCGTTGAAACAAACGGTCCCGATGAGCTTAGCTTCGCAAGCTTGACGGGTTCATCAAGCTCCGGCAGACCCGCAGTCCTTGCCGTGAGAAGCCGATGGTCCCGCAGTGATAGATGAGCCTTTAGTCCTTGTTGTCGAGCCACGTGCTCCAACATGGGCACATGAGATCGCCCATTTCCTTGAACGGAGAACTTCCGAAGAGCAAGAAGAAGCGGAAAAAGTAGCCCGGCAGTCAAGTATGTACCAGTTTGTTGACAACATCCTGTACAGAAGAAGACTCAACGGAGTGAAATTGAAGTGTATTTGCCGGGAAGATGGACAGAAGCTGTTGGCAGAGATACACGGAGGCATATGTGGTCACCACATTGGCGCAAGAGCACTTGCCGGCAAAGCCTTCCGGCAAGGTTTCTTCTGGCCAGAAGCCCTCCAGGATGCAACTGCACAAGTAACCAAGTGTGAAGCGTGCCAGTTCCATTCAAGACAGATACACCAGCCAGCTCAAGCTCTCCAGACGATCCCTTTATCCTGGCCCTTCTCGGTTTGGGGGCTCGACATCCTCGGCCCCTTCCCCCGAGCTGTCGGGGGCTTTGAGTACTTGTACGTCGCAATCGACAAGTTCACAAAGTGGCTGGAAGTGGAACCAGTGAGGAAGGTGACAGCACAGTCAGCCGTCAAGTTCTTCAGGTCAATTGTTTGCCGTTTTGGGATCCCTAACCGGATCATCACCGACAATGGCACACAGTTCACGAGTCGCACCTTCATGCAGTACGCCCAAGATCTTGGCGCCAAGATCTGCTTTGCTTCCGTTGCTCATCCGAGAAGCAATGGTCAAGCAGAGAGAGCAAACGCTGAAGTGCTGCGAGGACTCAAGACCAGAACTTTTGACAGGCTGCGCAAGTGCGGAAGGAACTGGATCGAGGAGCTGCCAGTGGTTCTTTGGTTGATCAGAACAACGCCAAATCGAGCGACTGGCCAGACACCCTTTGCTCTAGTCTACGGAGCAGAGGCAGTTCTCCCCACAAAACTCATATACGGGTCACCTCGAGTGCTCGCTTATGATGAGCTTGAGCAAGAGCAGCTGCGACAAGATGACGCGCTGCTCCTCGAGGAAGATCGCCTTCGAGCTCTGTCTGAGTTGCTCGTTACCAGCAAGCTTTGCGTCGCTACAATAGCCGCAGTTAATGCCGAAGCTTCGAGGAAGGCGACCTTGTTCTTGGCCGCTCAATCCGCCAAGAATTCCAACAAGTTGACGCTGAAGTGGGAAGGCCCTTATCGGGTAAAACGAAGTCACTAGGCCCGGCGCTGTCCGCTTTGAGACCAAGACGGCTTTCCGGTGAGCAATTCCTGGAACATAGAGCATCTTCAGAAGTTTTACCCATGAGGCGCGGTTGCGAATTGTTCCGCAACCACCCTTTATACAAGTCTTGCCGCTGTTGCATGTAATCCTTTGTACAAAGCCGGGCGCAGACCCGTGCATCAAGAAAGCCTATGGTTGCGCACATTTTTGGTTAATACATGCTTTCATAGTCATATGTGCATGTGTTTACTAACAATCTTGTGCAGCACCGCATCCGATGTTTATAATGAGCCATTAGGCTTCACAACTTTCTTTTTCTCTTCTTTCTTCTCAAACAAGAAGGAGGTTCATCCACCCACAAGTTAACCGGGGGGAGGAGAGGAGGAAATAATGATGTGGGCCGACAAGCGTCGCTCGAAGAACCATCGCCTTGCCGGAAAATGGACAACAGAAAAGCTAAGTTGCTAAGTTTAAGCGACCAGTTTTAAATTTTTGAGTTATCTTCCTCGAACGATAAGTACTTTGTATGGAAAACCTATGTGCGAAGGAACCAAATCGTGACTAGTCGCGCCCTTACTTTGTTTCGAGTCCGCTCAACAACTTAAGTGAGCTGCGGCTAGTCCGCGACGAGGTTGCTTGTCGGTAGCGACCCGCCAAAGAAGTGCTGAAGTTCCGCTTTTCGGCGCTCGCGGTAAGGGTGCCGCACCGCAAGTTTCCCGAGCGCGAGGGCAGTAACATACAAGGGAAGAAAATCGAGCAAAGGAAATAACGTTGCATTCGATTGCCTAAGATAGTGTATATTACATAATGACTTGTCGCAGATCTAATAGATTTTTCGCCTAAACATGATCTACAGCGACAAGAAAAAGATAGACTTGGCGGCCTAATCCACGCGGTCGCCCTCGAGCCTCTTAACTCCGCTCACCCTGTCCACAATGGGTGCGACAAGGGTCTTGAGCGCTTCAACATCGGCGGATGAAGGCAGGGACTTGAGGGCCTTGGAGAAGTCGACGCCTGGGTTGCGGAAGGCCACCTTCATCAACACCTTCTGGAGAGCCTCGGCACAGACTTGGCGTGATTCCTCCGCCAGTTGCTTCGGAACCTCATCCCGGAGCCGCCGGATGCCCGCCAACACGCCTTTGAAGAATAGACTGAGCTTGACGCTGGGTTGGAGGTTCTCGTCGGTGGAATATCCAAGATCTGTCATCCCCAACGCTATCAGCTCATTATGGATGTCGGCGGCGGTGTCCACGAGACCTTCTGTCCAATGCATTATGCTGTCCCGAAGATTATTCTGGGCGGTCACAGCATTCGACAGCAACTCCTCGGTGGCCTTGATTTTCTCCAGCAGGCCCGTTTCCCGCTCCCTGGCGCCGTTCAACGTCTCCGACAAGGTGGTCAATTTCAGCTCCAGATCCGCCTTGACGACCTTGGCGGCATCGATTTCCTTGATCCTTTCAGCCAAACGGCCCTGCAGCTCGCCGAGGGTGTAAGCGTCCTTCTCACGCTCGCGCTTCAGCCCGGCGACCTCCTCGGCACTCTTCTGGAGGGTGGACTCCAGCTGAGCCACCCTCGTCTCCAGTTCTCTCTTGGCGGCCTCGGCAGCCGCGGCGGCATCTTTTGCCTCTTGGAGTGGCCCGCCAATCGTTTGCTCGCGCGCGGCGAGATCTTCCTCAAAGCTGTCGAGGTTGATCTTCCGCTGCGCCAGCTCACCTTCTCGAGTGGAGAGCTTCTCACCGGCAAGCCTCTGCTGCTCCTCAACCTCGCCCTTCTCCAAGATGAAGGCCGTGCGCTCCTCAGCAAGCTGCTCCCGAGCCTCTGCTATGTCCCGGAGAGTCTCTTTGTTGGCGCGTTGGAGCTCTTCCGCGACGTTCTCCAAGTCAGCTCCGCCCTCGCGACAAGCGCCTCCACAGACTCCAGTTTGGCTTGTTAGGCGCGGTAGGCGACAAAGAGCCTCCCGAGCAGCTGCTCCTCCTCGAGTTCACCATCACTGCTACTCGGGCATCAACCAAGTGACAGCCCGGCGGAGGCAAGCAGCTCCGCATCGAAGGTCTCCCCTCGGCTGGCGCCTGAGGCTCGATGCCCACGGAGCTTGATGAAGACACCCTCACCGGCTTTCAGGTAGGCGCCGAGCTGGGGCTCCTCGGAGTCTGGCGGCATCGGTGGCGGGGATCGGCGGTCGGTCAGCGCCTGGTGCTCCTGCGGCCTCCGGGCCGTCAGTGCGATCGCCGGGCTCCTCCCCAGCCCCTGCGCTTGGCCTCGGCAGCCTCCTCGCCGGCGGGCTTGTCAGCACCAGCTTCCTTCTCCTCCACGTTGGCGGCGTCGACACTGTCGCCGCCGGCGTCTTCCTCGCCAGCGGCCTCGGTTTCCATCGGGTCTCCAGCAGATGGGTCTGATGGTCGGAAAGAGGAAGCACAAATCAAATAGATGTTGAAAAAGAGAAATGCGCGCGTAACCCAAGGGAAACTATCAAACAAGAAGATTACGGCGGTGGGGCTGTGGGGCATGGTCTCCACCACCGGGGTCGCTGGCGCCAGCCCGTGTCGAGAAGCTCCTGGCGGAGAAGCCTCCCTTGTCGGAGAGTGCTCCCTTGGCGGAGAATTCTCCCTTGGTGGCGTAGTTGAAGCAAGCGGAATCTCGGGGGTGACCTCCGGGGCCTCCTGATGAGGCTGAACCTCAGGGGTAGCCTCCGGCGCTCCATGGTGTGGCTGCTCTGCTCCTGCGAAATCCAACAAACCAGATATCAGTAAACAGAAAAGCACCCAAGCGCGCCAAACCACGTGAAGCGTTCCAGGTACTTACACTGGGGACTGCGCTGGGGGCTGCTCTGTTGAAGGGTTGCCGGATCCGGCAAGGAGTTTTGATGTGCCCCTGTTGCTACTGAAGTCGTCTGAGACGACAACCACCGCGTCTTGGCCCTCTTGACGCTCTCAAACCAATGCCACAAGAAGAAAGTTCAGAGTGGCACCAATCAGATATAAGACAAAGCAATAAATTGGGATATCTGAATAGCGATGGCAAGATCTTACTCTTCCTCTTCTTCCTCGAGCTGAGAGCGGAGAGGTCAAACTCTGCTCCGGCGCGACGGATTGGGGAGAGGACTCCTCCGGCGCTTGGCGGGTGCAGGGCAGCGGCTCGAAGGGCCTGCGCCCATCGCCATGGCGGAATGAGGCGCCCAGGGCGACAAAGATTTGCCGCGGTGGAGCGCGTCGGGCGGCGAGGCGGCTGCTGGACCGTGTGCTCCCCCGCCACTTCTCCGTTCCTCCGAAGACGCCTCCTCGGCGGGACAGCAAGCTCCTCCTGCGGCAAGCTACTCGACGGCGGAGGAGAAGCGCCCCCGGCAGGCTCACTCGGGTCGTTGTCGAGCTCGGGCTGCTCCTCCCCACCGATGAACTCTTCTTGGTCGGCAAGGCTTGCCGCCTCGGCCATCTCCGCCTCCTCGACGGTGAACCCAAACGCGCCGGCGGCAGCGGCCTCTGCAGCCTCCTCCAACCTCGTGGCAATGCGCGCCAACTCCTGAGCAGTGGTGTCGCGGGTGAGCCGCCTCTTCTCGTCGGCGCGGATCCGCGTTTCAACCAGAGTGTCAAAGAACTGCTGCACTATGTCGTCGGCGGGCTCCTGCCAGGTTGGAACGATCCCATGGGAGTCACACAACGGCATTATCGCATGGATACCATCAAGTGACGAGTTGTTGCACAAAGGCACAACTCCCCTCGGCAGCATGCACCATCCTGGGTTATCCGGCTCAGGCTTGAACAGCTCCCGCAGCATGCCGTCAAGCTCCATGGTGGTGAAGTTCCAGTTCAGACCCGGGCGCAGCCTCATGATTTCCGCCGCGTTCTGGAACTCCCAAGCAGGCCTCCTTTCTCCGCAAAGGCACACGGCGGCGAAGGAAGTCCGCGCCAACTGCTCCTACGGTAAGCCCTGCTTGTCGGAGACGCAAAATCCTAGTCGTGGCAATCTTCAACTTGTCGTCCTCCGCGCCAAGTTGCTCGATCGTTGCCACGAACTATGGGGGTCTTCTTGCAGGCAGTAAAAGGCTGGGGCTCCTCCTCTAAGATCCAGCACCAATCAGCCCTCCACTCCTCCCACTTCTCGCAACTCTCCGTCAAGATATGCTTCCTTCTTGCCGATCCTAGAGGTCCATGCAATTCCTCCGGCAAGTGGCTCTCCTCTCTCTACGCGGGGTGAGAAATAATGGCGGAAGAGTGCGACGTTTGGGTGGACCCCGACAAAGTTCTCACAGAGATGTGTGAAAACGGCCATGGTAAGAATGGCGTTGGGGGTGAAGTCAAGGAGGCGGAGGCCATATGTGTTCATGACATCACAGAAAAATTCAGAAAAGGGCGGGCAGAGCCCGCACCAGAAGAAAATCGCGAAGAAGGGGTACCCGATTGAGACCTTCGCAGATGTGGCGGCGGAGATGACCCTCGTGCGCGGATGCGCCCGGGTCACCGTCGACCAAAAGAGGTAGTACCCATCCACCAGCTCCTTCCTGTTGAGCAGGGGGTCGAAGAGGGCCCGCTCTTTCCGCAGCCGCGAGCCGCTGTGCCTCGACGGATTTCACGCCCTTCCCCTTATCGGCCTTCGAGCCATCGAGTCGCGGTGAAGGAAGCCGACGGCGTGGGTGGCACCGGTGGCGATGGAGGGGCGGGCGTCGCTCTCTGTGGGCTCGAGAAGGAAGGGGAAAGCGGCGGGGTTTTCCGATGTGACAGCGAGGAAAGTGGGCGTCCTGCCCCGTTCCCCGCTTATAAAGGGAGAGGGGCGGCGTTCGATTTTTCCAAATAAAGAAAGCCCCACGATCTCCCCACGACGCCACGTCCGACGCGTGCCATTCGTGGGAGGCGTGGTGGGTCCAAGGCAAATAACGGCGTAATCAAGACCACGCTACCGCAGCACTGTTTTGGCCTGGCCCATGAGCTTGGCGTCGTGTGTGGCCCAGCCCGGGGCTCCTGCCGGTGTACTAGGTAGGGTACCCTAGTTCCCGAACTCGTGCGGACAGTTGCAGCGCCTGGCGGGCCGGCTGATGGCCGCCGAGACCCTCGATAGCTCCTTGGAGCCATTCAAGAGAAAAGCAGTCAAGACCCGGCAAGAGGAGCTTGCTTGGGAAGGCCACCAGGCGCAAAAACAAGGCTCCGGCAAGAGGAGCTTGCCGGGAAGGCTTGGCGGGCGCTGAACCCCTGCCGACAAGATTCCCGCCACGGCAAGGCACTTGCCGACGGGCGGCCTCTGTTCATCTCCGCTCCAGCTCATCCGCAACGTGTCACCACGGGGCTCTCCCAAGGACGCGTGTCGGGGGGCTGTGCAACCAGCGGAGAGTAGCGACAAGCAGCGCTGACAAGCTACCATCGTGGCGAACGGAGGCGCACTTAACGGTCCTGTTGCCTTTGTTAAGGCGCATCGAGACGGGCATTGATGACTCTTGTCCCTTGCCGTCAGAGTTAGGTATAGGTTACTGTACACTGTACATAGCGGTGTACCAACCTATGTTTTTACTACCTTACCCTTGTCTACTTGCCATATGTGGTAACCCCTTGTGCCTATAAAAGGAGGCCCGGGGGCAACGTAGTAGGGGTTCGGTTCGGCTCGATAGAAGACCACACTCACGCTAGGTCTTGTAGCCCGCATTGCTCCCTAGCAAGAACACAAGATAATCCACAAAGCAGCAGTAGGAGTATTATCTCCCCGGAGAGCTCCGAAGCTGGGTAAAAATCCGCTCGTGTGCATCGCCTCGATCTGCTCTTTGTGCAATCTCCGCCCCCCTCCGAACCACAAGGGACCAAGGTCCCATAGGTGCTCGTGGGGCACGACCAGCTCACCCCCGACAATTTTCATAGTGGATACACTCTTATTCGTATCAAATTGGGAGATGAATGGAAAACTACATTTAAAACTAAGTTTGACTTATATTAGTGGTTAGTCATGCCTTCTGGGTTAACTAATGCATCTAGTGCTTTCATGAGATTAATCAACAAAGTTTTATGTGCTTTCATTGGACGAGTTTTGGTAGTCTACTTTGATGATATACTGATTTATAGAAAATATTTGGAGGAACATTTACGTGATGTTTTTATTGCTCTATGTGATGCACGTTTGTTTGGTAACCTTGGGCAGTGCACCTTTTGCACTGACCGAGTATCTTTTCTTGGCTATGTTGTTACTCCACAGGGAATTGAAGTTGATTAAGCCAAAACCGAAGCTATTGAGAGTTGGCCGCAACCCAAAATTGTCACCCAAGTAGGAGTTTTCTTGGCCTCGCTAGTTTCTATATGCGTTTTATGAGAGATTTCAGCACCGTTGCTGCACCTCTCAATGATCTTTCAAAGGATGTGCCTTTTGTTTGGGGTACTGTTCAGGAAGAAGCCTTCATGGTATTGAAAGATAAGTTGACACATGCTCCTTCACTCCAACTTCCTGATTTTAATAATACTTTTGAGCTTGAATGTCATGCTAGTGGAGTTGGGTTAGGAGTCGTGTTATTACAAGAAGGTAAACCAGTTGCATACTTTTCTAAAAAATTGAGTAGGCCTAGTCTGAACTATTCTACTTATGATAAAGAATTATATGCTCTTGTTCGGACTTTAGAAACATGGCAACATTATTTATGGCCCAAAGGATTTGTTATACATTCTGATCATGAATCTATGGAATATATTAAAAGTCAAGCAAAACTGAACCATAGGCATGCTAAGTGGGTTGAATTCAATGAGACTCTCCCTTATGTCACTAAACACAATAAGGGTAAAGAAAATGTTATTGCCGATGCATTGTCTCATCGCTATACTATGCTTTCAAAAATTGACTTCAAAATATTTGGTTTGGAGACCATCAAAGATAAATATGTGCATGATGATGAATTTAAAGATGTAATGCATAATGTAAAGAAGGAAGAACATGGAACAAGTTTGTCATTAATGATGGATTTGTGTTCCGTGCTAACAAGCTATGCATTCCAGCTAGCTCCGTTCGTCTTTTTTTGTTGCAGGAGGCTCATGGAAGAGGATTAATGGGACACTTTGGCATGAAGAAGACAGAGGACATACTAGCTAGACATTTACTTTGGCCAAAGAAGAGACGGGATGTTGAGCATTTTGTTGCTCACTGCACTACATGTCAAAAAGCTAAATCACGACTCAATCCTAATGGTTAATATATGCCTTTGCTTGTACCTAGTATTACATGGGAGGAAATATCTATGGACTTTGTTTTAGGTTTACCTCGAACAAAGAAGGGGAGGGATAGCATATTTGTTGTCGTGGCTAGATTTTCGAAAATAGCACACTTTATACCACGTCATAAAAGCGATGATGCAACTAATCTTGCTGATTTGTTCTTTCGTGAAATTATTCGCTTGCATGGTGTGCCAAATACTATTGTTTCATATCATGATACTAAATTTCTTAGCCACTTTTGGACATGTTTATGGGCTAAGTTGGGGAAGAAATTGCTTTTCAGTACTACATGTCACCCCCAAACTGATGGACAAACTAAAGTAGTCAATATAACATTGTATACTATGCTTAGGGCTATTTTGAATAATTACCTTAAAATGTGGGAAGAATGCTTGCCTCATATTGATTTTCTTATAATTGTTTGTTGCATTCTACTACTAAGATGTGCCCTTTTGAAATTGTGTATAGTTTCGTACCTCGTGCACCCATTGATTTGCTGCCTCTTCCATATTGTGAGAAGGTTAATTTTGATGCTAAACAACATGCTGAATTGATCTTAAAATGCATGAGTTAACTAAGGAAAACATTGAGCGCATGAATGCTAAGTACAAACTTGCTGGAGATAAAGGTAGAAAACATGTTGTGTTTGCACCTGGAGATCTTGTTTGGTTACATTTGCGCTAGGATAGGTTTCCTGATTTGCACAAATCAAAGCTAATGCCATGTCGTGATGGTCCTTTAAAGGTGTTAGAGAAAATAAATGATAATGCACATAAACTTGAGCTGCCTGCAGAATTTGGGGTTAGTCCCACTTTTAACGTTGCAGATTTGAAGCCTTATTTGGGTGAGGAAGATGAATTCTGCCGAGGACGACTTCATTTGAAGAAGGGGAGGATGATGAGTACATCAATACCATAGTTACACCCACAACCCCTGCTACTATACATACTGGACCGATTACTAGAGCTCGCGCACGCCAATTAAATTATCAGGTACTTTCGTTTCTTGGGAATAATTCTAATGTTCATGAGAATATTATGCTGCCTAAAATAGATACATCTATGTTGATTACTAATGAAGGGCCTAACATGGACAAGAGGGATGAACACTGGAGTAGGATCAAGCATGGGGATGATGGCGTGTGCAGGGAACCAGAACGCGTTTCTAATGGAGTTTTAAGCACTTTGGAGTCACCATGATGACATACAAGTACATGGATGAAATATACAAGATGACATTTCATAAGTTTCGTCCATATCTTAATATAGGTGCCATGTCACCTTATTTTTGGGCCAGGCCCATGTAATTTCAAAATAATACTTCATATGTTGGTTTTAGAGTGTGTATTGTAGGGGAAATGACTCAGGAGGTGTTTTAGTCCCCACCTTGCCAAGGGTCGACAAAATCCCCTCCCTTTTCTCCCATAAATACCAACCTTAAGGCACCATTTAGACTTGGGTTTTGTTTAGATTAAAGTTTGCCAAAGATGCAACTCACGTCCTGCACCATAGCTGCAACGATGAGACCAATATGTCACAGAATCCCACTTGATTAAAAAAGCTTTCCTTTTATATTCACAATATCTAGATTGCAATCTCAGTTTCTTTCTTGTTCTTTGTTTGCTTGCAGGAAATAGACCCTTATGGTCAAGTTGATGATGCTCCGACATGGTCAATAACCTCTTGGATTTGGTTTAGCGATGGCTAAGGCGCGACTTCATCGCACGTTCGTAGTTGGATCGTCAAAGTCGACTTCCACTGAAAATGATAGCTATCTCATCAAAACATCGGGACACCTCTCCCTCTATCACGACTGCTCTACTCCGGCCTCCTCCTTTATCTCTACGTCAAGTTTGGTGACGAGCGCATCGGTCACCGCCTGCTCCCGCCGGAGGAACTGCCGGTTGGCCTCCACATAGGCCTCATCCTGGATGGACTCCAAGATAGCTTGATGCTCCGCCATCTCCGCGGTTTGGGCGATGGCGAACTATGCCTCCACCTCCTCCATGTTGAACCCCGGAGTAGGTTGCTTCGCCTCGTCCTCCTCCGGATCCGCCACCTCCATCGGCTTCAGCAGCTGCACTTCCTTGTCTTCCTCTGGGTGCTGCTCCTCCTCCTCTGGCTCCGAACGAGTCTGGAGGCAGCCCCGCAGCAATGCGAGCGGCGCACCTAGTGTGGATCTTCTTCGTGATCTGCCTCCGGCGCTCTAGCATGAGCATCGCGTATGTGGTGATCTTCCGTTGGACCATGGCGATGCCAAAGAGCATGGGAGAGCGGGGGAGAGGAGGCGGACGGGTTCGGGTGGTGGCGCAAAGAGGGATGAGGTGGATGGGCTAGGGTTCAGGGATGCTGGCCGGCTTAAACAACCGTATTTGGCCTCGGGCAGTGAGCCAGAGTGGCGCCACGTGGTGTTGGTTATGACACTTCTAGGACGATAATTGTGACAAAAACACGTTTCATCACAGATGTGGTGGGCTCCTACTTCTATGACCCAAAATCATGACATAACATGTGTTTTTTGTCTTGGGCGAGCTAGGGACACACTTGCATGACATTCTTTTGGCCGTCCATGACATAATAAATCATGGTAGAAGTGAGGGCGAGGAAATTTTCGCGGAGTTCCCGGTTACGGTGGGTGGTCGGGGCCGACCGATGCAGTGTGGATTGCGCGTTTCTCTCTCGTAAGCGTGCCTGGTGTGAGCTATGTTCGCTATAACTGAACCTGAGTGATCGCACTGCTACATACTAGAGCTGAGATATCGATCCCTTCACTGCTAACTAAAACCGACTGACTCCTTCGCTACTAATTGAACCCAATCGATCGCTGCTGCTGCTTATTGAAGCCGATCGAACCCCCATGCGAGACATAGTTAGCCGGTGGGGTTGCCTCTGGATGAACAGTGCCTGTTGCTTCCACGCACGTGATACGTAGAACGAGTCGAGATGTGGTGAGTCCAGCCGGTTGGTTTGCTGTGGATGAATAGTTCCCGATGGCAGTTGGATGAATAGGACCCCGACCATGTGTAGGCGGTTGCCGCTGGATGAACAGGACCTCGTGGTAGTAGGAAGTTGCCGCTGGATGAACAGGACCCCGAAGAGGCCACCACACACCCCAGCCGATTGGGGGTGGATGAACATGACCTCGTGGAGGCTGGTTTAATAGTAGCCGGTGAAGGATGGATGAACAGTAGCCTGTGGATGAACAGTGGTTCGCGGAGGCTGGAGGAAGTCGACGGTGGATGAACAGTAGCAGGTTGAGGCTGGAGGAAGTCGACGGTGGACGAACAGTAGCAGGTGGAGGCTGGAGGAAGTCGATGGTGGATGACCAGTAGCCTGTGGAGTCCAGTTTTGCGGTACGCCACAACCCTCCCAATGAACATTACCCCGTTTCGACCACAAGCGGTTGGAGAGAATTCTGTTTCCTTCGTTTTGCGGTATGTCACACCCCTACCGATGAACAGGACCGTGTTTTGACCCTAGGCGGTTGGAGACAAGTCTGTTTCCTTTGTTTTGTGGTACACCAGACCCCTCCCGATGAACATGATCCAGTTTCGACCGTAGCCGTTCGAATAGAAGGCTGTTTCCTCCGTTCTGCAGTACGCCAGACCCCGTTTCGGTTGTTCCGTCCAAGCCGGTTGGCTCCCAATGAACATGACGCGTTTCGACCTAGTCTACTTGGCTGCCGATGACACTACAAGAAATATGTCAACTTGTGACCTTCTGTTAGTGACCCTGAATGAAATAGTCATAATTCTACAACCATTTAGACCCAATTGGTCGTAAGCTATTTGGGAGAGTCCAAACCCTAAAATACAACGACCATTTTGGTCAAAATGGTCATAATTTTCTTATACGAAATGGTCGTAAACAGACATCACTGTTTACTCCCCCTATTTTGACCCAATTATGATGGATTTAAATGGTCATATTTTGCTAATTTGTATTGGGTCGAAATACTTGGACGCCCATCTCAGCTGTTTCGCCTATGTGTCATGTCTATGTATCAAACACCTAAGCAGTTTCGCTTATGTGTCCTATCTATTTGTTGTTTTCCTTTTATTTATCTAAGTAGCACTAGATTTTAGACTCCCAGTGACGGATGGGACCAACCTGCAACCTGACATGAGGGACATGACCCATGGGTGCTACCTCTTAAGCACTGCGTTGGTTTTCCCTTGAAGAGGAAAGGGTGATGCAGTAAAGTAGCATAAGTATTTCCCTCTGTTTTTGAGAACCAAGGTATCAATCCAGTAGGAGACCACGCTCGATTCCCACGCACCTACACAAACAAATAAGAACCTCGCAACCAACACGATAAAGGGGTTGTCAATCCCTTCACGGTCACTTATGAGAGTGAGATCTGATAGATATGATAAGATAATAGTTTTGGTATTTTTATGATAAAGAGGAATAAAGATGCAAAGTAAAATAAACAGCGCCAGAAATACCTTGTTGTCAGGAGATTAATATGATGGAAAATAGACCCGGGGGCCATAGGTTTCACTAGTGCCTTCTCTCAAGATAGCATAAGTATTACGGTGGGTAAACGAATTACTGTCGAGCAATTGATAGAATTGAGCATAGTTATGAGAATATCTAGGTGTGATCATGTATATAGGCATCACGTCCGTGACAAGTAGACCGAAACGGTTCTGCATCCACTACTATTAGTCCACACATCGACCGCTATCCAACATGCATCTAGAGTATAAAGTTCATAAGAACAGAGTAATGCTTTAAGAAACATGACATGATGTAGAGGGGTAAACTCATGCAACATGATATTCCCAACAAGCGCTATCGTTTAACGCCCCTAGCTAGGCATTGAGATTTCAATGATGCTCACACGAAGACAAGAATTGAAGCACAAAGAGAGCATAGAGCATAATATAGCACGTGACAAACACATATAAGTATAAAATACTTCCTATGCATAGGCATTTTATAAGCAAACAACTTATCAAGACAAGCAAAAACTAGCATATGCAAGGAATCGGAAAGAAACAATAGCAATCTCAACATAATGAGAGGTAATTTAGTAACATGGAAATTTCTACAACCATATTTTCCTCTCTCGTAATAATTACATGTAGGATCATAAGAAAATTCAACAATATAGCTATCACCAAACATATTCTTAACACGATCCACATGTATGTAAAGTTGACACTCTTCCAAAATAGTGGGATTAACATTAACTAAAGTCATGACCTCTCCAAACCTACTTTTATCAAAAACTTCATAAGATTGAACATTCTCCTAATACGTGGGATCTAAAGTTGACACTCTTCCAAACCCACTTTCAATATTATTGCGAACACTATTATCAATCTCATATTCATCATGCGGCTTAAATAAATTTTCAAGATCATAAGAAGAATCACCCCAATCATGATCATTGCAACAAGTAGTAGACATAGCAAAACTAGCATCCCAAGCTTAGGGTTTTGCATATTATTAGCACAATTGACATCAATAGAATTTATAGTAAAATCATTTCAATCATGCTTTTTATTCAAAGATCTATCGTGAATCACTTTATAAAGAACTTCATCACAATTTTCAGATTCACGAATTTCAAGCAAAACCTCATAAAGATAATCTAGTGCACTCAATTCACTAGCAATAGGTTCATCATAATTGGATCTCCTAAAGAGATTAGAAAGTGGATGAGGATCCATAAAGTTTTAGCAAGCAAAGATGCAAGCAAAAAGAAGACACATGGCAACACAAGCAAACGAACGGAAGAGGGCGAATAAAACGGCAAGGGTGAAGTGGGGGAGAGGAAAACGAGAGGCAAATGGCAAATAATGTAATGCGAGGGATAAGAGTTTGTGATGGGTACTTGTTATGTCTTGACTTGTGCGTAGACTCCCCGGCAATGGCGCCAGAAATCCTTCTTGCTGCCTCTTGAGCACTGCGTTGGTTTTCCCTTGAAGAGGAAAGGGTGATGCAGTAAAGTAGCGTAAGTATTTCCCTCAGTTTTTGAGAACCAAGGTATCAATCCAGTAGGAGACCACGCTCGAGTCCCACGCACTTCCACAAACAAATAAGAACCTCGCAACCAACGTGATAAAGGGGTTGCCAATCCCTTCAAGGTCACTTACGAGAGTGAGATCTGATAGATATGATAAGATAATATATTTGGTATTTTTATGATAAAGAGAAATAAAGATGCAAAGTAAAATAAACGGCGCCAGAAGTAGCTTGTTGTCGGAAGATTAATATGATGGAAAATAGACCCGGGGGCCATAGGTTTCACTAGTGGCTTCTCTCAAGATAGCATAAGTATTACGGTGGGTAAACAAATTACTGTCGAGCAATTGATAGAATTGAGCACAATTATGAGAATATCTAGGTATGATCATGTATATAGGCATCACGTCCGTGACAAGTATACCGAAACGATTCTGCATCTACTACTATTACTCCACACATCGACCGCTATCCAACATGCATCTAGAGTATTAAGTTCATAAGAACAGAGTAATGCTTTAAGAAACATGACATGATGTAGAGGGATAAACTCATGCAATATTTTATAAACCCCATCTTTTTATCCTCGATGGAAACAATACAATACGTGCGTTGCTGCCCCTGATGTCACTGGGAAAGGACACGCAAGATTGAACCCAAAGCTAAGCACTTCTCCCATTGCAAGAAAGATCAATCTAGTAGGCCAAAGCAAACTGATAATTCAAAGAGACTTGCAAAGATAACCAATCATACATAAAAGAATTCAAAGGAGATTCAAATATTGTTCATAGATAAACTTGATCATAAACCCACAATTCATCGGATCTCGACAAACACACCGCAAAATAAGATTACATCGAATAGATCTCCAAGAAGATCGAGGAGAACTTTGTATTGAGATCCAAAGAGAGAGAAGAAGCCATCTAGCTAATAACTATGGACCCGAAGATCTGAGGTAAACTACTCACACATCATCGGAGAGGCTATGGTGTTGATGTGGAAGCCCTCCGTGATCAATGCCCCCTCCGGTGGAGCGCCGGAAAAGGCCCCAAGATGGGATCTCATGGGTATAGAAGGTTGCGGCAGTGAAAATAGGGTTTTGGCTCCGTATATGATGTTTCCAGGGTATATGGTTATATATACTAGGAAGAAGTACGACGGTGGAGCAACAAGGGGCCCACGAGGGTGGAGGGCGCGCCTGGTGGGGGTGGGCGTGCCCCCTACCTCGTGGCTTCCTCGTCTGTTGCTTGACGTCCACTCCAAGTCCGCTGGATCACGTTTGTTCCGAAAATCAAGTTCCCGAAGGTTTCATTCCGTTTGGATTCCGTTTGATATTCTTTTTATGTGAAACATTGAAATAGGCAAAAAAATAGCAATTTGGGCTGGGCCTCCGGTTAATAGGTTAGTCCCAAAAATAATATAAAAGTGTATAATAAAGCCCATTAATCATCCAAAATAGAATATAATATAGCATGGAACAATAAAAAATTATAGATACGTTGGAGACGTATCAATGGGACACACCAAAATGACATGCAGGACCCGCTACCGAACTGACATGTAGAGCCCACCAAACAGAGAAACTACCAACCCGACATGTGCGCCACCAAACTGTAAGAAACAAGAAAACTGAAAAAAATATTGCTTCGAGGGGGACTTGAACCGGCGCAGTGGGTTACAGGCAGCAGCGGATCAACCACCACATCACCACATGTTTATTTGATGTCTAGCACACTCCCTTCTTTTAATATACTCGCTTCCTGGGCTTGGGCCTAGTCATTCGCGGCATCCCCATTCTACCCTTTTTTTCTGTAACACTACGGTCCACCCAGTGGGCCAACGGCCCATAGCCTACTAGAAGACATTCTTTGGTGGCAAATATGTATACCTAAAAAAGATTAGTTCAACTCAAAAAAGGTTGGAAATATGTCGACTTTTTTTCTTTCAATTATTTGGCATTTAACAAAGTGTGATTTTTGCAAAAATCTTCATGGATTAAAAACATATTCATGATTTGGGAAAAATGTCCATGTATTGAAATAATGTGCATGAATTGGAACAAAGTTTTTGCAAATTCAAAAAATGTTCATGATTTTTTCTTAAAATGTTCATGAATTTCAAAACATATTCATGATTCCAAGAAATGTTCGTCGTTTCAAAGTTTGTTATTCTTTAGCTAGAGGTTCAATCTTGTGAAAACCTTGGTGGATCTCTGCTTAAATAGCTACTTGCATACCTAAAAATGATTTTTACACAAAATAAATAAGAAACCATGAAGCACTTCAAATTTGATCCGCTTCCAGCTGAATCAGAAGAAATTTGTAAAATATTTTGTAAATTAAATATGGCTAGTATTTTGGAATTTTGATTTGGTGCAACTTTGCAACAACTATTTGCTAGGTTCTTAAAAAAATATTTTGCGAAATGAATTTAGCTAGGCTCTGGCCATCTTCGCCAACGGCCGCCGCCTGCCTCACCATCAATGAAGACACAAACTACTACCCCCTTGGGAGGTGGTGAGGTAGCATTTCTTGCAAAGTCGATGGTGGACGGCGGCGCAACCTTCCCCTCTGCTGCGCCGTCCTCCCGATATCCAGACCATGGTGAGCCTCCCCTCCCCTTCACGCCTCCCCCGATCCCCCTCCGGGTTTCTCTCTTAATCTTTGTCTCTCTCTATAGGTAACCCAGGCACGAGGGTGGAGCCTTGACCGGAGTTTAGGCGGAAAGGATGGGAGGTGGATGCCCGCACGGATCCGCATTTTGAAGGAAGTACCACTTTGGCATGTCCAAATGGTATCAATTTTCTACAGTGCTTTCCTATGCCCAAATAACCATCCTCCACCAAATTTGAGCCCAGCTTCAACATTCATATTTCTGTCCAATGTGGTATGTTGCAAAGCAAGTGCCACCTATGCTCCTCCATTTGAGCTCCAAATTTTCCAATACAGTCTCCTTAGTAGATGGCCATCCTCAGCCAAAACTCAGGCCCATTGGCCATGTGCATTTCCCCCACTGCTAATCAAACACTTGGCTGCTAATTCATGTTTGAGCCTAGTTCAATCTCCTCGTGAGATTCTTCTATTGTATTTTTCTTCCTAACACCTATCGGGGGAGTGCGCAACCAACCAGACATGCCTAGGCCGCCCAGAACGCGTGGCAACACCACGGTCATGCGGTGACCACGCGGCTGGCATGCCAATTTACACGCTCTGGAGTTGGGGCCCTCGACCACCATCCAAACGTTGACGTCTCGCCACCACACCATGTATCTCTGATTAAATAGGTACTTATGTACCTATAATTTTTTTTTTGAAAAAAAATAAAGAGCAAACTGTAAGGCAGCTGCAGTTCAAATTTGACCAGCTTCCAACTGAATCGGCGGAAATTTGTCTTTTTCATGAGAGGTGGGTCAAAGCTTTTGACACCCAACTATTTGGTCAATTATACATTAAATATGGCTTAATATTTTAGAAAATTGATTTGGTCCAATTTTGCAACAAAAGTATGTGGTAGTTCCTTCACACAAAAAAAAACTCATTTTGGGCACTCAAAAAATGGAAAATGAATTTTTCTCCAAAGAAAATGAAAACTTCCTTAGGCAACATTGTTTGCCATTCCAAGATGCACCCTTGTGCACAATATGAGATCATTTGAACAAACTATGCCATGAATGTGGCCACAAGATTGATCATTTGGTTTGAAAGCCATGAATCTTCACCCTTGATAGCTCATTTCTGCGAACACTTTTTTAAAATAATTATTGCATTACAAGTTTATTATTTTTCCTGGTAACTTGGTCACATATAATGACACAATGTGATGGTTTTCCAATTTTTTGATTTTTTTTAATTTTTCATGCCTAGTTAAAAATGCGGCCATAAAGGCGAGCATGACCGTTCCTAGCTAGTGGTTGAATCTTGGAATTTTTTTGTGCTTCTCTGGCTAAATAGATACTTATGTACCTAGAAATGATTTTAAAGTGCAAACTATAAGGCAGCCGCAGTTCAAATTTGACATGTTTCCTATTGAATCGGCGGAAATTTGTATTTTTCACGAGAGATGGACCAAAGCTTTTGACATGCAACCATTTGGTAAATTGTACATTAAATATGGGCTAATATTTTAGAAAATTGACTGGGTCCAATTTTGCGACAAATATATGGTAGGTCCTTCATAAAAAAAAACTCATTTTGTGCACTTGAAAAATGGAAAATTATTTTTTTGTCCAAAGAAAATGAAAACTTCCTTAGGCAACATTGTTTGGCATTCCAAGATGCACCCTTGTGCCCAATATGAGATCATTTTAACAATCTATGCCATGAATGTGGCCATAAGATTGATCATTTCGCTGGAAAGCCATGAATATTCACACATGACATTTCAGAGAACACTTTTTAAAAATAATTATTGTATTACAATTTTATTATTTTTCCTGGTAACTTGGTCACATATAATGACATAATGCGAAGCTTTTCCATATGTTTTCATGCCCAGTTAAAAATGCGGTCAAAACGGGGGGCATGACCATTCCTAGCTAGTGGTTGAATCTTGGAATTTGTTTGTGTTTCTCTGATTAAATAGATACTTATGTACCTAGAAATGATTTTTGGAAAAAGTAAATAGCAAAATATAAGGCAGCTGCAGTTCAAATTTGACCCGCTTCCTGCTGAATCACCGGAAATTTGTCTTTTTCATGAGAGGTGGATCAAAGATTTTGCCATGCAACCATTTATTCAATTGTACATTAAATATGGGATAATATTTTAGAAAATTTATTTGGTCCAATTTTGCGACAAATATATGGTAGTTCCTTCACAAAAAACTCATTTTGCGCACTCAAAAAATGGAAAATGAATGTTTCGTCCGAAGAAAATTAAAACTTCCTTAGGCAACATTGTTTTCATTTCCAAGATGCACCCTTGTGCACAAGATGCGATCATTTGAACAATCTATGCCATAAAGGTGACCATAAGATTGATCATTTGGCTTGAAAGCCATGAATCTTCACATATGATAACTCATTTTTTAGAACACTTTAAAAAAATAATTATCGTATTACAAGTTCATTATTTTTCCTGGTAACTTGGTCACATGTAATGACACAATGCGAATGTTTTCATTTTTTTGAATTTTCCATGCCTGTTTCAAAATGCGGTCAAAACGGCGGGCATGACCATTCCTAACTAGGGGTTGAATTTTGCAAAACTTTTAGAGTATCTCTGATGAAAAAGATACTTATGGACCAAGAAATGAATTGTCAAAAAAATCATGAGCAAACTATGAGGCAGTTGTAGTTCAAATTTGACCCACTTCACGCTGAATCGGTAGAAATTTGTCTTTTTCATGAGAGGTGGATCAATTCTTTTGACACCTAACCATTTGGTCAATTATACATTAAATATGGCCTAATATTTTATAAAATTTATTTGGTCCAATTTTGCAACAAAACATGAAAGGTTCTTCACAAAAAAACTAATTTTGGGCACTCAAAAATGATTCTCTTGTATAAAAAACTCATTCGTGAGAACATATTTTAAAGTCATTATTTATTCAAAGTTTGTTATTTTTACTCAAAACTAGGTCACACTCGGTGACACAATGCGAAGGTTTTTCTTTTCTATTTAGTTTTATAAATTTCCTAGACCGTAAAATAGCTAGCATTATTTAGAATCTTATATTTAATCGATTATGACCAATTTGAATGGTCATAACATCATCAAAGGGGTATTGTGTTCTGATTGGTCCAACAACATCTCACACGGATCATGGATTAAGCACCATCGGAAGCTCCTGGATCCAACGGCAGCCCCACCCACCAAAACCAAATGGAAAAGGAAAAGAAGGAGAAGAGAAAAAATGAGCTCGCTCGTCCCACCCACCCACCTCTCATCCCTTCCTTCCGCCCGCCGCCTCCCTCCCATCCTCCCCGATCCAGATCGACTCCACCAGTCGGCACTCCTCTCCGAACTCGCCATCACCTTCTCCCGCAACTACGTCCCTGCCGCCGGCGCATCCGCCAAGCCCGTCGCCTTCCTCGCCTTGGTCCAGATCCTCCTCCTACCCGATTCCCCCCAACACCGTCGCCGCCACCTCCCGCGCATGACGGGCATCCACCGCTGCTGCACCCACCCTCTCCCCTTCTTGATCTCGATCCGGTCAGGCACGCAGATCCACCACTGCCTACTCCTCCACCCAACCAACTGCCGCCGACCACCCACCGTCGTCCTCGACCTAGGTCCTCATCCACGACCATGTAGAGGAGGAGTCAGGGTGGAGCTCCAACTCCTCACGCCTTGAAACCCTAGCCCGCGGCTCCGCCCGACAGCAGCCGCATCCATGGAAGCTCCCTCCTTCCTCGTGCCCTGAAACCCTAGCACGCGGCATGGCTATTGACTTAGGGGCCCTCTCCTCCAGGACCTCTACATGGAGTGGTACGACATGAATCTCTCCTCCCCTTCTCTTTCTTACTCTGGTTTTCTTCATGTACTTTCGAATCTGATGCATGTGTCCCTTTGATTGTGTGCATCACTACAGTTTGGGGGCCATGAAGGAGAATTTGTTGCTCTTTCGGTCTAGGGAAGGACGATGCCCACCGCCACCAAGCTACTCAACCTCACCACGATGGAAGACATCGACAACGACAAGGAGGGGGAGGGGGAGGCCAACCAGGACATGCGTGAACCCACGCCATGACCCCACCAAGTTGTATTTTATTGGGGGTGCTAATCTGCTTGTGCCTGAACCAGTTTGCTGAAACTGTTAAAGTCAGAGAAATAGTTAAGTGAAATTGTTGTAGTCTGGAAAGTAGTAAACTGAAACTGTTAGGATGTAAATGTCTGAAATTTTTGTAGTCTACTGCATTTTAAAAACCTTCATTGTCCCCAACTTGCTCTAGTTTAATAACAAAGATAAATAGACCTTGCCCACTACAAATGCTTCACCTATCTATCTGTTTTATTTTTTGAATTAATATGATTTTGGTGATCTATACATAAAGAAAGGCACTTGTATTAATCCATTTATAAAAGTTGTACATGGACTGCATAAT
Organism: Aegilops longissima; assembly: GCA_021605205.1. Lineage (NCBI taxonomy): Eukaryota > Viridiplantae > Streptophyta > Magnoliopsida > Poales > Poaceae > Aegilops > Aegilops longissima. The sequence continues at coordinate 308,590,665 of CM038677.1, forward strand.
ATTATTTGCATCTCCCTGTGTTGTCTGTACATTCATCTTCGTGCCAAGTGGATTAATATATGTTGATTTCTCTTGTGAAGCCCACATCATTTGTTGCTATCAATAGTTTTCCCATGTTTTGTTTCCTTGCACACTTACTACTACAATCTATACTACTGCTATTGTCATATCTACTAGTTGTGGTTCCCTCAAATTGACTAGTTTAGTAGAATATCTCTGTTCACATGTACAATCGAACATCTTTGTACTACTGCTGTTGTTGTATATCAAACACCAGAGGCAAATCATATTTTGATGTAGTTTCTGTAACTTGGCATTTCTATATGGCTTGTATATATTGGCAATTATACATTGTGATGTTTCATACATTTGTTGCTGGTTGAACATGATCCTTGGTTTGATATAAAAGTAGAATTGTTTATTGCTAGTTTAATGCTCCAGCATTGATAACCCTCTGTTCATGCTTGCTGACCCACACCCACTCCCTTCATATAAGTAGTAATCTACTTCATGTTCCATGCATACATTATTATCAACACACAGTGCTTCACCTATTCCATGTATGTATGTAGTCCAACACATTTATCGTCAAGTGGCAAATTAGTTGTTGCCATCTCATCTGATCTGTTTGTCAGGAGCTAAAACCAGGTTGAATTTTCCTTGTTTGCAGTGCCACTTGCGTAAATTCCTTGCCCACGGTCTCAAACATTTCAACTGCCTCTGAATTCACACACATGTCGCTCATAGTAGGGGAACCAACTTACGGAGGAATTTGATATCATTCCTTTATTATATCTCTCTAGGATTCGAGAAAGAAAAGAGTCTGTATGTAGTATTTCACTCATATTATTACCGAACAAGTGGCAAAATAATTGTATGTCTGTTGAGGATAATTGGATTTTACTTATTAGCAATGCAAGTTATGTAGTAAATTCCGTGCCTAGCATCTCATAATTATATCTTGTTTAAAATGTGGCGAGAGGTTGTCAAGTTTGTAAGCTATTCAGCACACAACCCTTTTCCTCCTCATATGGAGTTGCTCTGTTGTACCAAAAATGTTATCTATTCATATGTGCTTGTATAGAAGGATATAATTATTAATTGTCCAGTTATGATTTTTAGCATTTGTTGTGCTTCCTAGGGACACAGATCTCTACTCTTCTATATAATCCGCATTGATCTTTATTGTTTTATTGACTCGAAGAAGTTTTGATGTAGTTTTTTTAATCATGCAGGTGTTTACTTTGGATGACGAATGTGTGTAGATCATCCATCTCCTCAGTGATGCTCGCCCAATCCAATCATCGTCGACACTATCATCATTAGGTCCATGTTCCCTCTATTCTCTCCTGCCTTATGATGTTAGCCTGTGTGCGCTTACTAGTATTGTTAGATCGTGTCAGTTGAATCGATGGTAGTGGCAGTAGAGTAGTATTTTTCTTCTGGTGAATCTGGTACAGTGATGTTCATTGTACGACCTGCACGTGTACCAATGTACCATGCTGTTATTTGGCAATTCAATTTTCACATTGCATGTGGATCTTAAACTTATACAGTAAGCTTAGTTATTTGCATATGTAAAATATGTTGACAAAGTGTAAGTTGGATTACCGCCTCATGTTCATGGCATTGTCGCTAAACATTTAATAAGGTTTCTTTTTGTTGATCTACATTAGGATCTAATGTTGTTTAGGCTGCTACTGCTGTGAGAAAGATCAGAAAAGACCTGGAGATGTGCACCACAGTTTCAGTTGATGTTGCACCATGTTTTGGTGCGTGTGTGTCTGTTTTTGCTTGTAAGCACACTTGTTGGACGTGCAGACTTGTAATGTGTTGTTGTGTGTATTTGGTTGAATGATTTGTGAATTTAATCATTTAATGGAGAGAATTATTGAGTGTTTGATGTTCAAATGTGTAAACCGGAAATCAGTGAATAAGAAGACTGAATGTTCTATTGGACCAAATAATATATGGGCTCTAAAAATGCTACAGCCCAAACAATAGTGGACTGGAACATTGTGCATTTTTGGAAAACTTGAACAAAAAGGCTTAATGAAATGGTCCGCAAAAGGGGCGTAGCCTAAAAAATTAAAAAGCCGAATTGTAGGGCTTAGCCTGTGTAGCTGACCAAAATTGTTAGGTGAAAAATAATATAAATGGGCTGAATTAATGGGCTCGGCCATCTAGACACCGAATTGGACTAGGCTGATTCTTATCAACGACCAATTCAATTGGTCACAATTTTGCCACATCAGATTGCCACGTTGTATCCGACGTGGCCTGGGCAGAAAACCAGTGACCCCAACAATTGGTTGTAGGACCAATGACATTTTATTGTGTTCGTAACCTTCTACGACCATATCACAAAGAATGTTGTTAAGTTTCATTGAAGACGGTTAGCTTTTGACCAACTGTATTTGGTCACAAATAGGTCGCAAATGAAAAACAATGACCATTCAGTGACCAATATTGATGGTCGCAAGTTAGAATATTTCTTGTACTGTTAACATGACGCGTTATGACCGAGTTGGTTGCCTCCCGATGAACACGACACTATTTCTCTGTTCCGACCCAGTTGGTTGGCTTCGGATGAACATGACGCCATTGCTGTCATCCATATGCACGAGTATGCAGTCGAGACCCCGCCCGTATGTATGTACATGGCCATATTTTTGCCATGTGGCTGTACGTACGTGTACATGATTTAGACGTGACTGCCCGAACTACTACATCAGGGGCTCTACTACGACACGTGCCGTTACTTACTCGGCCATTGTTCATCGTTACAGAGAGACCGATCGACCAGTATGTACATACGCATTTGCGACCAGACATATAACCGTCGTATGCTTGGATCTGGTAGGTCCCAACCGTCAGGGGGATAAGGACGCACATCCTTGAGTGCGAAGATATAGCTGGCGGGTCCCAGCTGTCATGGCAAGGAATCATATTTTTTTTGTGATAAGGAGGCACTTCCTTGCGCGCGAAGATGTAGCTGGTGGGTCCCAATTGTCAGACGGAGGAACATCTTTTCCTCTTAATAAGGAGGGACTTTCCTTGCATGCGACCATAGGCCTCATGGGTCCCAGTTGTTAGCATCTCCACGTACAGTCCTCTTCCAATGACTCTCGTCTATTGACCACGCCGCACCGAGCGCATCAAGGTGGTGGATGGTGGGGAGGCCTCGGACGGGAATGATAAGGAGGTGGGAAAGATGTGGCAGTGGATTCGCAGCCGGAGAGGAGTATGACGTACGAGGGTTGACTGGTTCAGTGCGGCCTGGGGCTGTAGTCGGTGGAGAATAACATGAGGGGTGGAGGGGTGGAGGGATGGCCTGGCCGGCGGTGGAGTAGCACTTTGTAGCAAGGCATGAAAAGCAGTGCCGTGGGCCACCGGAGGTGGGAGCAGGAGGTCCCGCCGGCACTGGAGGAAGAAGATGAGAGATTGAAGATGCATGAAGGCCGGGATGTACATCCAACGACTACATATGTCAGAATCATTTTTTTTGTCTAATTCGACAAGGCCTTTCATAGGCAACCTAATGGCCCACATGTCAGGCTTCTTGCGTGCGAAGATGGTGGGTCCTAGCTGTTAGGCGGAGGAATAATTTTTCTGCACAATAAGGACACACTTCCTTGCGTGCGAAGTTGTAGCTGGTGGGTCCAAGCTGTCACGGGGAGGAATAATATTTTTCCGGCGTAATAAGGAGCCAGTCACATAGCAATCCTACAACAAAGTACTACCGAATTCTGGTAGGGAACCATCATTGATGATAACAAAGTATTGTGCATATCCGTCCGGGCCCTTCAGGATTAGCACTTGAACTTCTTTTGTTTGAACAAATCAATCAGTGGCTTAGTGTGCTAGGGATTGCATACGGAATGAAGGTAGCTAATCTTTCAAACCATAGAATAATTTGCACACGCATGATTGACTTGGGATGATTCCAAAGGAAGCAAAAACAAACTTTTCTCGAATTCATGGCGGCAACTTGCATCGAATGCACATGAATTAGAGGAATTCACTTCTTTCATCAAAACATATGGCTCATTAACAAAACACAAAGGCAATGCTTACAAAGTTTCCAACGCTAGCTTTAATGTTCATCATGAATCATGGAGAATATAAAAAATGATGTTGATGGGCTCAACAACAATCATCGAGATTTCCATGAAGATGGAATTTCCACAACTATGTGAACAAAGTGATAGCATTGGTCAGACCAAAAGATATAATGATGCGTACTCGAGGGAACAATCACGAGTAAGGTAGCATTACGAAAATCATTGGTACCGATTTTGACTTGATGATAGCCCATACTCAAATCAAAGCTTGGATAAAGCAATAGGTCCGACAACTGATCACGGAGATCAAATGATGAAGATAGCATCTTTCTTCAACACATATACATAGAAATATCCCTTTAAATGAGCTAAGTTAGGCAAGCTTTTATCTTCCAACTCATCAAGTTGTTGTTTAGATTATCCAACTAGTTCAGGGGTATCCAACAGAGATTCTTGGAGAAGGGGTGGTTCAGACGAACCCAACTTGATCACGAACTCAACATAACGGTCATGGAATAATCTGGTAATACTTCCGAGAAGATACTCAAAAAATCATGAACCACCGATATGTTATTAAGCTCGAGAAGCATCTTGCTTTCCAGGGCAAGATGATATGATCAAAAAGTGAGGGACTGGCGCAATCCTAATGCATTGATCGAAGAGTGCACAAAGAAATATGGTCTAGGTAGCACAATCAATCTTACAATGACAATTCAATAACCAACACGCTAAGAATGTGATTATTGTCCATTAGCTACCAAGAAACAGTGTTGCTAGCAGTATTGATTTCACATGTCATGGTTCACTTGTCAGCATTCCGGTTTCTACCAACACGGAGACCAATAAATGAATGATGATGGTGAGAAGTATCACTATATCAAGAGTTCATAAGATGTGGTTCAATTCTCATGAGCATCCTGACATAAAGGGGGCAATACTCCGGGGTAGAACAAATTAGAAGCTGGATTGGCATTCTTAACCAGCGGAATACAACTACTTTGACCCAATCCTAGATATGGATGAGGTATCAAAGTTTGTTTCGCCTAGTCATTCTGCAATAGAATGGCTTGACAGACCATAGGAATAATAGGCACCGATGAACAGGAATGCACACATACTCTTGACTATCAATTGATAGACAGAGGTCAGAATATAACTCAAGAGGGACAACTCAAAGAAACATATTCTAAGTTATGGATGCATAGATTAGCATGTCTAACAAGCTCAATATATTTCTTCTGGATAACACATGCGGGAACGTTGGTTGGCAGAGTCACAACTATAGAATGGAGAACTCATGAAGAGCACTCTTATTGTGATCTTTTGGTTCAAAAGAACTTCTGCCATATTAGTTCATGGTATTTGGAAGAATGATATACCACGGACCTCGAAGACTATCATAAAGGTTACTAATATCCTAAAGGAACAGAAGAATACTATTAACAAGAAGCAAGTAGAGTAAATCTTGGGTAAAAGAACCCAAAAATGGAATACCTACTAACTAAATAACATCACGAGATGCTTTCGAGAATGGTGGCCAGAATCATCACACCGAGAACACAACATAAGGTTGGGTTACTGAGTGGCTATCTATGACATCCTAGTTTCCTGATAGCCTCGACAAATATGTTGAGGCAATGGAGTACCTCAACATGATGGCTAGTGTGGTTAGGCTGGCCCAAAAGGACATCATAAACAGGAAGGAAGAGTTTGCAAATGCATCAGACTATTTAGAAACCTGGGACAACTCGGACAACATGACGGTTGTAAATGCTAAAAAAAGATTTTGAGACATCCTACAAATTGGTAGCATAACCACTCAACATCACAATATCAAGGTTCCGAGACCAACCCTTAACACGTGGGAATACTAGAAACTGAACCAAGAGTTGAATCCATCATTCCAATAAGTCTACGAATTGGTAGCACGTGACCATGATAGGAAGATGAGAAGCCTAGTTCTTAATCCCCGTAGAAAGAAGAGGCTGACTCGGATCAGAAGGACATAAGGTAAAGGAGTAAAAAGAGCCCTACGTTCCCTTCCACAATCAATTCCCTTATATAACTAAAGCATTTCTAGACTCAACTTTGACCAGTTTGGCTTGGTAATCCTACAGGCAGTCATGCTCTAATACCAAAGCTGTCAGGACCCTGATCCTAAGTCACACCGATCTAGAATGTAACACATCATATCCCTTTGCGGCATCACACGCGGTATTCCCACGGATGCAGCCTTACCTTGACCGGGACCATTTGCGCCTTTGGCTGACGTATATGATTGTGTTGCTAGCATCCACAAGACAGAGTACCTAGGCCGACATGACTAGTCGTAAACCCAAGGTGGCACAAACTTACAGGGACATGCATACATGACCCATAAATGCACATGTTGGTCAGCAGCGAGTGTAACCGACTCGTAGCAAGCTACAAGGACTCCAATAAAACACCGCATGGCATTTCACCGAAGGGACAGACACAGGAGCAAGGAAGGACACATGTCGATCAATCCATGTGTTTCGGAGCAGTATTAAGCTACCATGGCTAAGTGGAATCACGAGGAGGCATTTTCCCGTAAGAGAGGCTACCAAGAATAAACAACTAGGTGTCGAATCACACACATACCAAGCACTTCAATAACATACACACAATATGCTCGATATGTGTAAATACAACATGGCATCACAACAAAACTCTACAACTCAAAGTATTTATTTGAAAGGCTCCGGAGAGCCATACATAGTATGATATAACAAACATGGGTCTCATGATCCAACATACAAAGTCATACAGGCAACAAGCACATGCGAAAGCTTAAACATGTCTGAGTACAGACATTTGAAAAGAAAGAAGGCTGGAAAGCCTGACTATCTACATGACCCTCCATAGGAACCAGACCTCTGTCTGGGATTACCAAGCTAATCATTCAATGTAGAACTGATCGCAGGAATATAAAGTGAGACTGAAGTCTCCTCTTCAAAAACATAAATTAAGCAAGTGTGAGTACAGATGTACTCAACAAGACTTACATCAGAACTAGCTGCATATGCATCAATATCGACAAAGGGGTGGTGGAGTTTAACTGCAGCAAGCCAGCTTTGACTCAGTGGCTATCCTGTACTACGACTACTAGTATTTCCTTTGAGGTGAGAGATTGCTGATCATGTCAAATCAATTAAAGGGAATTTTAAGTGTTTCTTTTGGAGTTTGAATTTGAATCTTTGATTCAAATGAACTTCAACTAACATGGTAGCATTTTGCATTAGCTGAATGAACATCATAGTGCCATGTCATTGATTGTGTTCCTTCTGTGTTGCCGGTGTTTGTTCCCTCTTGGTAGATGTTATTCCGACACAGAGATTGATGTCACTGATGAAGACACAATACCATCTTCAGAAGTGCCAGGCAAGCAAACCCCCTTTGAGCATTCCGATACAATCCCACTCTCTCGCTCTTGCTCCCTTTTATTGCATTACAAAAACAACGATTCAACCGTTACATGTTGCCGTAGTTGAACCCATTCCTCTGCATGACCTGTCTTTGCCATAGTAAATAGTTGAAACCCACTAGCATGAGTAGGAGTTGTTTGAGCCATGATGTGCCTACTCATTCATGCTTGCTTGTTATGCCTGCTATGCTTAGAATTGTGTCAGGTATGATTTGTCTGGGATGGATTGGGATGGTGGTGAACATGTCCTACAGTTGAGAACTAAGTGTGTGAACACGATTTGGTAAAGGTAGCGATAAGAGGCCACCTAGGAGTACATGGTGGGTTGTCTCATTAAAACTGTCCTCAGGAACTAAGTTTTGTGTTTGTGATCCAAGACAGTTAATACCACACATTGGGATCTGGGCACTGCAAGCTCTCTTGACTAATTAATTGCCTTAATCTCTGTCCAGGAGTTGCAACTAGTTTCTGGTTTTTGTAGGTTGTGTTAGTAGTCTACCAAAGTGGCACCCGATAGAGGTGGGCTTGGGACAGACTAGGCACCGTGGCCCAGTTTACCAAGTGGCACCCAGATGGTGGACTTGGGAACCCTGTACACATCATTTGGGGCCGTAGTGGAAACCTCATCCGGACTTCCTTGCAGATGGAACTCAAAATAGGCGATAAACCTGGACTAGAGGCCTGTGTGGTAAGTCGGGTCGTGGCCGACACCCATACTGGGAATCTTCTTGAAGGTTGCCGCATACATGTCGTGTAAACAACGATAAGTAGTGAGAGCATGTGTGAAGAAGTGCAACCCTGTAGGGTTATCAAACTATTCAAATAGCCTCGTCCGCAGATATGGACTACTTGGAAAGCTTATATGGTTCATAGATAACTGGAAGTGGATACTCTAAAATGCGCAAGATAAGAATGAGTGCTATGGATGACCTTGTCATAGGGAGAAGGGAGCGGATCCATAGTGGAGTATTGATATGGTGGATATGTGGACTCATGTGCGATCTCTCACCTCAAAGGAAATACTGGTACTCGTAGTACAAGATAGCCACTGAGTCAAAGCTGGCTTGTTGCATTTAAACTCCACCACCCCTTTGTTGATACTGATGCATACACAGCTAGTTCTGATGTAAGTCTTGCTGAGTACATTTGTACTCATGTAAGCTTAATTTATGTTTTTGCAAAGGAGACTTCAGTCTCACTTTAGATTCCCGCGATGAGTTCAACGTTGATTGATTAGCTTGGAAATCCCAGATGGAGGTCTGTTTCCTATGGAGGGTCTTGTAGATATTCAGGCTTTCCAGCCTTCTTTCTTTTCAAATGTGTGTACTCAGACATGTTTAAGCTTTCACATGTGCTTGTTGCCTATATGAATTTTTATGTTGGGTCATGTGACCCATGTTTGTAATATCATACTATGTATGGAACTCTGGAGCCTTTCAACTAAATACTTTGAGTCTTAGAGTTGTTGTGATGCCATTTTGTATTTACACATATCGAGCATATCATGTGTATGTTATCGAAATGCTTGGTATGTGTGGGATTCGACACCTAGTTGTTTATTCTTGGTAGCCTCTCTTATCGGGAAATGCCTCCTTGTGCTTCCACTGAGCCATGGTAGCTTGGTACTGCTCCAGAACACATGGATTGGCCGGCATGTGTCTTTCCTTGCTCCTGTATCTGTCCCTTCGGGGAAATATCACGCGGTGTTTTACAAGAGTCCTTGTAGCTTACTACAACTCGGTTACTGTCGTTGTTGACCGGCACGTGCATTGCTGGGTCATGTATGCCTGTCCCTGTAAGTTTGTGCCGCCTTGGATTTACGACCAGTCATGTCGGCCCGGATTCTCTGTCATATGGATGCTAGCAACACAATCATATACGTGAGCCAAAAGGCGCAAACGGTCCCAGTCAAGGTAAGGCTACGGCCATGGGAATACCGTGCGTGAGGCCGCAAAGGGATATGATGTGTTACATGCTAGATCGATGTGACTTAGGATCGGGGTCCTAACACCAGTTGCATGCGTGCGTCCATGAACAGGTGTGTCCCCACTGTCAGCCTCTCCACGTAGAGTCCTCCTCCGATGACTCTCATTTGTTGACCACATTGACCACGCAGCGCCGAGCGCACGTAGGCGGTGGACGATGATGAGCCACGGACGGGAATGAGCCGGAGATGGGAAGACGCAGTAGTGGAGTTGCAGACAAAGAGGAGTACAAGGGTTGAATGGTTCTAGTGCGGCGTGGGGCTGCAGTCGGAGGAGAATAACAGGAGGTGTGGAGGGGTAGCCCGGCTGACGGTGGGGCAGCGCTTCGCAATGATGCGGGCTAAGCAGAGCCGCAAGCTGTCGGAGGCCGGAGCAGGCGGTCCCAGTGACGCTAGAGGTAGAAGATGAGAGATTGAAGATGCATGCCGGCCGTTGGATATAAATCCAATGGTCGTGGATGTCAGAATCATTTGTTGACTAAGTTGAGAACACCTTGCATAGGCTTCGACCTATTGGCCCACATGTCAGCCTACAAAAATGTGGAACCTATTTAACCCTTAGTTTAGAGAGAGAAACATATTTAACCCATGTTTTCTAGAATTTACAGTCAGTTTGCTGGGCTGGGTGAACAAATTATGTAGCGTCAATGCGACCCATTTATTTTTTCCAAGAAATCACAACCCATTTGCACTTTCTTAAAATACACGAATTTGCGGGGCTTGTTGTAAATATAATGTTAGGTTAGACGGATAAATTAGTATCAAAAATAAACCAGAGATGGACATTTTATTGTATATAAAATTATCTAATTAGCGAGTTATTGCTCAAAATAAAAATGATCGCATTATTATTAAATTGGTCCTTAAATCTTCACAAGATTTTGTGCGCAATCACCAGGATTTTTTGTTGCCTTAGAGTAAAAAATAACCAAGATTTTTCCTGGCAACCTCTATTAAACATTTATTTTTATAAGTTAATAAGACGTGGGATGTTTTTGTAATGTATATATAAGTTTATATTAAATATACGATAATATATATATATATATATATATATATATATATATATATATATATATATATATATATATATATATATGTGTGTGTGTGTGTGTGTATATATATATATGTATGTATGTATATGTATAATGTGGTTAGAAGGGAAAACATAAATTGGACCCGACATTCTTATTCTTATATATAGAAAAATAGAAAAAATATATGCGTTTTGTTAAAAAAAAATTGGGCTGCCGATGTTTAAGAAAAAATGAAACCTAGGCTGAGAGGCCCATAGGCAGGTACATACATGTCGCGGAAAACCATGGCCACCTATGGGACCAAGGGTCCCTTGCAGGTTCGGCGGGTGGATGGCACATTGCGCAAAGAGCAGAGGAGCAAGGAGCAGCACAACAGAGATCACACAGGTAGTTTTTACCCAGGTTCGGGGCGCCGTGAGGCGTAAAACCCTACTCCTACTTTGGTGGATTGATGGTGGAAAAATGGTGATGAGCGGAGCGCACTTCCCCTGCAGGGTTGCCTCGGGGCAAGATCAGCTACGCGCGTATGGGTGTGCGAGAGGGTGGATTAGCCAACCGAACGTCCAACCCTTTCTACAGTTGCCTTGGGCCTCCTTTTATAGACAATGGAGTCACCACAATGGAAATCAGTCATTATGCACTGATTAGATAGCAAACAGTGCTATCATACCTAACTCTATAGGCTGTCAAAGCGTATTAAATGCGCCGCTTAACGTCACATCTTGGCTTGCCCGGCAGGCCCTGCCAGGCTGTTTTGCTAGCTTCGCGCCTGCTTGCTCGACATGTCACAGGACAGGTGTCATTTGGAGGTTTTTCCTGTGGGAACTGGCTGCCATGTGGCGAATAGCAGCCACTTAGCCACTTTGGAGCTTGACACTGCATCGATCAACGACGTGCGTTGTGATGAGGTGGTGCGGTAAGGTGGTTCTGCCTCCGAGAGCCCTGGCAGGCCTGCCGGAACAGCATGAAAGCTTGCTCCCGGGGGTGATCCTATCCTTGCTAGGCCCACCTACCTGGCAAGGGAGGTCTCTTCCTTAGCAGTATCTTGCTTCTCTGGCTAGTCTTGGTCCTCTTGTGCTGCATGTTGGTTCTTCGAAGAGCTGATTCCTTGTGCTTCAATCTGACCTTGGTGCTGCAACCTTGTTCTTGTGCCTGTACACAGTTTGGGCAATGGACCCACGGTTTGTTGCACCGACAGAATCCCCCGGGCCTGCCCCGATCACACCGTTGGGCGACATCGTGGTAGGCCCTAATAAGTGCACATGCAGATGCGTGGGAACGGCTGGCCCCTTGAGATCTTCTTTGCTCCTTCATTATATTGAGTCTAGGCCAGTTTCTGATTTTCCCGCGCGTTGTGTAAAGCCAATCATGGTGGGGTCACCCTTGTAATGGCCCGTGATTGACTTTAACGCACGGGGGAGTAACTGCCAATTCACTCTTCCCACCACGCCCTTATCCTCAGCCACGTACGCCGCATGCATCATGCGGGGTAGGTAACGGAGGCGCGTGGTGCGGGAGAGCATTAAGGCAGGGGCCTGGTCTTCTTGAATTGGTGGAGGAGGGAGGCGGTCACCCGATGGGGGATCAGCTCTCTCCCTTGCCCCGCCTATAAAAGGAGGGACGGCGGAAGAGTGGAGGCATTCATCCTTGCATCCCTTCTTCCCCCATCCACTGTTTTCTGGTGGCAATGCCGATAAGAGTCCAGAGCCAGGCCCCAGGTAGTAGCTTGAGGTTGGCGACACTGAACGCTTGTGCTGATGCTTGGGGAGTGATCCTGGTCCAAGCTCAGGGAACACTCGGCGGACGAGTCGCCCGTGGTGTGGGAGATATCAAGCTTCCCCATTGTAGGGAAATGCTTGTTTCTTCTGCCATGGTTGCTCGTCCGTCATGTAATGCGGCATCTCACCTTGAGCTGTTGCCATTCGTTGGCCTACCGACCAGGTCCTCGGCACCTCCGACGTCCACCCGGGATGCAGGGCTGGGGATCGTTGGTAATCCCAGCACTGCCCCTTCCGCTGGATTTGGGACTGATGTTGAAGGAAGGTGCGCCTTCCTGCCCGCCAAGGTGGGGAGAGGCGCGCCTCAAGCCCCCTGGCCGTCTTGGCCCTTGGATGCTTCTCCAGGAAAGGCGTCGGGCTGGGGTCCTAGCGCTTCTCTAGAGCGGTGTTGACGAAGATGAAGCCAGGGCAGACAAAGAAGGCGGAAGGCGGGCCGCCAGGTTGGGGTACGATAGCACCGACGCGTTCGTATCGTACTAGCGACCTATTGCCTCGTCTTCCTATCTTTCCTTTCCCTTCCCCGGCACCGTCACCACCATTTTCTTGGTTGTCGGGCAAGGGGTCGCTCTCTTGGCGCTTTTGCCTCCTCCAGCAGTCTTCCAGCTAAGCTCCGACGGCCTTCCGTGTCGGTGCTTGCGCTGGGGCTCCCAACTGGTCCAGGAGGTGGTGACCAGAGGGATGCTGGGGTGCTCCCTCCGTCCTCCTCCTTCGCAGCCTTGCCACTCTCGATCTTGTCAGGCTGCCTCTGGCAGGCCATGACGGGACCGGGATGGGCTCCTGTTTGGGTGTTGTCCCTGTCCCCTTCTCTTCCCGCCACACTACCTGGGATAAGAGGAACATGGAGAGGAGTTTATGGGGCACTTATCTTTTTTCAATCTTAAATCTGTAGGCACTTGCCAAAATTTAGTTCAAATAATGTAATCTCTCGAATCCATGTATGTGTTCTGTAAGGTCTGTACTTGTTCAATCAACATATTAATGAAAAAGATGAACCTTGTCGAGGACTCGTGCATGTATATGTCCATGCAGAGGTGGAATGCCTCTATATTTAACTAAATGAGTTTCCCTCGGCAGGCTATCCTGCCGGTACCCCCTATTTTTTTTGCCGGAGAACTAATCATACCGGATACAAATTATGAAGAGGGACCAGCCCCCCGCCAATCTTTCTTCAGCAAAGGCCACAGTGACCATCCTGACTGAAGCAACATCCGAGTCAAGGGATGGGAGCACCTAAGCTTCGAAAAGCGGCGAGGTTTTTTTATGCACAAGTTTTTGCTTACAGAACACGTATGGACAAGAGATGGAACTTATCTGTTTGGCTTGCCGAAGACCACAGTGTTGGATCATCTTTCCAGCTCCCCTTAGAGGCAAAAATCCCTGGTAGGAACCTGCCGTTTTATGCAGATGGAAATGATGCCAGATGCAATCCTATCTACATGAGTATGCAATGCTCATGAAATGCTTATGCATGCGTGCAACTTGTTGGGGAACCCCAGCGCTTCATTCATTTCTCTGTTGCTCAGGGTCTGTGCCTGGCTTTCTACCAGGGGTTACATGCAACTGAGGCAGGGCCTAACAGCCGCGCCTTATGGGTAGAACTTGCGGAGATGCTCAATATTCCATGAGTTTTGCAACTGAATGCCATCTCCGGTCTCCAGACAAACTGCACCAGGTCTGGTGACTCAACCTACCCGGTAAGGGCCTTCCCACTTTGGTGTTAACTTGTTTGTACCCTTGGCGGACTGAACATGCCTAAGGACAAGGTCGCCTTCCTCAAAACACCGGGCATGAACCTTGCGGCTGTGATAGCGACGCAGGGCGTGCTGATAGCGTGCGACACGCATAGTAGCCCGGAGACGGTTCTCCTCGAGAAGCACAGCGTCGTCACGCCGGTGCTGATCCTGCGTTACTTCATCATAGGCAAGCACTCGAGGTGACCCGTAAATGAGTTCCATGGGGATAACTGCTTCTGGCCCATAGACTAGGGAGAAGGGAGTCTGCCCGGTAGCCCTGTTTGGTGTCGTTCTGAGGGACCAAAGGATTGCCGGCAGCTCATCGATCCATCGCCTGCCGCACTTCTGCAGCGTATCAAATTTTCTTGTATTGAGTCCTCGCAGCACTTCAGCATTCGCCGTCTCAGCTTGTCCATTGCTTCTGGGATGTGCCACAGATGCAAATGAGATCTTGGTTCCGAGGGCATGAACATATTGCATGAAAGCGCGGCGCGTGAACTGGGTACCGACTACAAAAAAAGACAAATCTGTGACATTTTGGGCCGAACGGTTTTTTTTCTGTCATACATATGACACTTCTATGATGATAATTGTGACAGAACACGGTATCATCATAGATGTGGTGGGCTCCTACTTCTATGACAAAAAATCATGACAGAAAATGGGCTTTTCGTCCTGCGCGGGCCGGAGACGCAGCTGCATGACATTCTTTGGGCCGTCCATGACGTAAAAACCGTGGTAGAAGCGAGGGGAGGAAAATTTCGGGAGTTGCGGTTACGGTGGGAGGTCGGGGCCGAAGCGATGCGCTGCTTTCTCTCGTACACGCAGAGGCGTTGGCTCTAATCGAACCCGAGCGAAGTGTTGGGCTCTAATCGAACCCGAGCGATTGCTGCGCAGTTACGCGTTCATCGAACCCGAGCGATCGATCGATGGCTTTTAATCGAACCTGATGGAGCGATTCTTCGCTCTCGCTGCTAATCGAAGCCGATCGATGCTGCCTGGGATGAACAAAGGAGTGTTGCGGGGGGTTGGATGAACAATGAGCGGTGGCGTTGCCTCCGGATGAACAGGAACTCGTGGTGTGGAGGGTTGGATGAGCAGAGCGGTGGAGGGGTGGCCGTGGAGGGTGGTTGAACAGGACCCGTGGTGTGGAGAGCTAGATGAATAGTAGACGGTGGAGGGTGCCCGTGGAGGGTGGTTGAGCAAGAGCGGTGGAGTAGCGCGGTGGAGGCTGGATGAACAGGAGCCCGTGGAGGCCGGAGGAGGTCGACGGTAGCCCGTGGAGGCCGGAGGAGGTCGACGGTGGAGATGAACAGATCCGTGGAGTCCTGCTTTTGCTGTACGCCACACCCTCCCGATGAACAGGACCTTCGTTTGACCGTGGCGCCCAACACAAGTCCGTTTAAATCCGTTTTGCGGTACGCCACACCCCTCCCGATCAACAGGACCCCCGTTTCGACCGTAGGAGGTCCGTTTCATTTGTTTTGCGGTACGCCACACCCCTCCCGATCAACAGGACCCTCGTTTCGACTATAGGAGGTCCGTTTCCTCCGTTTTGCGATACGCCACACCCCTCCCGATCAATGTAACCCGTTCGAACGTGGAGGTCTGTTTCTCCTCCGTTGTCGCCAGCCTCGTTTCCATCGCCTGTTCCGTCCAAGCCCTCCCGATGAACACGACCACGCATTCCGTTCCGACCCAGCCGGTTGGCTCCCCATGAACACGATGACGACACTGTTTCTCCGTTCCGACCCAGCCATGTACGTATGCGCGAGTAGGCATTCGAGACCCTGCCCGTATGTACGTACGTGGTCGTATTCTCTTTCTTGCACCCTCGCCGCTGTACGTACGTGTACATGCTACGTGCGCGCCTCTACTATGACACGTGCGCGCCTCTACTACGACACGTGCGCGCCTCTACGACGACCAGTATGTACGTACACGTTCACGACCAGAATGACAACACTAGTATTCAACTAGGTGGGTCCTGACTGTCAGGAACTTCCTTGCCTGCGAAGATGTAGCTGGTGGGTCCCAGCAATCAGGGGGCGAATCGTTTTTTTTTCAGACGCACTTCCTTGCGTGCGAAGATGTAGCTGGTGGGTCCCAGCAGTCAGGGGGAAACGTTTTTTTGCGAAATACGTTGGCCCGTCCAGTGGGTCCCCGCTGTCAGGTGGAGGAATAATTATTTTGCGCGTAATAAGGAGGCACTTCCTTGCTGCGGCCATGGACCCAGCTGTCAGCCTCTCCACGTATAGTCCATGTCCGATGGAAGCTATTCCTTGACCACGTTGACCACGCCGCGCCGAGAGCACCAGGGCGGTGGACGACGGGGAGGCCTAGGAAGGGGACGATGCGGAGCCGGGGAAGACGCGGCAGTGGATGCCCACGCGTAGAGGAGTACGAGGGTTCACTGGTTCGCTGGAGTGTGAGGCTGTCGTCGCCGCAGAATAACAGGGGGTGTGGGTGAGTAGAGGGATGGCCTGGCCAGCGGTGGGAGTAGTAGGGGCAGTGAGGCCTCCGCCGCATCACAGCCGGCCACGGGAGGCAGGATCACGAGGCACGATCGGCGCTGGTTTGGGCGGCTGGAGCAAGAAGACCAGAGGTTGAAGAAGCACTACGGCCGTTGGATGGACATCGTACGGTCACTGGAGCTAGAATCGTGCATATTGACTAAGTTGACAAAGCCCTCTGTCCCCGTCAACTTAGTAGGCCCACAAGTCAGCCTGTCACTATACTGGGTCCCAGCAAACAGCGGGAGTATTCATTTTTTTTATGCATAATAAGGAGGCACTTCCTTGCGTGCGAAGATATAGCTGGTGGGTCCGAGCTATCAGCGGCGGTAACGTGTTTTTCGTGAAATACAGAGGCCCTTTCGGTGGGTCCCTGATGTCAGGTGGAGGAATCATTATTTCACGCATAATAAGGAGGCATTTCCTTACGTGCGGCCGTGGACCCAGCTGTCGGCCTCTCCACGTACGGTCCACTTCAGATGCATGTCGGTCGTTGACCATGTTGACCAGGTCGCGCCGAGAGCACCAGGGGGTGGACGACGGCGAGGCCTTGGAAGGGAACGACACGGAGGCAGGGAAGACGACAGTTGTTTCCCACGTGGAGGGGAGTATGACTGTACGAGGGTTTACTGGTTCGTCTGCCGTCGCCGGAGAATAACAGCAGGTGTGGGTGAGTAGAGGGATGGCTAGGCCAGCGATGGGAGTACGGTGGGGTGGTGAGGCCTACGTGGCAACATAGCCGGCCGCGGGGAGGAGGGAGCAGGCAGTCCCGCTGGCGCTTGTTTGAGCGGCTGGAGCAGGAGGAGCAGAGGTTGAAGAAGCACGACGGCCGTTGGATGGACATCCAACAGTCACTGCTTGTGCGTCAACCTTATTTTAGGAAAGCCTCAAATATGTGGAAAACAGCATACAACCCATCTGCCATTATTTCTAATAATTTACAGCCCATTTGCTAATTCTTAAGGTTTTTTCTGGAGCCCATATTCTTTTTGTTAGCATTACAACCCATATTGTGGCCACGGTTAAAAAATTATATGAAATTTTGCATATTTTGGTGCGGTCCGAGCTATTTTTAATCTTGAAATTTCGACTCACATTAAAACTGATTTTAAAAACAAATTTATATCAATATAAAATCCAACAAATTCTCCACGCATAAAAATTAATGTAATTTAAAATCTCGAAATGAAAAAAAGATATTTGAAACTAATTGTCGGTTTGATGTGTTTTAAAAATGTACAGCCCATTTCTCATTACTGATAGGCCATTTTCTCGGCCAGCCGAATGAAGCTCTCCTTGTCATGAAAGATTTGTAGCCCAACAGGCCTGACAAAGCGACTTACTTGGCAAATCACAAAAAAACTGGGCTGTGGCCATGGACCCATCTGTCAGCCTCTCCACGTACAGTACTCTTCCGATGGAAGTCGGTCGTTGACCACATTGACCACACCGCGCCGAGAGCACCAAGGCGGTGGACAACGGCGAGGCCTAGGAAGGGGATGACGCGGAGCCGGGGAAGACGCGGCAGTGGATGCCCACGCGGAGTGGAGTACGAGGGTTCACTGGTTCGGCTGCAGCGTGAGGCTGCCGTCGCCGTAGAATAACCTGGGGTGTGGGTGAGTAGAGGGGTACCCTGGGCCAACGGTGGGAGTAGTAGGGGACGGTGAGGCCTCCGCGGCATCACAGCCGGCCATGAGAGGCAGGAGCACGCGGCACGACCGGCGCTACTTTGGGCGGCTGGAGCAAGAAGACCAGAGGTTGAAGAAGCACTATGGCCGTTGGATGGACATCGTACGGGCACTGGAGCTAGAATCGTTCATATTGACTAAGTTGACAAAGCCCTCCGTCCTCGTCAACTTAGTAGGCCCATAAGTCAGCCACCCACTATGGTGGGTCCCAGCTAGCGAGGGGTATTCATTTTTGGTGCGTAATAAGGAGGCACTTCCTTGCGTGCGAAGATATAGCTGTTGGGTCCGCCTGTCGGTGGGGAGCGTTTTTTCGCGAAATACAAAAGCCCTTCCCACGTCGATTAAGGCACGTCACAAGGCGTAATAAGGAGGAACTTTCCTTGCGTGCGACCATGGACCTCGTGGGTCCCAGCCGTCAGGCTCTCCACGTACAGTCCTCTTCCGATGACTCTCGTGTGTTGACCACGCCGCGCCGAGCGCACCGAGGCGGTGGACGACGGCGAGGCCCCAGACTGGAACGGCCGGGAGATGGGGAAGACGCGGCAGTGGAGTCGTAGACGGAGAGGAGTGGGAAACTTGACTGGTTCGGGTGCGGGGTGGGCCTACACTCGGTAGAGAATAACATGAGGTGTAGAGTGGAGGGATGGCCTAGCCGTCGGCGGGGTAGTGTTTCGCTGAGGAGCGCAAAACAATGCCGCTGGACGCCGAAGGCTGGAGCAGGCGGTTCCGGCAGTGCTGGGGGAAGAAGACAAGAGATTGAAGAAGAATGCCGGCCGTTGGATGCAAATCCAACGCCTTCTTAGGCTTCGACCTAATGGCCCACATGTCAGCCAGTCCATTTGGTGGGCTGGGTGAAACAATGATGTAGCATATATGCAGCCCGTTTAAATCCCATTTGCATTTTTCTCGAAATCCGCGGACTTGCTGGGCTGGGTGAAAATATCATGTTGGGCTAGACGGAGAAATGTTATAAAAACATAAACACATGATTGCACGTCAGTAAAATCTTTGCAAGCTTATGTACGCAATCACTAGGAGTTAACTTGGCAAGTTATATATAAACAATTATTATTATTATTTTGTAAGAACTTTCAACTTACGAAATAAAATATCATTTTAATTTGATGAGTTAATAGTACATGGGGTATTATTATTTTTTAGGCTAGATGTGGGACGGTTGAGTTGGTTCTAGGGGAAAGTACTGGGAGAAAACTCAGTTTACATCGAAAAAGAAAGTGGGAGAAAATTCAGAGACCTGCTGGGTCCACCTGAGGAGAGGAATATGTTGGGATAAAGGAGATTTAAAGCACGGCAGCCGAGTGAACTAGTTTTTTTTACGGACAAGTGAACTAGTTTACATACATAAGCAAATAGCCACTAAAAAAGCAATCAGGTTAATGGGTTCTTAAAAGAAATATTTCGGACAAAACAGATAATTAGGACACATAGGCTAATGCATGAAACACTCAGATGATAAAGGTGCTTATAAACAGATAAAGTACAACATCTAGACCTTCCTGGCACGCTTGATCATGATGCTGCGTCTGTCCGTGTACTCGTCGGTTATGGGAAGCAGACACGCCCTCATGTCCAACATCTGCCTGTACATGTCATAGCATGCGTATGCGTCCTTGGCCGCGTAGATTATGTAGGCTAGATTCAGAGGTACCTCCCACGTGTTCAGGTCGTATTCTTTCATGTTGGCGTATCAGGGGTCGATGATGGTCTCAGCGAGGTCAACCACGGAGTCCTTCTCCTGCCCGCTGCTGATGATCTTGTATTACTTCTGGATGTCGACAAGCTTGTTGCACCAGATGGCCGAATCATCGCGTTCTTCCTTCTCTCCACCGTAGCGAAGGTGCAGTCGGCGCTGTCGATGAAACGGGCAAATGCTCCAGCGCCTGGTGCAGCCATAGGACTGAGGCGAGGCAGAGCTTCACCAAGTCTGTATCGTTGGTGTACATCACATTCAACTTGGTGCAGCCATAGGACTGAACGGCGAACTAACTCCTTGCTGAAGTCCATATGCAGTAGGCTCACCCCTCGGATCGCCATTGGAGTCTCTTCGAGTGAACGAGTGTGTAGGCGGCGACAGCAGTTCGTTTTTCAGCTCTTGGGGAACTGGATTGAACAGTAAGATGAGTGTGTACAAGCGACAACAGTTACTACCCCTCCCTCGTTCGCTGCACGCCCGACAAAATATGCACCCTCGGCGCATTCAAACGCCTCCATTAAGAAACCTACTTCGGCCACACGTCGGTTCACGAGCGGGTCTGTATTGGTACTGTAATAACAGGAGTTAGTGGTCACTTTACTTAAATTTAATTAGCTTTAATAGAAATTTATACTTAAAACAAGCAATGCATTGGCTCGTTCTATCAGTGCCACGGGATCAACATGCACACCAATTAGAATTATAATTCTCAGGACGCACACGATCAGCACATTTGTCGCACTTTCACAAAGATAATACTACCAAGTTTGAACTGTTTGTTATGGTTGTTGTCCTCTGCATCATCATGCCGTGTTTCCCATCTTGCAAGATTTGGAACCAACAAATAAGATCCAAATAATAAGTACAACAAAGATGCCTACACATCTCATTGATTCCCAGCTTGCAAGATTTAGAACCAACAAATAAGATCCAAATAATAAGTACAACAAAGATGCCTACACATCTCATTAATTCCCAGCTTGCAAGATTCAGAACCAACAAATAAGATTCGAATAATAAGTACAATAGAGATGCCTACACATCTCATTGATTCCTAGCTTGCAAGATTCAGAACCAACAAATAAGATTCAAATAATAAGTACAACAAAGATGCCTACACATCTCATTGATTCCCAGCTTGCAAGATTCAGAACCAACCCATTAGAGCCTTTTGATAATGTGAATATCGGGATTAAATCCATCTTGGCTAGCCATGTCATACAATCGAAGAACTTGGCGAATGCTCTTGACCGTCACAACATCTCAGTAGTTGAGTATTCCTGTTTGCATAGCATGTTTGCACAAGACAAACAAGGAGACAGAGAGCATGATTTCACTTTAATAGCGGCCTCCTTGAACTCAACCTCCAGCTCCACTAGGATGAGGTCTGCTGAGTTCCATGATTCAATTCATGCGCCTTTTTCTGCAGTTCACCTGAAATGAAGCAAAGATTGCATCATTCAGCTAGCAAGAAGTATTTGCTCTTGTGAGTGGCAGGTTCTTCTTTAGTAGTTGCACTAAAATTGAGGAACATTAAGGTTGGATGTCCGCTCATGTAAGGTGCAACTATAATTTTCTTATCCTTTTGTGCAGTTCCACTAAAATAAAGTGCCATTGTGGTGACAAAGGACGGCTCCATCTTGCAAAGGCTAATAAAATGTTGCACGAGATTACCATCGAACTTGACGGAGATTTTGAAACTCCAATCACCATTTTGTGCAGTTCCACCAAAATTGAGAGATGTTGCCCACGTGACATTTTAGTTGAACTACACAAGACACTCATTCCAAAAAGTGTTTTGTGCAGTTCACCAAAAGGTCACAATAGCAACAAGGTGAAATGGATATCCCTATCTGCACAAAATGATAGAAAGTAAACAGTTGCTGGTCAATAAGAATATACTGAAACATATATAAAATGAAAAGAAGCATCTTAATTATGTTCATGGCAATCATGCAAGGACAAGAGAAATTTTAACGTCGGCAATGCTTCATGTTACCGTAAGCATTACGATCAACAATGAGATTCCTCAAATATGGGATTACTTTAATGGTGGCATTGCTTGTTTACGGACACGATAAATCAACAGCAGCTAAAGAGTTGGTTTAAGGGCATGGGACCGTGGGGACACCAGACACTCAAAGCAGCGTAAAGGAGCAACTTACTTATCATATTGGGGAAAACAGCAGAGTGCCATTTGTAACACGCTTTAATTGCATCTTATCACCGGAGGCATTAGATTAACAATAACACTGGTTAGACATGTCCCTAAGGTAACAAAGTGATCGCTTCATTTTACATGCGCCTTACATTAACAACAACAAAAGGTTGGTATAAGGACATGCGACAGTGGACGCATCAGCACAATTTACCTACAAGGAGGCATAAAAGTGGTGATGCCGAGCTTGTTCACGCTATGTGAGGGCAGCAAACCTAATCCTGGAGACCTTGTACCATGTGAGGGCAGCAAATCTAATCCTGGAGACCTTTTACTATGTGAGGGTAGCAAATCTAATCCTGGAGACCTTTTACTATGTGAGGGCAGCAAATCTAATCCTGGAGACCTTTTACTATGTGAGGGCAGCAAATCTAATCCTGGAGACCTTTTACTATGTGAGGGCAGCAAATCTAATCCTGAGACCTTTTACTATGTGAGGGCAGCAAATCTAATCCTGAGACTTTTTACTATGTGAGGGAAGCAAATCTAATCTTGGAGACCTTTTACTATGTGATAGCAGCAAATCTAATCCTGGACATACTCTGTTGACTTGTCCACCAGCCGCCACTTTCTATCCATTTTCAACCAATAATAGATCTGTTCCTTATCCAGTTTGTATTGCGTTTTCCCATTATTTCCTTTTCAACCAAGAGACCGGTTGGGTATCCGGTCTCTACTACTTTCACCATATTATTTTCTCTTTGAATCAAGTCCTAGATTCATGCTACAACTTTCCCCCTTTCTTCGTGGTTTGAACAAAGCCCTGGATTCGAATGCATGAAGTAGCTTTACCTCTAATAATACTAAAAATTTAGGTGGCTTTGGAAGAGCTGATGGGAGTAGAAAAAGATGCACATGCAGACACGTGGGGAGCTGGGGCAGTAGAGCAAGGCCGCTTTCGAAGAACTTATACTTGAGGGTCGCCGGGATGTCGGCGGCGGCAGGTCGGATCTGCGGACAATATGACAGGGAGGAAGAAGGGTCGGAGGACCTCCCGAGCCGGCACTGTGTCGGAGAGAATGGCACGGGCAGAGGATCGGGCCCCTCCGGCAGCTGTGGGTTTCCTCCCTCGGCGGCGATGACCGCATGAACGATGCACCTTTTAGTCCTCTACACACACCGGCCGAAGGGATCCGGCCGGATCTGTGACCAGCGGTGAGCAGAGAGAAAATGTCGCTACCGCTGTCTTGTTTATATCTGGAGAGGATGAGAGAATGAAGAGAGCAACCCTAGTAAAGCAAGCGCTCAGGCCCCTGCATCCATATATAGTGGAGTGATTATCTTTTTTCTCTCCACAACAAGCGTTTCAATTTGTGTACGTGGCATTAGAGAAAAGAAACTCTCTATTTAAGGTGACTACTCTATGACTCCTACTTACTACTCCCTCCATCCTAAAATACTTGTCCTAGAAATGGATAAAATGGATGTATCTATAACTAAAAGAAGTCTAGATACAACCATTTCTAGGACAAGTATTTCCGGACGGAGGGAGTACTACAGTATTGTTCACTTGTGCTCCCCGCCCCTCCATTCATTGAACAAGCCCACGGGTGAATAAACATACAGTAAGTACTGTATTTATATAGAACGAACAAGCTCGAACTATTTTCGCGTTGTTAAAAGTTGAGGGCGGGGCTTTTCCCGGGCAGTACGCGCGGCAGATTTTGGGTAGGCGGTTTGACATAGAGGCGACGAGGGTGAGCGAGTGGGGCTGTGCGATTTGACGGCGCGTTACTACTGGAAAGACTTGTGATATGACCACTCACTATAGTCATGAATTATCGGCGCCCGACCGGGTGATGCCCCCTTCCGCTTTCAAGGCCTAATCTGGTGCATGACACGTCGACCGGATGTTGGCTCTCCCACATGTCGGAGTAGTAAGAAGGAGCAAAGAATGATGCGGTATATACTAGTACTATACTACTCCTCCGTTCCTAAATATAAGTCTTTGGAGAGATTTCACTATGGACCACATACGGAGAAAATGAGTGAATCTACACATAAAATGCATCTATATACATCCGTATGTGGTCCACAAGGAAATATCTATGAAGACTTATATTTAGGAACGGAGGAGTACTACTCAGGTCGGAGGAGTGCGAACCACGGCAGCCAGTGAACCAGCAAAGAGAAAACAATGTGGTGATATGGCCATAAAAAACAATGTGCTACGGTCCACACTGTAGCATGTACAGTAACACTCCTCTTTGTTTGGATCCCTGAGTTAGAGCTAGTTTGGGTTGAAATAGCCTCAAATTATCGAAACAAGAGGGGTTAGTTTGAGCTAGTTTGCTCTAACCCAGCTAAAAAACTAGCCCGGTGGAGAGGTTCTAATTGGGTTAGTTATCCTCGGGCCCACTAAAAGAGAACTAAAAAATCTCACCTACCCGCACCAGATCGCTCCCCTCCTCTCGCACGATTCCTCTTTGTTCCCCATAGGACTGCCCGCCCAAGCGCCGCTCGCCCTCTCTCTCCTCTGGCCGCCCTCTCCTTCCGGCCTCCGCCGCCCTCTCTCGACCGCCTCTCCTCCGACCTTCAAGGTCGCCCGCTCCCCTTCACTGGTCGTTTTCTCCCTCTGTCAGAGCTTGGGCGGCGCGATCACGAGGGAGGTCGCGAGAGGGGTGAGTTTGTTCGTTCCTTCTTTGTCTCACGGCCATATCATTGATCTTGCTTGCTCTAGCGCTAATTCTGATTTGGAAAAGTAGATCCTGATCAAACTTGCTATAGATTTGTGGTGCACGCACGGAATTGTTTGATGCTGCTTGAGGAGGTAATAAATCTTTCTAGAGGCCCAAAGATTCAGTTCACCTTTCTAGGTATTTCAGTTTCAGTCTTGCATTATTTCCAGAGGCCTAAAGATTCAGTTCACCTTTCTATGTATTTTAGTTTCAGGCTTGCATTATTTATAGAGGCCCAAAGATTCAGTTCACATTTCTAGGTATTTCAGTTTCAAGCTTTCATTATTTCTAGAGGCCCAAAGATTCAGTTCACCTTCCTAGGTATTTTAGTTTCAGGCTTGCATTATTTCTAGAGGCCCAAAGATTCAGTTCACCTTTCTAGGTATTTCAGTTTCAGGCTTGCATTATTTCTAGAGGCCCAAAGATTCAGTTCACCTTTCTAGGTATTTTAGTTACATGCTTGCATTATTTCTAGAGGCCCAAAGATTAAGTTCGATCGGCAAAGCAAAGCGGCCCTGCTACCCATGCCGGTGTCGACCTCAACTCGCAAGGGCCGGCGTCGGAGGGGTTCCCGGGGCTTGGGCTCTACAGAGCCTTCCTCCAGAGCGACGATGGCGAGCTCCTCCCTCGGTGCGTGAGGGGCTCAGGGATCCCTCCCTATCGTGAATGACTTCCGTGATGAGTTAGCTCATTCTTTGTTTCATGAAGTGTTTTTTATTTTGTGAAGCTTGATTGACGACTTGTATGTTTAAGTGGGATATCTCATTTGTATGGACAAAGTAAAAATTATCATGTTTTGCATGCTTGATTTGTATAGATGCTTCGTTTATGTCAGTTGTGAGTGGAGGAGGCCACAGAAGAGCCGACCACACCAAGAGGGTGCTTGGATCCAAGGGACTTATTTTAGTCTGACTAAAAATAGGGTCCAAAGTAGTCAAATGATTGAGATAGAGCATTTATTGTCAATCTAACCCTGCCATCCATACACCTCTTTGGTTTAGAGTTAGTTCAGGGTTAGAATCTAACTCTAACCTCTAACTGAGTTAGAGTTCTCCTCGTCTCGGTTCATCGCCATCATACTTTCCCCATTCCTGTGTTTTAAGTATCCTGCGAATCAAAGAGGCCCTTTTTTTTGCGGGAAAAATCAAAGAGGCCCTTAGACTGGTTTAGGTCCGGTCATTTTTTATAAACGTGTTATGTCCAAAATTCAATGAACATGCTCCGGTTTCCATGAAAATAATCCGGTTTCATGTAGTAATTCATTCATTTATTTATTCTTCTGCGGGGGGTTTGCATGTAATGTGAGGTCTGAAATGTAAAGTACCCCGGCATGTGCTCCGAGTCATGCATGCACTACGACCCAGATGCTCTATGTCCCACATGTCAGCGAATGGGAGCACGTGGAAATAGCCTAGGAGTACATATAGGAGGATAAATGCGTGAAAAATATGTACTGTGAAGCGAGCACGGTTCAAAAGGAGACCTAAAGTGATGACAGCTATAGGTCGCACGCACCCAACTAGTGGTTGTACTAGACATACGACTAATTTTTCCTCAAAAAAGAGGCACGAGTGCTCAAGATTCTATTCTATAAACACGAGTCCCATCTCGACAACAGCGTCCGTGCTACAGCTAGCTCTCCTCCTCGCTTCTCTCTTCTAATTCTAAACTCGGCGACGCCTTGGTGGGCGGGTGGGTTTGCTCAATCATGCCCCACCTCATAGTGAAAATGTTACAACTGGAATAAAAATGCCATATACTCCCTCCGTTCATAAATATAAGCCTTTTTAGATACTAGTTCAAATGGAATACACCATACAGATGAATGTAGACATAGTTTAGAGTGTAGATTCACTCATTTTGCTCCGTATGTAGTAGTCACTTGCTGGAATCTTTAGAAAGACTTATATTTGGGAAAGGAGGGAGTACTGTACTAATAAAACATTAAGGCCACGAGGTGATACAGTGCTGGTTACAAGAGGCAAGAAGAAGAGATGCATCCATCGACGACGTCCACCTCCTCGACTCAGGGCGCCGGCCCACCGAACGGCGCCTAAGTAGCAACGACTTTCGTGGCTAGGTCGACGTGCTTCTGAACAATGGCGTCCAAAGATTCCAGCCGCTGGAAGAAGGCCAACATCTTTCTGTCCTCGCTTGCCTTGTAGTGGCCTATGTAGACGATTTCCTCGTAGACGTGGATGTGTAGGTTGACGGTTTCTTGCATGGCGAGGCGATGCGCGGCGAGCGCGACCTCGAGGTGAACATTCTTCATTGCGACCTCCGGCACCTGCAGGGCCACCAGGGCTTGAAAGAGTTCGTCGCCATGTAGGCCGATGAGGGTGGCAGGCAATGAGGAGCCTGGGCGCGTGGGCTGGAGCAGTACGGCAAGGTCGTCCGCGCGCTTCTTGACGGCGGTGAACTTGCGGATGGAGTTGACCATCATGTCGTCCATGCGAGAGGCGAAGCCGACGTCGGCAAGGGCTACGATGCCTGCGGTCGCTAGCACCGTATGGAAATGCTACGCGGTGCGGGGCCGCAGGCCAGTGCCTTGGATGATTTGGCACAGCCGACTGTCGTCCATAGGTGCTTGTGGCTTCTGGTCACTTGGTCTTGGATTGGAGTGAGCAGTGTTACGCAGAGACTTGGGAGTAGATGGATTGGAGTGGTGGGCGCCTTTATTATATGAGAGTCCAAACTCGCTGCATTCACATCATGTGGCTCTATTCTCGCTTCTCCAATTAATTCCCTCGCATGTAATTGAGGATGCATCATTGACCGCTCAACGCCTCGAACCGCTACCCTCTTCCTCCTTGGCATTCAAGCACCTATGGACCCGTCGACAACGAGGTGCCTATGGTGACTTCATAAATTTCAAGATGATAGTGCCGTGCGTGTGTGCGCTCATAGGGGTGAGTGTATGCGGCGTGTATATGAGCGCTTGCGTGATCTTGTGTCAAAAAACATAAATGCGTGTCAAAAAGAGACTAGTCAGTATACTCAATATTGTGCACCTCGAAGAGGAAAACGATAGAACTAGTACGTATTTATTTACGGTGCAGATTCACTCATTTTGCTCCATATGTACTCCGTCTCGGTGTAGTCTAGTCACTTGTTGAAATCTCTAGAAGGGCAAATACTCCTTTCTCGTTTACAGGGCTATACTAGCAAGTAGTTGTACGTACTACTACAATAGTGGGCTCACATAGCAATTTTGTCTCATGCAAGAGCTCGGCTATATCGTGCTCAATGTTCGCAAATCGCAACGCTCGGTTTGCGCTTGGCTCTTCGCCTCTTCGAGAAGACGAACAATGATGTTACTACTACTGCTTCTACAGTGTCGAATCCACTGCTGCATGTCCGTCCACCGCGAGCGGGACGAATAGCTTGTTGTAGAAGTACTACTAAGCAAAAGTATGTCCTCATTTGCGAGCAACCGCACGCATGGGCGAGGGAGAAGGCGTATAGTAAAATCAAGCTTCTGCTCGATGTACGAGTTGACGCGACACATCATAGCAGTGGCCCCACATGCTTGCCTCTAAACTTGGCTGAAAGACCCGCAGTGTACAATATATTTGTTGCAACATCTAAAATTTACCCACCACAAATTAAAATATATGTGGCCGTATGCATCGTTCTGATGCGGAGGCCGGGGAGCCCCCTTTAAAAAAACAAAAAAAATATATTCCTGTCTTGACTAGATGAGCGTGCAAACTACAATCACCAGGGTGACAGGTAGGGCCAGAAGACTATTTTAATTTTTTTTTAAAAACTTTGAGACGGCCACATAGCATGGAGCCGACCCCAACGATTTTAAGCTTACAAGCATGGTACACGCTATCCTAGACTACTCTACACATGAAACTGCCACACGAGCGTCCGGGCTGCGCTTGGCTCTTCGCCTCTTCGGGAAGTCGAACAATGATGGTGTACTACTGCACTGGAGGAGTACTACAGTATGCTTCTGGCCATCTGACACCGATTGAACTGCTGCATGTCCACCGCGTGCGGGAGGGAGAGCGTGTAGCGAAAGCTTCTCCTAGTCTTGCCAGCCACCACGCTCATGGGCGAGGGAGGGACGCTCCTGCCTTTGCGTGTATGACAGGTGGGCCCGACAGGTGTGTGGCCAACCTGTCATACAGCCAAAGGCTGGTGCAGTTAAGTCTGCGAGGGAGAGGATAATCAAACTTCTCGTTGATGTACGAGTTGACGCGACACATCAAAGCACTGCACTCGATATATTTCAATAATTTGCGTTTATCGATGCATTAATTACAACGCATGCATGCATGCCGTGACTCTGCTTTTGATACTTGCATGTGTTGATTTAATGCACCTTGAAGTAGTACTCCCTCCGTTCCTAAATTATAAGTCTTTGTAGGGATTCCATTATGAATTACATACGGATGTGTATAGATGCATTTTAAGTGTGGATTCATTCATTTTGCTCCATATGTAGTCCACCTAATGAAACCTCTATAAAGACTTACATTTAGAACGGAGGGAGTATAAAATATGTGACAGTAAAGCTTTGTAATACCCCGGCCCAAGTCAAGAGATGGTTGTGCACGAGGAGGGCGAGATCATGCAGACCGAACAGGAACAGGACCCGACGATGGAGCTCTCTAAGGTCTCGATGGAACTCACCGTGCTCCACTGCCCCTTGTGCCTCCGCCCCTTGACGCCTCCAGTGTATGAGGTTCGAATACACCTCGTCCGTTCGGCTGATTGAGCAAGGTGCATGTTTCTTGATTTATGTGTTGTTCGATTGATTTATGCAGTGCAAGGGAGGGCACCTAGCCTGCGTAGACTGCCGCGTCGAGCGCCCCGGGAACCAGCTGCAGTGCCAGAAGTGCGAGCGCGGTGGTGGCTTCGACGTGCAGAACACGGCGGTGGACTCCGTCCTTTCGTCGGTGAGGGTGGAGTGGCCGCACGAAGGCTGTGGGATCTACGTCACTTACCACAAGCTCGCCGATCACCAGAGCGTGTGTCCGCTCGCGCCCTGCAAATGCCCCATGCCCGTATGTGGCTACGAAGGCCCGCCGCTGGCGCTCTACCACCACATCAGCACCGTGCATCCCATGACCGTGCACAGGATCCAGTACGGCAAGGTGCTCCAGCTACAAGTGCCACTGTCGGAGCGACGGCTCTTGTTGTTCACGGAGGAGGACCGCCGCGCGTTTTTCTTGGTCGGCGGCGTGCTCAACATCGGCGCGCCTATCTTCGTGCCGGTCATCTGCATCAGAGCGGGGGCGTCCCCACTGCCACACTACTTGGCCAATCTGTGGGCGAACGGCCCGCCGGGGGAGCCCAAAGGCACGACCGACGCCGTCAAGGTGGAAATGGAGGTGACAAGCAGCAAGGATCCCGGCGACGCCGACGCAGTGCGAGCTGACCTTCTTGACAGCTCCGCCTAAGCTGCTGGCGGGGCTAAACTTGTGTCCCTCCACATTCAGATTGACAAGCTCACGTCCTAAATGTTTCGACAGTGCCTTCTGTTTATCTTAGTAATATTCTAATATAGGGATTACCTTGGTCTACTTTAGCTTAAGAAATGGTGGGTTTTGGTGGCGACGCAACAATTAATTCGACATCAGATCAGTAATTTCCAACAGTCGAACGGATATTTTGTGTCCGTTGGATATAAAGTTCCTTTGGGTAAGAAATACTACTTGTCATCAAAATGGATAAACGGAGATGTATGTAGACGTATTTTAGTTCTAGATACGTCTCTTTTTATCCATTTTGATGACAAGCACTCCCTCCGTTCCACAATACATGCCTTCCATTTGTCAAAATATAGATGTATCTAGACATGTTTTAGTATATAGGTACATCCATGATAGAGCCAATCGGATGGTTGAGAACACTACAATTCGTAGCTATAGATGCATGTGTGACTCCCAGATGCAGAGGCCGGGGGTCATCATCCTACTTTTCGAGTAAAAATAGACGCGTGTGTGAGAGGACGAGTGCGTGCGTGCACCTCTTCTCTTCCTGTATAACGTACTACTAAACTCAGAGTACAAGTTTTTGCGGGTGGCACGATGGTGCGTGCGAGAAGTCTCGAGAGATAGGTTTAATGCGTCTGAAAAAAGGACTAGCCTAGAGCTCGCCACGCGGCTATTCCTGTCGAACGCCCCATTAACCATAAGATATGTATACGACGGTGCCAGTTATTGCACGTACACAGCAGTACTCCCTCCTTTCCGGTTTATAGGGCTTAATTCAAAAATCTCACCAACCAAGATGGTGAGTGGTGGAATATTTTTTGTAGTTTGCAAAAGCACCTAATTAATGCTCTTGTTTTTCTCAAAAAATTATGTTTATCAATGCATTAATTGCAATGCATGCATGCATAAAGTACATGCATTGGTCAATTTTCTCTTAATACTTGCATGCAATGATTTAATGCACCTTGGAATCTGAACATGTGTTGGGGAACAACCAAATTGAGCCTTATAAATGGAAAAATTAAAATTTTGAGATAAGCCCTATAAAACCGGAAAGGAGGGAGTATAAAAAGAAGTACTCCATCCAGGAATAGTGCCGCACTTCGAAACTAGAACTGTCAATAAATTTTGAGCTTGCGTCTCGTCACATTCCAAATTACTCCACGCTATATTGAATGGCAAACCTGTTCACACCGATCACAACCTAAACGGTTTCCCACTTAGGAGCGTATTAGTACCACGCTATATTGAATTCCAAACCTGTTCACACCGATCACAACCTAAACGGTTTCCCACTTAGGAGCGTATTAGTACTCGGTTATAAATACTAGTATGCCAAGATGACTGCACATTCCTCCTCAACTCCTCATCCACAAAAACAAACAAGTCATTCAGCATCCTTCCCTTGCGTCTTCCATGGCGAACGTGAGTTTTGGGTTGAGAGATTGCCATCAGGGAGAGGCGAGCATGGAAGCGGAAGCACGAGAGATGTCCCGCCTCGCTGCGAGAGCTGCCGACATGTCCCGCCGTGCGGAAGTAGCAGCACAGAGGTCCCGCCGCGTCGTCGATGCAGCAGAATAGTCCGGCCGCGCCGCGGAAGCAGCAGAGATGTCCCGCCGTGCCACGAATGCAGCAGAGATGTCCCGCCGCGCCGTGGCGGCCTGTGAAAATTTCTCGCGGGCAGGCAATGACTGTTACAAGCGCATGCATGCGATCGTCCACAGCCAGATGGATCAGATCTCCGGCTAGGCGAGGTTGCAGAACGATGTGAAAGCCTCGTTTGAACAGGTTACCGGCGTCATCCGACAACTAAGGGAGGGCAATGAGAGGCTCCGGGCCAAGCGCGACCTGCTGAGGGAGAAGATCGTCCGAAGTGTAGACCAGCAGGAGGAGACCAGTGCCTTGTTGAAGAGGACCGGCGTCATCGTCAAGAAACTTATGGACGAGAATGACATGCTCTGGAACGAGCGCCAAAGGCTGGTGGAGGAATCCGTGGATGTTTTCAAGAAGCATCTTGAGGACACGAAAGAGCTCACCGCCGCTCACCACGAAGACTAGTTCCCGCGGCCTGCAGCAACACATCAAGAAAGTAGATTGTCCCGCGGCCTACTGCTGGGATTCCTTCAGTTTCCTGGTTTCTTTTGATGTAATAATTGGTTTATGATGTGGATTGTCTCATCGGTTGTGAAATGTTGGGTTCTAGCACGAATGTTTGGCCTTTGTTGGCCTCTTGGGATGTTGCTATTTCAATCTGGTAGCTTTTAGTCCTTCGTGTTAGGCTGGAGTTGTGTTGAACTTCTTGTGAATTGTGGCGGTTTTCAGTAATGAAAATCGGAAGGGGCAAGCCCTTCTTTGATAAAAAAAAATTAATCATCCTTATAAATTCATCAGTCTTGCTATAAGTCGCAGTAGATGCTATATAGGTCCGTCGGATCTTACATCGAGATCCGTGCTTTCAGATTTTCTTTTTTCTCTCTTAAATCTCAGTCGAGTGAGACATAGCCACACCATTAAACAGAGGCTCGGGTGCCATTAATGGAGACCTTGGGAGAGAGGTGGACGGCAGATGGAGGTCAAAGGGCTCTCCTCCCGATAAGCACGCGCAGGGGTCTGATCGCACGCCTCTCGTACTCAAGTAGCTACCCTGCACGGCGCCTCCTAGCTAATAAAAAATGGGGACGCGTGGCGGCACATGGTACTAGTAAGTAGAACGCCCACGGTTTCAATAATACTTGTGTTTTCGATTGTAATGTGACATCACTTGTTCCAAAATGACTTTGTTCATTGTTAATGTGTGCGCCTTCGCAAATTGGACTGCAAATTTACCACGGCATGTTGGTGCCATGTCATGGCACCAAGCCAAGTTTCATTATTTTCATGCGTGTTTTGGATTTACAGGAATTAAAAAACTAAGTTTCTCAATGTTTCCAACCCAGCCACGGCGCAAGGAATTTTGAATTTCATTCCCATTTCTTGCATGGAACCTAGAAATTTACCCGAGGACACACATGTGCTTTTTCAACCAACTTTGGTGCACTGGAACATGTGCTTGTATTTCAAATTTGAATTATGCACACAAAGGTGACACGTTCCCTCCCAGAACCACGAGCCTTCTTGAGAGAAGCTCCGATTTGCAAGAAGCTTATACCAAAATTTGTTCCTATTCGGCCAATTTTTTTACCACGGCATGGTACTACCATGACATGACACCATGCCAAGTTTCATGATTTTAAAACCAAGTTTCTCAATGTTCTCGACCGAGCCACGATGCCCAGATGTTTGAATCTTATTCTCATTTTTTGCATGGGACCTACTCCCTCCTTCCATCTATATAGGGCCTAATGTGTTTTTCAAGACAGCCTTTGACTATTGACAAGATTAATAGCACATGAGATGTATACTATGAAAATTATATTATTGGAAGCTCCTTTGACATACAAATTTGAAGGTATGCTTTGTGTAAGTTGCATGTCATATATTATTGCTCTAACGTTTGGTCAAAGTTAGCCTCGAAAAACGCATTAGAACCTATATAGATGGAAGGAGGGAGTAGAAATTCACCCGAGGACACAAATGTGATTTTTCAACCAACTTTGGTGCACGGGAGCATGTGCTTGTAGTTCAAATTTGAATTATGCACATTAAATGACCAAAAACTCAATTGATGTGTAAATAAGGCCAAACGAAGCCGGAATAATTCCAAAATTTAACAGGGCACTCATGTAGTTCTATGTTGCCTTTGTAAATAAACTCAAGGGGACAACGATATCGTTTAAGACTCAAAGGTGGCACGCTCCTCCGAGAACCACGAGCCTTCTTGAGAGAAGCTTCGTTTGCAAGAAGCTTATACCAAAATCTGTTCCTATTCGGCCATTTTTTTTATCACAACATGGTAGTACCATGACATGACATCCATGCCAAGTTTCATGATTTGCAGACGTGTTTTGGATTTACAAGAATTTTAAAACCAAGTTTCTCAATGTTCTCGGCCGAGCCACGATGCCCAGATGTTTTAATTTTATTCTCATTTCTTGCATGGGACCTAGAAATTCACCCGAGGACACAAATGTGATTTTTCAACCAAATTTGGTGCATGAGAGCATGTGCTTGTAGTTCAAATTTAACTTATGCATGTTAAATGACCAGAAACTCAATTAATGTATAAAAACAACAAACGAACCCTGACTAATTCCAAAATTTAACAGGGCACTAATGTAGTTCTATGTTGCCTTTGTTAATAAACTCAAGGGCGGGGGGCGACAGCGTATATCATTTCACACTCAAAGGTGGCACGTTCCCTCTTAGAACTACGAGCTTCCAAATCGGCCCAATTTTTTACCACAACATGTTAGTGCCATGACATGACACCATGCCAAGTTTCATGATTTCCAGCTGAGTTTTGGATTTACATTAATTTAAAATCGAAGTTTCTCGATGTTCTCGGCAGAGTCTTGACGCCCATATGTTTGAATTTCATTCTCATTTCTTCCATGGGACCTAGAAATTCAACCAAGGACACACATGTGATTTTTCAACCCACTTTGGTACACCGGAGCATGTGCATGCAATTCATATTTAAAAATCCTGAAACTCAATTAATGTATAAAAAGGCCAAATGAACCCGAAATAATTCCAAAATTTAACAGGGCACTCATATAGTTCTATGTTGCCTCTGTAAATAAAATCAGGGGGGAGGCATCGTATATCGTTTCGCACACAAAAAGGTGACACGTTCCCTCTCGGAACCACAAGGCTTGTTGAGAGAATCTCCGGTTTTGCAAGAGGCTTATACCAAAACTAGTCCCAATTCAGCCAAAAATTATATGTATGAAAACAGGGTTTAGATTATCCCTAACATCTCGCTACCTAGACCAATAATGTACTATGATTTGAATTCAACATAAAATGGATACAAATATTTGAATTGGAGAGCGTGTGGTACATGTAGTTCATAGTGAAATATGATTACTGCTATATGCATGTCTTTTTGTTATCAATATAATATTTAAATTGTTGTATAACTTGACAACAATCGTATTCAAATAAGGAAAACTGATTCAAATTTAGTCCATATGGTAGACGACAATATATATGTTCACATGGTGGAGTAAAATGTTCATATATGATGGAAGATCAAAATGTACGACTACATCAATTATAAACCGCAAGGTCACCTAATGATATATTCGAATTGAACATCACGTGGATTCAAAAATTGAAATTCGAGATCATGGCATCTGTAATCATATAAAAAGGGACATAACTCTTTCTTTGGTGGGAATTGATTTGTTTTTTGGTTGTTGTTGAGGGAAGTGCGAACCGATTTGGTACTGTGCAG
This sequence comes from Aegilops longissima, assembly GCA_021605205.1. Lineage (NCBI taxonomy): Eukaryota > Viridiplantae > Streptophyta > Magnoliopsida > Poales > Poaceae > Aegilops > Aegilops longissima. Next base: position 308,626,305 of record CM038677.1, read on the forward strand.
GGTAATCTTGTTCTCCCTATTTTTTTTACAATTTTCTTGTAGTTTTTTCAATGGCATCTACAGCAATATAGTAAAAGGGGACATGACTCTCTTGTGTCTTGTATGAATTGTTTTTTTACACGTTAAGTTTGTTCTGCCGAACAAGGAATCCACACCTTGTTATCCCGAAATTTTCAAGCTTGTATATCTTTTGTCTCACCTGCTTTGAAACTCCCGCTTCTTCAACCCGCGCCGCACCTTGTTATCCTGAAATTTGGACGCGCGCGAGAACTCCCTCCTCATCCGAAATCGCTCCCGCAGCCCAGACATGCGAAATCCCCCTTCTACCCCTCAGCCGGGAATGAAGCTCCACGCCGCGGTGTCAAAACCGATGGGGGTATGCTGGTAACTTACCCTACATTTCGGACAAGCGCGCCCCTAAGCTTGGCTCCCCCTCCCCCTTCGCCCCCCATTCATACACCGAGGCCGCTAAAACCCGCGAAACCCCACACTCCTCCGTCGGCCTCCCGACCGCCGCCCACCGAGACTCTTCCCGACTCGCCGTCCCACCGCAACAGCTCGCCGTCCCTCATCCACCGCACTGGATGAGGATCCGTCGTCGATCTCGTCGTCCCGCCGGATCAGCCGCCCCGTCCTCCACCTCCAAGGAGCTGCCCCGACGTTCGCCTCGTCTATCGCGCCACCTCAATCCCCACAACGCTGTCTTGACCTGCCCCACCGGAACCGCAGCACCCTCACCAATTCCTCCGATGAAGCCGAGGCCAACTCGGCGCCACCAAGGAGGTTCTGCACTCACCGCTGCATTCTATCTTTTATTTGATCTCACGGGGCTACCAGTGCTCGATACCGAGCAGACATGCCGTCTCCATCGACGGTGCCGTCGCCGGCCACATCATCCACGGCGTCTGTCCCCCATGTCGTTGCTTCCTCGGTGGCGACTTCCACAACGGCACTAGCTGCAGCTGCTCCGGCTCTCGCTCGCGTTGTGGCTCTGTTCTTGCTGTCGGTCGCGCTGCTGCACTGCTCCGGCTTTCGTTCGTGCTGCTGCTCTGCTCATGCTCTCGCTTGCGCTGCTGCTGCTGCTGCTGCACGACCTCCGGCAGCTACAGGAGTTGCTGCTTTAGCACTCGCTCATGGTGCTACTGCACGACTTGCTCTCTGCTAGTGCGTGTGATGCTCGAGCGTCTGCTGATTTAGAGCACTGCTTCTTTGCTACTTGTGCTCGAACGCCCTAAACATCTATTGCAATGCTCTGTTACAAGTTCAATCAGTTTCGATAGTAAAATTCAGTTTCGACTGTGAAGTTCATTTTCTTCAGTTAAGTTCAGAGTGAACAATACTTACAACATCTGTCGGAGCGGCCGTGGCGCGGCTGATGCATTTTACATCTAGCACTTTTTGGTGATGTATTTTACATCATCTATTACAGATGATATTAGGGTCCCACTTCAGATTAACGTTGTCTATCTTGTCATGCTTCAGCCTCGTCGCCGTACACCTTAGCGGAGCTGCTCCAACAATAGAACCGTCCATCACAGTGGAGCAGTACCCTCGGCGCCGTTTCCAGAGGCCTCGGATCTTCTTCCCCGCCTCTGACAGTCACACCAACATCATCACCATCCTCCACGTCCAACCCAATGATGCTGAGGTCCACAAGGCTATGCCAAAGAGGTTGTACACTCGTCGCATCACTTTGTTTCTCCATTCCTCTGTTCTTCCAATTCATGTGAGCCAAACACCCAGGTTGACTGAAATCCTATGTTTCCAAATGCTCTGTTTTGCACGTGCATTCCTATCCTATTCCCGTGTTTTTCCTGTCCCTGCGTTTATAGAATCCTCCAATTCTAAGGAGCCCTTACAGATTTACTTCATTTTCAGATTGGCGTCAAACAAAACTCTGTGTGTTATGTCCTGCTCCTGCCATGCCATCATCCACCCCACCTGAGGTGCACCATCTACAGAAGCGTTCACTGCAGCAGAGATCCCCCCTGCAGACTTTCTTTCGCCGCCTCAGATCATCTTCCCCGTTGCCGGCAGCCGCGCCAACTGCATTACCATCATCGACTGAGCAGATGAACCTGATGACTACACACTTCCGGAAGAGAGGTCGTAGTCTTTCGTGTTTGCTTACGTTATACATCGGTTATTATTACTTGCTACTTTATCGTTCAATCTTGAGTTTTGAATTCCCCATGGGTCTCATATCGAGCCATCAACGAATAGTATCTGTCTACTATCTGGTTCATCTGGGGTCTTCTATGTGGTTCATGTTGGGTGGGCAACAAACAATAGATGATGCATTGTCTATCTTTTAAACTGAAGCTATAATCTACCTACTATCATTAGTTTTGGATCCATCCACTGCTTTGCTACCATCAGTCTTGATTTTTGCATGCACCCTTAGGCCTTACAAAATCTAACTATTTTTTTTATTATGCATGCGGATATTGTACACAATCGCATCAACATGTAGATAAAAAGAGAAGACCGCTATGTCTTGAATATAATGTCATGCGACGCTGCTCCATGGTGGGCGGCGGCCCCCTCCTGCATTTCCAGATTGTATTCCAGAGGAAGATAACTGCTCGATGGAGATTCGTAAGGAGCCGACCACTTTGCTTACCACCGAGGTGTTTGTCTAACTCGGCATGCTTGATGTTGGTCATATCATGCATATGGCGCCTTTCATTGCTTACATTATACATCTTATATGTCATCAGCTTAGTTTAGATTTGCTTTGTGTGAATGCCACCTGTTTGGTTTCTATATCATACTCCACCATTCTTAAATATTTGTCTTTTAGAGATTTCAACAAGTGACTACATACGGAACAAAATGAGTGAATCTACACTCTAAAATATGTCTATATACATCCGTATGTGGTAGTCCATTTGAAATCTCTAAAAGACAAATATTTAGGAATGGAGGGAGTATATGGGAATTATGCAATGCCATCTTCTTTAGCCGTGCATCATATACGTGAATCATGCAATGCCATCCTGTTTAGCCACCATCGATATGTGAATTGTATTGTGCCATATTTTTTCCATAATGTATTCCATTTGTCAACAATGTTTATACATTCATCTACTCTTCATGTGCATCAGCCATTTGAGTCGGTCATGGGAAAATCTCGAGTGAAAACAAGGTCTTCGAGCGATCATTGCTACACGTCGATGCAGATTTCTTGCTGGTTACTGATAGCTCCTCGGAGGAGGATTCAGAGAGATGACCAACGTATTCCCCCGAGGTGCATGCTCTAACTTGGCTGGGTTATATTGCTCATATCATGCATATGGTGTCTTGCATTGCCATGCCATCCGCTTAGATTAGACATGCTTTGTGTGAATGCCTCTGCTTGCTTTCTATATCGATATGTGAATTATGCAATGCCATGTTTTTCAGCCGCTTATCATATATGTGAATTATGCACCACCATGGAGCCAGGCATCATATATGTGAATTATCTCATGCCATCTTTTTTTCATTACGTATTCCATTTGTCGACAATCTGTGTATATTGAACTACTCTTCATGTGTATTAGCCATTTGAGCTGGTTATGAAAAAATCTGGAGTGAAAACAAGGTCTTCAGAGCAGGCAATGGTACCCGTTGAAGCATATATCTCGATGGTTACAGGGAGCTCCTCAGAGGAGGATTCAGAGACAGATGACCAGTCCTATATCCCACCTGAGGTGTATGCTCTAAGTTGCAATGTTTATATTTCTCATATGATGCATATGGTGTCTTGCATTGCTTAGTTTAGACATCATATGCACAATATTGAATTCTATCTGCTTAGTTTAGAGATCATACATGCGAAAGTGCCAAATGCTTAGTATATGAATCAATTATGTCAATTATATCATGCCATCCTGTATACTTAGACAACATGTATGTGAATTATTTCATCCCAACCTATTTTAGAAAGACATCATATAGTTTTGTCATGTCATCCTATTTAGGTACTCATCATATGTTGAATTATGCCATTATATCCTGTTGTGTTATCCATCATATATCTGAAACTGTGTCATGCTATCCTGCTTAGTTAGGCATCATATATGTGAAATTGTGTCATGTCTGTCTGTTTGGTTAGACAACATATATGTGAATTACCACATTTGTCTATCATACAATGTCTCAGACGCTCAATTTCTTTTCTTGTTTATCAGCCATTTGAATTGGAGGGGTGATGGCAGTATCTAAGGGAGCAAAACCCGTTCTTCACAAAAGACAGTGCTACCCGTCGATGCAGATAGAACCATGGTTGTACTGGCCCACAAACTAGCCCCACCACACATAATTGAGACTCTTCCAGATTGCACACTTACACCATTGGGCATAGAACCAGCTACAACCCATCTAACCGCAACGGCAGCGGATAGTAACCCACTTACAGTTTACAAAGCACCATGTCCACCACAGAGTACCCCCACACGAGCAGTTTGTAAAGCTACTGCAGTGCCCAAAGCACGAAGACCACCACATCTAACCCAAACTCCAAGTTTGAAGCAGAAGAGCAACTGTTCTCAGGTCAGATTCCGTAGCTATGGTCCATACTCCTTTGTTGTTGCATCACTGTATTTACTCATACCAACTACTTTCGAATTTGAAGGATCCAATTGAAACTCCAATGGCGCAATGTATGTTTTAAACCTATTTCTTTAATCTGGATTGCTGTTCTAACTTCTTGCTCTATGTTGATTTCAGTTTAAGTTGTATAAACAGTTATGTTCTCATGTGATGCACATTACAAGTGCTGCCAATGCCGTGTAGTTTCTCACACCTATATTCTGTCTATGCTGCTGTGTCTTAAAAATATATGAGTTGAACTGTGTCTCTATCTTGATTAGGGAACATAAACTAGAATGATATGGACAATACAAGACCATAGTACATAGATATATGTTTGTTTCATGCTGTTATCCTGTCCACCTTACTATCGAACCGTTTACCAAAATGAGTTTGGTATACTACAAGCTAAACTCGTGATGTGTCTGCTTGTTTTTCTTCTAGTATGCAAACAGAATATTGGAGAAGAGCACCCCACTATGCAATGGTAGAGAAAGTAATGCATATAAGGTTCAAGATAGTGAGACAACCTGTTGGTCTCCAAGAAAGGTGATAAAACGATCTTGTAGACGGTGAGAAACCCCACATCCTGCGTTGATGTAGTGTTCGAAGTTCTCGGCGATCATCACTGGCACAAGCTCTTCGAACTCGCTGCGTGAATCACTTCCGCTTCTTCAGCCTCAGCTACAAGCTGAAAGGCATCGATCACCGTGTCTTTGCGGCAAGAAGTCAAGGACCGAGGAAGTCCTGCATAATTCGAGCGTACTTTCTTTTGCAACAAAGAAGCGGAGGATTTAAGCGCCAAACAAGAGAAAGTTAATGAGCTTGCTAAGCATCTTGCCAGCATCATGGGTACCCAGGATATTGTTTCTTGAACTCTTCTGAAGTGGTTTCAGTTCTGGACTTGTTTTGTTGCGGCGTTTATATGCTGTTGTGTTCCCTATATTTGCACTGGTGGCGAACTTTGATGCCCAGTGGATGGAATATGTGTAATAGTTGTGATAGCCTAGCATAAGTTGCTTGCTTATTTATTTCCTTGTTGTCTTGTTTATTTGTTTGCTTGTAGTCATTGCAGTTCTTTTTCCGCGGTTTGCTAGTGGCTGCAATAACCTATTTTTTAAAACTAGGCCACAATAACCATGGGCTAATATTTATCAGAGTGACACTGGGCCTCCTACCGTCCGTAGAAGCGGTGGGCCTTCTACGGGTCAGAAACAGAGAGGCCTTCTACGGGTCAGAGAAACATTGGGCCTTCTACGGGCCATAGAAACAATGGGCCTTCTATGGGCCGTATCATCAATGGTCCTTATACGGGCCGTATGATCGATTGGCCAAACATGGGCCAATAACAGGCCGCATTATGGTCGTAAACGGGCTAGAGTTGGAATCGTCCGTTCATGGGCCGACCATAATGGGCCATCGTTAATAGGAAGTATTTGATGATGCTATGAAAACGGCCCAACCTATTAACGGACCACAAACGGGCCGACTGTAACCACGGGCTGAATTTGGCCCACAAGCAGAAAATGACAGTAACGGGCCATAAGTAAACGAATCCTGGATATGAGCCTAAGAATAAATGGGCTCTGAGAAGGCCGAAAGATAACAAGGGCTGAAAACGGCCCAACTGAATAACAGGCCCTTAATGGGTATAAAGTGATACACTATTCATTACGGGCCAGTTTCACCACGGGCCGTTAATGGGTGTAAAGTGATACACCGTTCATTGCGGGCGATTTCACCACGGGCGTTAATAGGCCAAGAGTTACATAGGGCCTCATATGGGACGAAGACGCCATGGGCCATACATGGGCCGAAGTGAAAACGGCTGGAATCATATTGATGGCCCAAATGACGCCATCGGGCCTAATTCGGATTGGGCTTAACGGGCCTTGGGTTAGCGGGTCGTAAATGGGCTATATGCGAACGAAGCCGTTAACGAGCTTTCCATGGGCCGCTCGCCACCTTTTGACCAAGTCAAACAGGCGGCCTTTTCACGAGAATGGGCCTCTGTTGGGTCGTGTCACGCGTCGACGTATCATAGGCGCCTTCATCCAATGAGTGGATGACATCCGTCCCAACGATGAGCCGACACGTGTTTCCTCCAGCCAATGATGATTTTACACGTGGAAAATCCCAATTGGTCGGGGCTGTTAACGGGTTATCGGATCCAAAACCCGACCTGATAGCTTAACGGCATTCCATTACGGTGGATGCCACGTGTCGGTCACCCTTGACGAAAGCACTTCTGTGACGCGTGATTTATTGTCATGGAAGTGGACACTTCCGTGATGATAATTTTGCTAATGTCATGGAACACTCTATGACAGCACAGGTATGACTATCTTGATTCTGTCATAAAATCGTCATGGATGTACATGCATGAAAAAAAACGCGACCTACTATGACAAACACGTATCATCACGGAAGTTTATTTTTTTTTGTAGTGACTATTGTCGGTGATGATCCATGCAGGGACACCGAAGCGGCGCACCAATCCTTTCAAGAACTTGATAGCTGACTGAGCAGTCACCTTTCTCACGGCATCTACTTACGACCACTTTTTAAACTTGTCGTCAGGTGAAAGGGCCGAGGATATCGAGCCCCCAAACCGAAAACGGCAATGACAAAGGGATTGTCTGAAGAGCTTGTGCAGGCAGATGGATGTTCTTGGAATGGAACTAGCAGGCTTCACACTTGGTGACTAGCTCGACTGCATCTTGGAGGGCTGTGGGCCAAATGAATCCTTGCCGGAATGCTTTCCCAACTAATGCCCTTGATCCAATCTGCGAGCCGCACATGCCTTTGTGTATTTCCGCCAGCAGTTCCTTTCCTTCTTCCCGGCAGATGCACTTCAATTTCACACCATTGGTCCTTCTTCTTTACGGAGTGTCATCGACAAACTGGTACATACTATCCCTCTGGGCTACTCTTTCAGCTTCCTCTTGATCATCGGGAAGTTCTGCAGTTTGGAGGAAATGGATTATGTGCCTTGCCCAAGTTGGAGCCTGGGGCTCGGCAACAAGGACTAGCAGCACCTCCTCATCTCCGGGATCGCGTACCTCGACCGCGGGGACTAGTGGCCCAGCAGGGGAGCACAGCCCGGCAAGCAATGGGGAGTTTTTTTCCGGCAGGGTCCCTACTAAGAGCCCCGGGAGGCTCTACCGGGAGAGGCGTATCGGAGTCCAACTTCCTCCTCTTTCTGGCCATTGTGGTTGGGGATACAGAGGGCTGAGTAAGAAGGAGAAAAAAAGTTCCTGCTTCCACAGGTGACCAGCTATGCTGTTTTCCGCACGGGGTACGTGCTCTGTTTCCAATCCGTCAAAGTGCTCCTCCAATCTTCTCACTTCCTCAACATATGCCTCCATCAATGGACTTTGCTAATCCTTGTTGACTTGTCTCACCACAAGTCGAGAATCTCCTTGAATGACCAGCTTCTTAATTCCCAATTCCGAGGCAATCCTGAGCCCGGCAAGAAGCCCTTCATATTCTGTTGTATTGTTGGTTGCCTCCTCCCGGGGAAAATGCATCTGGACGACGTACTTCAAGTGCTCTCCCGTGGGAGCAATGAGAAGCACGCCATCCCCGCACCTTGCAGGGAGAAGGCACCATCAAAATACATGATCCATTCTTGGGGCGCTTCCTTGCCGGGAAAAACTGTCTCTGGTACTTCCTCATCAAGGGTTGGCGTCCATTCTGCAATAAACTCTGCCGATGCCCTGCTCTAAATTGTTGATGTGCTCGCAAGTTTCAGGCCAAAGCTGGATAATCCAAAGCCCACTCCACTATTCTGCCAGTTGCCTCAGGGTTTCGGCGTATCCTTTGCAACGGGAAGCGGGTGAAAACCGTGATCTCACGGGCTTGGAAGTAGTGGTGCAGTTTCCTTGAGACCATGACGAGGCCAAAAATCAACTTCTACACGCCAGAGTACCTCGATCTAGCCCCCTGTAATAGGGAACTAACAAAGTACACTGGGCGTAGCACCACTTTCTTCTTTGCCGTATCCTTGGGTTTGCCCCTGTTGTCGTGCTCCTCTCTGTCCTGAAACTCATCCGGCCCTGTCAGGCTCTGCTCACTCTCTGATTCCTCTACTTCCCTCTGTGCCACTAGGGCTGCACTAACCACTTGATTAGTTGCCGCTAGGTACAGCAGCAATGGATCTTGTGGTTTTGGGGCAACCAAAGTGGGCACAGAGGACAAATAGGCCTTCAAATCTTGTAAAGCAGTGTCTGCTTCCGGGGTCCACTTCATGGGCCCTGCCTTCTTCAAGATTTTGAAGAACGGCAGGGCACGCTCGGCAGACTTGGAGATGAATCTGCTAAGCGCGACAACGCACCCTGTCAGACGCCTCATATCCTTGACTGTCCTGGGTGCCTGGATCTGCTTGATAGCCTTGATCTTGTCGGGTTGGCTTCGATCCCATGATGGGACACGAAGAACCCAAGTAGCTTGCTGGAGGGAACGCCGAACACACACTTCTCCAGATTCAGCTTCAAGTTCATCTTGCACAGATTAGCAAATGTCTCCTCCATCCGGGCACACTTGTCCACCAAGGTGTAAAGCTCCTTCACAGTCTTGGGAAACGGGACATTCATCTTGGAGCGTATCCTGCGGTTGCACACATTGGACTGAAAGGCAGCTATCACAGCCGCCGGGTGGATATTTGGGATATTCTGATGGACTCTGCTGATCCTTTGTAAGTACATGCGGAGTGTCTCTCCTTCTTTTTGTTGGAGAACCTGCAAGTCACTGGGCCGCCCTTGTTCTTGATGGCCGCCCGTGAAGGCGTCAATGAACTCATGGCACAGGTCAGCCCATGAAGAAATGGAGTTCTCCGGCAGGTGCACCAACCAAGACCTCACATTGGACTTGAGTGCCAAAGGTAAGTAGTTGGCAAACACCTCATCTCTTCCTCCAGCAGCTTGAACATCGATGGTGTAGATGCTCAAGAACTCTGCCGGGTTCAGCCTCCCATCATACTTCTCAGGTATCTCTGGCTTGAACATGCGAGCGAATGGCCAACGGACTTGCCTCAGCTCACGAGTGAAGGTAGGGCACCCAACCTCAAAAGGCAGGTACCCTCCATCCTCCAGCACAGGCTCGTCGATGTCGGGACCATCGTACCCATTGGGCTGGCAGTGGTCATCGCGGTGTTGCTCGATGACGACGCGTGCGGCTCCCCTCTGCCTGTCCTCCAGGGCTCGCTATTGGCCTGGACGTGCTCGAGGGTCAGAAAATGCCATTGAGACATCGTCGGGTTCTTAATGCTGTTGTGCCCGCGCTGGTTGCCATGGCGGGGACTGCACACTGGGGTTGGCCCCTTCCGTACGGCCAGCAGCGCGAGCCGTTGTCGTCACTTGGGGAGGTCATGGCGGGCCAGCTCGCTATGAGCCCCCAGCCTCGGCGAAACCAATCATACTTTGGATGGTGGCTCTCCACTCATCCATCTGATCGGCCAGCAGCGGGAACCTCAACAGCAGCTGGGCCCGCGCTTTGACTTCTGTAGCGGTGTAGCGACCTGACCCAAAATCGGTCAAATCTCTGTGTCTGTACCATCCCAAGATCATGCTGGTACTCACAGTACATCGATAAAGTAATCAAAGTTCAATCACACCTGAATATCATTAATCGATTCTCATATAGAGTCTTTATTACAAGGGAATAAATTCGCTCAAGGCCAACTCATGAGAAATAAACTAAAATGCTGCGGAAGGCCGAGGTAAAGCGAGTCCATCCGACTCAAAGGGCAATCGCCAAGCGCGAGCGTAGCCTCACTCCGATCGGAATATATCTCTCGCAACATAATACGTTGCAGCCATGTAGGTCAGCTTTTGGAATAAGTCGGCAAGTCAAGAAGAATAACAATAATAAAGTTACTAACACTATATGCATTTTGGCTGTGGAGCTCTAAGTTTCATCATTTTATGAAAGCCAATTTTATCCTACTACGTGGACTTATTTGCAAATTACTACAAATTGTTGGTAGTTATTGAGATGGTTCCGCCAACCAATATCTCGCTCCCAAATTATTATTAAGTCATAACCCATCAAATTAATTCATTAGTTTTAGTGTTGAGATATCCGAATACTTCCAAGGTCCAGATGCTCAAATGTCCGTGAATCGGGACACGGCTAATCGATTAGGTTATAACACTCTGCAGAGGTTTATGACTTTCCCATAAGAATCATTCCTCCTTTAAAGTCTTCGCACTTCATGGTGTTTGAAGACGGACGAATGAAACAGGGTCTTCCAAAGAGTTCTTCCGCCACCGCCGTACCCATCCAATCCTACCGCTCGCCTACTTCTCGTAGTACCGCCCAGCCAGCTTCACTACAAGGGTCAACCCAGCCAGAGCCTATAATGGCTTGCGGCTGCACAGTAAGCTTCGGTCATGGGGCATCCATCCTTCTCTTCGTGGCTGGGTGAAGCTTTCCGCAGGATGTCATGGCGCTTCTCCATGCATCCCGCCACCACTGGTGCTCCAGGTGCCCGTCAACCGCCCTCCACCCAAGAGTGATTTTCCAAGTCCATCTTGATCATTGTAGTCCATGGGTTGTCATCATCATTGACTCTCACATCTTGCTTATGAACTTCACTCATCCCCAAATCCCGTCTACGAGCATAGCAAAATAACTACTACGTCCCGGGTCATGGTAACAAGGGATTGGTTCATCCTACCACATGATACTACTCAAGTTTAATGACTTCAAGATTTCACTACTGCATGCAATGGTGGGGTGGTGACAACTACTAATGCACAAAAACATAGGTATAGAAATAACATGATCAAAACTTGCCTTGCTGATGATCCTCGTAAGCTAAAGAGTCGAGTAGCAAGCTTAGACTCAAGAACTCTACCGAGACAAACAATAGCATAATAAGCACAAAGCAAGAGGATCACACAAGATAACAAAAGTAACATAGCACAACAAAACAATCAAAACCAAATCAAAAGGAAAACTCAAAGAAATCAAATTCAAAGTTTTTCCCTATTCCAAACAATAGCAAAAATAGTTTTATATAACAAAATTCCTAATATAACCTAATCATGGTTTTAGGTTAACTTAACAGAAAAGGATTAACTAAGCAACTAGGAGCAAAAAGAATTAATTAAAAGCTATTATAAAACTCATTTTAGGCCTAATCCAATTTCTATTAAGAAAATTAATTTAAAACTTTTATTAATTATAAATAAAAGTTCATCTAATGGAGTGACAGAAACTAACCTAGAATAACTAATCACAAGTTAAAATAAATTAATTTACTAATTAATTAATTAGGAAAACAGGAACTAATCAATTAATTAAGATTAATAGGATTCTGCCTAGAATTAATTATTTATTAATCCTAAAATACCAAAGTTAATTTCTAGGGTTTGGCAATACCAAAATAAAGTGATGGCAAAAGAATCATGCAAAAATAATTTTTCTAACTAAAACTATAGCAGATTTGCTATTCTGACTAAAACAATATTAAAGCATTTTTAATTATTTTTAACATAGCTAAATATATGTTTTTCAGAAACTACATAAAATTTGCAATCCAACAAAAAAGAATCACTCAAAATATTAAACAGAATAAAAGATATACATTTTGAAATTTGAAACAAATCGCTAAAACAGAAAATCAAAATAAAAAGAAAAAGCCCAATGGGCCTATATCGCACTCGTATGTAGTTTAGTCTAAACGGGCCTAGGGTTTAATCTAACGAACCGCCTAATAAACAAAACCTAAACTAAAATAAAAACCGCTCGGGCGGCCGGTTTTCTAATAAAACGTATTCTTCGGGGTTCTAATCGTGGTCACACGATTGGGATCGGACGGGGGAGGTGTTTTCCGGGGACTCACCGGACTCCGGCGACGGCGGCGGCGGCGGCGAGAGTGCTCCGGCGTTAGGGCGTCAGCGAGCTTGGAGAGACGCCGGAGACGCGGGAAGCTCGGGGGAGGGTTCGGTGGTGTTGGGGGGTCGGGGTGCACCAGAGCGGCGACGGCGGCGGTTTTGGCGGCGGTGGTGAGCTCGGTGCTCCGGTGACGTCGAGCGGGAGGGTGAGGGGGTGCGGCGAGCTCTCGGGGAATGGGGTGCGGGGGCTCGGCTCTTTATAGCCAGGGCCTCGGCTCCTCTTCGGAAGGGGATCGGGGGCGTCGGGGGATCCCGGATCCTTCGGGATCCGGTGGATCTCCGGCGAGGGGCGTGGCGTGGGCGAGGGGAAGAAGACGGGTTGGGGGCCACGGGTCAGAGAGAGAGAGAGGGGGAAGGTTCGGTCGGTCGACCGAATCCTAGGGGAATCGGGCGAGGGGCGAGGCCGGTCGGTGGAGCTGGGCTGGCTCGCTCGCAGGCCGGGCTGGTGGGCCGGGCTTAGGCTGGCCAGCCAGGGGAGGGGTGAGGTGAGGTGGCGCTGGCTGGGCCTGGGTGGCTGGTTGGCGCCAAGGGTTTTTCCTTTATTTTTTAATTAAAACAAAACAAAATAAAACCTAAACTATAAATATTTTATATAGGGTATATATATACCAAAATGATCAGGAATATTCCTTTCATTTGAACATTTTTCCAAAGGCAAAATCCAAACTTTATGAAAATCCATTTTTTCAAATTCAAATAAAATTTCAGATTTGAATCCAATTCTTTTGGCATTGTTTCCTCTGATATTTTTGGAGTGTCATGTTTGCTCCTCTCATACTTTTGATCAAGTATTTATCGAGCTTAGTTTTTGAATTGTTTCCCACATGCCAAAGTTTGGAATTCAAATTCAAATAACTCAAACTTCAAATGGCATTCAAATTCAAACAGGATGCATAGGATGCTTATCTATAATTGTAAAACATTCCAAATAGGAAAATTTGGGATGTTACAAACCTACCACCTTAAGATGAATCTCGCCCTCGAGATTCGGGTTGGCTAGCAATAGGTGCGGATGGTCTCGACGAAGATCTTCTTCGCTCCTGTGTGGCTTCTTCCTCGGTGTGGTGACTCCACAAGACCTTGCAAAACTTGATGACTTTGCTGCGGGTGACTCGCTTGCAGTCTCGAGAATTTTGACGGTTTCTCCTTGTAAGTCAAATCACCGCAAGTTGTATGGCCTCTAGGGCACTTTGTGTCTCTCAACGGAACATCGGCCATGTCGGCATGGCACTTCTTCAACCGAGAAACGTGAAAGACATCATGAACTCCGACAATCCTTCCGCAATTCCAACTTGTATGCAACTTCTCCACGACGCTCGAGGATTTTGTAGGGGCCAATGAATCGGGTGCTAACTTTCCTTGACTCCAAACCTCTTGATTCCACGGCGGAGACACACGAAGATAGGCTCGGTCTCCCACTTCGTAAGTCACCTCCTTGCGCCATCGTCGGCATAACTCTTCCGTCGTGGATCGTGCTATCTTGAGCCGGTCTCGAATCAGCTTGACTTTCTCTTGAATCCTTGATAAGATCGGATCCAAAAGTGATCGATCTCCAACACTATCCCACAAAGAATGGTGTTCTACACCTCCTTCCGTATAGAGCTTCGAAGGGGCCATCTTCAAACCGGATTGATAACTGTTGTTGTACGAGAACTCTGCGACGGCAAATTGTCATCCCAGCTAGACCCATAGTCTAGCACACAAGCTCTCAACATGTCCTCCGAATCTGATTGACTCTCTCGGTCTGTCCATCTGTCTCGGATGAAAGGCTGTATCAATTCCAGCCTCGCACTCCAAAGTTTCATGCAATTGCTTCCAAAACTTTGAGGTAAACTCGTTCCTCTATCGACACGATTTTCCTCGGAACTCCATGCGGATATACGATCCTGGTCATGTATATCTTGGCCAACTTGGCACTGGTATAGGTAGTCTTCACGGAATGAAGTGAGCTACCTTAGTCAAACGATCAACTACTACCCAGATAGAATCATAACCTGAACGGGTCCGGGTAATCCTGTGATGAAATCCATACCAAGTTTCTCCCATTTCCAATCGGAATCGGCAAAGGTTGAAGTAACCTGCTGGCTTCGATGTTCTGCCTTTACACGCTGGCAAACATCGATACGGCTAAGTACTCGCAATGTCCTTCTTCATACCGGTCCACCGAAACTTTGCTTCAAATCCAGGTACATCTTGGTGTTGCCGGGTGAATCGAGTACGGTGAATCATGAGCCTCTGAAGAATTAGCTTCCGAGCTCGGGATCATTGGGCACATAAATACGATCCTCAAACCAAATAGTTCCATGTTCATCCTTTCGAATCCTTTAGCTTTTCCTTCCTCCATCTTTTGCTTAATCTCATCGATTTCCTTGTCCGACTTCCGGCTTCACGAATCCTTTCGGTCAAGGTGGACTGAACTTCCAGAGTTGCGACAAATCCTTTCGAACTATCTCCATCGGAGATCTCTCGAGGTCATCGACCAACTCTGGGTAATCCTCCTGCGGTAAGAGTGTTCACATAACTCTTACGGCTTAAAGCATCTGCTACAACATTGGCTTTACCGGGGTGGTAATGCAGTCTCATGTCGTAGTCCTTTATCAACTCTAGCCATCTCCTCTGCCTGAGGTTTAATTCCTTCTGCGTGAAGATATATTTCAAACTCTTGTGATCCGTATAGACATCACAACGATTTCCAATGAGGAAATGTCTCCAGGTCTTGAGTGCATGCACAACAGCTGCTAACTCCAAATCATGCGTGGCATAATTCATCTCATGAGGCCGTAGCTGTCTGGAGGCATAAGCTACAACCTTACCTTCCTGCATCAACACTCCTCCGAGTCCTTGACGAGAAGCGTCACAATAAACCTGGTATTCCTTATGTATGTCTGGCAATATCAACACTGGAGCTGTGACCAACCGTTTCTTCAATTCCTGAAAACTGGCCTCACATTCCTCGGTCCAAACATACTTGGCTTCCTTCTTCAACAGCTCAGTCATGGGCTTGGCAATCTTAGAGAAGTTCTCAATGAACCTCCGATAATATCCTGCGAGTCCGAGAAAATCGGATCTCCTTGATCGAGGTGGGTGACCGCCAATCGGTGACTGATTCAACCTTGGCGGGATCAATCGCTATTCCTTCTCCTGAAATAACATGTCCGAGGAATCCAACTTCCTTTAGCCAAAATTCACATTTGCTGAATTTGGCATACAAATGATGTTCTCAAGTTTCTCCGAACTAGACGCAAATGTTCCTTATGCTCTTCCTCGCTCTTGGAGAATATCAATATGTCATCGATGAACACCACGACAAACTTGTCCAAATACTCCATGAACACCTTGTTCATCAAATTCATGAAGTATGCAGGAGCATTAGTCAATCCAAATGACATGACGGTATACTCAGATAAACCATACCGTAGTGAAGGCTGTTTTGGGTATATCCTTTTCACGAATTTTCAATCGGTGATACCTCGATCAAGATCGATCTTAGAGAATACCTTGGCTCCAACAAGCTGATCAAACAAGTCATTGATCATTGGTAGAGGGTACTTGTTCTTGATGGTTACTTCGCTCAATGCACGATAATCCACAACCATCCTCAAGCTTCCATCCTTCTTCTCTACCAAAAGAACTGGGCTCCCCAAGGTGATGAGCTTGGACGAATATATCCTTTCTCCAATAACTCATTTATTTGCTCCTTGATTTCTTTCAACTCATTCGGTGGCATCCGATAAGGTCTCTTGGATATTGGGGCTGTGCCGCAATAACTCAATCAAAATTCAATGTCCCTGTCCGGTGGCATTCCCGTAACTCCTCCGGAACACATCGGAAATTCTTGCACCATCGCACTTCCTCCCTAACAACTCCCGTGAGGGAATGCACTGATTCTTCATCCGGCTGTGCTCGGCTACATACTTGATCCTCTTCGCTCGGGTGGTGAGCAGAATAGACTTGTTGGGCACACCAATGTTCCTTCATACTTTGACAACCAATCCATGCCTAGGATTACATCCAAGGTCTGTGTTTCCAACACTATGAGTTCTACGGAAATTTGTGGTTCCCGATGTTGAGGTTTGCAGGACAGCTTAAACTGCCATCATTTCTCCTCCTGCGAACCGACGCGAGGGGGCTTCTAAGGGTTCTAGTCGTAATCCGTACTTATCCACAACTACCCTTGATATGAATGAATGCGCTGCACCGTAATCAAATGAACCAAAACTGAACGTGAATTCAATAAAACTTACCAACCACGATTGTCCGGCTGATCATAGACGCTTCTCCACGCCGATGTGATTCACTTGAGCACGAGGAAGGGATTGGGCTTCTTCGCTGAGCCTCCATTGCCATTCCTGCTCTCCGCTTGGCCTCCGGCAGTCGGTGGCGTAATGCCCCGCCTTCCGCACTTGAAGCGGTGTGATGTGGCTCAGATCCTTCTGAGCCGGGCAGAACGGTGCTGATTGCCATTACCATTGCCATTGCCATTGCCATGACCTGACTTGTTGTCCTGGCTGCGGTTGTTTCCATTTCCACCATGGTTATGACCTCCATGGTTGTGATGGATGTGCCCTCCCGAGTACGGTGCATAGCGGGCTTCGCCGAGCTCTGAATTGTGCTTCCCCGGCTGTACTTCCTCTTGCGGCTCTCTATCTGCTGCTGCTTGCCTTCCGAATGGTGGCCTTGTCTACCAGCTCCCGGTAGTTGTTGAAGGTAGCCACAATAAGCTGCATGCTCAATTCATCATTGAGTCCCTCAAGGAACTTCTCCGCTTGGCGGCATCGGTGGCCACATCATCGGGGCATAGCGAGCAAGCTTGCTGAATTCCTCCACGCATCGTGCCACAAGACGATTTCCTGGCGTAAGTTGCGAACTCACGCTTCTTCGCACTCATGGCTCCAGATGAGACATGAGCAAAGTCGAAGGCCTGCTGGAATTGATCCCAAGTGATGCCACCCAAGGGAAAAGTGGCGTGTAATTCTCCCACCAAGAAGCTGCAGGTCCATCCAGTTGATGCGCTGCAAAGCGCACCTTCTCAAAGATCGGTGCATCCAACGGTGACTAGCTCTCTTCCAATCTTGCGGAGCCATCCGTCACCACAATCGGCTCGGTGCTACTAGAGAACACTGGCGGATTCAACCTCGTAAATCGAGTCAAATTGTCCACAATGGGTGGTGGTGGTGGCGGTGGATTGTTGGCGGGTTGTTACGATTCAATCGAGGGCTGCATCAATGCATTCTCTCTTTGGAGCAGCTGGGTGAGCTCCGCGGAAACCAAAGGTCACGCCTCGGAGGCATCTGGTGTTTTGGAGTGGGTGAGAAGATTAGAATAGAACAATGGTCTATGAGAATAACACTACCCATATGAATGCACAATCATAACACACCAAACATTTATTCATTCCACTCAAACATGGTTCAAACTCGATTACAAAAGCTCATGACTAATCGAAAGAAAACATCGGCCTAACTGATCGATTTAAAAAGTAAAAGATAACATGGTGGTCGACTAAAAGTCTTCATCGCTGGCGCCTCCTCTTGGGATTTCCTTCGTGGTACTCCTTCAAAATCCTGATCATTGCTCACGAGGGTGCTTCATCTCCACTCGGTAAAGATCCTCTCCAAGTCCATCTTTTCCTCTATCGCGCAAGCTTCATCTTCGGTCGTCGACTATCTCCATGAAGTCCGTGATTTCTTCCTCATGGCCAAGGAAGTCTGCGCGTGCCTTCTCCTCCAGTTCGAGTTCATGGAACAAAAGCTTCCGTGTGTCGAAGTTACGGCGAGCCTGAATCTCCGCTTCTGAGAAGAC
The DNA here is from genome assembly GCA_021605205.1 of Aegilops longissima. Taxonomy (NCBI): domain Eukaryota; kingdom Viridiplantae; phylum Streptophyta; class Magnoliopsida; order Poales; family Poaceae; genus Aegilops; species Aegilops longissima. The sequence continues at coordinate 308,644,583 of CM038677.1, forward strand.
ACTCCAAGTCCCGGATGTACGAGAGGGTGGAATCGTCCTCGATGGTACGGATGATATCTCCATTCCTTGCCTGCGAGAAACCATGGCGAGGTCCGAGTGATCGAGCTCAGTCCTATACTCCTCTCGGAGATGTCCAAGTGCTCGGTAGATCGCCACGCCTCTTCCGATGATCCAGCTTGAACTCGTGAACTCAAAGTTGATAGGCTCGTCGTCCTCCAAAGGTCCTCCACAGGATATGCACCTCAATCCAGAAGCGGTGTCCGCCGGAAGTGCATTAGTGGGTTTCCGTGATCGAGGGCGAGCAATCTTTAGCAGCTTCACCATCTGGACCAGCTTCCTTCCAAGGGCATCGTCTCATCGGGCCGGCGTAACTCCGTAGCAAACTGGGGTGAACTCGACGCCATCTAGAATGTTGCAAAGGGAGAAGAGTCGAATAGATCAGGGAAGAATTATAGAATGAAAGAGGGTTCAAAGTAAATGGTCTCGCTATGGCTTTCCGATCCTAGGGGTTACGATCCTACGGTCGTGTGTGCTCGATACCATCTCTCAGAGCGACCTGACCCAAAATCGGTCAAATCTCGTGTATGTATTCATCCCAAGATCATGCTTTGGTACTCATAGTACATCGATAAAGTAATCAAAGTTCAATCACACCTGAATATCATTAATCGATTCTCATATAGAGTCTTTATTACAAGGGAATAAATTCGCTCAAGGCCAACTCATGAGAAATAAACTAAAATGCTGCGGAAGCGTCGAGGTAAAGCGAGTCCATCCGACTCAAAGGGCAATCGCCAAGCGCGGAGCGTAGCCTCACTCCCGATCGAATATATCTCTCGCAACATAATACGTTGCAGCCATGTAGGTCAGCTTTTGGAATAAGTCGGCAAGTCAAGAAGAATAACAATAATAAAGTTACTAACACTATATGCATTTTGGCTGTGGAGCTCTAAGTTTCATCATTTTATGTAAAGCCAATTTTATCCTACTACGTGGACTTATTTGCAAATTACTACAAATTGTTGGTAGTTATTGAGATGGTTCCGCCAACCAATATCTCGCTCCCAAATTATTATTAAGTCATAACCCATCAAATTAATTCATTAGTTTTAAGTGTTGAGATATCCGAATACTTCCAAGGTCCAGATGCTCAAATGTCCGTGAATCGGGACACGGCTAATCGATTAGGTTATAACACTCTGCAGAGGTTTATGACTTTCCCATAAGAATCATTCCCTCCTTTAAAGTCTTCGCACTTCATGGTGTTTGAAGACGGACGAATGAAACAGGTCTTCCAAAGAGTTCTTCCGCCACCGCCGTACCCATCCAATCCTACCGCTCGTCTACTTCTCGTAGTACCGCCCAGCCAGCTTCACTACAAGGGTCAACCCAGCCAGAGCCCATAATGGCTTGCGGCTGCACAGTAAGCTTCGGTCATGGGGCATCCATCCTTCTCTTCGTGGCTGGGTGAAGCTTTCCGCAGGATGTCATGGCGCTTCTCCATGCATCCCGCCACCACTGGGTGCTCCAGGTGCCCACAACCGCCCTCCACCCAGAGTGATTTTCCAAGTCCATCTTGATCATTGTAGTCCATGGGTTGTCATCATCATTGACTCTCACATCTTGCTTATGAACTTCACTCATCCCCAAATCCCGTCTACGAGCATAGCAAAATAACTACTACGTCCCGGGGGTCATGGTAACAAGGGGATTGGTTCATCCTACCACATGATACTACTCAAGTTTAATGACTTCAAGATTTCACTACTGCATGCAATGGTGGGGTGGTGACAACTACTAATGCACAAAAACATAGGTATAGAAATAACATGATCAAAACTTGCCTTGCTGATGATCCTCGTAAGCTAAAGAGTCGAGTAGCAAGCTTAGACTCAGGAACTCTACCGAGACAAACAATAGCATAATAAGCACAAAGCAAGAGGATCACACAAGATAACAAAAGTAACATAGCACAACAAAACAATCAAAACCAAATCAAAAGGAAAACTCAAAGAAATCAAATTCAAAGTTTTTCCCTATTCCAAACAATAGCAAAAATAGTTTTATATAACAAAATTCCTAATATAACCTAATCATGGTTTTAGGTTAACTTAACAGAAAAGGATTAACTAAGCAACTAGGAGCAAAAAGAATTAATTAAAAAGCTATTATAAAACTCATTTTAGGCCTAATCCAATTTCTATTAAGAAAATTAATTTAAAACTTTTATTAATTATAAATAAAAGTTCATCTAATGGAGTGACAGAAACTAACCTAGAATAACTAATCACAAGTTAAAAATAAATTAATTTACTAATTAATTAATTAGGAAAACAGGAACTAATCAATTAATTAAGATTAATAGGATTCTGCCTAGAATTAATTATTTATTAATCCTAAAATACCAAAGTTAATTTCTAGGGTTTGGCAATATCAAAATAAAGTGATGGCAAAAGAATCATGCAAAAATAATTTTCTAACTAAAACTATAGCAGATTTGCTATTCTGACTAAAACAATATTAAAGCATTTTTAATTATTTTTAACATAGCTAAATATATGTTTTTCAGAAACTACATAAAATTTGCAATCCAACAAAAAAGAATCACTCAAAATATTAAACAGAATAAAAGATATACATTTTGAAATTTGAAACAAATCGCTAAAACAGAAAATCAAAATAAAAGAAAAAGCCCAATGGGCCTATATCATGCTAGTGCGTAGTTTAGTCTAAACGGGCCTAGGGTTTAATCTAACGAACCGGCCTAATAAACAAAACCTAAACTAAAATAAAAACCGTTCGGGCCGGCCGGTTTTCTAATAAAAACGTACCCCTTCGGGGGTTCTAATCGTGGTCACACGATTGGGATCGGACGGGGGAGGTGTTTTCGGGACTCACCGACTCCGGCGGCGGCGGCGGCGAGAGTGCTCCGGGCGTTAGGACGTCAGGCGAGCTTCGAGAGACGCCGGGAGACGCGGGAAGCTCGGGAGGTTCGGTGGTGTTGGGGGTCGGGTGCACCAGAGCGGCGACGGCGGCGGTTTTGGCGGCGGTGGTGAGCTCGGTGCTCCGGTGACGTCGAGCGGGAGGGTGAGGGGGTGCGGCGAGCTCGGGGAATGGGGTGCGGGGGCTCGGCTCTTTATAGCCAGGGCCTCGGCTCCTCTTCGGAAGGGGATCGGGGCGTCGGGGATCCGGATCCTTCGGATCCGTGGATCTCCCATGAGGGGCGGCGTGGGCGAGGGGAAGAAGACGGGTTGGGGCCACGGGTCGAGAGAGAGAGAGGGGAAGGTTGGTTGGTCGACCAATCCTAGGGAATCGGGCGAGGCGAGGCGGTCGGTGGAGCTGGGCTGGCTCTTTCATTGGGCTGGCTCAGTGGGCCGGCTTGGCTGGGCCAAAGCGCGGAGGGTGAGAGTGAGGTGGCGCTGGCTGGGCACAGGGTGGCCTGGTTGGCGCCTCAAGGGTTTTTCCTTTATTTTTTAATTAAAACAAAACAAAATAAAACCTAAACTATAAATATTTTATATAGGGTATATATATACCAAAATGATCAGGGAATATTCCTTTCATTTGAACATTTTTCCAAAGGCAAAATCCAAACTTTATGAAAATCCATTTTTCTCAAATTCAAATAAAATTTCAGATTTGAATCCAATTCTTTTGGCATTGTTTCCTCTGATATTTTTGGAGTGTCATGTTTGCTCCTCTCATACTTTTGATCAAGTATTTATCAGGCTTAGTTTTTGAATTGTTTCCCACATGCCAAAGTTTGGAATTCAAATTCAAATAACTCTGAAACTTCAAATGGCATTCAAATTCAAACAGGATGCATAGTATGCTTATCTATAATTGTAAAACATTCCAAATAGGAAAATTTGGGATGTTACAAGCGGTGCTTCACATCGGTGATGATGACGTAGATCATACCATCGCCCGGCTTCTGACGGTGCTGGTAGCGACGGCGTCGCGCCCTCTCACTGTTGCGAGCCGGCCACTTGGATGGCACGATGATGCGGTGAAGGCGCTTGAGGGCTAGTGGCTCCATTGGGCACAGTGGCCGGGTCGACCCGTTCCGGTGGAGGCGCACGTGCTGCGGTCGCGCCCATGACAGGGGCGGCTAAAAGGCGGTGGTTCGCCCCGGATCGGGCGCCAGCACTATGACTGTGCTCTTCGGCGGTGTGAAGAGGTGTAGATGGAATAGCTCCTCCATCTGTACCTCGCGGAGCATGACCACTAGGGTGTTGCTGATGCTGCTCTCCTCTTGCTTTGGCCGCAGGTGAGGTGGTGACAATGTCGCCTACATCGGCCGCGTCCCCCGCAGCGCCCACATCCTCGTGCGCCTCCGTGCTTACCACTACAAAAAAAAGACACATCCGTGACATTTTGGGCCGAACGAAATTTTTTTCTGTCATACATATGACACTTCTATGACGATAATTTTGACAAAACCCGGTATCATCATAGATGTGGTGGGCTCCTACTTCTATGACAAAAAATCATGACAGAAAATGGGCTTTTCGTCCTGGGCGGGCCGGAGACGCAGCTGCATGACATTCTTTGGGCCGCCCATGACGGGAACAACCGTGGTAGAAGCGAGGGGGAGGAAAATTTCGGGGAGTTGCCGGTTACGGTGGGAGGTCGGGGGCGGAGCGATGCACGTTTCTCTCATACGTCGCTGCAGGTGTGTGCGGCGTTAGCTCTAATCAAGCCAAGCGAGGCGTTGGGCTCTAATCGAACCCGGCGATTGCACTACAAAGCTACGCGTTCTCGAACCCGAGCGATCGATCGATGGCTGTTAATCAACCCGATGGAGTGATTCGCCGCTCTCGCTGCTAAATAAAGCCGATCGATGCTGCCTCTGGGATGAACTGTGAGCGTTATGGGGGGGTTGGATGAATAAGGAGCGGTGGCGTTGCCTCTGGATGAACAGGAACCCGTGGTGTGGAGGGCTGGATGAACAGTAGATGGTGGAGGGGTGGCCGCGGAGGGGTGGTTGAACAGGACCCCGTGGTATGGAGGGCTGGATGAGCAGTAGACGTTGGAGGGCTGCCCGTGTGGAGGGGTGGTTGAACAGTAGCCGGTGGAGTAGCGCGCGGTGGAGGCTGGATGAACAGGAGCCCATGGAGGTTGGAGGAGGTCGACGGTAGCCCGTGGAGGCTGGAGGAGGTCGACGGTGGAGATGAACAGTATCCCGTGGAGTCCCGTTTTGCGGTACACCACACCCCTCCCCCCCTTTTCGACCGTAGCGCTCCAACACAAGTCCTTTTCGTCCGTTTTGCGGTACGCCACACCCCTCCCGATCAACAGGACCCCCGTTTCAACCGTAGGAGGTCCGTTTCCTCCATTTTGTGGTACGCCACACCCCTCCCGATCAACAGGACCCCCGTTTCGACCGTAGGAGGTCCGTTTCCTCTGTTTTGCGGTACGCCAGGGCCCTCCCGGTCAACAGGACCCCGTTTCGAACGTGGCCGGTCGAACACAAGGCCGTTTCCTCCGTTGTGCGGTATGCCAGGCCTCGTTTCCATCGCCTGTTCCGTCCAAGCCCTCCCGATGAACACGACCACGCATTCCATTCTGACCCAGCCGGTTGGCTCCCCATGAACATGACGACGACGCTGCTTCTCCGTTCTGACCCATCCATGTACGTATGCGCGATAGGCGTTAGAGACCATGCCCGTATGTACGTACGTGGCTGTATTTTCTTTCTTGCACCCTCGCCGCTGTACGTACGTGTACATGCTACGTGCGCGCCTCTACATCTACGACACGTGCGCGCCTCTACATCGACTAGTATGTACGTACACGTTCACGACTAGATTGACAACGCTACGTGCGCTTCGACCAGGTGGGTCCCGATCGTCGTGCGGTTCCTTGCGTGCGAAATGTAGCTGGTGGGTCCCAGCGATCGAGGGGCTAATCGTTTTTTTTGCGGACGCACTTCCTTTGCGTGCGAAGATGTAGCTGGTGGGTCCCAGCAGTCAGGGGGGCGAATCGTTTTTTTTGCCCGGACGCACTTCCTTGCGTGCGAAGATGTAGCTAGTGGGTCCCAGCAATCGGGGCGAATCGTTTTTTGCCCGGCCGCACTTCCTTGCGTGCGAAGATGTAGCCGGTGGGTCCCAGCAATCGGGGAAACTTTTTTCACGAAATCGGTGGCCCGTCCGGTGGGTCCCCACTGTCGTGGAGGAATCATTATTTTCCGCGTAATAAGGAGGCACTTCCTTGCTGCGGCCGTGGACCCAGCTGTCGGCCTCTCCACATCTGATCCACGTCCGATGGAAGTCGTTCCTTGACCACGCTGACCACGCTGCGCCGAGAGCACCACGGCGGTGGACGACGGCGAGGCCTAGGAAGGGGCGACTTCGGGCCGGGAAGACGCAGCAATGGATGCCCACGCCAAGAGGAGTACGAGGTTCACTGGTTCGGCTGCGGTGTGAGGCTGCTGTCGCCGTAGATTAACAGGGGGTGTGGGTGAGTACAGGGATGGCCTGGCCAGCGGTGGGAGTAGTAGGGGGCGGTGAGGCCTCGGCGGCATCACAGCCGGCCACGGGAGGCAGGAGCACGCGGCATGACCGACGCTGGTTTGGGCGGCTGGAGCAAGAAGACCAGAGGTTGAAGAAGCACTACAACCGTTGGATGAACATCATACGGTAACAGGATCTAGAATCATTCATATTGACTAAGTTGACAAAGCCCTCCATCCCCGTCAACTTGGTAGGCACACAAGTCAGCCTCCCAGTATGCTGGGTTCCAGCTGGCAGGGGGAGTATTCATTTTTTTGTGCGTAATAAGGAGGCACTTCCTTGCATGCGAAGATAGCTGGTGGGTCCGACAAGTCAGCGGGGGCACGTTTTTTTCACGAAATACAGAGGCCCTTCCGGTGGGTCCCAGATGTCAGGTGGAGGAATCATTATTTTGCGCGTAATAAGGAGGCATTTCCTTGTGTGCGACCATGGACCCAGCTGTCAGCCTCTCCACGCACAACCTACTTCCGATTGTGTCGTTCGTTGACCATGTTGACCACGCCGCGCCGAGCGCATCCAAGGTGGTGGACGACGACGAGGCCCCGGACAGCAACGAGCCGGAGATGGGAAGACGCGGGAGTAGAGTCGCAGACGGAGAGGTGTACGAGGGTTAACTGGTTCTAGTGCGGTGTTGTTTGGCAGTCGGTGGAGAAGAACAGGAGGTGTGGAGGGTTGGAGGGATGGCCTGGCCAACGGTGGAGTAGCGCTTCATAGCGAAGCGTGCTAAGCAGAGCTGCTAGCAGCAGGAGGCGGGAGGTGGTCCCGGCGGCGCTGGAGGAAGAAGACGAGATATTGAAGATGGATGCCGGCCGTTGGATGTAAATCCAACGGCTAACATGTCAGAATCATTTGTTGACTAAATTTACAACGACTTGCGTTGGCTTCGACCTATTGGCCCACATTTTAGCCTCCAAAAATGTGGCACGTATTCAACCCATTTTTTCAGAATTTATAGTCTTTTTTTTGCGCGGTAGAATTTACAGTCAATTTGATCTTTTTTTTTTGAATTACAGCCATTAGCTGGGCTAGGTGAACAATTAATGTAGCTTTCATGCGGCCCATTTATTTTATTTCCTAAAAAATTACAGGCCATTTGCACTTTATCTAGATACACGATTTTGCTGGGCTGATTCTAATTATAATGTTGGTTGGGCCAGCAACGTTATCAAAAAATAAAAAAGGGCTGAGCATTTTGTTATAAATATATTTAAATAATAAGTGATATTATTACATTCGTCCTCAAATCTTACCACGCTTTTGTACACAATCACTAGGATTTTCGTGCCAAAACAATCCAGGATTTTATTTGTTAAGAAATTATTTTTATAATTAATAAGATGTGGGATCTTGTTTTCTTACATATGTAAGTATCTCTTAAATATATGATGACAATAAAAATAATATATAATAACATATAAAATAATTTAAATATATATAATATAGTTAAAAGGGAAACATAAGTTGTACCTGGCGTTCCTATTCTTATATAGAAAAATAGAACAGACCGCTGCGTTTTCTTCAAAAAATACATAAATTGGGCTGCCAAAAATAAAACCTCGGATGGGAGGTCCATAGGCCGGTCGATACATGACGGCCCTAAGAAAATACAAACAGGCCCTCCCATCCGAGGTCGTGGGCTGCGCATGTTAAAAATGAAAGCCTAGACGGGGCAGCCCAAAACCACGTCCAACAATTGCCAAAACTCCGTCCCTCTTTTTCTCTGTGTTTCGCACACTCAACATTGTGTGGGCATTTTGACTGTGCATCATATGAAGATGTGCTATGCATGAATGTTGATCAGCATGATGTTAACTGGCTGGTATTTCCCTTTTCAACCACGAATAAAACTTCCAACATGATGTTAACCCTGTTTGAAAAGGCCATGTTAATATAAATGCTCTGCCTCTGAAAGTTGCAGTTTCTTATCTGAAACTGAACTTGCAGTTTCTTATCTGAAACTGAAACTTGCGCTTTCTTCTCGTCTCTGCACTTTTATACTCATATGAAACTACATTTTTTAAGTGCTAAAATAGATCTCTAGAATTCATAAAATTCTTCATATGCTCAATACTGCAAGTCTGAAATTCAAAAGACATTCATATCTGAAAGTACTCTCAAAATACACAACACAAAACACAATTCACAACCTGCAAATCTGACAACCCTAAGCTCCTCGACAATTCACAACCTGCCCGACTATTGGGCTGGGGAAGTCCCTCCTATTCCTCGGCGGCAGACAGCCGCCCGTGAGACGATGTGAGCGGCGAGGAGACGATGGCGGGAAGCGTCGTCAGACCAACTGCTTTTCTCCTCTTGCAGTTGGGTTCGGTCGACGAAGACTCCACCAGCTCGCTCTGGCAGGACACCCTCACAAACGGCACCCTGTAGATGCTCGATCCTTCAATATCTGGTGGATGCTCCATCTGGGATCGATACTCCCACCACCGCTCCCTCACGATCGGATTCGGTGAATCTGCTTGCTCCATGGCCCAGAGGAGCAGCTCTATGTACTCCGGCGCGACTCCCTCCGGGAGTATCACGGCCTTTTCGCTCTGTTGCAGATATTTGGCCATGGATGTCGCCGTCGCTGCTAGTTGGTCCTTGTTGTCAAACCAACACTGTATCTCCAACATCCTAGCTAGCTTCACAGGGTCGCCGTCTGCGATCGTCACGTATCGGTTGTACTCCTCCATCGATCTACTTCTCCACAGCACCTTCAGTCGCCGCCGGTGGTTTTTGAATGGAAGAGGAGAGGAGTGGCGCTGGTTTTTGATTAGAACGGGAGAGGAGCGACGCTGGTTTTGGACTAGAATAGGAGAGGAGGGGCGGTGGTTTTGAAATGGAAGAGGAGAGGAGCGGCGCTGGATTTAGATTGGAACAGGAGAGGAGTGGCGGTGGATTTAGATTGGAACAGGAGAAGAGCGGAAGAGCGACGCTGGTCTTGGAAGTATTTTTTTGTTGTTTTGCGTATTTTGGGTCAAAGTTTGACCACGTACTGTATGTGACAAGAAATATGTGAATGCATGTCACCAAAAATTGTATTGTTTGGTTCGTATCTGAATGTACTTTCAAATTATATTATTTTTGCAACGTATAACATATATTTTATGTGCAAAAATCATGGTCAATTATGACCCAGAATAAAAGGGAGACTAGTTAATGTGGTGTCGCTTTCTTAATTGAAGGGTATATTGATTTTGATTTTGATCAAGTCACAGCCGGCCCTCTCGCCAATCCTAAATCGCTGCCGCACGCTCCTCTCCCTCTTCTCCATTGCAAAACCACCTCCTATCCTCTCCATCATCTCCATTCCAAAACCACTGTCTCGCCTCTCCCTCTTCTAATCTTCTCCATTGCAAAACCACCTCCTCTCCTCTCCATCATCTCCATTACAAAACCACCTCCTCTCCTCTCCATCATCTCCATTCCAAAACCACCGTCTCGCCTCTCCCTCTTCTGATCTTCTCTCCATTACAAAACCACCTACTCTCCTCTCCATCATCTTCATTCCAAAACCACCTCCTCTCCTCTCCCTCTTCTCTATTGCAAGACCATCGTCTCTCCTCCCATCTTGCAAAGCTAGCACCAGACCACTCAGAACGACATCTATGGAGAGGATGTAGCAGCGAATCAGGCAGATCACCGGCGGCGACCAGGCAAAGTTAGCCAGGTTGAAGGAGATCCTTAGTTGGTTTGACAATGAGTGGGAGTTTCTGAGGATGGTGCGGGCCATGTGGCAATGTATGCGAAAGAGCGAGACGATGGCGATGAGGGCGGCAATGTACATGTACTCCTCGGCGGCAGTCACGCCGCAGTCCTCCGAGTTCATCGAGTATCTCCTATTGGCGAGGGAGCAGACAGATTCGCCCGAGGCGATAGTCAGGCGGAGGTGGTGGGCGTACAGGTCGAAGGTCGAGCACCCAGAGGATAACGAATCGATCGAGTATGGTGTGCCGTTCATGAGGGTGCAGAGCCAGCCGGAGCCACAGGAGTATTCGTTCTCCCACCGCAAGAGGAGGCCGGATGGCGCGACGTCGCTTCCCCGACGTTCTCCATGGTTCCCTCGATGCTCGCCTCGTTTCAACAGCGGCGGTAGGGTTTAAGGTAAGCTTCGCACTAACCTAATCTTCCACCTGCTCATGCTTACAATCAGTGTGACAACTAATGAAAATCATGCTTACAATCAGTCTCCGAGTACTACACCAATCACCCTAAAATAGCTTTGGACCTTTGGGTCAAAGTTGTGACACAATGTACAAAGAAAGAAAAAAAGATTGGTGCTTCTTTCAGAAAAGAGTACTCCCTAGAAAACTGCCAATATAAGCTACTAGTATTTGGTTAGAGGATTTGCTGCCGAGAAAGATCCTTCCATAGAGAGCGCCACACATCCCACTGGTTGTGGTGGATGCCAATGCGTGCATGCAGCATGGTTGGTGTCGGTAATTTTTAATTGGCACACCTCGCACTCTGCATATATGTCGGTTCCCTACGTACATTTGTGCAGTTCCACCAAAATGCAGCTGAATAACCCTGTTTGCACAGATAATGAAATAGCGTGATTACATTATAGTGGCACTAGTTGATGAAACACACAAAATAAATAGAAGAAAATATTGCGATAGTATCATAGTATGCCATGCTGCGAGGCGAGATGGGCCTATGACGCCTCATCTTGGACATCGTCCCAAGTCTCCCAGATACACCTTCCGCGGTGATGAACATCAGTGTACAACAGTTGTACAAGGAGGCACCTGGAGACATTCAAATCTCTATTTTTGTACATATCAACTAAAATTAAGCACCCCAGTTTGCAGAAAGCTTAAACATTAACAATGGGACTAGTTGATGAAACATACTTTAACAAAAAGAAGCACTTTCTTTATCTACATTGGAAATGAAATGATAGAGATGACACTCGCTCTATTTTAACTATATTATTACTTCATTTTATCAGTTACACTAGGGTCGAGCATGTGGCAAACGAGGTGTACCGTGCGTCGTAAGGATGGAGGCCGGGTGCTTAGATCGATCTTTGAAGCTGGCTCTTTCAATCACCAACATGGATGATTCAATTCATGGGACCTTTTGGTGCAGTTCACCTAAAATGAAGCAATGTCCCGTGAGCTAGCATCTTCTTCTTCAATTTTTTTTAAGAAAAGGGCTCCAGCTCCGGTTCCATTTCCATCAGAAAACGAAACCCACAGAGCTTCTTCTTCATTATTTGCAATAAAATTGAGCAACATCAAGGTTGGTTGTGAAGCTCCTGGAATGGTCAACTATAATTTGGATTGTGCAGTTCAACTAAGATCGAGCGTGAAATGTATATCTCTGTTTGCACAAAAAAGGTGGAAAGGAGGGTGACTAACAAGTAACAAGTGATGAAACATGCATCAAATGAAAAGAAGCATATTCCTTATCTGAATGGCAATCCTACAAGGACAGTAGCAATTTCTAAAGCAGTGGAATTGCTAGATATTAGTGTGGGCATCAGGATTAACTATGACAACCGTTAAATACGACATTACTTTGGGCATGGGAGAGTAGGCGGACCAGGATGCTTGCATTTCTAACGAAAAGAACCAACTTATCTTAATGGGAAATTTTAGCAGGAAATGTAAAGAAGTGCCATTGATTCATATTCTCGAGGCATTACATTGAAAACAACATTGGTTTAACGTGTCCTTACTTTTAACGGTCGATCGCTACATTTTAACAAAGGCATTACATAAGAGTGGCTCGGGGCAACAAACATCGTAACAGGATATCCGGGTTGGTCCCATTTTTGTTCGGTATAGCCACCTTATCTTTGTGTGAGGCTAGCAAATCTAGTGATGGACTTACTCTGTTGACTTGTCCCCAGTCCCCACTTTCTTTCCTTTTTCAACCAATAGATCGGGTTTATATTGAGTTTGTCTGCGCTTCCCTTTATTTCCTATTAGACCTAGAGACCAGTTGGATAGCCAGGTCTCTGCTACTTTTCGCCCCATTATTTCCTCTTTCGACCAAGTCCTAGATTCAGGTAACAAATCCTCCCCACCCCACCCCTTAACCCTTTCTTCCTTGTTTGAACCAAGTAGTACTAGATTCGAGTGCATGAACTAGTTTTACCTCTTAAACGTAAAAAATAGGTGGTTTTCAAACAGCCGATCGATCCTATCTACGAGGGGCACGAGAAATAGTAAAAGTTACAAATGCAGCGGCGTCGAGCTCGGGAAGTAGAGCAAGGCTGGTTTCGAAGGAAGTTATACCTGATGGTCGCCGGGATGTCGCTAGGTGGGCGGCGGGAGGCTGGATCTGCCCACACTACGGCAGCGAGGAATAAGAGGTCGGAGGTCCTCCCTCGCCAGCGGTGGTTGGGAGAGAACGGCAAGGCAGGCTGATTGGGACGCGCCCATCAGTGGGTAAGAGCCGTCGCTGAGTACGACCGCGTGAACGTTGCACCTTCTCACCTTCCCCGGCGGAGAGGATCTGGCTGGATCTGTGACCAGCGGTGAGCAGAGAGAGAGAGAGAGTGTGGCCACCACTGTCGTGTTTAGATCTAGAGAGGCTGAGACGGTGTGAAGAGAGCAACACTAGCAAGCAAGCGCATAGGCTCCTACCTATATAGTGGAGTAGTACTTAGTTTTCTTTTGTTTACCGGAGCCGGCTTGACCTCGTCAATGACTGTCGAGAAGTCTTCATGCACGTGGCCCAGAGGCGCAGTTGTCGTCATTTTGATCTGAAGCGCCGGATTATAACATATAACACGAAAAAATGCCACATGACAAGAAATCATAACCTCACTGCCCAAAGGAGACAACATGAATCCCGACGGACAAACTAGACGAGGAACAAAGCTCAAATTAAAGATAAACTCGTAGAAAAGGGGTCCGTCGATAGATGTCCTAATTAACATAGCCGGCTTGACCTAGATGGCAGCCGAGTAGTCACTGTTCGTGCATGTGCCCCCAATGACTACCCAACTCAGTTGCCGCTGTTTAACCCTCGCAGTGATCCGAAGCACATGACACATAATTTTGCGAGATGACAAGAAACCTTTTTTTAGATTTCTCACCACAACTATAGCCATGTACAACACAGCCTGCACGATATGTAGACGATAGCCAATCCAGGCGTGTCTGCTGGAGTTTGGTCACATGCATGGACGAACTGATCTTCCGTGTCTTGCAGGGATCGTCCAGGCACCAACATAGTACAACACTTCTCTAGTACTATCACTCGTCTCCCTCTTCTATTAAGTCACCCGACTTGCGGGGCCGGGGAGTGTGCCTATGGTCAGTTCTCAATTGTCGTCCCACATGTGTGTGCGAACGCAATATGACGCGCGTTCCATTCGAAGAGCAGTGTGCCAGACCGACCGACCGTCTGGGGTGCGACGCGAACACGACATGCGTGCTGTATACTCCATACATGTGTACCGCCATTTTCTAGACGCTTTGCTCCATGGCGCGGGCGCAATCCATGGATACAAAATTAGTATACTGTATACTATTTAAAAGTCGAGGGCGGGGCTTTTCCTGCCCGGTAGGCGACGGGACTGTTCCGCCTGGTCGGTTCGACAGAGACGCGAGAAGACGAAGGAGTAGGCTGCTGCAAACGTAGGGCTGTGTGATTTGACAATGAAGTTCTTGCTGGACAGGTGGGGCCCGTGATTTGACTTGCCATTATCATTTTAATCTGCGGCCTTCGACCGTGTGAGTCTCCCGATTCTGACCACCTCCATACAGTGCCTTTCCCAATGCTCCACCATGTAGTAGTAGAGGCTGGCTCTTGCATGAGAGCCCACTTCTCCACTTTTTCCTTGCCTCTCTTTCCTCCACATATGCAAAAATGCCATGTAAAGCGCACTATTGTACTTACCTGCTCCTACAGGTGCTTAAGCTTGCCACATAGGCATAAAGTCTGATGTGGCAAGTTAATCAAGAAGAGAGAGACTAGTTTGGTGACCCAAGGAAGAAACGGTGCTAAGCGCGTGTACCTAGGTGAAAAGACAATTTTGAGGCTACTTGTAATGGTAGTATCATATCTAGTATCATGCATGTCAACTAGGAAATTTTGATGAGGTGTCATAAAATTAAATGAAGAAAAAGAGGGTTGAGCATCATATCATGATACTATATCATAATAAATGCTATACTACTATGTGTCATGCATGGTAATAAATAAAGTACTACATTATACTAGTATATGATACTATGCATTAGGGAGGTAGTACACTAGTATCATATGTATGATATTAGTATATGATACTTCCCATTACAACCAACCTGAGTCTATAGCTAATTATATCAAGTACTACCTCCCTAATGCATAGTATCATACTCTGTTGGAAAAGGCAGTGCCTAGAAGGCGCTTAGGCACGCCTAGGCGCTAGGCAATGGCCAAACGCCTCGCCTAGGGCATAAATGGATGTCTAGGCAGGGCAAGCAGGGAATTGCCTACCCAAGCAAGAAATCATGCCACATACTACATCGATATGCCAAACGGGTTATATTCCAATGGAAATAGGTGGTAATTAACTTATTTATATGCCCTAAACTAATATCAACACCCATATAATAATCACAAATATACTATGAGTAAAAACCATATTACCGCCTAGGCTGCGCCTAGGGCGCTTATGCACCGCCTAGGCACTAGGCGAAGGCCAACCGCCTCGCTTACGCCTACCGCTTTTTCCAACCTTGGTACAATCATATACTAGTATCATATGTATATGCATTAGGGAGGTAGTACTTGATGAGGTGTCATACACTAGTATCATATGCATGATATTAGTATATGATACTTCCCAGTACAACCAGCCTGAGTCTATAGCTAATTAAATGAAGCAAACTTAGCAACACCATTTCGTTGGAAGAGGTCACTCCTTGGCAAATGCAATAAATACTAGTACTCCCTGTGTCCCATAATATAAGAACGTTTTTGGCACTACACTAGTGTCAAAAATGTATTTATATTATGGGACGGAGGGAGTACGAAGAAAGAGATAGAGAGGAGTAAAAAAAATACACTTATAGCCAACCTTGTTGTAGTATGAGTGACTAAGTGATGACTATGTATGACATGCCAACATCAGATAGCCTAACGCACCGTGTTAAATCTCCAAAGGCGCGACCATGCGGCGACGACGCGACGGTCGTGGTAGGCGCGACCATGATACGGCTGACTCTTGGCAGCCCTTGGATCTGAGATCAAGCGATCGCATGCTAAGTTGCTGAAAATTTGCAGAATAACCCTCCAGGATAGGATATTAACCCATTGGTCTAGATTCACGCCATGCCACCGTTCGATCTCCGATCCAAGGGCTCTCAGAAGCTCATATCATGGGAGAATGGAAAGCCACTACCCTGCCGTTCGCACGCTGGCAGTTCGCTCCTACTCGTCCCTGCACGTCCTTTAATACTACGGCGGTTCGCTCCTAGTCGTCCCGTCCATTCACATTACGGCAGTTCCACTAATCCTAACCCTCCTCCCAAATCCATGGCGTCCCAAATCTACCCGATCGGCGGTGAGTACAAGGTTAGAACCATCACCGGCGATGAGTTCAACGTCATCTACACCCGTTCTTCCGCGACAGTGAAAGGACGCCTTTCTCGCTTCAGACGCATGTTCGAAGACTCACATGATGAGTGGGTCGCCGGGCTAGATGTTGAGTACACCACAGTCGTGGGACGAGAGGAGGATCTAAAGGACGAAGAGAGGAAGAAGCCCGCCGTGATCCAGGTTTGCGTGCATGACTTATGCTTGGTCTACCACATATGCCATGCCGACGTTGAGTGCCAGGATTTTAAGGACTTCCTCGACAGCAACCTAGTCAAATTCATTACTGTAGACTTTGGTAACGATAAAGAAGTCCTGCGTTGGATATGCCTCGTTGTAGGCAACACCTTCGACCTCCAAAAGAATCGGCTGGTGTCCTCTCGTCAACCTTCAATGCTGACCCTGGCAGGAGCCATGGTTCATCCTTCATACGGTAAACTGGAGAAACCTCCATACACGTTCCATCGTCATGCATGGCAGCGGAATGTACTAGATATAGACCACATCCAGTACGGTGCAATGGATGGCTACCTTTGTTTCAATATCTACAAGGGTTGGATGAAGAGCAACAGCCAAGTTGGCGGTTCAAGCAAAGAAGTATCGCCAAGAGGAAGAGGGACAAGGACGAAGTCGAGGGCGTGGACGAGGACTCCGAGTAAGGTGGCGTGTCGTTGCTCATGGTGGTTCTAATGCAGTGTCTACGGAATAGTTGCAAAGTTTAATTTCAGGTGTGCTTAATTTAATTTGAGGGTGTGTTGTCTTTGAGCCCCAGCAGAACTATGTTATGTTTCTTCTTGTTACTTTAACTCTTCAGTAAGTACATACTAGTATTTCTTACATTTCATCTTTTAGTTGGTATAGTACTACCACTCGTTTATTCACATTATATACGTACAATATATATGGCCAACATCATATAGCCAGCAGTTTAGTTGTCAAAGAATTTCAGGGTGCTTAGTTTTGTCAAAGAATTCCAGGGTGCTTAGTTTTATTTGAGGGGTGGGTTGTGCTGGACACCATTATTGTGACTAGCCTTTTTAATAGTACTATATGCATAATTTGGCGACGAGCGCTCTCTATATGTACCACCTTTTTTTAATTTCAAGTTTTGCTCCATGGCGCAATCCATCGATACTACTGTTGTACAAAAGTATACATTTTTAAAAGGCTAGAGGGCGGGGCAGTCTAGCTTGGTCGGTTTCACGAGAGGCGAGGGCCTTTGTGATTTGACGGCTCATTACTGCTGGAAGGCGGGGCCTTGTGATTTGACTGCTCAAATAAATGCGCCGACTACCTGGTCGAGGAGGAGCAAAGAACCGTGCAGTATACTCAAGTTTTCCATTGGAGTAGTACTGCGACAGAGGAGCACGAAACACGGCAGCCCAGTGCCATATGGCGATAAAAAATGATATAATTTGCTAGTCATCTCATTGTTAGCATTGTTCTACTCATTCCCTCAAAAAACAAAAACCATTGTTCTATCCATGCCTCGCAGAGAACGTGACACGTGCGGCGAAACACCCGAAGCAAAAGATGAAACACAACAGCAAAAGAAGAAGGAAGATTATCACCCCAAATGATCTAATTCGCCACGGAGTCGTAACTGCTTCTTCATCGCCTCCACGACCTCCATCTCCTTGCGCGTCTCCTCCACCATCTTCTTCATTCTGTCCATGACGCGGGATTTCTCGACGCGAGCCTTCATCATCTGTTCCACGGCCGCGTTACGTACCTTGACAGCAGCCAGGTGCTCGATGCGGAGCTTCGCCAACTCCTCCTTCTGTTCCATGACGAGGGCCTGCAACATCTTCATCGAGGAACTACTATTCTCATGCAGCTTCTTCCAGCCGGCGTTCTTCTCCTTCAATAGGTCGATCTCATGGCAGAGCTTCACCTTGTCCTCCTGAAGTCGAAGGATTTCGCCGGTCGCCTTCTTCTTCGAGGCAATGCTCTTCTTCAGCAGCATCACCAAGCCGACGGTCAACTCCCCCTGCTGATTGAGCTCAGCGGGCATGTCGTCGAGGCTCTCCTTCAGCAACTCCGTCAAGCCTTGGATGAACTCCTTCTGCTTATTGAGGTGCTTATTGAGCTGATCGGGCATGCCGTCGAGGGATACCGAATCCAGCTGCGCCGGCTCGGCATGTTCGCCTTCGCGGCTAGGGCGCTCTTGGGGGCCATCGCCTGCCCATGAGAGATCTTTCGATGTCTCTGCGTGGCGGCGAGCCCTCTTTTTTTTCCGCAACCTTGGTTGCCGCTCCCTTGTTACGAGTAGTTCTCGACCTAGAGCTCTTCTCACCAGCCATGGCAACGACGGACGAAGAAGAAGCACTTATGAGGAGGAAAGGTAGAGTAATTTTTGGTTAGGTAGTTCCCCTTTTTATAACCTAAGTACTAGCACTAGTAGTACTAATACCTGCATAGTGGGAACACGTTCAGTTTTGGTACGTAGTACTAGTAGGTGTGAGCAGGCTTTCGAATGTGATGGGAACAAGGTAAAGATTAATTGATGGTTTTGGTTTCGAGGCCCGAAACGGCTCCCGATGAGTTTAGTGGAACATAAATTTCAAGTAGACTACATTGCTCAAATGCGTAAATATTATTTTACTGTCAAAAATTGGCACAAAATACAAAGGAGACCAATGGAAGTACTACTAGCAGCCCACAATTTAACTACTCGCATGCGCGTAGTGGAGTAATAATGTCTTTCTTTCACCCTCACGTCCACTCAATTTGCATGCGCTGTATTAATTGACCATCAATGAAGTGAACGACTTTACACGCGTCAAATTATCACATGGGGTGGATCTTGGTACAAACTTGCGTCCGCCCGTGTACCCGCGTGTTCGTCCGAGGGAATGAGTGCGTGCATGGCGTGCGTGCACATCTTAACCAGGCATGTACCGCCAAGATGGCTCGGGAGGGGCGAGTACATTCTTCTCGGAACCAAGAGTACGTCACTATGATCAATCCACGCAAGGAGGTCGCGACAACGCCTCCACATGTGCCACATGGCTTCATGAACTGTAAGAGAGACACTGTGTAGCGTGCCATTGGTATTCTAATTTACGTGTTTTGCACATACTCGAAGTACTAGTAATTTACACGTGCATTGCACGTATCAGATTTTGCAACCAAATTATGAATAAATACCACACTATAGCATGTAACCTCTTAGTCATATATGTGTGATGTAGCCCTTCGTTTAATTCTTATAGTTCATCTCATTCAAAATCAAATTAGTTTTTATAAAAAAGCTAAGAACGCGTGAATAGGAAAAACATGGGATTATAGTGGAATGTCGTATTGAATCCTACAGGATTGTACGAGTGTTTGATTGTGCATAGAAAAAATGCAGAATTCTTTCAAAGAGGTCTGAGTGGATGGGATGTTTCCTATGAAATCTAGTGCAAATGAATCATATGGAAAAATTCCTATGGTTTACAATCCTATGAATCGAACAACCAAGATAGGAAAAATTCCTAATGATTAGAATCCTCCAAAATTCCTTTGAGAATCCTTTGAATCAAAGAAGCCCTTAATCTATTTTATGATTCATGGAATTGTGCGTTGTAAAGCATAAAGTAAAAACAATAATGGCAATTCGACTAGAAAAAAAGTTTGGGCAGTTATAATACGGAAGATTTTAGAACAAAAGAGAACCACTGTTGTTTTGAGGTTTGTGCATTATGCTTAAGTTCAACCATGGAGTCTGCTAGATTGTACGTGTGGAAAAATCCGGTGGGGGGCTAGAAGATGGTGCGAGGGGCCGAGTGGAGGTTGACTATGAAGGAATGCACAAGTGCGAGATCGATATTTAGAGAGAGGGGGCGAACACGTGCGCTGTTGCACGCGGTGGCGGAGCCATGAAAAATAAATGAGCTAGGGGGCCAAGCATTGCTAATCCTTTACGAGGAGGGTCGATTCTTGAAATTAAACCTTTTTAGTAGCAATTGTCTAATGATCACATTCATATTAGCCTCGATATATAGTGATGTTAGGGGGGGGCAGGCCGCCCTTACTGCCCCCTGTCTTCGCCATTGTGCACACATCTGAGAGATGAAGCGGAAGGCATGGATGATGAGAGGGGGACGTTGGATATATAATTAATGTGGGTGTATTAGCTATTTATGTTAATCCTATATAGAGAGGTACAGATTGATCGATGTGGACATGGGAGAGGTATAGATTGATCGATGTGGACGTGGGAAATAGGGTGAGACCTCACTGGATATATCGATTGATCGGTTTGTCTGGAAAACTATGAAATACCTAGCTATATACACACATACATAGAGGAACATCTATCGTTGCGCATGCACGCGTGAGAGATAAAGAATGCCCGGTATGAGGGAGAGGGGGATGTGTGTGGGTGTGTGCCTTCATGGGAGACCGACCTGAAGAAAAAGATTGCATGCGTGCGATAGATAATGCCGACTGGTAGTGTGTGTGCATGCATGCACGAGAGAAAGTTAGTGGTACAATTCTAAAGAGAAGACTACTGTGTGGGTGTAAAAGAATAGGTGAGGTCATAATCAATGTAAAGTTGAATTCAAATATTTGAATAAGAGATCCTGATGTTTGAAACCCATGCATGCATGAATATAACGGAGATCTGCGTGGTGTGCTTTGGAAACGAGCATGTTGTAATGTATACACATTGAACAAGGTCAGACTGATTTGAATTTGAGATACCGATGGCAGACATCATTTGCCCATGTCACATCCGTGCATGTAATTGGAAATGATGGGCGGCTTTCTCATCACATATCTATATCTATACCCCTATATATATATATTATATTATATATTTTTTTATATTGTGAGCGGGTAACTTTAACTTTGAAAGATGGTCGTTGGATGAGGCGAATCCGAAGGTCCAAAGATGGAAAATTTGAGCACTATTGGCCATTGGATATAATCTAGATTCCACTAGATTTCGCCACATGTATAATCTAGAAGACTCCATGGTTGAACTTAAGCATAATGCACAAACATCAAAACACAAGCAGTTCTTATTTGTTCTAGAATCTTCCGTATCATAATTGCCCAAATGTTTTTCTACATGATTTGCCATTATTTGTTTTTACTTTATGTCTTACAATGCACAATTCCATGAATCTTAAAATAGATTAGCTTTCTTATAAAAACTAGATGATTTTGAATGAAATGAACTATAAGAATTAAACGAACATCTACATCATGCATATATGACTCAAAACTTGCATACTATAATGTGGTACTTATTCATAATTTGGTTGCCAAATCTCATGCGTGCAATGCACGTGTACCTTACTCTAGTCTAAATGGTGTTTGTGTGTGTGTTGTGCGTGTTGAGGTGCAAATTGTCTTTTTTTTGGGTACACGTTAAGCTCGTTCTTTCGAAATTTCAAGCCGCGCCTTGTTATGCCGAAAATTGAAGCTAGCGTCTTTGTCTATCGTGCTGCAAAACTCCCGCCTCTTCAACCCGCGCCTTGTTAGCCCGAAATATTTAAGATATATATTTGTCTCGTTGTGCTCCGACAACTCCCTCCATCTCAACCCGTGCCTTGCTATTCCGAAATTACAACGCGCGCGAAAACTCCCACCTCCTGTGAAATCCCGACACGCGAAATGCCCGTGGTACCCCTGAACCGAAAGAACCGCCTCAAATCGGTGGGGGGTACTTTCGTAACTTACCCCACATTTCGGACAAGCGCGTCTCTAAGCCATGGTTCCCCACTGCCATCCCATCCGCCCACCCATTCGTACACCGAGGCCGCGAAAACCTACGACAAAACCTCACACCCTGCTCCGTCCGCCACCCAGCCGAAGCTTCTTCCCCGACGACGTCGTCCACATCAACACCTCGACGTCCCTCATCCACCGTACCGGATGAGGATCCGTCGTCGATCTCTTCGTCCTGCCGGTTCAGCCACCCCGTCCTCCACCTCCAAGGAGCTGCCCCGACATTCCTGAGGGAGTCCTGGATTAGGGGGTGCCCGGATAGCCGAACTATCACCGTTGGCCGGACTCCTGGACTATGAAGATACAAGATTGAAGACTTCGTCCCGTGTCCGGATGGGACTTTCCTTGGTGTGGAAGGTAAGCTTGGCGATACAGATATGTAGATCTCCTACCATTGTAACCGACTCTGTGTAACCCTAACCCTATCCGTGTCTATATAAACCGGAGGGTTTTTAGTCCGTAGGACGAACAACAATCATACCATAGGCTAGCTTCTAGGGTTTAGCCTCTCTGATCTCGTGGTAGATCCACTCTTGTACTACCCATATCATCAATATTAATCAAGCAGGAGTAGGGTTTTACCTCCATCAAGAGGGCCCGAACCTGGGTAAAAACATCGTGTCCCTTGTTTCCTGTTACCATCCGCCTAGACGCACAGGTCAGGACCCCCTACCCGCGATCCGCCGGTTTTGACACCGACATTGGTGCCTTCATTGAGAGTTCCTCTGTGTCGTCATCTTTAGGCCCGATGGCTCCTCCGATCATCAACAACGACGTGGTCCAGGGTGAGACTTTTCTCCGCGGACAGATCTTCGTATTCGGCGGGTTTACACTGCGGGCCAATCACTTGGCCATCTGGAGCAGATCGAAAGCTACGCCCCTGGCCATCAGGTCAGATTTGGGAGTTTGAACTACACGGCAGACATCCACCGAGACTTGATCTTCGACGGATTCGAGCCACAGCCAAGCGCGCCGCACTGTCTCGATGGGCATGATCTAGCTCTGTCGCCGAACAGTGCCCTGGAGGCCGCACCAGCGTCCGCGCCAACCCTTAGCTCGGAGCCGACTCCGCCGATCGAGGACGAGTGGCTGGACACCGCCTTGGGGGCTACGATCTCTACGGCGATTAAGCCAAACTCCATCCCTGTCCTTTGCGAAGACCGTGACTCCAAGGAGCCGGACTCCTCTCCGGACTCCGAACCCTCCGCGCCCCCGCCAATCGAATCCAATTGGGCGCCGGTTATGGAGTTCACTGCCGCGGACATCTTTCAGCACTTGCCCTTTGGCGACATCCTGAATTCACTAAAGTCTCTCTCTTTATCTGGAGAGCCCTGTCCGGACTACGGTCGGGAAGGTTGGGATGCGGACGATGAAGAAATTCAACGCCCACCCACCACCCACTTTGTAGCCACTGTCGATGATTTAACCGACCTGCTCGACTTCGACTCCGAAGACATCGACGGTATGGACGACGATGCTGGAGACGACCAAGAACAAGCGCCTACAGGGCATTGGAAGGCCACCTCGTCATACGACATATACATGGTGGACATCCCAAAAGATGGGAACGGCGATGGAACAGCGGCGGATGACCCCTCCAAGAAACAGCCCAAGCGCCGGCGTCAGCGGGGCCGCTCTAAATCCCGCCACAGCAAAAACGGTGATTCCGGCACGGGAGATAATAACACCCCGAACAGTGCCGAAGACAACCCCCTCCAGCAGGATTCAACAGAGGAGGAGGGAGAAGCCAGCCCTCATGATAGATCGGTAGACAGGGAGGTGGAGGACGATAATTATATGCCTCCCTCCGAAGATGAGGCAAGCCTCGAGACAACGAATTTGTCGTGCCTGAGGATCCCGCCGAACAGGAGCGTTTCAAACGCAGGCTTATGGCCACGGCAAGCAGCCTCAAGAAAAAGCAGCAGCAGCTTAGAGCTGACCAAGACTTGCTAGCTGACAAATGGACTGAAGTCCTTGCAGCCGAAGAGCATGAACTCGAACACCCCTCCAAGAGATACCCAAAACGCAGGCTGCTACCCCAATTTGAGGAAGCAGCACCCAAACCTACATCACCAGCGCATGATGCGGCCGACCGGCCACCCCATGGCCGCGACAGAGAGGCCTCTAGACCCTCCATTCAAGCCGAACCCCGGCGTCGCTCGAAAGGTACCAAGGCACGGGGAAACGCGCCAGACCTACGAGACATATTGGAGGACAAGGCAAGGCAAACAAGATCGATCTACGGATCGCGTGGGCGCCCCACGACACACGACGATAACCGTCATGCCGGATACAGCAATTTCGGCCGGGCCAAACACAGTAGACAAAGCTCATTTGAGCTACGTCGTGATATAGCTGAATACAGAGGCGCCGCACACCCACTATGCTTCACAGACGAAGTGATGGATCATCAAATCCCTGAGGGTTTCAAACCCGTAAACATCAAATCATATGATGGCACAACAGATCCTGCGGTTTGGATCGAGGACTACCTCCTCGATATCCACATGGCCCGCGGTGATGATCTACACGCCATCAAATACCTCCCACTCAAGCTTAAAGGACCAGCTCGGCATTGGCTTAACAGCCTGCCAGCAGAATCAATTGGTTGTTGGGAGGACATGGAAGCCGCATTCCTTGATAACTTCCAGGGCACATATGTGCGACCACCAGACGCCGATGACCTCAGCCACATAATTCAGTAGCCAGAAGAATCAGCCAGACAATTCTCGACACGGTTCCTAACCAAGAAAAATCAAATCATTGACTGTCCGGATGCAGAGGCCCTTGCAGCCTTCAAACATAACATCCACGACGAGTGGCTTGCCTGGCACCTAGGACAGGAAAAGCCGAAATCCATGGCAGCCCTCACAACACTCATGACCCACTTTTGCGCGGGAGAGGACAACTGGCTAGCTCATAGCAACAACTTGACCAAAAACCCTTGTAGTTCAGATACCAAGGACATTAATGGCAGGTCGCGTTGCAACAAGCACAAGCGCCGCATTAACGGCGATAATGCTGAAGATACGGCAGTCAATGCCGGATTCAGAGGCTCTAAACCCGTTCAGCGGAAAAAGCCGTTCAAAAGAAATACTCAGGGCCCGTCCAATCTGGACCGAATACTCGATCGCTCGTGCCAAATACATGGCACCCCGAAAACTAGCCAACCACACCAACAGGGATTGTTGGGTCTTCAAACAGGCAGACAAGTTAAATGCCGAACTCAATGACAAGGGGCTGCATAGCGATGACGAGGAGGAGCCTCGGCCGCTGAACAATAGAGGACAGAAGGGCTTCCCCCCACAAGTGCGAACGGTGAACATGATATACGCAACCCACATACCCAAAAGGGAGCGGAAGCGTGCACTAAGGGACGTATATGCGATGGAGCCAATCGCCCCAAAGTTCAACCCATGGTCCTCCTGCCCGATCACCTTTGATCGAAGGGACCACCCCACTAGCATCCGCCACGGCGGATTCGCCGTATTGGTTCTTGACCCAATCATCGACGGATTCCACCTCACTAGAGTCCTGATGGACGGCGGTAGCAGCCTGAACCTGCTCTATCAGGATACAAAGGCGCAAAATGGGCATAGACCCCTCAAGGATTAAACCCGCAAAGACGACCTTTAAAGGCGTCATACCAGGTGTAGAGGCCAATTGTACAGACTCAGTTACACTCGAAGTGGTCTTCGGATCCCCGGGTAACTTCCGAAGCGAAGAGTTAATCTTCGACGTAGTCCCGTTCCGCAGCGGCTATCACGCACTGCTTGGACAAACCGCATTTGCAAAGTTCAATGCGGTGCCGCACTACGCATACCTCAAGCTCAAGATGCCAGGCCCTCGAGGAGTAATCACGGTTAATGGAAACACCGAACGCTCTCTCTGAACGGAGGAGCATACGGCGGCCCTCGCGGCGGAGGTGCAAAGCAGCCTCTCACAGCAATTCTCGACTCCGGCTACTAAACGTCCGGGCACTGTCAAGCGTGCCCGGAGTAATCTACAACAAGACCGCCTGGCACGATCCGAGCACGTGTAGCAATCCGGCCCCAACCCCAGCCCACGCGAAATTGCGAAGCCAGTACTACGCGTACATAACTACGCCTCGGAGATACCATGGGAATAAGGGAGGGCACGACCACGCACGCCTGCACGCGCTCAACCGCACTGGGCTCCGATTGTGTCATTCTTTTCTTTCTTCTTTTCTCTTAGTTTCAAGACTCTGTTTTCCAGAAGCCCCGTCCAGCACTAGAATTGCCGAACTCACGATGCAACAGCCAGGGAAGCAGAAAGCTACGTCGAGTGTCCAGGTGGTCTCTACTACGAGCATTATACCTGTTTTACATACCATCCCGCAGCTTACCCCTGGAGGGGGACATGTTAAATAGTCCCATCCCTTGCTTATCGCACTATTGGTATCGTTCTGCTTTCATTGCAATACCTTTTTGAATAAACAATACATAGCTTTTGCCAATTATTGCACTCCTTTATTTATCTATATAGATGTTCATTCATGACACGTTGCACCCTTACACTTTGGTACGGCCAATACACCAGGGGCTTAAGTACCCCAAAAATATGGTGTGATAAGTCCGAACACTTTCACAAGTGCGGCACCCCGAACTTATAGCATTATATGCATCGGCTCCGAATCATGTCTTGGGTCAATAGTTGGGTTTTCCCGGCTCCCATGTTTTGGTACCTTACGTTCCGTTATATCGGCTAAGGTAGCGCTGGGAGAACCACTGCGATTGTGCCCCGGTTGAGCTGGGTTGAGCACCTCAGTGGAGAAAGCTAAAATTGACCGTCATGATAGGGCGAGAGCCGGTCGCTGTTCGAGAGGTTTTTTTGGGTCCCTAAAGACTTATGCCGCTTAGAGCGAGGATTCGGCATTGTCCGGCCAAGGCGTGCATAGCGCCCCGAACTCGGTCTTCCCAATACTAGGGGCTTCGCCGAAATTTAAAATTATAGAATTCTATGGCTAAGTGAGAGTGTTCAAGCACTATAGTCAGGTTGCCTTGTTTGTTGCATTGAGCGCCTCCCTTGAAGGACCCAAGAATGGGAACAAGAGCGCTCAAGTTTATCCCGAACACCCCAACACTCGTGGCATGGGGGCTGAAGCCAACGACTTGCCATCTCTCAAATTTGATAAACGGCCGCACAGAAGGTAATATTTTAAATTCACAAGCGTTGCCTAGCGCATATGAACAAGTTTTCAGCGTACAGGATAACAAATGCGAGTCTATTCAAAAATTACATCTTTGGAGCATTCACCCGCTATAAGGCGGGCACCCTTCAGGACGCCCTCATAGTACATTTCGGGCTTGCGATGCTCCTTGCCCTTCGGTGGCCCGTCCGTCACAAGCTTCTCAACATCCAGCTTGCCCCAGTGCACTTTAGCATGGGCAAGGGCCCGACGGGCACCTTCAATGCAAACGGAGCGCTTGATGACTTCAATCCATGGACAGGCGTCCACCAGCCGCTGCACTAGCCCGAAGTAGCTCCCAGGCATGGCTTCCAATGGCCACAGCCGAATTATGAGGCCCTTCATGGCCTGTTCGGCGACCTTGTGGAGCTCAACCAGCTGCTTCAGCTGGTCGCTCAGGGGCACCGGATCGGGTAAGTAATAGATAATCCACTTTCACATGCTTGCTTTGCATAAAGAATGCCTTACCCGCCGCTATCTTCTTTAATGATTCAATTTCCTGGAGGGCTTTTTGGGCTTCGGCCTTAGCGGCTTTGGCACTCTCAAGAGCCGAGGCGAGCTCGGACTCGAGTCTTGAGTCACGCCCAAACTCTCGTGTTTTTCCACGAGCCCGGAGCTCTTGCTGCACCTCCGCCACCCGCGCCTCCTGCTTCTCTCGCTCGGTGCGCTCCGCGGCCGCTTTTCTTTCGGCCGTGGACACCTCTTCCTTTAGGGTCGCCACCTCATTCGTGGCCCCTACAATACCCACGTTAGTCCTGTCATTTTTGCAACCAAATCCTTTCTATAAGGTATTACTTTAAGAAGGTATTACTTACCTTCCTTGTCCTCGAGCTGCTTCTTGGCAAGGCCGAGCTCGTTCTCGGACCGCCGAGGCTCGCTTCAATGCATTGACCTCCAGATCGGTCGGCAGAGGTCAGCAGCGCAGCCTGAATTCCCATATTGACATACTTATGTTAGACTCTGGTGTATCTTTTAGATCCTCATCCGGTTTTTCTTTCCAACACGAACTAAGCATCAGGGCTACCGTCTATGCGGTAATATTTTTACATATTCTAAACTTACCTCAAAGCCTGTTAGAAGGCTGGTACAGGCTTGACCAGCCCGCTCTTGGCGGATCGAACTTTCTGGATCACCACACTCATAACGGTGCGGTGCTCCTCGTCGATGGAGGCGCCGTTAGGACCTCCAAGAAGCTATCCGGTGCCTCCGGATGGACGGAGGTCACCGGCGTCAGAGTCTTGCCCTTCTTACGAAGGGCGCTTGCGGACTTCGAACCACTCAAGGTTCTGCACGGAGTCCGCACGAGGACAGACTTAGAGCCCTCAGGGGTCTCGCCCCCTTTGCACCCAGAGTCCGGGAGGTCGCCTTGCGGCGCCTCCAGGACCACCTCCTCCTGGCTGGGCCCCTTTTGGGACTCCACCGCGGTGTCATCTGCGTCACGAGGAGAGGCGGTCGGAAGTGAAGTGCTATTCACATCCGACGAATCCAGGAGCCGCTTCGGCAAGCGGCGAGCTCGTCCTTGGGCGGGCTGCAAGGTTATATTCGGTGTTAGAAGACACTATGCGACAAATAAAAAGTCATGAGCTATTCTGAAGTCCGGACACTTACGATCTCGCCAGGGGCTTGGCCCTTGGTGGCCACTCCTCCTCGTCGTTGTCGGCGTTGGTGGAGAAGTCCGGAGGAAGGGTCCTTCCTTTCTTGGACCCTCCAGCCTCCCCAGTCGGGGCGTCCTACCTTTTCTTCTCTCCCCCCGCTGGGGGAGAGGCTTCTCTTTCCTCCTCCTCATCCTCAGGGAGGATTCCGCCTTAGAGTCGTTGGACGATGAGTCCGACAGCACCTGGCGCCGGGAGCTCCTTCGAGTTCCCGTGGCGTTCTTCTTGGCCTTCTTCTCCGGCACCACGTGAGGTGCCGGAGCCAGCAGCCCCGTCAATCGGGCGTCCGCTAAGTGTTCTGGCAAGGGGGCCGGACAGTCAATCTATCAGAACGTTTTCAGCCAGTCCTGTCAAAGGTTAGGGAGTTTTAGATCCCGCATAGAGTCAAACTATGAAAAAAGAGTCCCATAAAGGGTAAAATAACTTACCTCGCTGTCTTGACGCTGTGAGTTGAATCCGCGATCTTCGGTAGCGGATGCGGGAGCTTCGGCGCCCTTGAACAGCACCTTCCAGGCATCTTCGTACGTAGTGTCGAAGAGCCGACTCAAGGTTCGGTGATGTGCCGGATCAAACTCCCACAAATTTAAGGCCCGTTGCTGGCATGGGAGAATCCGGCGGATGAGCTTCACCTGGATTACGTTGACAAGCTTGAGATTCTTGTCCACCAGGTTTCGGACGCATGTTTGGAGTCCGGACAGCTCTTCCGAATCACCCCACGCCAGGCCCGTATCTTTCCATGATGTGAGCCGTGTGGGGAAGCTATATCGGAATTCGGGGGCCGCCGCCCATTGAGAGTCGCGCGGCTCGGTGATGTAGAACCACCCCGATTGCCACCCCTTCACGGTCTCCACAAAGGAGCCCTCGAGCCATAGGACTTTGGCCATCTTGCCAACCATGGAACCTCCGCACTCCGCTTGGCGGCCGCCCACTACCTTCGGCTTGACATTGAAGGTCTTCAGCCATAAGCCGAAGTGGGGCTGGATGCAGAGAAAGGCCTCGCACACGACGATAAACGCCGAGATGTTGAGGATGAAGTTCGGGGCCAGATCGTGGAAATCCAGGCCGTAGTAGAACATGAGCCCCCGGACAAATGGGTGAAGTGCAAAACCTAGTCCGCGGAGGAAGTGGGTGAGGAACACCACGCCTCATGGGGCCTGGGGTGGAATGAGCTGCCCCTCGTCGGGGAGCCGGTCTTGCGATGTCGCTGGACAAGTATCCGCCTTCCGCAGCTTTTTGACTTGTCCCTCCGTGACGGAGGAGACCATTCACTTGCCTCCCGCTCCGGACATGGCTGGAGAAGGTTGAGGAGGGATGTGCGGACTTGGGCGCTAGAGCTCGAGTCTTGGGAAATGGATGAGCAAAGGAGGAAGTAGGCGTGGTTAAAAGGTGGATCCTTATCCCTTATATGGGCGGACGGTTATCGTCCCCGCCAGCCTGGTAAAACTCGCTTATCTCCCAAGCGCCATAATCAATGGCGCGGTTGGGTTACCCATGTCCGTATTGATGGGAATCCCGGAATAAGGGGCACGATCTCCGCTTTTATAAGACGTGCCAAGGAAACCGCCTCCCTAAACGCGCTGAGGTGGAACAGTAAAAAAGATTCGTATAAAGGCCTGGCCGTGGTGTGATGTCATGTCGCGGAATACGTCAGCAGATCTGTGCAAAGGTTATTCTCTCTACGGTGGTATGTGGAACTCATTTTGCAAAGCCGGACACTATCCTCGTGTTCAAAATCTTCTATGAAGTATTCGGAGGAGGAACCCTCCTTGCAATGCCGAAGACAATAGGCGCGCCGGATTCGTCATCATTGAAGCCTGGTTCAGGGGCTACTGAGGGAGTCCTAGATTAGGGGGTGTCCGGATAGCCGAACTATCACCGTTGGCCGGACTCTTGGACTATGAAGATACAAGATTGAAGACATCGTCCCGTGTCCGGATGGGACTTCCCTTGGCGTGGAAGGCAAGCTTGGCGATACGGATATGTAGATCTCCTACCATTGTAACCGACTCTGTGTAACCCTAACCCTATCCAGTGTCTATATAAATCGGAGGGTTTTTAGTCCGTAGGACGAACAACAATCGTACCATAGGCTAGCTTCTAGGGTTTAGCCTCTCTGATCTCATGGTAGATCCACTCTTGTACTACCCATATCATCAATATTAATCAAGCAGGAGTAGGGTTTTACCTCAATCGAGAGGGCCCGAACCTGGGTAAAAACATCGTGTCCCTTGTCTCCTGTTACCATCCGCCTAGACGCAGAGTTCGGGACCCCCTACCCGAGATCCGCCGGTTTTGACACCGACAGTTCCCCTCGTCTTTCGTGCCACCTCCATTCCCACACCGCCGTCTTCACCTGCACCACCGGAAGAGCATCATCATCACCGTTTCCTCTGATGAAGCTGCGGCCTAATCGGCGCCACCAAAGAGGTTGTACACTAATCACCGCATTTTCTTCTTGATTCAATCTCACGGTGCTACCGGTGCTCGGTCCCGAGCCGACACGGCGCGGCGTCGCCGGCCACTTCCTCCATGGCGTCGCTCCCTCGGCGGCAACGTCCACATCAGTAGGAGCTGCTGCTGCTTTAGCTCTCGCTCGCGCTGCTGCTCCGCTCTTGCTCTGGGTCCCCTGCCTGGTCTGCTCTTGCTAGTGCTCTTGCTCGCGCTGCTGCTCTCGCTCTTGCTCTTGCTTGCGATGCTGCTCCGATTTGGCTACACTTCAGTCGACTGAATCGACTTTTGGGTCAGTCGATTTCAAGGGGTGGGCTCGCCGGGGTGAAGGAAGAACCAGCCGCAGCGGGGAGGGGGGCTCACCGGAGAGGTACCCCACTATCTATCTTAGGGTTCAGGATGGGGCGTGGTCGCCGCGATGGCGGGCGTTATGGGCGGTGGCGTGGGGATCGCGGAGAAAAAGCTCGGCACGGGGTCCTAGAGGGATGGCAGGCGGCGCGGACCGGCGGTGGGGAGTGTTTTCGGGGTGGTAGGCGGCGCACCGCCGCCATGGCGGTGAGGGCTGCTGTTTGGCCGGTGGTGGCTGGTGGCTCAGGGGGGGTGGAGGTTGAAGATGAACCGCAGGCCCTTGATTTCGTATCCAACGGCTGCAAAATCGACTGACCAGAGATGAAAAAGTCA
This sequence comes from Aegilops longissima, assembly GCA_021605205.1. NCBI lineage: Eukaryota > Viridiplantae > Streptophyta > Magnoliopsida > Poales > Poaceae > Aegilops > Aegilops longissima. The sequence continues at coordinate 308,676,355 of CM038677.1, forward strand.
GTCGACCGGCGTGTAGCCTCACCTTGCTAGTGTGTTCAGTTTCGATAGCAAAATTCAGTTTCGACAGCAAAATTCAGTTTGGACAGTTAGGTTCAGTTTCGACAGTTAAGTTTAGTTTCGACAGTTAAGTTCAGAGGTGAGCGGCTGATGTATTTTACATCTAGCACTTTGTGGTTATGTATTTTACGTCATGTATTGGAGATGCTATTAGAATTCCACTCGGGTTAACGTTGTTCGTTGTCTCTCTTGTCCTGCTTCAGCCTCGGCGTCGTACAACTCACCGGAGCTGCTCCAATGACGAAACCCTCAATCACAGCGGAGCAGTACCTCGGGCTCAATCTCCAGACGCCTAAGATCTTCTTCCCCTCCTCCGACAGCAAAGTTAGCCGGAGCATCCTCACCGGCCAACCCAATCACGCTGAGATCGACATGGCTTCGCCAAAGAGGTTGTACACTTGTTGCATCTCTTTTTTACTCTACATGTTATATATATTGTCCACTGAGCACTTGTAGTAACGGGAAATACGATTATTTTATCCTACTATATGACAAGCAGTGAGGTACCAGGCAACTTAGCTATGCGTGATGGACTCTCTTGAATGCCATCATTATTTATCATTGCGCGTTTGAGCTGTGCATTTGTCGATGGGCCTGGGAGTTGAGCTAGTATGGCAGTGGCCTGGGTCCAAAGTAATAGAAGTAGCACACAAACATTTTTTTAGTGTAGGATTTTCCTTGCTCAAGCCTGCCTACTAGAATCGCCAGTTCTTGAAAGGAAAAGTGAATGAAAAACATAGGAATTGGAAAGTTTCCTATGGTACTACTTTTCATGAATTTGGTGCAAAGGAATGGAGCAAAGGAAAACTGTAGGATTTGTTCCTTTAGTGTTTCCTTGAAAGAAAAACCATAGGAATTCTAACTTCTACTTCTCCTCCTTTTCATATTCCTATTCACCAAGCACAAGACTAAGAGATAGTAGCATAATAGCATTATAACCGTACATTTTCTTGTGGTTTGACTTAATCTCACCATGCTTTTTTGCATCATGTGATCTTCCAATTGTTGTGAATCAAACACCCAGATTCACAGAAATCCTGTGTTTTTAATTTCTCTGTTTTGCACGTGCATTCCTATCCTACTCCTGTCTATTTCCTATCCCTGCATTGTTAGAATCCTCAAATTCAAACAAGCCCTTACTCAATTACTTCTGTTACAGATATGTGTCAAAGAAAACCTTGTGTCGTTTTTCCTGCTTCTGCGGTGCTGTGTTCCACCTCAGCTCAGCTGCACCAACGACGGAAGGGTTCACCACAAGAGGATCCGCTCTCCAGACTGTCTTTCGCCACCTCAGATCTTCTTCCCCGCCGCCGGCAGCCACGACAACTGCATTACCATCATCAACTGAGCAGATGACCTTCAGGACTACACGGGTCCACAAGAGAGGTCACACTCTTCCGTGTCTGCTTACGTTATGCGTCACTATGATGACATGCTACATTATCATCGTGTTCACCTATTAGACTCGAGTCAGGTCCAAACTAAGGCTGAAACTTGAGTTTTTAAATGGTTGTGGGGTACATATTGTGGAAGCAATCAGTACTATCTGTCTACTATCTGGTTAATCTCCAGTGTCTACTATGAGTTTCATGTTGGGTGCAAACAAACATTAAAGGAGCCATTATCTGTATTTTTAACTAAAGCTATTATCTGCCTGCTATCATTGGTTTTGGGTCTATCCACAGTTTGCTACCATCACTCTGGATTTGTGCATGCACTCCTTACATAATCTCACTATGTTTTATTCCTATGCATGCCAGTTATTGTACACAATGGAATTGATCATGTAGAGCAAAAGAGACGAGCCTTGCGTGGCAATAAAATTTCATGCAGACGTCGTTCCATGGTGGGTGCAAAGGCAGCCCCCCTCCACCCATTTCATATCGTAATCAAAAGGAAGATAACTGTTCTGAGGGGGATTCAGAAGGAGAAGACCACTCCTATTTACCCCATGAGGTCTTCGCTCTAACTTGGCATGCTGATGTTGGTAATATCATGCATATGGTGCCTTGTAGTGCTTACTGTATACATTAAACATGTCATCTGCTTAGTTTATACATGCTTTGTATCAATGCCATCTGTTTTGTTTCTTTATCGTATATGTGAATCATGCAATGCCATCTTGTCTAGCCGGGCATCATATATGTGAATTTTGCAATGCCACCACAGTTAGCCACCATCTTATATGTGAATTATATCATGCCATCATTTTTTTATTATGTGTTAAATTTGTCAACAATTTTAGTACATTCAATTACTCTTCTTGTGCATCAGCCATTCGGCACGGTCATGGAAAAAATCTGAAGTGGAAACAAGGTCTTCGGAGCAGACAATGCTTTCTGACGAAGCGCATGTCTTGCTGGTTACCGATAGCTCCTCAGAGGAGGATTCAGAGACAGATGACCAGTCATATTTCCCCCCAGAGGTGCATGCCCTAACTTGGCATGGTTATGTTACTCATATCGTGCGTATGGTATCTTGCATTGCTATGTCATTTGCTTAGTTTAGACATGCTTTGTGTGAATGCCACCTGTTTAGTGTCTAATTACCATATATGTGAATTATGCAATGCCATCTTGTTGCAAGACATTATATATGTGAATTATGCAATGTTATCTTGTTGCAAGGCATTATGTATGTGAATTATGCAATGCCATGCTGTTTAGGCAAGCGTCATATATGTGAATTATATCATACCGTCCTTTTTTTGTATTTCTCATTGCTTTTGTCGATAATGTTTGTATATTCAACTGCTCTTCCTGTGCATCAGCCATTTGAATTGGTGATGGAGAAATCTGGAGTGAAAACAAGGTCTTGAGCAGACAATGCTACCTGCTGAAGCAGATATCTTGCTGGTTACAGATAGCTCTTCAAAGGAGGATTCAGAGGCAGATGACCAGTCCTATTATCCCCCTGAGGTGTATGCTCAAACTTGGCAGGGTTATATTACTCATATAATGCATATGTTGTATTGCAATGCTTATTTTTTACATCATCTACACAATATTGAATGCCATCTCCTTAGTTGACACATCATATATGCAATTGCCCTCTGCTCACTTCCTTAGTATATAAATCATATATTTGAATTATGTCATGCCATGATGTTTACATAGACAGCATGTATCTGAATTATGGCATGCCAACCCATTTTCTAAAGACATAATATAGTTATATCATCTCATCCTGTTTACATAGTCATCATATTTTAAATTATGTCATTATATCCGTGAATTATATCATGCCATCATGTTTCCATCGACGGCATGTTTGTGATTTATGGCATGCCAACCACTTTAATAGACACATCGTATAGTTATATCATGTCATCCTGTTTACATAGTCATCATATTTTGAAGTATGTCATTCTATCCTGTTTAGTTAGCCATCATGCATGAGAAATTGTGTCATGCTATCCTGTTTAATTAGCCATCATATATGTGAAATTATGTCCTTCTATTCTGTTTGCTTAGACAACATAAATGTGAATTATTTCATGCCCTATTTTCTTCCCTACTATTCATTGCACCTGTCTATCTTACAATGTATGTACATTCAATTACTTTTCTTGTTTATCAACCATTTCAATTGGAGGGAGTGATGGCAGTATATGTGGGAGTAAAAACACGGTCTTCAGAAAAGATCATGCTACCTGTCGATGCAGATAGAACCACGGTTGTACTTGCCCAAGAATCAGCCCCACCACACATAACCCACACTCATGCAGATTGTACCCCTACCTAGTTGGACAGAGAACCAGCTACACCCCTTCTAACCCCAACCCCAGTAGATAGACACCCAGTTCCCGTTGACACAACACCGTCTCCACCATAGAGCACCCAAACACGAGCAGTTAGTAAGGAAACTGCAGTGCCCAAATCACGAGGACCACCACTCTGATCTCGAAGTCAACGCTTAAAGAAGAAGAAGAATTGTTCTCAGGTCAGGTTCCGTAGCTATGGTTCATACTACTTTGCTCTTGCATCACTGTATTTACTGATACCAACCAATTTCAAATTTGAAGGATGCAATTGAAACTGCAATGGCGCAACAGGTATGTTTTAAACCTGTTTCTTCAACGTGTTTGGCTGTTTGCTGTTGTAACTTGCTCTATGTTGATTTCAGTTTCAATTGAATAAACAGTTATGTTCTCATGCCATGCACATTACAAGTTTTGTTATTGTTGTGTACTTTCCCACACTTATATTCTGTCTATGATGCTTTGTCTTAAATAGATATGATCCGAACTGTATCTATCTTGATTTGGCAACATAAACTAGAAAGATATAGACCATACAGTGACCATACTACATATATATATGTTTGTTTCATGCTGTTATCCTGTCCACCTTACTACTGAACTGGTTTACCAAAATGAGTTTCATATACTACATTGTAAACCTGAGATGTGTTTGTTTGTTTCCTTTTTAGAACACAGATAAAATATTGGAGAAGAGTACCCTGTTATGCAATGGTAAAGGAAGTAATGCAGATAAGGTTCAAGATAGTGAGACATCCCAGTTGGTCTCCAAGAAAGCTGATAAAAACTATATTGAGGACACTGAGACAACCCCAAAGTCCTGTCTTGATGTAGTGCTCGAGTTACTGGCTACCACTGCTGGCACCAGCTCTTCGAACTCGTTGCCTGAATCAGTTCGGCTTCTTGAGTCTCAACTTCAAGTTGAAAGACATCAATCGATGTTATGCGACAGGAAGTCAAGGACCGAGGAAGTCCTCGAGAATTCAGATGCATACTTTCTCGGTGCAATAGCAGGTATTTGGAGGACTTAAGCGCCAAACAAGAGAAAGTTAATAAGCTTGCTAAGCATCTTGCCAGACATTATGGGTACCTGGATATTGTTTCTTGAGCTCTTCGAAGTGGTTTCAGTTCGGACTTGTTTTGTCTGCGCGCTTATATGTCTGCTGTGTTCCCTATATTTGCACCGGTGGCAAACTTTGATGCCCATGGATGTAATATGTGTAATAGCCGTGATAGCCTAGTGTAAGTTGCTTGCTTATTTATTTCCTTGTTGTCTTGTTTATTTGTTTGCTTGTAGTCAGTGCAGTTCTTTTTTTGCGGTTTGCTAGTGGCTGCAACAACCTATTTTTTAAAACTAGGCCACAATAACCATGGGCTAATATTTACTGTAGTGACACTGCACCTACGGGCCGTAGAAACAGTGGGCATTCTACGGGTCGTACAAACAGTGGGTCTTCCACGGGCCGTAGAAACAATGGGCCTTCTACGGGCCGTAGAAACAATGGGCCTTCTACGGGCCGTAGCATCAATGTGCCTTATACGGGCAGTATGATCGATTGGCCAAACATGGGCCAATAACAGGCCGTATTATGGCCGTAAACGGGCTAGAGTTGGAATTGTCCGTTCATGGGCCGACCATAATGGGCCATCATTAATAGGTCGTATTTCATGACGCTATGAAAACGGCCCAACGTGTTAACGGACCACAAACGGGCTGACTGTAACCACGGGCTGAATTTGGCCCATAAGCAGAAATTGACAGTAATTGGCCGTAAGTAAACGAATGCTGGAAATGAGCCCAAGAATAAATGGGCTCTGAGAAGGCCGAAAGATAACATGGGCTGGAAATGGCCCAACAGAATAACGGGCCCTTAATGGGTACAAAGTGATACACTGTTCATTACGGGCCGCCACACACGGGCCGTTAATGGGTGTAAAGTAATACACTGTTCATTACGGGCCAGTTTCACCACGGGCCGTTAATGGGTGTAAAGTAATACACTGTTCATTACGGGCCAGTTTCACCACGGGCCGTTAATGGGCCAAGAGTTACATAGGACCTCATATGGGCCGAAAGACGTGACGGGCCATACATGGGCCATAAGTGAAAACAGGCTGGAATCATATTGGGTGGCCCAGATGACACTACTGGGCCTAATTCGGATAGGGCGTAACGGGCCTTGGGTTAGCGTGCTGTAAATGGGCTATATGCGAACAGGCCGTTAACAGGCTTTACATGGGTCGGCCCGCCACTTTTTGACCAAGTCATGGGCCGGCCTTTTCACAGGAATGGGCCTCTGTTGGGCCGTGCCATGTGTCGACGTATCATAGGCGCCTTCTGTCCAATGAGTGGATGACATCTGTCCCAACGGTGAGCCGACACGTGTTTCCTCCAGCCAATGATGATTTTACACGTGGAAAATCCCCATTGGTCGGGCTATTGACGGTTATCGGATCCAAAACCCGACCCGATAGCTTAACGGCGTTCGTTACGGTGGATGCCACGTGTCGGTCACCCTTGACGAAAGCACTTCGTGACGCGATTTATCGTCATGGAAGTGGACACTTCCGTGATGATAATTTTGGTATGTCATGGAACACTTCTACGATAGCACGGTATGACTATCTTGATTCTCGTCATAAATTTGTCATGGATGTACATGCATGACAAAAAATGCGACCTACTGTGACAAACACGTATCATCAAGGAAGTGTATTTTTTTGTAGTGTACCATGGCACCGGCGGCTGCGGGCGGCAGAGCCTTCGACGTGGACGGGTGAGCTGCAACACCGGTTTTCTTCTTGGGTGCCATGGTTAGTGGAGCAATCGATGATGACAATGGTGATGAAGATGACACGCTGCTCATGCTTTCAGGTTCGCGCAAGTGATCCCCCTACATGGTGCGCCAAAGATGTCGCGGGAAACCACGACCACCTATGGGACCAAGGGTCACTTGCTGGTTCAGCGGGGGGATGGCATGTTGCACAAAGAGCAGAGGAGTGTGCAGAAGCATGGCAGAGATCACACGGGCAGTTTTTACACCGGTTCGGGCTACCGTAAGGCGTAAAACCCTACTCCTTTGGTGGATTGATGGTGGAAAATATTGATGAGCGGAGCGCACTTTCTCGGCAGGGTTGCCTCGGGGTAAGAGCAGCTATGCGCGTATGGGTGTGCGAGAGGGTGGATTAGCCAACCGAACGTCCAACCCTTTCTACGGTTGCCTTGGGCCTCCTTTTATAGACAAAGGGGTCACCATAGTGGCAAATAAGTCATTATGCACTGATTAGATAGAAAACAGTGCTGTCATACCTAACTCTGCAGGCTGACAGAGTGGATTAAATGCGCCGCTTCACGTCACATCTCAGCTCACCTGGCAAGCCCTGCCGGGCTGTTTTGCCAGCTTCGCGCCTACTTGCTCGACACGTCGCATGACGGGTGTGTTTTGGAGGGTTTTCCGATGGGAAGTGGCTGCCATGTGGTGAATAGCTGCGACTTAGCCACTTTGGAGCTTGACACCGCATCGATCGACGATGTGCGTTGTGATGAGGTGGTAATAGCATATGGTGGGTAAACAAATTTTTGTTGAGCAATTGATAGAAAAATAATAATTATGACGATATCCAAGGCAATGATCATACATAGGCATCACGTCGAAGATTAGTAGACCAAAATGATTCGGCATCTACTACTATTACTGCACACATCGACCGCTTTCCAACATGCATCTAGTGTATTATGCTTATGGAAAAATGGAGTAATGCTTTAAGCAAGATGACATGATGTAGACAAGATAAAATCACATATGAAATAAATCCTATCATGTTACCATTAATAGCAACGATACATCTGTGTCATGTCTCCTTCTGTCACTGAGATTGAGCACCAAAAGATCGAACCCATCACAAAGCACCTCTTCCCATCGCAAGATAAATCAATCTAGTTGGCCAAACCAAACCAATAAATTGGAGAAGAAATACGAAGCTATATTAATCATGCATAAAAGAGTTCATAGAAAACCCAAATAATATTCAAGGAAATATCTGATCATAAACTCACAATTCATCGGATCTCAACAAACACACCGCAAAAAAGAATTACATCGGATAGAACTCCAAGAACATCAAGGAGAACATTGTATTGAAGAACATCGACAAAGAAGAAGCCATCTACCTACTAAAAACAGACCCAAAGATCATTCGAAAACTACTCACGCATCATTGGAGGGGTAGCAACGATGATGAAGAACCCTGATGTCGCTTGAAACTGTGGTGGTATTTCCCCGAAGAAGAAGGGATGATGCAGTACTACTACGGTAGGTATTTTCCTCAGTTGTGAAACCAAGGTATCAATCCAGTAGGAGAACCAAGCAACACTATCTAAATGGTACCTGCACACAAAGAACAAATACTTGCAACCCGGCGCGTATGAGGGCTTGTCATTCCCTCTTCGGGTAACGGCGCTAGAAATTGTCAAGTTGACGGTATAAAAATTGTGGTAGATTGGATAAATAGATCTTCATAAAGTGCGAAATAAAATAAGTAATACAAAAGTGCAGCAAGGTATTTTTGGGTTTTTGGAATAATAGATCTGAAAACAAAGGCGAATAAAAATAGATCTCAAAGCAAACATGATAAAAAATAGACTCGAGGGCCGTAGATTTCACTTGTGGCTTCTCTCAAGAAATTACACACAGTGGGTAAAAAAATTATTGTTCGGCAATTGATGGAAAATTGAATAGTTATGATGATATCAAAGGCAGTGATCAATATATAGGCATCATGTCTAAGATTAATAGACCGACTCCTGTATGCATCTATTACTATTACTCCACACATCGACCGCTATCCAGCATGCATCTAGTGTATTAAGTTCATGGAAAAATGGAGTAATGCAACAAGAACGATGACATGATGTAGACGAGATCTATTCATGTAGAAATAGCCCCCATCTTGTTATCCTTAATAGCAACGATACATGTGTGTCTTGCAGCCCCTTCTGTCACGGGAAAAGAACACCGCGAGATCGAACCCATCACAAAGCACCTCTTCCCATGGCAAGAAAAATCGATCTAGTTGGCCTAACTAAACCAAAGATTCGAACAAAAAATACTAAGCTATAAATCTCTGCGATGGTGTCTAGAACTTGTGGTGGCTGGAATTGTGTTTTGCCGACTCACCCACAGGGTGTTTTTTGGTCCAGAAAAAATCTCCAAAAAGTTTCGCTGCGTTTGGACTCCGTTTTGTACTGATATTATGCGAAGTAAAAAACAAGCAAAAAACAGCAATTGGCACTGGGCACTAGTTCAATAGGTTAGTCCCATAAAATGATATAATGTTGCTATAAAATGATTGTAGAACATCCAAGAATGATAATATAGCAGCATGGAACAATAAAAAATTATAGATATGTTGGATATGCATCAGCATCCCCAAGCTTAATTCATGCTCGTCCTCGAGTAGGTAAATGATAAAAGCAGAATTTTTTATGTGGAATGCTGCCTAACATGCTCATCACATATTATTTTCTTTTGTAGCATGGACATTTGGACTTTTATATGGTTCAAAGCAATAGTCTAGTTTTGACATGAAGATTTCAATACTCAAGCATATCAACAAGCAACCATGTCTTTCAAAATATCAACACTAAAGAAAGTTATCCCTAGCCCATCATGCTCAATCATTCATCCATTCATGAAACACACTTGCATATTAGCTACATCCAATGCTCAAGTATGATCATAGTGCTCCCTAGTTGGTGCTTTATAAGAAAAGATGGAGACTCAAATAAAAATAAAAATTGCACGAAGTAAATATAAAGGGCTATCGCAGAGGGAAGTAGGGATTTGTAGAGGTGCCAGAGCTCAAAACAAAAATTGAGAGATAATTTTTTTGAGAGGCATACTTTTCCCGTCAACAAAAACAACCGAGTAATTCCCAACACTTTCCATGCTAGATATATCATAGGCGGTTCCCAAACAAAAAATAAACTTTATTCCTTTTCCACCATTCTTTTACAATCCATGGTTAGCCGTATCCATGGGTGCCTTCCATACCAACACTTTCCAAGGAATTTATTATTTGACAACATAAAGTAAATTTTTTTTTCATTTCGGGATCAGGCATCCCTATTACCGCCGTACTCTCGTGCAATGACAAGTGAATAAACACTCATCTTGAGAATAACACATCTAGCATGGAAAATATTGGCCACCCCTACCGCTTCATGAGAGGCACAAGCACACAAAAAGGAAATTCATTTTGAAAATTAGAGACGGCACATACAAATTGCTTAGAACGGTACGGAAATCCCACATATAGGTAGGTATTGTGGACTCATATGGCAAAACTGGGTTTAAAGATTTTGGATGCACAAGTAGTATTTCTACTTAGTAAAAGTGGAGGCTAGCAAATAGATTGATAAGCAACCAACCAAGAAACAAAAAATCACAGAACCAAGGATTAAGCATAACTAACACCGAATAATGCACCATAAGTAGGATGTAATTTCATTGCATAACTATCGACTTTCGTGCTTGCATAGGGAATCACAAACCTTAACACCAATATTCTTACTGAAGCATGATTACTCACAACCATGACTCACATATCACTATCATCATATCTCAAAACTCTTACAAAGAATCAAGCTTAATTTGTCCAATGATCTTCATGAAAGTTTTCATTATATCCCTCTTGATTATCTATCACTTTGGGACTAAATAAATATGTTGCTTTTCATAAGCTCAAACAAATTTAAGTGAAGAACATGAGCATAAAAAATTTCTTCTCTCAAAATAATATAAGTGAAGCATGAGAGAATTTCTTCAAAAATTTACTAACTCTCAACTACATCTAAGTGAAGCATGAGAGCATTTCTTCAAAAAGTATTAAAGCGCACCGTGCAAAAAAAGATATGAGTGAAGCACTAGAGCAATTCCATAGCTCAAAAAATTTAAGTGAAGCATATAGAGGAATTCTAACAAATCATAGCATAATTTTGGCTCTCTCAAATAGGTGTGTCCAGCAAGGATAGATGACACGAACTAAAAAGAAAAACAAGAAAAGACTCATATAATACAGGAAGCTCCAAGCAAAACTCATGATATGTGATGAATAAAAATATAGCTCCAAGTAAAATACCGATGGTCGTTAGAAGAAAGAGGGGATGCCTTCTGGGGCATCCCCAAGCTTAGTTGCTTGGTTCTCCTTGAATATTATCTTGGGGCACCATGGGGAATTACCAAGCTTAATCTCTTTTCACTTCTTATTCCTTCATCCATCATGATCTCACTCAAAACTTGAAAACTTCAAACACACAAAACTTAACAAAACCATCATGATATCCATTAGTATAACAAAGCAAATCACCGCTCTAAGTACTATTGCAAACCCATTCATATTTTATTTTTGCATTATATCTACTCTATTATAACTTTACCATGGCTTATACCCCCCGATATAATCCATAGATTCATCAAAAAAAGCACACAACGCAAAGAAAACAGAATCTTTTTAAAATAGAACAGTCTGTAGTAATTTGAAAACTTCGTATACTTACCTAACTCCAAAAATTCTGAAAAATTAGGACAACGTTGGAAATTTGTATATCAATCTTGTGTAAAACATTCAGAATTTTATCACGCTTTTGTGATTTTAAACTATTCTGTTACTGAGCGCAAAAGTTCCTATTTTTCAACAATATTAAATCAACTATCACCCAACATGATCCCAAAGACTTTACTTGGCACAAACACTAATTAATACATAAAAAACACAATCATAACAGTGGCATAATTGTGTAAACACTCAACAACAGAAAGAAAAAGGCAAAAATAAAACTTATTCATTAGGTTAACTCTCGACAAGCGCTATCGTTTTATGCCCCTAGATAGGCATAATGCATAGATTCAAGTATTGTCATGTTTCTTATTTTTTCTTAGATGTGTTCTTGTCAGGAGGTTTTGCATAAATAACTTGAAACACATTATCCATAGAACTTGTAGCATTATCAACTTTCCCATCTGCGCATCCCCGTTGCTTTCCGGCTACAATCCAAGAATAGTGTTGATTAACATCATTGAAAACGTGTTGGATTATATCTAAACCAGGGATTTCCTTTTTAAGGTTCTCATAATTTTTTTGATTATTTCCAAGAAAATGTCTCAACATATAATCACTATTATAAAGAATCTCATCTATCACCGGTTTTTCAAGGCTCGTACCATAAAAATAAAAAAATCCCCTGGCTTCTCGTACCATATAATTAAATTCATTCATAAGAACAAGGGTGGCTAACTTTTTAGCTTTAGGATCCTTTATAACGGGTAGCTCATAAATCAATCTTTGCAAAATAGGATGGGTACGGACAAATCTGTTTTCAAGTCTCAAAACTAGTGGTAAAATAGCTTCCGCATTAGATTTAGTTCTTTTAAGTATAGGAGCATCATCAAGAGTCAAATTTCCAATACAATTGAAAAATTCTTGGATATGTTTTTTTCCCATAACGTTCCCTTGACCCAAAACAAAGGTTTTAGCATCCAGATTGCCAAATTGTCCAATTTTTGGAGTTAGGCCATCATTTGTTTCTGCCATACCAAAATCACTCATAATGACAAGTTCAAACAAATAAGAGATCTGACGAGAGAAAGGCGAACGAAAAGAAGGTGAATAAAACGACATTTTTTGTGAAGTGGGGGAGATGAAAATGAGAGGCAAATGTCAAATATTGCAAATTGCAAGGATGAGATTTGTGATTAGGAACTTGATAGATGTTGATGATGTCACCCCGGCAACGGCGCCAGAAATTCCTTTTGATGTTGCTTGAAACTGCGTCGGTATGTCCCCAAAGAGGAAGGGATGATGTAGTACAGCTATGGTAGGTATTTCCCTCAGTTGTGAAACCAAGGTATCAATCGAGTAGGAGAACCAAGCAACACTATGTAAACAGTACCTGCACACAAAAAACTAATACTTGCAACCCGACGCATATGAGGGGTTGTCAATCCCTCTTCGGGTAACGGCGCTAGAGATTATCAAGTTGACGTGATAAAATTTGTGGTAGATTGGATAAATAGATATTGATAAAACACGAAATAAAATAAATAATAGAAAAGTGTAGCAAAGTGTTTTTGGGTTTTTGGAATAATATATCTCAAAAACAAAAGCAAATAAAATAGATCTCAAAGCAAATATGATAAAGAATAGATCTGAGAGCCGTACATTTCACTAGTGGCTTCTCTCAAGAAATAGCATACGATGGGTAAACAAATTACTGTTGGGCAATTGATAGAAAATAAAATAGTTATGACTATATCCAAGGCAATGATCAATATATTGGCATAACATTCAGGATTAGTAGACTAACTCCTGCCTACATCTACTACTATTACTCCACACATCAACCGCTATCCAGCATGCATCTAGTGTATTAAGTTCATGGAAAAATGGAGTAATGCAATAAGAACGATGACATCATGTAGACGAGATCTATTCATGTAGGAATAGCCCCCATCTTGTTATCCTTAATAGAAACGATACATGTGTGTCTTCCTGCCCCTTCTGTCACTTGGAAAGAACACCGGAAGATCGAACCAATCACAAAGCACCTCTTCCCATGGCAAGAAAAATCGATTGGCCTAACTAAACCAAAGATTAGAAGAAGAAATACGAGGCTATAAGTAATCATGCATATAAGAGATCGAAGAAGACTCAAATAAATTCATGGATATAGATCTAATCATAAACTCAAGTTCATCAGATCCCAACAAACACACCGCAAAAAGGGTTACATCACATAGATCTCCAAGAGACCATTGTATTGAGAATCAAAAAAGAGAGAGGAAGCCATCTAGCTACTACCTACTGACCCGTAGGTCTATGGTGAACTACTCACGCATCATCGGAGAGGCACCAATGAGGATGATGAACCCCTCCATTATGGTGTTTAGATTGAGTCTCGTGGTTCTGGAACTTGAGGCGGCTGGAATTGTGTTTCGTCGACTCCCCTACGATTTCTGGAATATTTATGAATTTATAGGGTGAAGAGGCGGTGCAGGGGGGCTCCATGGGGGGCACAACCCCCCTTGGCGTGCCTGGGCTCCTGGGCGCATGCTGGTGGGTTGTGCTCCCCACGAGCCTCCCATCTGGTACTTCTTTAGCACACTGGGTGTCTTCTAGTCTAGAAAAAACTATCCAAAAAGTTTCGCTGCGTTTGGACTCCATTTGGTACTGATATTCTGTGAAGTAAAAAACAAGCAAAAAACAGCAACTGGCCCTAGGCACTATGTCAATAGGTTAGTCCCATAAAATGATATAAAGTTGCTATAAAATGATTGTAAAACATCCAAGAATGATAATATAGCAGCATGGAATAATAAAAAATTATAGATAAGTTGGACACGTATCAGCATCCCCAAGCTTAATTCCTGCTCGTCCTCGAGTAGGTAAATGATAAAAACAGAATTTTTGATGTGGAATGCTACCTAACATGTTCATCACATATGCTTTTCGTTTGTAGCATGGACATTTGGAATTTTATATGGTTCAAAGAGATAGTCTAGTTTTTGACATGAAGATTTCAATACTCAAGCATATCAACAAACAACCATGTCTTTCAAAAGATCAACACTAAAGAAAGTTATCCCTTGCCCATCATGCTCAATCATTCATCCATTCATCAAACACACTCGCATATTAGCTACATCCAATGCTCAAGTATGATCACAATGCTCCCTAGTTGGTGCTTTATAAGAGATGACGGAGACTCAACTAAAAATAAATATTGCATGAAGTAAACAGAAAGGCCCCTCACAGAGGCAAGTAGGGATTTGTAGAGGTGCCAGAACTCAATACCAAAATTGAGAGATAATTTTTTTAGAGGCATACTTCTTGTAGCGACCAGACCTCAAACAGTCTGATCTTTGTGCATCAGTGTCATCCCTGGATCGGTAATGCTGACACGCACAGTACTTGAGGATTTATAACAGAGTAGCAATCACACACTTATTACATCGAATGTCTCAAAAGAGAACTTATTACAATAAATATGGCTTAAGGCCATCTAAAACGATAACAGCGGAAGGCTTGGAAGTTAAAGTGAGTCCATCAACTCCAACGGCATCACTGAGTGAAAGACAAAGACCTATGGCTCCTTACTCATCGTCTGAAAAGTCTGCAACATGAACGTTGCAGCCCGAAACGGGTCAGCACATGGAATATGCTTGCAATGTAACACATAGAGAGTAATGAACAGAGTAAATGCTATCACTACATGCATATTTGGCTGGTGGTAAGCTCTATGGTTGTCGTTTTGCATAAAGCCAATTTTTTCCTACAACAAAGGAATAAATTTTATTTAACTACCATGGTGGTTGTTAAACATTGAGAAGGTTCCTCCAACTCAATCCCAATTAAGCATCATCACTAAACCCAATCAAATTATATTAAGAGTGATGAGATCAACATGATAATCCAAAAACCAGATACTCAAGATGTCCATAACCAGGGACACGTCTAACCATGATTAGTTTGTACACTCTGCAGAGGTTTGTGCACTTTTCCCCACAAGACTCGAATGCATCCATGGTCGGAGATTCGAGACATAGTCTTTCTGAAGCATTAACTCTCTACTCTGGATAGATGGTACCACCTACAACCCACTACATTTGCTAGTCTACCTCTTCAAGAGCTTCACGCAACTTACTCAACTATGCCAGAGCCCATAATGGCTTGTGGCTGCACACTCAAGTTTCTAGCATGAATAATCTTATGATCCCTTTGAGCCTGGGTGGCGGGCCGTAGGATGATCACACGGGTCCTCCGGGATATCCTAGGACAACACTGGATTCTCCAGGTGCCCACAAGCAATTCACCCAGATGTGTATTTAAGTTCCCACCTTAAGTTGAACCATTAATTAACAATCTCACATCTGTCATGAATACACTCAAACCCAATCCATGTCTACGTAGCAATATAAGCAATGTAGATGTAACTCCCATAGGTTTGAAAATAAACATGTGAATAGGTACTACCTCATCTACTTCCCAAAACCCACAAGTTAATCAAATCCTAATCATGCAATTGTTTGAGGATTGATCTAATGCAATAAAACTGGGTAGTAAAGGGGTATGATCAAAGTGTTACTTGCCTTGCTGATGATCCGGGAAACCTAGAGACTCGTAGTAGCACGCTTCACACTC
Source organism: Aegilops longissima (assembly GCA_021605205.1). Classification (NCBI taxonomy): domain Eukaryota; kingdom Viridiplantae; phylum Streptophyta; class Magnoliopsida; order Poales; family Poaceae; genus Aegilops; species Aegilops longissima. The sequence goes on from CM038677.1 coordinate 308,692,370, forward strand.
CGGGTACTCTATCACAAACAAACAAGCATACAATAAGCAATCAACTAGAAGCACAGGTAAAACACAAATAAGAGATCTAACCAGAAAGTTCGACATAAGAACTCCGGTTTGCAAAAAGAATCAAATCAAACGAAGCAACAAAACTCAAACTGCAAAAGAAATAAGATTCCATTACTAATCTGGACTAAAGTAAAATTTTACAGTAGCAAACTCTTGTTCAAGTGGGTTAAACAGAAAGATAGCTTCGATACGAAGACCTAGGCGCTTGAATCGCCTGATTCCGATAAACGAGCGAAAAGTTATACTAGAACGAAGATTAGGGTAGAAATCGCAATCGAAAATAAACGCGGAAAACGCTGGAAAAAGAAAAACTGACGAACAGTCTAATGAACAAACGTTCGTTGTACGCGGTTAACGGTTGAAAACCGTTCGTTAAAACGAACGTACGAACGGGCGTTCGCTAAATAACTAAACCGAAAAAAACCGAACCGATCTAGATCTAGGGTTTCAAAAAAAACTGATCGGTTTTCCAATGAAAACCGGTGGTGGCGGCGGCTACCTCGGGACGCGTGACGGTGGCGGTGGCGGGCAACTCCGACGAGGCAGCGACGGCGAAGCGGCGTCCGGCGGTGGCGGTGGGGTAGCAGCAGCAGCAGACAGGGCGGCGGCGGCGCTAGGGTTAGGGTTTGGCGCGGGCGGCGGCTTGGGCTGCGGCGGCTCGTACCTTCGGCTTAGAAAGGCCGCCTGGGCGCGGTGTCCAGGTCGGACACGGCCCGGTAAGTCGGCTGACTCTTTTTTTAAATAATTCCGCGCAGAAAAACGAAGAAAAGAAATACTAGAAGGACTCCAAAAATCCTGAAATAAACTTTCCCCGTCCTCTCAAAATCTACCGGACAAGGTGAATATTTATTTGGGCCTCTAATGCAATTTTGAAAAACACATATTTTTCCTAATTCAAATAAAATCGCGGCAAAAACTCTGAATAAAATCTTATTTGATTTTAATATTAAATCTCCAATATTTCCTTATTTTGGGGAAGTCATTTTATCGCCTCTCTTTTATTTTCATAAAAGAAATGTTCGAAGAGAAAATAATTAAAATCAAACGATCCTCTTTTCAAAATTTGAGAAAACTCAAATATGAAAATAACGAAATCCCCAACTCTCTCCGTGGGTCCTTGAGTTGCGTATAATTTCTAGAATAAAGCCAAAATTCAATAAAATATGATATGCAGTGATGATCTAATGCATAACATTCCAAATTGAAAATTTGGGATGTTACACTTTTCCGGTCAACGAAAATGATCGAGTAATTCCCAACACTTTCCATGCTAGATATATCACATGCGGTTCCCAATTAGAAAATAAAATTTATTCCTTTTTCCACCATTCTTTCACAATCCATGGCTAGCCGTATCCTCGATGCCTTCCATACCAACACTTTCCAAGGAATTTATTATTTTGACAACATAAAGTAAATTTATTTTCCATTTTGGGACTGGGCGTCCCTATTACCGCTGTACTCTTGTGCAATGACAAGTAAATAAACACTCATCTTCAGAATAACACATCTAGCATGGAAAATATTGGCCACGCCCTGCCGCTTCATGAGCGGTACGAGCACACAAAAAGGAAATTCATTTTGAAAATTAGAGATGGAACATACAAATTTGCTTAGAACAGCACGGAAATACCGCATATAGGTAGGTATGGTGCACTCATATGGCGAAACTAGGTTTAAAGATTTTGGATGTACAAGTAGTATTTCTACTTAGTACAAGTGGAAGCTAGCAAATAGATTGAGAAGCAACCAACCAAGAAACATAAAATCACATAACCGAGCATTAATCATAACTAACACCAAATAATGCACCATAAGTAGGATGTAATTTAATGCATAACCATTAGCTTTCGTGATTGCATAGAGAATCACAAACCTTAACAACAATATTCTTACTAAAGCATAATTACTCACCAACATGACTCACATATCACTATCATCATATCTCAAAACTATTACAAAGAATCAAGCTTAATTTTTCCAATGACCTTCATGAAAGTTTTTATTATATCCCTCTTGAATATCTATCACTTTGAGACAAATTTCATATGTTGCTTTTGATAAGATCAAATAAATTTAAGTGAAGAACATGAGCATAAAAAATTTCTTCTCTGAAAATAATATCAGTGAAGCATGAGAGAATTTCTTCAAAAAATTACTAACTCTCAAATACATCTAAGTGAAGCATGAGCGGATTTCTTCAAAAATATTAAAGCGCACCATTCTAAATAAGATATAAGTGAAGCACTAGAGCAATTCCATAGCTGAAAAAATTTAAGTGAAGCATACAGTGCAATTCTAACAAATCATAGCATAATTTTGGCTCTCTCAAATAGGTGTGTCTAGAAAGGATAGATGACACAAACTAAAAAGAAAAACAAGAAAAGACTCATATAATACATGACGCTCCAAGCAAAACTCATGATATGCGACGAATAAAAATATAGCTCCAAGTAAAATACCAATGGTCGTTAGAAGAAAGAGGGAATGCCTTCCGGGGCATCCCCAGGCTTAGTTACTTGGTTATCCTTGAATATTATCTTGGAGTGCCATGGGGAATCCCAAAGATTAAGCTCTTTCCACTCCTTATTCCTTCAGCCATCGTGATCTCACTCAAAACTTGAAAACTTCAATCACACAAAACTTAACAAAACCTTCATGAGGTCCATTATTATAACAAAGCAAATCACTGCTCTATGTACTGTTGCAAACCCATTCATATTTTATGTTTGCATTATATCTACTCTATTCTAACTTCACTATGGCTTATACCACTCGATATAATACATAGATTCATCAAAATAAGCACATAACACAAAGAAAATAGAATCTGTCAAAAACAGAATAGTCTGTAGTAATCTGAATACTTCGTATACTTATGTAACTCCAAAAATTCTGCAAAATTAGGAGAACTTCGGAAATTTGTATATCAATCTTGTGTAAGAAATTCAGAATTTTATAACGCTTCTGTGATTTTAAACAATTCCGTTACTGAGCTCAAAAGTTTCTACTTCTCAACAAGATTAAGTCAACTATCACCCAACATGATCACAAAGGCTTTACTTGGCACAAACACTAATTAAATCATAAAGAAACACAATCATAATATTAACATAATTGTTTAAACACTCAAGAACATGAAGAAAAAGGCACATTCATTGGCTTGCCTCCCAACAAGTGCTATCGTTTTATGCCCTAGCTAGGCATAATGCATAGATTCAAGTATTGTCATCTTTCTTATTATTTTTCGTAGATGTGTTCTTCTAAAGAGGTTTTGCATAAATAACTTGAAACACATTATCCATAGAAATTTTAGCATTCTCAATTTGCCCATCTACGTATCCCTGTTGGTTTCTGGATACAATCCAAGATTAGTGTTGATTAACATCATTGAAAACTTGTTGGATTATATCTAAAACAGGGATTTTCTTTTTAAGGTTCTCATAAAAAATTGATTATTTCCAAGAAAATGTCTCAGCATATAGTCACTATTATAATGGATCTCATCTACCACCGGTTTTTCACGGCTCATACCATAAAAATAAAAAAATTACCTAGCTTTCCGTACTATGTAATCAAATTCATTCATAAGAACAAGGATGGCTAACTTTTTAGATTTAGGATCCTTTATAATGGGTAGCTCATAAAACAATCTTTGCAAAGTAGGATGGGTACGGACAAATCTATTTTCAAGTTTCAAAACTAGTGGTAAAATAGCTTCCGCATAAGATTTAGTTCTTTTAAGTATAGGAGCATCATCAAGAGTCAAATTTCCAATACAATTGAAAAATTCTTGGATATGTTTTCCCCCACAATGTTCCCTTGAGCCAAAACAAAGGTTTTAGCACCCAGATTGCCAGATCGTCCAATTTTAGGAGTTACACCATCATCTGTTTCCGCCATACCAAAATCACTCATAATGACAAGTTCAAACAAATAAGAGATCTGCGAGAGAAAGGTGAGCGAAAAAGAAGGCAAATAAATGACAAATTTTATGTGAAGTGGGGGAGTGAAAATGAGAGGCAAATGGAAAATAATGTAAATTGCAAGGAGTTGAAATATGTGATTAGGAACCCGATAGATGTTGATGATGTCTCCCCGGCAACGGCGCCAGAAATTCCTTTTGATGTCGCTCAAACTGCGACAATATTTCCCCAAAGAGGAAGGGATGATGCAGTATAGCTACAGTAGGTATTTCCCTCAGTTGTGAAACCAAGGTATCAATCCAGTAGGAGAACCAAGAAACACTATGTAAACAGTACCTGCACACAAAGAACAAATACTTGGAACCCGGTGCGTTTGAGGGGTTGTCAATCCCACTTCGAGTAATGGCGCCAGAAATTGTCAAGTTGACGGGATAAAATTTGTGGTAGATTGGAGAAATAGATCTTGATAAAACGCGAAATAAAATAAGTAGTAAGAAAGTGCAGCAAGGTATTTTTGGGTTTTTGGAATAATATATCTGAAAACAAAATCAAATAAAAATAGATCTCAAAAAAATATGATAAAGAATAAACCCGAGGGCCGTAGATTTCACTACTGGCTTCTCTCAAGAAATAGCACACGGTGGGTAAACAACTTACTGTTGGGCAATTGATAGAAAATTGCATAGTTACGACGATATCCAAGGCAATGATCAATATATAGGTATCACATCCAAGATTAGTAGACCGACTCCTGTCTACATCTACTACTATTACTCCACAAATCGACCGCTATCCAGCATGCATCTAGTGTATTAAGTTCATGGAAAAATGGAGTGATGTAATAAGAACAATGACATGATGTAGACGAGATCTATTCATGTGGGAATAGCCCTCATCTTGTTATCCTTAATAGCAACGATACATGTGTGTCTTGCTGCCACTTTTGTCACTAGGAATGAACACAGCAGGATCGAACCCATCACAAAGCACCTTTTCCCATGGAAAGAAAAATCAATCTAGTTGGCCTAACTAAACCAAAGATTCAAAGAAGAAATATGAGGCTATAAATAATCATGCATATAAGAGATCAAAGAAGACTCAAATAATCTTCATGGATATAGATCTGATCATAAACTTAAAGTTCATCAGACCCCAACAAAGACACCGCAAAAATAGTTACATCAAAAAGATCTCCAAGAGACCATTGCATTGAGAATCAAAAGAGAGACGGAGGAAGCCATCTAGCAACTGCCTACAGACTCGTAGGTCTATGGTGAACTACTCACACATCATCGGAGAGGCACCAATGAGCATGATGAACCCCTCTGTGATGGTGTTTATATTGGATCTCGTGGTTCTGGAACTTGCGGCTACTGGAATTGTGTTTCGTCAACTCCCCTAGGGATTATGATTATGGAATTTATAGGGCGAAGAGGCAGTGCAGGGGTCTCCATGGGGGGCATAACCCCCAGGGCGCGTCTGGGCTCCTGGGTGCGCCCTGGTGGGTTGTGCTCCCCACGGGCCTCCCCTTTGGTACTTCTTTGGCCCACTGGGTGTCTTCTGATCCAGAAAAAATCTCCAAAAAGTTTGTGGAACAACAACTGGATTCCGTTTGGTACTGATATTCCGCAAAGTAAAAAAGAAGCAAAAATAGCAACTGGCAGTGGGCACTATGTCAATAGGTTTGTCCCAAAAAATGATATAAAGTTGCTATAGAATGATTGTAAAACATCCAAGAATGATACGACATGGAGCAATAAAAAATTATAGTTATGTGATGTCGCTTGAAACTGCGTTGGTATTTCCCCAAAGAGGAAGGGATGATGCAGTACAACTACGGTAGGTATTTCCCTCAGTTGCGAAACCAAGGTATGAATTTTCAGTAGGAGAACAAGCAACACTATGTAAACATTACATGCACACATAGAACAAATACTTGCAACCCAACGCGTATGAGGGGTTGTTAATCCCTCTTCAGGTAACGGCTCCAGAAATTGTCAAGTTGACTGGATAAAATTTGTGGTAGATTGAATAAATAGATCTCGATAAAACGCGAAATAACATATGCAAATAAAAGGTGCAACAAGGTATTTTGGGGTTTTTGGAATAATAGATCTGAAAACAAATGCAAATAGAAAATAGATCTCAAAGCAAATATGATGAAGAATAGACCCGGGGGCCGTAGATTTCACTAGTGGCTTCTCCCAAGAAATAGCACACAATGGGTAAACAAATTACTATTGGGCAATTAATAGAACACTGATTAGTTATGATGATATCAAAGGCAATGATCAATATATAGGAAACACGCCCAAGATTAGTAGACCGACTCCTGCCTGCATCTACTACTATTACTCCACACATCAACCGCTATCCAGCATTAATCTAGTGTACTAAGTTCATGGAAAAAGGAGTAATGCAATAAGTACGATGACATGTTGTAGACAAGATCTATTCATGTCAGAATAGTCGCCATCTTGTGTTGGGGAACGTAGTAATTTCAAAAAATTTCCTACGATCACGCAAGACCATGGTGATGGCATAGCAACGAGAGGGGAGAGTGTCCGTCCACGTACCCTCGTAGACCGAAAGCGGAAGCGTTATAACAACGCGGTTGATGTTGTCGTACGTCTCCACGATCCGACCGATCCAAGCACCGAACGACGGCACCTCCGAGTTCGCACACGCTCAGCTCGATGGCGATCCCGGACTCGATCCAGCAAAGTGTCGGGATGAGTTCCGTCAAGACGACGGCGTGGTGGACGATGTTGATGCTCCACCGACGCGGGGCTTCGCCTAAGCTCTGCGGACGATATGACTTCTCCGGCGCAGGCTTCGCTTAAGCTCCGCGACGATATGACCAAGTGGAATATGGTGGAAGGGGCACCGCACATGGCTAAGGAAAGATCCGTAGATCAACTTGTGTGTCATGGGTGCCCTTGCCCTCAGATATAAAGGAGCCAAGGGGGTGCGGCCAGCCTTGGGAGGCGCTGCTGGAGGAGTCCTACTCCCACCGGAGTAGGACTCCCCCTGTCCTAGTTGGAGTAGGATTGGGGAGGGGAAAGAGGGAAGGCGCCGCCTCTCTCCTTGTCCTATTCGGACTAGAGGGGAGGGGGCGCAGCCCACCTGGCCGGCCCTTCCTCTTCTCCCTTGTGGCCCATGAAGGCCCATATACCCCGGGGTTCCGTAACCCCGGTGTTCCGATAACATCCTGTTTCACTCGGAACCCTTCCAAGTCCAAACATAGGCTTCAATATATCAATCTTTATGTCTCGACCATTTGAGACTCCTCGTCATGTCCGTGATCACATCCGGACTCGAACAAACTTCGTGCATCAATACTTATAAACTCATAATGAACTGTCATCGAAGCGTTAGCGTGCGGACCCTACGGGTTCGAGAACTATGTAGACATGACCTAGAACCATTCTCGGTCAATAACCAATAGCGGAACCTGGATGCCCATATTGGTTCCTACATATTCTACGAAGATCTTTATCGGTCAAACCGCATAACGACATACGTTGTTCCCTTTGTCATCGGTATGTTACTTACCCGAGATTCGATCGTCGGTATCCAATACCTAGTTCAATCTCGTTACGGTAAGTCTCTTTACTCGTTCAGTAATACATCATCTCACAACTAACTCATTAGTTGTAATGCTTGCAAGGCTTAGGTGATGTGTATTACCGAGAAGGCCTAGAGATACCTCTCCGACGATCGGAGTGACAAAACCTAATCTCAAATACGCCAACCCAACAAGTACCTTTGGAGACACCTGTAGTACTCCTTTATAATCACCCAGCTTACGTTGTGACGTTTGGTAGTACCAAAGTGTTCCTCCGTAAACGGAGTTGCATAATCTCATAGTTACAGGAACATGTATGGGTCATGAAGAAAGCATTAACATACTAAGCGATCAAGTGTTAAGCTAACGGAATGGGTCATGTCAATCAGATCATTCAACTAATGATGTGACCTTGTTAATCAAATAACAACTCCTTGTTCATGGTTAGGAAACATAACCATCTTTGATTAACAAGCTAGTCAAGTAGAGGCATACTAGTGACATACTTGTTTGTCTATATATTCACACATGTATTATGTTTCCGGTTAATACAATTCTAGGATGAATAATAAACATTTATCATGATATAAGGAAATAAATAATAACTTTATTATTGCCTCTAGGGCATATTTCCTTGATCTCCCACTTGCACTAGAGTCAATAATCTAGATTACAAAGTAATGATCCTAACACCCATGGAGTCTTGGTGCTGATCATGTTTTGCTCGTGGAAGAGGCTTTAGTCAACGGGTCTGCAACATTCAGATCCGTATGTATTTTGCAAATCTCTATGTCTCCCACTTGGACTTGGTCCCAATGGAATTGAAGCGTATCTTGATGTGCTTGGTCCTCTTGTGAAATCTGGATTCCTTTGCCAAGGCAATTGCACCAATATTGTCACGAAGATCTTCATCGGTCCCGATGCACTAGGTATGACACCTAGATCGGAAATGAACTCTTTCATCCAGACTCCTTCATTCGCTGCTTCAAGCAGCTATGTACTCCGCTTCACATGTAGATCCCGCCACGACGCTTTGTTTAGAACTGCACCAACTAACAGCTCCACCGCTTAATAAAAACACGATCCGGTTTGCGATTTAGAATCGTCCGGATCGGTGTCAAAGCTTGCATCGATGTAACCATTTACGACTAGCTCTTTGTCACCTCCATATACGAGAAACATATCCTTAGTCCTTTTCGGTATTTCAGGATGTTCTTGACCGCTGTCCGATGATCCACTCTGGATTACTTTGGTACCTTCCTGCCAAGCTTACAGCTAAGCATACGTCGGTCTGGTACACAGCATTGCATACATGATAGAGCCTATGGCTGAAGCATAGGAACATCTTTCATTTTCTCTCTATCTTCTGCTGTGGTCGGGCATTGAGTCCGACTCAATCTTACACCTTGTAACACAGGTAAAAACCTTTCTTTGCCGATCCATTTTGAACTTTTTCAAAACTTTATCAAGGTATGTGCTTTGTGAAAGTCCAATTAAGCGTCTTGATCTATCTCTATAGATCTTGATGCCCAATATGTAAGCAGCTTCACCGAGGTCTTTCATTGAAAAACTTTTATTCAAGTATCCTTTATGCTATCCAGAATTCTATATCATTTCCAATCAATAATATGTCGTCCACATATAATATTAGAAATGCTACAGAGCTCCCACTCACTTTCTTGTAAATACAGGCTTCTCCAAAGTCTCAGATAAACCCATATGCTTTGATCACACTATCAAAGCATTTATTCCAACTCCGAGAGGCTTGCACCAGACCATAAATTGATCGCTGGAGTTTGCACACTTTGTTAGTACCCTTTGGATCGACAAAACCTTCTGGTTGCATCATATACAACTCTTCTTCTAGAAATCCATTCAAGAATGCAGTTTTTACATCCATTTGCCAAATTTCATAATCATGAAATGCGGCAATTGCTAACATGATTCGGACAGACTTAAGCATCGCTACGGGTGAGAAAGTCTCATCGTAGTCAACCCCTTGAACTTGTCGAAAACCTTTCGCAACAAGTCGAGCTTTGTAGACAGTTATATTACCATCGGCGTCAGTCTTCTTCTTAAAGATCCATTTATTTTCAATGGCTTGCCGATCATCGGGCAAGTCAACCAAAGTCCATACTTTGTTCTCATACATGGATCCCATCTCAGATTTCATGGCTTCCAGCCATTTTATGAATCTGGGCTCACCATCGCTTCTTCATAGTTTGTAGGTTCGTCATGGTCAAGTAACATGACTTCCGAATAGGATTACCATACCACTGTGCGTATTTTACTCGGTTGACCTCACGAGGTTCAAGAGTAACTTGATCTCAAGCTTCATGATCATCATCATTAGTTTCTTCACTAATTGGTGTAGTTGTCACAGAACCATTTCTTGTGATGAACTACTTTCCAATAAGGGAGCAGATCTGATTATCTCATCAAGTTCTACTTTCCTCCCACTCACTTCTTTCGAGAGAAACTCCTTCTCTAGAAAGGATCCGAATTTAGCAACGAAAATCTTGCCTTCAGATCTGTGATAGAAGGTGTACCCAACATCTCCTTTGGGTATCCTATGAAGACACATTTTCCGATTTGGGTTCGAGCTTATCTGGTTGAAGTTTCTTTACATAAGCATCGCAGCCCCAAACTTTAAGAAACGACAACTTTGGTTTCTTGCCAAACCACAGTTCATAAGGCGTCGTCTCAACGGATTTTGACGGTGTCCTATTTAACGTGAATGCGGCCGTCTCTAAAGCATAACCCCAAAGCGATAGCGGTAAATCGGAAATAGACATCATAGATCGCACCATATCTAGTAAAGTACGATTCGACGTTCGGACACACCATTTCTCTGTGGTGTTCGGGTGGCGTGAGTTGCTAAACTATTCCACATTGTTTCAAATGTAAACCAAACTCGTAACTCAAATATTCTCCTCCACGATCAGATCGTAGAAACTTTATTTTCTTGTTACGATGATTTTCCACTTCACTCTGAAATTCTTTGAACTTTTCAAATGTTTCAGATTTGTGTTTCATTAAGTAGATATACCCATATCTGCTCAAATCATCTGTGAAGGTGAGAAAATAACGATACCCGCCAAGCCTCAACATTCATTGGACCACAAACATCGGTATGTATGATTTCCAACAAATCAGTTGCTCGCTCCATAGTTCCGGAGAACGGCGTTTTGGTCATCTTGCCCATGAGGCACGGTTCGCAAGTACCAAGTGATTCATAATCAAGTGATTCCAGAAGCCCATCAGTATGGAGTTTCTTCATGCGTTTTACACCGATATGACCTAAACGGCAATTGCCACAAATAAGTTGCACTATCATTATCAACTCTGCATCTTTTGGCTTCAACATTATGAATATGTGTATCACTACTGTCAAGATTCAACAAGAATAGACCATTCTTCAAGGGTGCATGACCATAAAAGATATTACTCATATAAATAGAACAACCATTATTCTCTGATTTAAATGAATAACCGTCTCGCATTAAACAAGATCCAGATATAATGTTCATGCTCAACGCTGGCACCAAATAACAATTATTTAGGTCTAATACTAATCCCGAAGGTAGATGTAGAGGTAGCGTGCCGACCGCGATCACATCGACTTTGGAACCATTTCCAACGCGCATCGTCACCTCGTCCTTAGCCAATCTTCGCTTAATCCGTAGTTCCTGTTTCGAGTTGCAAATATTAGCAATGAACCAGATCAAATACCTGTACTACTGCGGTATTAGTAAGGTACACATCAATAACATGTATATCACATATACATTTGATCACCTTGCCATCCTTCTTATCCGCCAAATACTTGGGGCAGTTCCGCTTCCAAAGGTCCAGGTTTGCTTGCAGTAAAAACACTCGGTTTCAGGCTTAGGTCCAGACTTGGGTTTCTTCTCTGAGCAGCAACTTGCTTGTTGTTCTTTTGAAGTTTCCATTCTTCTTCCTTTGCCCTTTTCTTGAAACTAGTGGTCTTGTTGACCATCAACACTTGATGCTCTTTCTTGATTTCTACCTCCATGCTTTTAGCATTGCGAAGAGCTCAGAATTGTCTTAGTCATCCCTTGCATATTATAGTTCATCACGAAGCTCTTGTAGCTTGGTGGCGTGATCGGAGAATTCATCAATGACACTATCATCCGGAAGATTAACTCCCAGCTGAATTAAGTGATTGTTATACCCGGACATTTTGAGTATGTGCTCACCGATGAACTATTCTCCTCCATCTTGCAGCTATAGAACTTATTGGAGACTTCATATCTCTCAATCCGGGCATTTGCTTGAAATATTAACTTCAACTCCTGGAACATCTCATATGCTCCATGACGCTCAAAACGTCGTTGAAGACCCGGTTCTAAGCCGTAAAGCATGGCACACTGAACTATAGAGTAGTCATCAGCTCGCTTTGCCGACGCTCACAACTTCGCTCAAGATCTCAAGAGAGGCTGTCACCAGCGGTGCTTCCAGATTTAATTTTTTGTGCAGCAATGAGGATAATCCTCAAGTTACGGACCCAGTCCGTAATTGCTACCATCATCTTTCAACTTTGCTTTCTCAAGGAACGCATTAAAATTCAACGGAACAACAAAGACGAGCCATCTATCTACAATAAACATAGACAAGCAAAATACTATCGGTACTAAGTTCATGATAAATTTAAGTTTAATTAATCATATTAAAACCTCCCACTTAGACAGACATCTCTCTAGTCATCTAAGTGATTACGTGATCCAAATCAACTAAACCATGTCCGATCATCACGTGAGATGGAGTAGTTTCAATGGTGAACATCACTATGTTGATCATATCTACTATATGATTCACGCCGACTTTTCGGTCTCGTGTTCCGAGGCCATATCTGTTATATGCTAGGCTCGTCAAGTTTAACTCGAGTATTCTGCGTGCGCAAATGTTTTGCACCGTTGTATTTGAACGTAGAGCCTATCACACCGATCATCACGTGGTGTCTCAAAGACGAAGAACTTTCGCAACGGTGCATACTCGGGAGAACACTTCTTGATAATTTTAGTGAGAGATCATCTTATAATGCTACCGTCAAACAAAGCAAGATAAGATGCATAAAGGATAAACATCACATGCAATCAATATAAGTGATATGATATGGTCATCATCATCTTGTGCTTGTGATCTCCATCGCCAAGCACCGCCATGATCACCATCGTCACCGGCGCGACACCTTGATCTCCATCGTAGCATCGTTGTCGTCTCGCCAACTTATTGCTTCTACGACTATCGCTACTCCTTAGTGATAAAGTAAAGCAATTACATGGCGTTTGCATTTCATACAATAAAGCGACAACCATATGGCTCCTGCCAGTTGCCGATAACTCGGTTACAAAACATGATCATCTCATACAATATAGCATCACGTCTTGACCACATCACATCACAACATGCCCTGCAAAAACAAGTTAGACGTCCTCTACTTTGTTGTTACAAGTTTTACGTGGCTGCTACGGGCTGAGCAAGAACCGTTCTTACCTCGCATCAAAACCACAACGATACTTCGTCAAATAGACTCGTTTAACCTTCTCAAGGACCGGGCGTAGCCACACTCGATTCAACTAAAGTGAGAGAGCAGACACCGCCGGTCACCTTTAAGCAACGAGTGCTCGGGCGGTGAAACCAGTCTCGCGTAAGCGTCTGCGTAATGTCGGTCCGGGCCGCTTCATCTCACAATACCGCTGAACCAAAGTATGACATGCTGGTAGGTAGTATGACTTGTATCGCCCACAACTCACTTGTGTTCTACTCGTGCATATGACATCAACGCATAAAACCAGGCTCGGATGCCACTGTTGGGGAACGAGTAATTTCAAAAATTTTCCTACGATCACGCAAGACCATGGTGATGGCATAGCAACGAGAGGAGAGTGTCCGTCCACGCACCCTCGTGAGACCGAAAGCGAAGCGTTATAACAACGCGTTGATGTAGTCGACGTCTCCACGATCCGACCGATCCAAGCACCGAACGTCACGGCACCTCCGAGTTACGCACACGCTCAGCTCGATGACGATCCCGGACTCGATCCAGCAAAGTGTCGGGATGAGTTCCACAAGACGACGGCGTGGTGACGATGTTGATGCTCCACCGACGCAGGGCTTCGCCTAAGCTCTGCGACGATATGACTTCTCCGGCGCAGGCTTCGCCTAAGCTCATGACGATATGACCAAGTGGAATATGGTGGAAGGGGCACCGCACATGGCTAAGGAAAGATCCGTAGATCAACTTGTGTGTCATGGGTGCCCTTGCCCTCAGATATAAAGGAGCCAAAGGGGTGCGGCCAGCCTTGGGAGGCGCGCTTGAGGAGTCCTACTCCCACCGGAGTAGGACTCCCCTGTCCTAGTTGGAGTAGGATTGGGAGGGGAAGAGGGAAGGGCGCCGCCCCCTCTCCTGTCCTATTCGGACTAGAGGGGAGGGGGCGCAGCCCACCTGGCCGGCCCTTCCTCTTCTCCTTGTGGCCCATGAAGGCCCATATACCCCGGGGTTCCGTAACCCCGGTGTTCGGTAACATCCTGTTTTCACTCGGAACCCTTCCAAGTCCAAACATAGGCTTCAATATATCAATCTTTATGTCTCGACCATTTCGAGACTCCTCGTCATGTCCGTGATCACATCCGGGACTCGAACAAACTTGATGCATCAATACTTATAAACTCATAATGAACTATCATCAAACATTAGCGTGCGGACCCTACGGGTTCGAGAACTATGTAGACATGACCTAGAACCATTCTCGGTCAATAACCAATAGCGGAACCTGGATGCCCATATTGGTTCCTACATATTCTACGAAGATCTTTATCGGTCAAACCGCATAACGACATCGTTGTTCCTTTGTCATCGGTATGTTACTTACCCGAGATTCGATCGTCGGTATCCAATACCTAGTTCAATCTCGTTACGGTAAGTCTCTTTACTCGTTCCGTAATACATCATCTCACAACTAACTCATTAGTTGTAATGCTTGCAAGGCTTAGGTGATGTGTATTACCGAGAAGGCCTAGAGATACCTCTCCGACGATCGGAGTGACAAAACTTAATCTCAAATACGCCAACCCAACAAGTACCTTTGGAGACACCTGTAGTACTCCTTTATAATCACCCGATTCGTTGTGACGTTTGGTAGTACCAAAGTGTTCCTCCGTAAACGGAGTTGCATAATCTCATAGTTACAGGAACATGTATGGGTCATGAAGAAAGCATTAACATACTAAACGATCAAGTGTTAAGCTAACGGAATGGGTCATGTCAATCAGATCATTCAACTAATGATGTGACCTTGTTAATCAAATAACAACTCCTTGTTCATGGTTAGGAAACATAACCATCTTTGATTAACAAGCTAGTCAAGTAGAGGCATACTAGTGACATACTGTTTGTCTATATATTCACACATGTATTATGTTTCCGGTTAATACAATTCTAGCATGAATAATAAACATTTATCATGATATAAGGAAATAAATAATAACTTTATTATTGCCTCTAGGGCATATTTCCTTCATCTTGTTATCCTTAATCGCAATGATACATGTGTGTCTTGCTGCCCCCTCCGTCACTGGGGAAAAACACCGCAAGATCGAAACGATCGCAAAGCACCTCTTCCCATGGCAAGAAAAATCGATCTAGTTGGCCTAACCAAAGATTGGAAGAATAAATACGAGGCTATAAATAATCATGCATATAAGAGATCAAAGAAGACTCAAATAATATTTATGGATATAGATCTGAGCATAAAGTCAAAGTTCATCAGATCCCAACAAAAACACCGCAAAAAGAGTTACATCAAATAGATCTCCAAGAGACCATTGTATTGAGAATCAAAAGAGAGAGAGAGAAAGCCATCTAGCTACTGGCTACGGACCCGTTGGTCTATGGTGAACTACTCACGCATCATTGAAGAGGCACCAATGAAGATGATGAACCCCTCCATGATGGTGTTTAGATTGGATCACGTGGTTCTGGAACTTGCGTTGTTTGGAATTGTGTATCGCCGACTCCCCTAGGGTTTTTGGTATATTTGGGAATTTATAGGGCGAAGAGGCGGTGCAGGAGGTCACCGAGGGGGGCCCAATCCCCCTGGGCGTGCCTGGGCCTCATGGCGCGCCCTGGTGGGTTGTGCCCACCTCGGGCCTCCCCTCTGGTACTTCTTTGGCCCACTAGGTGTCTTCTGGTCCAGAAAAAATCTCCTAAAAATTTTCGCTGCGTTTGGACTCCGTTTGGTACTGATATTATGCGGAGTAAAAAACAAGCAAAAAATAACAATTTGCACTGTGCACTATGTAAATAGGTTAGTACCAAAAAAATGATATAAAGTTGCTATAAATGATTGTAAGACATCCGAGAATGATAATATAACAGGATGGAACAATAAAATAATTATAGATATGTTGGAGACATATCAAACCCCTCCGTGATCGTATCCCCATCCGGCAGAGTCCCAGAAAAGGCCTCTAGGTTGGATCTCGTGGTTCTAGAACTTGCAGCAGCGAAAAAAGTATTTCATGGACTCCCCTGAGGGTTTTGGGGTTTTAGAGTATTTATAGAGGCCGAGGTAGGTCAAAAGGATGCTCGTGGGCCCCACTACCCACTAGGGCGGGCCAGAGGCCCCTGGTGCGCCCTGGTGCCTAGTGGGCCCCTCTTCCATCTTCTGGTTCCATTCTGAAGTTTCCAGGGTCTCTTACCGCCAGAAAAAATCTCCAAAAAGTTTTGTGGCATTTGGACTTCATTTGGTAGTGATATTCTGCAAAGTCAAAACAAGCAAAAATTAGCAACTCGCACTGGGCACTAAGTTAATAGGTTAGTCCCAAAAAATGACACAAAGTTGCTTCTAATTGTATAAAAAACATCCAAGATTGATAATATAATAGCATGGACTAATAAAAAAATTAGATACGTGGTAGACGTATCAAGCATCCCCAAGCTTAATTCCTTCTCGTCCTTGAGTAGGTAAATGATACAAACTGAATTTTTGGTGTGGAATGCTACGTAACAAATTCAGCATATATTCTTTTCTTTGTAGCATGGACATTTGGAATTGAATGATTCAAATCAATAGTCTATAATTTGACATGAGAACATCAATACTCAAGCATATCAACAGGCAACCATGTCTTTCAAAATATCAACGCTAAAGAAAGTTATCCCTAGCCCATTATGCTCACTCATTGATCCATTCATGAAACACACTCAAATATTAACTACATCCAATGCACAAGTATGACAATAATGTTCCCTAGTTGGTGCTTTATAAGAGAAGATGGAGACTCAAATAAAAATAAAAATGGCATAAAAGTAGGTAGATAGGCCCTTCGCGGAGGGAAGTGATGTTCCACAAGTATAGGGGATCAGTCGTAGTCCTTTCGATAAGTAATAGTGGCGAACCCAGCGAGGAGCAAAAAGAAATGACAAGTGGTTCTCAACAAGGTATTTTCTGCAAGCACTGAAATTGTCGGTTACAGATAGGTTGACAGCAAGATAATTTGTAACGAGCAAGTAATGGTAATGGTAAATAAAGTGCAGCAAGGTAGCCCAATCCTTTGTGGCAAAGTACATGCCAAAAAGGTATCTTATAATAAGCAAAGCATTCTTGAGGGTACACAAGAATTCCATCGAGTCACTTTCATCATGTTGGTTTGATTCGTGTTCGGTACTTTGATAATTTGATATGTGGGTGGACCGGTGCTTTGGTGCTATTCTTACTTGAACAAACCTCCTACTAATGATTAACCCCCTCGCAAGCATCCACAACTATGAGAAAAGTATTAAGATAAAATCTAACCATAGCATTAAACATTTGGATCCAAATCGGTCCCTTACGAAGTACCGCATAAACTAGGGTTTAAGCTTCTGTCACTCTAGCAACCCATCATCTAATAACTACTCCACAATTCATTCCCTTAGGCCCAAATATGGTGAAGTTCCATGTAGTCGACGTTCACGTGACACCACTAAGGTAATCACAACATACATATCATCAAAATATCGAACAAATATCAAGTTCACATGATTACTTGCAACAATATTTCTTCCGTGAGCTCAAGAACAAAAGTAACTACACACAAATGATAATCTTGCTCAAGATCAGAGGGGTATTAAATAGTATAATTGATCTGAACATATAATATTCCACCAAATAAACCATATAGTAATCAACTACAAGATGTAATCAACACTACTAGTCACCCACTGGTACCAATCTAAGGTTCCAGTACAAAGATTGAACACAAGATATGAATTAGGGTTTTAGAGGAGATGGTGCTGTTGAAGATGTTGATGGAGATTGCCCTCCCAAAGATGAGGGGGTTGTTGGTGATGACGATGGATTCAATTTCCCCCTCCGGGAGGAAACTTCCCCCGGCGGAATCGCTCCGCCGGAGGGCAAGAGTGCTCCTGCCCAAGTTTCACCTCGAGACGGCGGCGCTCCATCTCGAAAGTCCTCTCCTTATTTTTTCTAGGTCAAAGTGGCCTATATACCAGAAGATGGGCACCAGAGGTGGGCCGTGCTGAGCACAAGCAACCAGGGCGCGCCTGGGGGCCCAGGCACACCCTCGTGTCTTGTGCTCACCAGGTGGGCCCCCTCCGGTAGGTATTTGATTTAGTATTTTTTTATATATTCCAAAACAATTGTACATAAATTTTCAGCTCATTTGGGGATGTGCAGAATAGGTAACTCCGACTTAGCTTTTTTAGGTCCAGAATTCCAGTTGTCGGCATTCTCCCTCTTTGTGTAAACCATACATATTATGAGAGAAAATACATTAGAATTTCTCCATAAAGCATTATTATGCATAAAAACATTATAAATAATAATATGAAAACATGATGCAAAATGGATGTATCAACTCCCCAAGCTTAGACCTCACTTGTCCTCAAGAGAAAAACCGATATCAAAAAACATGTCCACATGCTTAGAGATAGAGGTGTCGATAAAAACAAAATACGGACATGGAAGCATCATGCATATTATTATAACATCAACAAACCTTATCATAAAACTTTATCACATAAATTTTATCATATAACTTCTCAAGAACAAGTGACAATTCATCACAACATCAAAGTAGAAGAATAAAATCTATTGAAAACCAACAAACTATGTTCTCAGTCAACCTTGCAACTACAATTCATCATATTTTCAGGAAGGGTCTCGTATCGGAGCCTTTTGGCATGTCCACATACTCAACCATCATATTATCTTCGATGATTGCTAACACTCACTGCATACCCATGAGCAAAAAGTTTCAACCAGACACATAGAAAGATACAGGCTTATAGTTTTGCCTCCCAACGTATCCACCTCAAGGGTGATATCAACAATAATAACTCATTCCCACTCACATCCAATTGGATATATGTGCCAAGATATTTTCTCACCACATGATGCTTGCAAAAGAGAAAATAAAAAGGAATAGGGAAGAATACTTTGACTCTTACATAAAAGTAAATACATAAAAGTAAAAGATAGGCCCTTCACAGAGGGAAGCAGAGGTTGTCATGTGCGTTTTGGTTTGGATGCTCAATCTCTTAGTGCAAAAGAACGTCACGTTATATTGCCCCTTATGATAGCAACCTTCATTATGCAGTCTGTCGCCTTTATTATTTTGCCATCACAAGTTCGTACAATGCTCAATTTTCTCTTACACTAAATGATCCAACACATTTAGAAGCAATTTTTATTGCCTTATTGCACCGATGACAACTTACTTGAAGGATCTTACTCAAACCATAGGTAGGTATGGTGGACTCTCAAAACAAGATTTTGGGTTTAAGGGTTTTTGGATGCACAAGTAGTATCTCTACTTAGTGCGGAATTTTTGGCTAGCAAGGATAGGGGGAAAGCACCACATGTTAAAGGATTTATGACAATATAACTTCTATGTGAATATGAACAAGACGTTGTCTTCCTTGTCCAACATCAAAAAATTTGGCATATAATATTTTGATGAGGGCTCACTGAAAGCACAAGTGCTCCCTAGGTGGTTTTGGTAATTAATGTCAACATATCTCTTTTTGGACTAACACTTTTATCTAGTATATTTCAGATAAGTTCAACAATGGAGTGGCATGGACTAAAGGATGTGGGAACTCCTTCAAGATGCTAAGGACAAAGGATTGGCTCAAGCTTCAAGCTCAAGACTCTTCATTTTACATTTTAGTGATCCAATATCATATTGAGTCTGTAACATCCCAAAATTCTAAATTTTGGAATGTTATATTAAATAAATAGTTTTGATTGTTTGTTTGATTGTTGTCTGAATGATTGAGTGAAATTGAGTGAAATTGAAACTTTTGAAGGTTAAATGAGAGGAATTAAAGGACTTTCCCAAACTTTCATTTTTCTTTTATGATCTCCGAAATTCAAATTCTTTTCATCACAAAACCCTGGAGAGAAGATGACATGACTTCTTCCATTTATTTAAATGACAAGGGTGTTGAAAATATTTTCCAATTCTGAAACTTTATGCAACTCAATGATTTTCACGAGCGAAGATAAAATGACTTCTTCAAAACATATGAAATATGAGTTGGGAGTTTTAAAAGAATTAAATTCAAAGTTCTTTTGAATTTATTTCCAATTTGGAGTTATTTGAGTTTTATTCAAATTATTTTCTCCAAAAACAAAATATATGGAAAATAGGGTAACATGATTCCCTACATCAGAAAATTGGAGAGAAATTAATTTGAAGTCATTTTGGTATTTTAAAAATGATTTTTATTGGATTTTATTGGACCAGTAGCACTGTGTGAATTATTAAAATTTGTGTGGATTTTATTTGACATTAGAATAATGTTCATCTTGTAGGAAATATTTTTCTGCAAATTTTGATATATTATATGCCTATATAAAATTTTTAATTATTTTGTTTTTGTTTTAGTTCTGTGAAATTTTGTTAAAAATATATGCAGCGCCTTGGGCCAAAGGCCCAAGCTGCCGACCAGCCACCGCCAAGGCCAAGGCCAAGGCCATCGCACGCACACACCTAGGGGCCAGGAGCCAGGTTTCCTATTCTCTTACAAATCCTAGTAGGATTTGATCCAGTTTCGTTATTCCGTTTATTCCGATTTGTTTCTAGATCTTTTCCCTCTTTGTTTCCTAATCCTAGTCTATTTCTTGTCCCCTACCCCAAGCAAAGCCCTCCCCTCCCCACTATAAATACCCAAGCACCCCCTCCAACACATCAAACCAACACCTCTCCTCTCCTCTCCTCTCCTCTCCAAGCAGCAGCAGCAGCAGAACCACCGCCGCCGCCAAGTGCCGCCGCCGCGCCCTCGACCTCTCCTGAGGTTTATATGATCTCCTCTCCACCGTCCCGTGATCTCCTTTCCTCTAGGAGAAACCGCAACATCGGATCCGATCTTCTTCCCCAACTCCGACGACTACTCCGGTGAGATCCACGAAATCCCGTAATTCATTTTTTCCAGAAAATAGCAATCTTAGAAAATTCATATCTTTTAGAGTTTTTAGTATTTTTGAGTGATTCCAATTGCTATGTGTCAAAAATTTGCTGAAGTTTCTGTTAGTTCAATTTTATTTCACATTTGAGCAGTTTAAATTTGTGTTTAGATGAATTTTCTCAAATCACTAGATTTGAGCTATTTTGAGTTAGGAATATTATTTTGACCGATTCTTTTTGCTCCTGGTCTCTAGGACCTTTGTTTATCCAGTAGTATTTAGTATTTTATTTCTAGGTTAATTTAAATTAGGTTTTTAGCAAAACAGTACTGTTTTATTATTAGTTCTGTTTTAGCTTTTTCTTTATTGTTTTTATTAGTTTTAAATTATTTCTTTTGTCACTTTTGACAAAATTAGTTGTGTTTCTGTTAGAAAACAGGAGAAAAATTTAGTTTTATTTTAAAAATTTAGTTTCCTTAGTTTTGTATGAAACCTTCTATAGGTCATAGTTAGAGTTTTATAAAAGCTTTTATTTGTTTCCTTTTGCAAATAAAATTTTATGAAAAAATACTTTCTGTTAACTTAGTTGTTTTACTTTTTATTTTCTTTTAAATTATTAGTTTAGTGTTTTAATTGCTGTTAAGTTTTTTTTACTTAGGGCAAAACTATGTTAGATGCTTGTAGCAAAGTCATAGATTTTCGTTAGTAGTTTTTCTTTCTAGTTTTATTTGAAGCTTCTTTGGACTTTGTTGGAGTTTTATTATTGAGTTTTTCGTTTTAATTGTTATTATGAGTGTTAAAATTGTTTGCTAGGATGTTTGCTTATATGAATGCTATGTTTGACTATATAGATTTTCAACGGAGTAACGATTAGTTCTACCAAGTCATTTTCCTACAGCGTTGTTATCTTCATCAAGTATTACCGAGCAAGTTCACTTTGACCATGTTTTCATACCTATGTGTTTTATTGCATCTAGTGTCATCTTCGCAACAATCCCTCCAAGAGTGATATTGAATCCTTGTAGTTGAGTAGTATGCATGAGGTAGAAACCCATCACCCTGTTACCAAGCCCGGACGTTATTTATTTTAATGCTACGCTATAGTAGACGGGGTTGGTATGAGTGCTCGGGAGTGGTGTGAGAATGGAGGATCTACGTCAATGACGACAACTCCATGATGGAATCTGGAAGGACTGCATCTTCAAGGCCTCAAGACTTCAAGACTCGAGACAAGAATTCAATACACACTACTGGGTGAAGGATGGTTGACGGGCACCCTGGAGAATCCAGTGGTTGGCTGGGATGCATGGAGAAGCGCCATGACATCTTGTGGAAAGCTTCACCCAGACCCAAAGAGACGGAAGAATACTTCATGCCCGGAAGCTTACCTGTGCAACCGCAAGTCATTATGGGCTCGCTTGGTTGACCTTAGTGGTGACTCTGGCTGGGGCGGTGCTAGCAGATGTAGAACTACGGTAGGATTGGATGAGCACCGGACGGTGGTCGAGGAACTCTTCTGAAGACCATGTTTGGTCATCTTGTTCTCAAACACCTCAAGTGCGAGAACGTAAAAGAGGGATCAATCTTGCGGGTAAAGTGTACAAACCTCTGCAGAGGGTTAAAACCTAATCGATTAGCCGTGTCCCGATTCACGGACAATTTGAGCATCTGGACTTGGATCTATCTCGGAACTCTCAACACCGGACTGATAACTTAATTGTGGGCTACTTATGATGATTTTGGGCTATGAGACATCGGTTGGCGGAACCATGTCATGATAGAAAATTCCATAGTACAGACTTCATTTATTCCTTTGATGTAGGGAAATAAAACCAGCTTTTACACAAACAAAACTCAGATACAGAGCCACAAAGCCATACTGCATATAGTATAGTTTATCATCTGTTCTCTTATTGTGATCTTGCGGTACATTCAATGTACTGACCTACACGGCTGCAAAGTATCATGTTGCAGATATTTTCCTCGACGAGTAAGAGTTACGATCAGAGGTTACGGTCTACACTCAACCTGCCGATGGCGCTTGATGGGACTCCACACCCGCTTGATTGTTTCCGCTGAGTATTATGAGGTATATATCATTTTACGTTATTTATACATGTGATTGCACTTTGATATATACATTGATGTACTGTGTGTGCCAGCATACTGATCCAGGGATGGCACAGATACACAGAGGCTTGACCGTCTGAGGTTGGGTCGCTACAGAGTCTATAGGAAAAGCCAATACTATCAAGGAGGGATGAGGTGTTGCTTAATGAGCCTTTTACTTCATGTGCTTAGTGATATGCTCCAAAACCCTCCACTACTTTCTCACATCCACATATGACCTAAACCTAAAGTCAAACTCGGCCCTACCGATTCTTTCTATCCGGCGCCACCGAGTTCAGATGTCATAGCCACTGCCACAAACCCTAAGCAAATCGGTTTCACCGATAGGGATCTCGGTCTCACCGAGATGGGATTGTAATCTCTCTGTGTATGTTCATTACCAAAATCGGTCTCACCGAGTTTGTGCAATCGGTACTACCGAGATTACAGTGCAAACTTTCTGGTTAACTTATTACCCAAATCGGTCTCACCGAGTTTTTGTAATCGGTCTCACCGAATTTTCCTGACCAACTCTCTGGTTAGCTAATTACCAAAATTGGTCTCACCGAGTTTGTGTAATCGGTCTCGCCGAGATTACGTTATGCCCTAACCCTAACCATATCGGTCCTACCGAGATGCATGTCAGTCCCACCGAAAACCCTAATGGTCACTAGGTTTACTAAATCGGTCTAACCGAGTTTTATGATTCGGTCCCATCGAGTTTGGTAAATTGTGTGTAACGGTTAGATTTTGTGTGGAGGCTATATATACCCCTCCACCTCCTCTTCATTCGTGGAGAGAGCCATCAGAACAATCCTACACTTCCAGCATCCTATTTCTGAGAGAGAACTACCTACTCATGTGTTGAGGCCAAGATATTCCATTCCAACCATATGAATCTTGATCTCTAGCCTTCCCCAAGTTGCTTTCCACTCAAATCTTCTTTCCACCAGATCCACATCCTATGAGAGAGAGTTGAGTGTTGGGGAGACTATCATTTGAGTCTCAAGAGCAAGGAGTTCATCATCAACACACCATTTGTTACTTCTTGGAGAGTGGTGTCTCCTAGATTGGCTAGGTGTCACTTGGGAGCCTCCGACAAGATTGTGGAGTTGAACCAAGGAGTTTGTAAGGGAAAGGAGATCGCCTACTTCGTGAAGATCTACCGCTAGTGAGGCAAGTCCTTCGTGGGCGACCGCCATGGTGGGATAGACATGGTTGCTTCTTTGTGGACCCTTCGTGGGTAGAGCCCTCCGTGGACTCACGCAACCGTTACCCTACGTGGGTTGAAGTCTCCACCAACGTGGATGTACGATAGCACCACCTATCGGAACCACGACAAAAACATCCGTGTCTCCAATTGCGTTTGAATCCTCTAAACCCTTCCCTTTACATTCTTGCAAGTTGCATGCTTTATTTTCCGCTGCCTATATACTCTATGCATGCTTGCGTGTTATGGATATAGAATGTTAAACTTGTTCCTAAACTCCATTTAAACCAAAAGAAGTTAAAAACTGCAACTTTGGTACTTAGTGTCTAATCACCCCCCTCTGGACACCTCTTCTCAAGATCCTACAAGTGGTATCAGAGCATTGGTCTCCATTGCCTTGGTTTAATCACCATTGGAGGAAGATGGATTAGTCTACTTTGGAGAGTCTTAGACATAGAGTGCCTATTCTTGATGGAGAGTATTTTCATGAGTGGAAAAATGAGATGCTTGTGATTTTCAATCAATATCAATTGAACAAGTACATTGCTAGCCCTTGTGCACCTCATGTTGATCCTATGCATCCTACCCTTGATGAATCTGTTGACATGACTAGAAATCTTAGAATTGTTAATCTTATCACTAGAGGCTTGCCTAGAAACTTGATTAGAATCTTGCCTACTTTCGAGTGTGCCTACACTATATGGAAATTTCTTGAGGAATGCTTTCCAAATTATTCCTTGAAAAATCTAGATAAGATTCTCTGTAAGTCTATTGCCTTGAGTAAGATGAATACTAGTGATCCTATGTTTGGTGATCGTCTATTTGAACTCACCGACCTTATGCGTGCCAAAGGAGATGTTGGAATTATTGGTGATATTATTTCCGAAGCTATAATGTCACGCCCAATATGCGACCCTATCCAAAAGGAACTCGATGGTCCCACCAAGGATAGACCCGCATATTGAAACACTTTTGCAAGGTGGATATCATTACATCAACATTACATAATACATAGGGATACATACATAAGGCACAAATGCCACAAGAATACATCAACATCATATACAAGAGATCAACATCCGACTACGGATGAAACATAAACAAAGCTCAAACGACATCCACCCCGCTAGCCTCAAAGGCCGATCCCGAACCTATCCCCGATCAAGAAGAAGCGTAAGAACTCCAATACAAGCAAACATCGCCTCACGCCATGATCATCGCAAACCTGTACCTGCAAATCGGTGGTGTAGTAATCAGAGCCACGAGGACTCAAAGAATCCCATTACCATGGGTATCAAGACTAGCAAAGCTTAATGGGAAAGGAAGGGGTAAGGTGGTGAGGTTGCAGCAGCGACTAAGCATATATGGTGGCTAACATACGCAAATGAGAGCGAGAAGAGAAACAAAGGAACAGTCGTCAACTAGTAATGATCAAGAAGTGATCCTGAACTCCTACTTACGCCGACATAACCCGAAACCGTGTTCTTCTCTCGATCAACCCCGAAAAGAGACACTCACGGTTACGCATTACGGTTGGTGTATTTTAGAAGAGTTTGCTTCAAGTTTACTACAAACAGATATCAACAAATTCCCATCTTCCACATAACCGCTGCACGGCTTTCGAAAGTTTATACCTGCAGGGTGTCCCAACTTAGCCCATGATAAGCTCTCGCGATCAACGAAGGATATTCCTTCTCCCGGAAGACCCGATCAGTCTCGAATCCGGCTACATGACATTTCGACAAAGAATAAAACAAGACCAGCAAAGCCGCCGGATGTGCCGACAAATCCTGATAGGAGTCGACGCATACCTCGGTCTCGTGGCACACCGGATAAGTCAAGCTACGAGTAAAACCAACCCTCGAGTTGCCCTGGTGGCCCAGCAGAGTTGCCGGTTCGGACCAACACTTCAAGGAGCACCGCCCGGGGCTAAAATAAAGATGACCCTCGGCCCGAAACCCAAGGGAAAAGGGTATAGGTGAGGCAAATGGTAAAACCAATGTTGGGCCTTCTTGGAGGAGTCTTATTCAAAGCGAATCGTCAAGGGGTTCCCATAAATCACCCGACCGCATTAGGGACGAAAATCCGGGAACATAATACCGATATGACGGAAACTAGGGCGGCAAGAGGAACAAAACACTGCATAAGGCCGAGCCTTCCACCCTTTACCAAGTATATAGATGCATTAATAATATAAGATATATATTGTGATATCCCAACAAGTAAACATGTTCCAACAAGGAACAACACCTCCATGTTCCAATAAGGAACAAACTTCATCTTCACCTGCAACTAACAACGTTATAAGAGGGGCTGAGCAAAGCGGTAACATAGCCAAAAAACGGTTTGCTAGGAAGGGTGACAAAGGTTAGAGGCTGACATGGCAATTTGGGATGGCTTGAGCAGCAAGTGATAGGTAACGCAGCATAGCGATAGAACGAAGCAACTAGCATAGCAATGATAGTAGTGAGATCCAGGGTAGCGGTCATCTTGCCTGAAATCCCGCAAGGAAGAAGAACGAGTCCATGAAGAAGATGAATGGATGAAGCCGAACCAAGCGTAGACGAACGAATCCTCACGATCGCAACGAAACAGGAACTAAC
Source organism: Aegilops longissima (assembly GCA_021605205.1). Lineage (NCBI taxonomy): Eukaryota > Viridiplantae > Streptophyta > Magnoliopsida > Poales > Poaceae > Aegilops > Aegilops longissima. The sequence goes on from CM038677.1 coordinate 308,719,282, forward strand.
AAGAAGAAGCACACAACATAGTAAACACACCACACATAAACAAGACATGATGCACAAACAAGCATGATGCATGATGAAGCTACATGAAGCTACTCATGGCAAGAGATGATGCAAACAAGAGCAACACATCAAAGCAAGTTTAAATGAGGCCGGAAACAACATAGAACAATTCCGGTAAGTCCTCATATGCAAATTTCGAAATTGGTCCAGATCTGAATAAACCTTATGTTCAAGTTGTTAAACAGCAAGTTAAGATGCACCACGATTATCTACACGAAATTCTAGTCAAGTTACATATAAAGTTCATTAGATTCGGAGCCACGGGCTAGAAGATATGAGCAAAACAAGTTAAGCATGGCATTGATGTAAAATGCATACAAACATCAAGAAAACACCTCAAAACAAGGATGCAACATGATAATATGAAGATACATGCAAAATGAAGCAAGTTTCATATAGAGCACACTCAAAACGGAGCAACGGTGCAACACATACACCCTAAACAAGTCATAGCAACAATCTGTCCAAAACAGCAACTAGGCATATTGCAAGCATCAAAACAACATGCTATAGGACCTCAACATGAAAACAAAAGGCATGGGCATGATTTACAGGTAAAGCATGACAAAACATGAACACTGAACTATCTCCAGAAACAACTAGAACATGCTCAAAATGACATGGCAAGATTGCAAATAATAACAGCTTGCATTGGCGTAAATAACATCGAGGTTGCAATGTTTAGAGCTATCAAACAACATGTTACAGGAACTTATCATGGCAAACAAAGGCACGGCATGAATCTACTCAAAGCATAGAATAAAAGTCCTTTACTGACCATAAGCCAAAAAGGATAATAAAATATGATGGCACCCATGTAAACATGGCAAGTTATATTACAGATTTAAACATTGCAGGAATAACGATAAGTAGGCATGTTGGTGAGCTAGAACCGCTCACCACAGAGAAATACATGGCATGGCAAGGCAACCAACAGTAATAAGACATGGCATAGAAGCTATACATGGCAAGAACAACATCATAGCATACACGGATCAATTACAACAACCTTAGCAAAATTGAATAACATGTAAACAATCTGCCAGGAACATTTTATAGCAAAAGTAGAGCTCGATTGACTCAAGCTATGGCACTCCATAATTGCAAACAAGGGCATGGATGGATAGAGCAAGACATGTTTAACAAAACATACTTACTGAAGTATCTCAAAATATGCATGGATCTCTCGGTAGCATCAAGTTTACATGGCATCAAAATATCAGCAAAACAGGGCTGAAATCAGCAACACCAGGAAGCCTAGTTTGCATGCTTGTGCTAGTCACCACATTGATCACAAAAATACATGGCATACACCCCTGGAAAGATGGCATGGCATATTACAAAACACATGTAGGACTCAAGTTCATAGGGTGCACACATCAATCATGGCAAAAATGACAAAAGTGCATGTTCTGTTAAGAAACAGAAACTAACATCACATAGCACTCTTCCAACAGCATTTTGGGCATCCAGATGAGCTCAAATGAAAATGATGCAATGAGATGAAATGATCTACTCTTTGAGGCGAACATTTGGACATATTACACGCATGAAACGGAGCAACGATGACAGAGTTACGATGCGATGAAAATGCAAGAAAATAACTGCAGATCCGGGACTTAGGCGAAATTTATACCCTCCGAAAGTCAACTCGGGATGGAGATATCCGGGACGCGGGGATCCCGTTTGCTTCGTCTCCTGGTGGATCTGATCCATCTTCTCTCCGGCGAGGCGGGGCGGTTCCGGCGAGGATCTCCGGCGAGGAGGAGGTCGGAGGAGGCACGGGAGGTGGCCGAGGAGGCCGGATCCGGCGGATCCCGGGCGCGGAGGCCGGCGAGGTTGGAGGAGAGGCCCGGCCTCCGGCGAGGCAAACGGCGGCGGCGGGCGCCTGAGGAGAGGCCGGCGAGGTCGGGCAGGGCGGCGACGGCGGAGCTGGGCGGGCGGCTCGGCGAGGCGGCGAGGACGCGGCGGCGGCCGGGCCGAGGGCGCCGGGCGGGCGCGAGGAAGACCGCGGGCGGCGGGCGGAACGGCGACGGGCCGGCGGCGAAGCTTCTTCCGCGGCGGCGAGGCGGCGGGGCGGCGAGAGGCGGCGGGCGCCATGGGGGCGGGCGGCGGCGCGGACGGGCTCAAGCAAGGCCGGGGCGGCGCGGACGGGCTCGCAAGGCCCGATCCGGGTCCCATGGGCCGGGCGGCGGGAGGCGGCGGCGCCATGTGGCAGCCTCCCATTGGCTGCGGGTGGCGGCGGCGTCCGTGCCGCGCGACGGACATGTCCGTCGCGAGAGGAGAAGATCTAGGGTTTCGCTCGCGAAATGATCCGCGAATTTTTCGGGGATCTAGTTTATAGGTAGAGGGAGCTAGGAGAGTCCAAATGAGGTGCGGTTTTCGCCACGCGATCGTGATCGAACGACCGAGAGCATGGAGGGAGTTAGGTGGGTTTTGGGCCACTTTGGAAGGGTGTTGGGCTGCAACTCAAAGAGGGCTTTACGGTTACCCTTGCTAACTGCTGAGTACCAAACGACCTCAAATGACCTGAAACTTGACAGCGGTTCACCGGTGCTATACCAAGGCCGCTTGACAAACCTCGGGCATTCCGAGAATATTTGACACCCGCACACGAAAAGAGGTAAAAGGGGGCGCCGGGAGACATAGGAGTGCCGGATTGCAAAACGGACAATGGGGAAAATGCTCGGATGCATGAGACGAACACGTATGCAAAATGAAATGCACGTGATGACATGATATGAAATGCAGATGATGGCATGGCAAAATGCAACACGCAAGCACATGACATGGCAACACCGACGAATAACTGGCGGACACCTGGCGCATCGAATCCGGGGCGTTACAACACTCCTCCACTAACAAGAGATCTCGTCCCGAGATCTTAGGACCGAGACGGAAGGGAAAAGGGATGAGGTGAAACAAGAACTCTAGAGAAGAAGCAAAGAATCGAGAGCACTCGAGAAGAAGAGAGAAACGACGAGAATGACGAGAATCGAAAGCTCACGAAATCAGATAGACTATGAAAGCACTTGTTCTAACCGGAGTGGTTAGACTGAGAAAAGAAACAAATAAGACTGAAAGGATTTAGGTAGCACACCGGTTAAAACATGGAAGGAATAGAACGCGAGCTAGAGAGGATGGAATGATACTTGAAGACATGACACAAAACCTTCGGAAAGAATTGAAATAATTGAATGAAAAGAACTTATAAGGAAGGATTGAATTGATTTGTTAAAAAAAAAACGCCAACGAAAGGAATAAGATTGTTGTGGACTTATGGATAACATCTCAAGATCATAAGGTGATAACCGGCCACAAACGGAGATGATCAGATAGCTAAGAAGAACGAAGAAATGCAAAACTCCACTTCAAAAGAATACGGAGAATTAATTACACTTCGAGATACGAGAAGAAAAGATACTTGAACTCCACCAACAAGAATCTTGATGAACTCTTTGGAGAATGAATTAAATCATGAAGAACCACCATGAAGAACTCCGGTAACAAAAAGGATGATGAGATAGAATGAAGGAAGAAAGAATAAGATGAGCGTTGCGATGATTTAGATGGAGGTTCCGACGAAATGGCCGAGGGGAATTGAACTCCGGAAAAGAAAAGATGAAAAACACTTGGAACTAGAATTTATTCCTCACGAACAAACTCCGAAGGAAGGGATTTAATCACTTGGATGAAGTAAGAATAAGATTTATTGTATGCTTAACCTTCATCAAATTAAATTGATGACAAGCAATGGATTTGCATACTACTTATTCTCCTTGAAAAGGATTGAGAAGTGACATATCGCAAACTTGAGAAGGTCTTCATGAACCACCGGTATGGTTGAAAAGAACGAATGAATAAAAATGATAGTGAAGGAAAAGGAATCTTGAACGAACCACCATAAGAATTTGAAAATGACTGATGGAAGAATCGCCGGGAAAAATTAGAAGAACAAATAAACTAGAGGGGATTTAGATGCACAAGAACAAAGAGATCATGAGCTGATTAAAGAACACTTGAACGAAGCACCGGAAGAATATTGAGACGAACGAAGGGGCACGGATATAGAATAATTGGAGAACGAATCTGAAAACTTAGAATGAAGAAATCTTCCGAAAAGATGGCCTCCGGATGATCGAGAGAGAAAGCAACTCCTGAAATGCTCCGGATGGATGAAAAGAATTTGCACGATTGAAAACAATAAGATAGGATAACATCGAGCTAGCACCATGAATCTCCGGGGGAACGAACAAGATTTAGAAGAAAACTCTTCTTCGGTCTTCAAATGACGACGATAAACATCACCAAAATTAATGAGATACTCCGGAAGAAAGAAAAACAGGGAGGTTGAGCCAACAATGAAATGATTTGAAATTGATCTTGGAAAAGGCATGTGACTGATGGAATCCATTCTTACGTCACACCTGAAAAGAATTGAGAATAACTCCGTGGAAATAAAAGAGTCAGGTAAGATCCTGGGAAAAGACCTGTGGGTTAGGGCCCATTGAAGAGAAAAACACCGTTGGAAAGGGATGTTAAACAGATAGATGATGCACCGGAAGAACGGAAATATTTGACTGAGGTGACAACCTCGAATTAATTCGAACATAGACGAATCTCCTGAGATGACTTCATCTCTCCGAAAGGATAAAATGGCGAGAGGCGAACGAGCAAAGGGAAAAATCCGAGCTGAGGGAAAAGTATGATCGACAACGAAAAACTTGAATTGAATCCACCAGAGAAGAAAGAGATGAAGAATGACGAACAAAAGAGAAATTCACCGGTTGAAACGATTGACGAAAGGCTGAAGAGACTCCACATGAATGAAATTGATGCTCGGAAAAGACTCAGGCTCCGGGAATAATAGGGTGGGAGGGCGGGAAAACAAAGGCAACTTGGAAGGGGAAATGACGAATGAATTCAAGAGGAAACACCAGTTGAAATCATTGAGGAAAGAAAGCAAAGACTTCACACGAGTAGGATGGATACTCGATTATGGACTCCGGTTCCGAGAAGAAGAAGGGTGGGCGGGTGGGGAAAACAAGGACAACTTCGGACAAGGAAAAACAACGACGTCGGAGGAAGAACTGAGGATTGAACTCAAAGATGAAGAGGGTCGAATCGACTTGACGAGAGATGCACCGGACAAAAGAGGATGGACAACTCACGAAACTAACCACGTGATCCTAAAGAAAATTTTGAACGGGAAGAGGAGTAATTCAAAACACCTACGTCAAGATTCCTGACCAGAGCGACGAAGGGGCAGAGGAGTAAAAAGAATTCCTACTCTCCGATATAACTAGACTCATAAATCAGTTTTTCTAGACTCAACTGCGGCCAAACTACACGATCAATCAAGGGGGCTCCTAGGGTCGGTCGAGGCTCTGATACCAACTTGTCACGCCAAATATGCGACCCTATCCAAAAGGAACTCGATGGTCCCACCAAGGATAGACCCGCATATTGAAACGCTTTTGCAAGGTGGATATCATTACATCAACATTACATAATACATATGGATACATACATAAGGCACAAATGCCACAAGAATACATCAACATCATATACAGAGATCAACATCCGACTACGGATGAAACATAAATGTAAGCTCAAACGACATCCACCTGCTAGCCCAGTGCCGACCTGAACCTATCCTCGATCAAGAAGAAGCGTAAGAACTCCAATACAAGCAAACATCGCCTCACGCCATGATCATCGCAAACCTGTACCTGCAACTGGTGGTGTAGTAATCTGTGAGCCACGAGGACTCAGCAATCCCATTACCATGGGTATCAAGACTAGCAAAGCTTAATGGGAAAGGAAGGGGTAAGGTGGTGAGGTTGCAGCAGCGGCTAAGCATATATGGTGGCTAACATACGCAAATGAGAGCGAGTAGTGAACAAAGGAACGGTCGTCAACTAGTAATGATCAAGAAGTGATCCTGAACTCCTACTTACGTCATACATAACCCAGAAACCGTGTTCTCCTCTCGATCAACCCCGAAAAGAGACACTCACGGTTACGCACACGGTTGGTGTATTTTAGAAGAGTTTGCTTCAAGTTTACTACAACCGGATATCAACAAATTCCCATCTGCCACATAACCGCGGGCACGGCTTTCGAAAGTTTATACCCTGCAGGGGTGTCCCAACTTAGCCCATGATAAGCTCTCGCGATCAACGAAGGATATTCCTTCTCCCGGAAGACCCGATCAGTCTCGAATCCTGCCACAAGACATTTCGACAGAATAAAACAAGACCAGCAAAGCCGCCGGATGTGCCGACAAATCCTGATAGGAGTCGCACGCACTCGGTCACAGGCACACCGGATAAGTCAAGCTACGAGTAAAACCAACCTCGAGTTGCCCGTGGTGGCCCCACAGTGTTGCTCGGTTCGACCAACACTCGAAGGAGCACCGCCCGGGGCTAAAATAAAGATGACCCTCGGGCTCCGGAAACCCAAGGGAAAAGGGTATAGGTGAGGCAAATGGTAAAACCAATGTTGGGCCTTGCTGGAGGAGTCTTATTCAAAGCGAACTGTCAAGGGGGTCCCATAAATCACCCGACCGCGTTAGGGACGTAAAATCCGGGAACATAATACCGATATGACGGAAACTAGGGCGGCAAGAGTGGAACAAAACACCAGGCATAAGGCCGAGCCTTCCACCCTTTACCAAGTATATAGATGCATTAATAATATAAGATATATATTGTGATATCCCAACAAGTAAACATGTTCCAACAAGGAACAGCACCTCCATGTTCCAACAAGGAACAAACTTCATCTTCACCTGCAACTAACAACGTTATAAGAGGGGCTGAGCAAAGCGGTAACATAGCCAAACAACGGTTTGCTAGGAAGGGTGACAAAGGTTAGAGGCTGACATGGCAATTTGGGATGGCTTGAGCAGCAAGTGATAGGTAACGCAGCATAGCGATAGAACGAAGCAACTAGCATAGCAATGATATTAGTGAGATCCAGGGTAGCGGTCATCTTGCCTGAAATCCCGCAAGGAAGAAGAACGAGTCCATGAAGAAGATGAATGGATGAAGCCGAACCAAGAGTAGACGAACGAATCCTCACGATCGCAACGAAACAGGAACTAACAAGAAGAAGCACACAATATAGTAAACACACCACAGATAAATAAGACATGATGCACAAACAAGCATGATGCATGACGAAGCTACATGAAGCTACGCATGGCAAGAGATGATGCAAACAAGAGCAACACATCAAAGCAAGTTTAAATGAGGCCGGAAACAACATAGAACAATTCCGGTAAGTCCTCATATGCAAATTTCGAAATTGGTCCAGATCTGAATAAACCTTATGTTCAAGTTGTTAAACAGCAAGTTAAGATGCACCACGATGATCTACACGAAAGTCTAGTCAAGTTACATATAAAGTTCATTAGATTCGGAGCCACGGGCTAGAAGATATGAGCAAAACAAGTTAAGCATGGCATTGATGTAAAATGCATACAAACATCAAGCAAACACCTCAAAACAAGGATGCAACATGATAATATGAAGCTACATGCAAAATCAAGCAAGTTTCATATAGAGCACACTCAAAACGGAGCAACGGTGCAACACATACACCCTAAACAAGTCATAGCAACAATCTGTCCAAAACAGCAACTAGGCATATTGCAAGCATCAAAACAACATGCTATAGGACCTCAACATGAAAACAAAAGGCATGGGCATGATTTACAGGTAAAGCATGACAAAACATGAACACTGAACTATCTCCAGAAACAACTAGAACATGCTCAAAATGACATGGCAAGATTGCAAATAATAACAGCTTGTGCATTGGCGTAAATAACATCAAAGTTGCAATGTTTAGAGCTATCAAACAACATGTTACAGGAACTTATCATGGCAAATAAAGGCATGGCATGAATCTACTCAAAGCATAGAACAAAAGTCCTTTACTGACCATAAGCCAAAAAGGATCAGAAAATATGATGGCACCCATGTAAACATGGCAAGTTATATTACAGATTTAAACATGGCAGGAACAACGATAAGTAGGCATGTTGGTGAGCTAGAACCACTCACCACAGAGCAATACATGGCATGGAAAGGCAACCAACAGTAATAAGACATGGCATAGAAGCTATACATGGCAAGAACAACATCATAGCATACACGGATCAATTACAACAACCTTGGCAAAATTGAATAACATGTAAACAATCTGCCAGGAACATTTTATAGCAAAAGTAGAGCTCGATTGACTCAAGCTATGGCACTCCATAATTGCAAACAAGGGCATGGATGGATAGAGCAAGACATGTTTAACAAAACATCCTTACTGAAGTATCTCAAAATATGCATGGATCTCTCGGTAGCATCAAGTTTACATGGCATCAAAATGTCAGCAAAACAGGGCTGAAATCAGCAACATCAGGAAGCCTAGTTTGCATGCTTGTGCTAGTCACCACATTGATCACAAAAATACATGTCATACACCCCTGGAAATATGACATGGCATATTACAAAACACATGTAGGACTCAAGTTCATAGGGTGCACACATCAATCATGGCAAAAATGACAAAAGTGCAGGTTCTGTTAAGAAACAGAAACTAACATCACATAGCACTCTTCCAACAGCATTTCGGGCATCAAGATGAGCTCAAATGAAAATGATGCAATGAGATGAAATGATCTACTCTTCGAGGCGAACATTTTGACATATTACACGCATGAAACGGAGCTACGATGACAGAGTTACCATGCGATGAAAATGCAAGAAAATAACTGCAGATCCGGGACTTAGGCGAAATTTATACCGTCCGAAAGTCAACTCGGGATGGAGATATCCGGGACGAGGGGATCCCGTTTGCTTCGTCTCCTGGTGGATCTGATCCATCTTCTCTCCGGCGAGGCGGGGCGGTTCCGGCGAGGATCTCCGGCGAGGAGGAGGTCGGAGGAGGCACGGGAGGTGGCCGAGGAGGCCGGATCCGGCGGATCCCGGGCGCGGAGGCCGGCGAGGTTGGAGGAGAGGCCCGCCTCCGGCGAGGTAAACGGCGGCGGCGGGCGCCGAGGAGAGGCCGGCGAGGTCGGGCAGGGCGGCAACAGCGGGAGCTGCCGGGCGGCTCGGGCGAGGCGGCCAGACGCGGCGGCGGGGCTGGCCGAGGCGCCGAGGCGGGCGTGGAGGATGACCGCGGCGGCGGGCGGAACGGCGACGGGCGGCGGCGAAGCCTGCTGCCGTGGCGGCGAGGCGGCGGGCGCCGCAGGCGGGCGGCGGCGCCGCTGCTGGTCGGGAGGCGGCGCGGACGGGCTCATGCGGGCCCGATCCGGTCCCCAGGGCGGCGCGGTGGGAGGTGGCGGCGCCACGTGGCAGCCTCCCATTGGCTGCGGGTGGCGGCGCGGTTGCCCGCGGCGGACGGACATGTCCGTCGCGTAGAGGAGAAGATCTAGGGTTTCGTCTGCGAAATAATCCGCGAATTTTTCGGGGGGATCTAGTTTTATAGGTAGAGGGAGCTAGGAGAGTCCAAATGAGGTGCGGTTTTCGGCCACGCGATTGTGATCGAACGACCGAGAGCATGGAAGGGAGTTAGGTGGGTTTTGGGCCACTTTGGAAGGGGTGTTGGGCTGCAACTCAAAGAGGGCTTTACGGTTACCCGGTTAACCGTTGGAGTACCAAACGACCTCCAAATGACCCGAAACTTGACAGGCGGTCTACCGGTGCTATACCAAGGCCGCTTGAAAAACCTCGGGGCATTCCGAGAATGTTTGACACCCGCACACGAAAAGAGGTAAAAGGGGGCGCCGGGAGACATAGGAGTGCCGGATTGCAAAACGGACAACGGGGAAAATGCTCGGATGCATGAGACGAACACGTATGCAAAATGAAATGCACATGATGACATGATATGAAATGCAGATGATGACATGGCAAAATGCAACACGCAAGCACATGACATGGCAACACCGACGAATAACTGGCAGACACCTGGCGCATCGAATCCGGGGCGTTACATATAAGAATTCATAAGAAAGATCTTTGTCAAACTCACTCTAATGAATTACCCTCTCTAGGATTTGATCCACCACATGACGATGTTGAACATGGATACTATGATGAGGATGATGATAGTGACTTCGATCTTGATGATGCAATGAGACATTTTGGTGTTATGGCAAATCTTCGGGGATATGTGTCAGTAGGAAAGGAATGGGTTCTTGACAGTGGATGTACCGATCACATGACCGGAGATAAAGACATGTTTCATGAGCTTGCTGAAAATGATAGTCCTCGAAAGTATGTCACTTTTGGTGACAACTCAAAGGGTAAGGTGGTTGGCCTCGGTAAGGTGGCCATCTTACATGATAGCCCCATTCAAAATGTCATGCTCGTTGAGTCTCTTGGCTACAACTTACTTTCAGTATCTAGACTTGTTGATTTCGGTTTAAATGTCCTATTTATCAAGTAGATTGTCAAGTGTTTCATCGAGACAATCATAAAATGGTCTTTACCGGTATAATGAGAGGTGATCTTTACATTGTTGATTTCTCTAAAAGGCACAACCTAAAACTTGCTTCATTGCTAAATCCTCAAAAGGTTGGTTATGGCATAGACGACTAGGTCACGCTGGCATGAGAAACCTTGACAAGCTTATTAGAGGAAATCATATCATTGAGTTAACGATGTCATATTTGATAAGGATAGACTGTGCAAAGGCTTGTCAAGCAGGTAAACAGGTCGGAGGAAGGCATCCCGTGAAGAACATCATGACCACAAGGAGGCCACTCGAGCTACTTCATATGGACCTTTTTGGTCCCAACGCCTACAAAAGTCTCGGTGGAAATTCTTTTGGTCTAGTTATAGTTGATGATTTTTCAAGATTTACGTGGGTGTTCTTTCTCGATGATAAATCGCAGGTCCAAAAGATCTTAAAAAACTTCACTAGGAAGGCCCAAAACCAATTTGAAGTGAAGATCAAGAAGGTTCGCCACGACAACGGAACGGAGTTCAAGAACGCAATCATGGACACCTTTCTTGACGAAGAAGGGATTTCACACGAGTTCTCGGCTACGTACACACCTCAACAAAATGGAGTTGTTGAGAGGAAGAACCGGACGCTCATCGAAATGGCGAGAACGATGCTTGATGAGTACAAGACGTCAAGCACTTTTGGGCGAGAAGCGGTTGAGACAGCTTGTCATGCAACAAATCGCTTGTATCTTCACAAGCTACTCGGCAAGACGGCATACGAGCTCCTCACCGTAACAAACCCCAAGTTGGATACTTTCGAGTATTCGCCCAAAGTGCTACATTCTTGATAAGCATCGCTGCTCAAAATTTTCTCCTAAGTCTCATGAAGGTTTCCTACTAGGTTATGGCTCAAACTCTCACACTTACCGTGTCTACAACAATTTCACCCGAAAGGTTGAAGAGACGGTAGATGTGAATTTTGATGAATCTAATGGCTCGCAAGTAGAGGAATTGCCAATTGATGTAGGAGACAAAGATCCTTCGGAAGCAATCCAAGACTTGTCTATTGGCAAGGTCCGTCCAACGGAGGTGAAGGAGAGTACCTCGTGTGTTCAAGTGGAAGCTTCTACTTCACGAAAAGGTGAACCAAGAGTTGAAACGGAAGCACCATGAATAAAGTGTGAACCACCATCAGTCATTAAATATCTAGGGACTCCAAACCTTGGGAAAATAACTTCTTTAAGCATTTTAATGGAAGTGTTGTGATCAGCACTACTAGTTGTTATAGCTTCTACCCACTTAGTAATATAATCAACATCAACCAAAATATGAGTATACCCATTAGAGGAAGAAAAGGACCCATATAATGAAAACCCCAAACATTAAATGGTTCAATAGCAAGTGAATAATTCATAGGCATTTCCCGATGCTTACCGATATTACCAATTCTTTGACATTCAACACATGATAAAACATACTTACGGGCATCCTTGAAGAGAGTTGACCAATAAAAACCAGATTGCAATACCTTGTGAGCAGTTATATCTCCCGCATGATGTCCACCATAAGCTTCGGAGTGTCATTTCTGTAGGATTTGTTCCTGTTCATGCTCAGGTACACAACGTCTAATAATACCGTCTACTCCTTCTTTATAGATAAGTGGGTCATCCCAAAAGTAATGTGTTAAATCATGGAACAATTTTTTTTATTTTTTTAGTACGTGAAACTAGGTGGTATATATTTACCAAGAATGTAATTAGCATAGTCAGCATACCAAGGAGTTTATTGCAGCAAGTTGTTCATAAGGAAAACAATTGTTAATAGGTAGTGGGTCATCAAGAATATTTTCTAACCTAGACAAGTTATCAGCTACGGGGTTCTCAGCTCCTTTTCTATCAATAATATGTAAATCAAATTCTTGTAGAAAAAGAACCCACCTAATGAGTCTAGGTTTAGCATCTTTCTTTTCCATAAGATATTTTATAGCAGCATGATCGGTCTGAACAGTTACTTTAGAATCAACAATATAAGATCTGATTTATCACAAGCATAATGGATAACATTTAAATTTTGTATCAACTCTCTGTCCTAGAACAACACCAATAGCATAATCAATAGCATCACACATAATTTCAAAAGTCAAGTTCCAATCAGGTGGTTGTACAATAGTTGCAGAAGTTAAGGCTTTCTGAAGTGTTTCAAACGCTTCTAGACAATCATCATAAAAAACAAATGGAATATCCTTTTGTAAAATATTTGTAAGAGGCCTAGAAATTTTAGAGAAGTATTTAATAAACCTCCTATAGAAGCAAGCATGACCGAGAAAACTACGAATACCTTTAATATCTTTAGGACATGGCATTTTCTCAATTCCTTCAACTTTAGTTTTATCCGCATCAATACCTCATTCAGAGATTTTATGCCCCAAGACAATACCTTCATTAACCATAAAGTGGCAGTTCTCCCAATTCAAGACATGATTAGTTCGCTCACATCTTTGCAAAACTCGATCAAGGTTGCTTAAGCAATCATCAAAAGAAGTTTGGTAAACAGAAAAATCATCCATGAAAATCTCAACAATCTTTTCACAAAAATCAGAGAATATAGCAGTCATACATATTTTAAAGGCAGCACGTGCATTGCATAAACCAAAAGGCATATGTCTATAAGAACAAGTTCCAAAAGCGCAAGTAAAGGTGGTTTTCTCTTGACCAGGTTGTGAAACAGGTATTTGAGAAAAACTAGAATATCCATCAAGAAAACAAAAGTGTGTGTGCTTAGATAATCTCTCTAACATTTTATCAATAAAAGACAGTGAGTAATGATCTTTTCTAGTTGCTTTATTTAATATTGTAAAATCAATTACCATTCTGTAACTGTCGGGGGAATCTGATCGTACCCCACGAACACCTATGGGGGCCGACGGACCGGACCCCTTTCGGTTCGATGGGAGACGGAGATTACACGAAGAGCAGATCGAGGCGAAGCACACGAGTAGTTTACCCAGCTTCGGAGCTCTCCGGAGAGATAATACTCCTACTGCTGCTTCGTTGATTGTATTGTGTTCTTGCTAGGGAGCAATGAGAGCTACAAAACCTAGCTTGAGTGTCTCTGGTTTCGAGTGAGTCGAACCGAACCCTTTCTACGTTGCACATGGGCCTCCTTTTATAGGCTCAAGGGGTCACCACAGGTGGCAACGAGACGAGGGCAAAATGGGAAAATGAGTTGCGTTGGTGCAACTACTTTGTACAGTGTAATCTACCTAACTCGACGGCAAGGGACAAAGCATTAAATGCCCGCCCATGTCGCCTAAACAAAGGCAACAGGACCGTCAGAGCGCCACCGCTCGCCACGATGGCCTTCTTGTCAAGACCGCTTATCGCTGTTTCTCCGCTGGCTGCACAACCTCTTGACACGCTACCGAATAGCCCCATGGCGACACGCTACGGGTGAGGTGGAGCGGAGATAAAGAGAGGTTGCTCGCCGCGGCAAGCGCCTTTGCCGCTGCTGAATCTTGTCGCACTCGGAAGCTTGTCGCCATCGAGCCTTCCCGCAAGCTCCTCTTGCCGGGTCTTGTCTTCTGCGTGCCTTGAGGGCCTTCCCGCAAGCTCCTCTTGCCGGGCCTTGTCTCCCGACTTGAATACTTTGTTCTTGAATGGCTCCAAAGGAACCACGGAGGGCCTTGGCGGTCACTAGGCAAACCTTGCCGCTGGTGCTGCAATCGCCGCGGCACGAAGTTCGGGATACTAGGGTACCCCTACTCTAGTACAATCGACAGAGCCCTCGGCCTGGGCCACACACGGCGCCGAGCTCTTTTGGGCCAGGCCCAAAACAGTGCACGGGCACGCTGCCCAGATCACGCCACATTTCGCCCCGGACCCACCACGCCCCCACGAACAGCATGCGCCGATCGCGGCGCCGTGGGAGAGATCGGGGGTTTTTTAATTGAAAGCGGAACGTCCGCCTCTCCCTCCTTATAAATTGGGGAAACAGGGCCGGTCGCCCACCTCGCCATTTGCTGTCCCATTCGAAACCACCGCCGCCCCCCTTCTTCTCAAGTCCAAGAGAGCGACGCACCGCTTCATTGCCACCGGGCGCCATCAACGCCGCCGGTCTCTCCACCACCTCCGCCATGGCTCCGGAAGCCGACAAGGGAAGGGCGGAAGTCGCCGAGATGCAGCGGCTCATGCGGCGCTGCGAAGGAGCAGGTTACCTTCACCCCCAGCTCGACGCAGCGAGCCGAGGGAGGGTTACTACCTCTTCGGTCGACGGAACGCTGATGATCCGCGCACGAGGGTGATCTCCGCCGCCGATCCGAGAAGGTTTCTGCGGGTACCCTTCTTCGCACTTCTTCTATTGCGGGCTCTTCCCGCCTTTTTCCGAATTCTTTATGATATCATGAACACCTACGGTCTTCGCCTCCTTGATTTCACCCCCAACGCTGTCCTGACCATGGCGGTTTTCGCACACCTTTGCGAAAACTTTGTCGGAGTCCACCCAAACGTAGCCCTCTTCCGACACTTTTTCATGCCCCGCGTTGAGAGAGGAGAGCCACTTGCCGGAGGGATTGCTTGGATCTCTAGGATCGGCAAGAAAGAAGCTTATCTGGAAGGAGAGCTCCGCAGCAAGTGGGAGGAGTGGAGAGCCGATTGGTGTTGGATCATTGAGGAGAACCCGCAGCCCTTCACTGCCCAGCGCCAAACTCCCATAGTGCGCGGCAACGATTGGAGTAACTTGGCGCCGGAGGATGCTAGGTTGAAGATTGCCGTGACCGGATCTTGCGCCTCGTGCATGCCGGACTTCATCAGAGGCGCTGTTGGCGCTGGATTTTCTTCGCCGCGACGCTTCCCTTGCAGGAGAGGAGGAGACCTGCTTGGGAATTCCAAAATGCGGCGGACATCATGAGGCTGCGCCCGAGCCTCAACTGGAATTTCACTATCTTGGACCTGGATGCGATGCTGCTGGAGCTGTTCAAGCACGACCTTGATCACCCCGAGTGGTTCATGTTGCCAAGGGGGGTCGTTCCTTTGTGCAACAACCCTTCGCTCGACCGCATCCGTGCAATGGTGCCGTTGTGTGATTCCCATGGGATCGTTCCAACTTGGCAAGAGCCCGCCGATGACGTCGTGCAGCAGTTCTTCGACGGCCTGGAAGAAGTGCCGATCCGCTCCGACGAGCAGTAGTGGCTCACCCGCGACACTACCGACGCCGAGCTGCAGCGCATCACCACCAGGCTGGAGGAGGCGGCAGAAGCTGCTGCCGCTGGTGAATTTGGGTTCACCGTGGAGGAGGCGGAGGCAGCCGAGGCGGCAAGCCTTGCCGATCGAGAGGAGCTTGCCGGTGCGGAGGAGCAGGCCGAGCCTGAAGCTGAGCCGAACGAGCCTGCCGGGGGCGCCTCCCCCCCACCTTCAGGTAGCTTGCCGCGGGAAGAGCCCACAGCTCCACCAAGAAGGCGCCCGCAAGACCGGGAAGTGGCGGGCGGCAGACGGGCTAACAGCCGTCACAGCTACAAGGACGCTTCCACCGCTGCAAGCACTGCTGCGGGAGCGCCATGTCGCCACAAAGAACGGAGCGGGCCTTCGGGACCACGGCCCTCGCACCCGCTTAAGCGTCCGAGGGAGCCTACTCTTCCAGCTCGCCGCACCGAGGCGGACTGAATTGACTTCTCCGCGCCAGCCCGAGGAAGAAGAAGAGTAAGATCTTGCCACAGCATTTGTAATTCTTCAATTTGGTGCTTTTTCTTGTATCTGATTTGCTTCATTCTGAACTCTTTCCTTTTTAGGACGCTGGCTCGAGAGCGTCAAGAGAGCTAAAACCCGGTGGTTGTCATCAAGATGATCCCCATGGCGATGTGAGGCGCGGCTCGAGACCCCTTGTCGGACCCGCAACCTTCTCAGAGCAGCCCCAAAGACAACCCCCAGCCAGAATATTTGGTTTATTTCTCACGGTTAGGTGTGCATGGGTGCTCCTTCTCTACTGATATCTGACTTGTTGATTTGTGTAGGAGCAGAGCAGCCTCATCAGAGGGCGCGAAGTCGCCCCCAAATTCCGCTCGCTTCAAATACGCCGCCAAGGGAGAATTCTCCGCAAGGAGCGCTTGCAAGGGAGGCTTCTCCGATAAGGGAAGTTTCTCCGACAAGGGAAGCGCCAAGATCCTCCGGCAGGTGGAGACCGCGTCACAGATCCCATCGCAGTAACCCTTTTGCGTGATAATTTCCCTTGGGTTCTTTTTCTTCTGTTCTTCTTTTCGAACATTTGCTTGACTGTTCTTTCTTTTTCTGATCGTCAGACCCATATGCCGGAGAGCCGATGGAGATTGAGGTCGCCGACGAGGAGGACGCGCGCGGCAACACTGGCGACGTTGCCACCATGGAGGAAGAGGCTGGTGCCGATGGGTCCGCCGACGAAGAGGCCGCCAAGGCTGCCGCCGCAAAGGCCGGGCGAGGGGTCCGTGATCGTGATCGACGACCTCGAGGCTGCAGGAGCGCCAGCGCTACACCGATCCGCCGATCCTCCGCCACCGATGCAGCGCCAGTTCGAAGAGCCCCAGCCCGGCGCTTATCTCAAGGCCGGCGACGGCGTTTTCATCAAGCTCCCGGGCGCCGAGCTCAGGCGCCGTCAAAGGGGAGACCTTTGACGAAGAGCTGCTCGCTTCCGCTGGGCTGTCGCTGGTTGACGCGCCAAGCAGCAGCAGCGGCGAAGTCGAGGAGGAGCAGCTGCCGAAGAAGCCGTTGTCGCTCTATCGCGCCCGACAAGCCAAGCTGGAGTCCCGAGAAGCACTTGTCGCAAGGGCGGGAGCAGACATGGAGAAGCGCGCAGAAGAGCTCCGGTGCACCAACCAAGAAGCTCTCCGAGATGTGGCAGAAGAGCGGGGGCAACTCGCTGAGGAGCGCACAACCTTCATTCTGGAGAAGGCTGAGGTCGAGGAGTAGCAGCAGCTTGCCGGCGAGAAGCTATCTGCACAAGAGGGCGAGCTGGCGCAGCGGAAGATCAACCTTGACAGCTATGAGGAAGATCTTGCCGCGCGCGAGCAATCACTTGGCGGAGCTCTCAAGGAAGCAAAGGACGCTGCCGCAGCTGCCGAGGCCGCCAAGAAGGAGTTGGAGACGAGGGTGACGCAGCTGGAGGCCACCTCCGTAAGAGCGGCGAGGAGGTCGCCATGCCAAGCACGAGCGCGAGAAGGATGCTTACACTCTTGGCGAGCTGCAGGGCCATCTCGCTGAGAGGATCAAAGAGCTCGACCCCGCCAAGGACTCCAAGGCGGATCTTGAGTTGAAGCTGACCACCTTGACGGAGACGCTGGACGGCGCCAAGGAGCAGGAAGTGGGTTTGTTAGAGAAGATCAAGGCCAACGAGGAGCTGCTGGCGAATGCCACGACCGCCCAGGATACCTTCAGAGAGAACGTGATGCATCGGACGGAGGGTCTTGTAGATACCGCCGCCATCGACAAGGAGCTGATGGAGCCGGGATGGTGGATCTCGGTATTCCACCGACGAGCGCTTTCAACCCAGCGCCAAGCTCAGCTGTTCTCAAGGGCGCAGGACGGCTTCCAGCTGCTCCGGAAGAGATCCCAAAGCAGCTGGCCGACGAGTCGCGTCAAATCTGTGCAGGGCTCTTCGAAGGTGCCGATGAAGGTGGCCTTCCGCAATCCAGCGCCGCCTTCGCTAACGCCCTCAAGTCCTTGCCGCTGATCGCCGACGTTGAAGCGCCAAGGCCCTTGTCGCACCCATTGTGGACAGGGTGAGCGGGGTCAAGAGGGTCGATGGCGACCGCGTAGACTAGGCCGCCGTTTTATCTTTCCCTTATTGCTGCAGATCATGTTTAGGAGAACAATCTATTAGATCTGCGACAAGTTATTTTTGTAATATAACTCTATCTTAGGCAATGATTGCAATGTTATTTCCTTTACTTGATTCCTTCCTTTGTATGTTTGTGCCCTCGCTTAGGGAACTTGTCGGCGCTGGCACCCTTGTCATGCGAGCGCTGAGTGCGGAACATCAAGAGCCTCTGTCAAGGCGGTGCATTCTCCGACAAGCAACCTTGTCGCAACTAGTTGCAGCTCACTTAAGTTGTTGAGCGGACTCAAACAAAGTAAGGGTGCAAACTAGCCACGAGTTGGTTCCTTCACAAGACAGGTTTTCCATACAAAGCACGGTCGCTCAAGGAAGACAACTTAAAATTTAAAACAGGCTGCTCAAACTTTGGCAACTTAGCTTTTCTCGTTGTTTGCTTCCCGTAAAGGCAAAATTTCTTCGAGCCACGCTTGGTCCACAACATTATCTTCTTCTCCTTCCCCGCAAACTTGTGGGCGAGGGAACCTTCTTTTCTTTGAGAATGATAAAGAAGAGAAAATAAAGATATGGAGCCCCGCGCTCGTTATTGCTTACCGAATAGGTGCTGCACAAAGTGTCGATAATACATGCAAAGTAAAAATGCACGAAATTGACAAGATATGCGAGCACATGAGCTTTATCGATGCACGGGTCTCGCGCCTCGCTTTGTACAAAGGATTACATGCAACATGGGCAAGACTTGTATAAAAGATGGTTGCCGAACAGGTTCCGCAACCGCGCTTCTCACGGGTAAAATTTACGAAGATGCTCAATATTCCAGAGTTGCTCACCGAATGCCATCTTCCGCCTCATGACAGCGCCAGCCTAGTGACTCGCCTCACCCGATAAGGGCCTTCCCACTTCAAGGCCAACTTGTTGGAATTCTTGGCGGACTGAACGCACCAAGAACAAGGTCGCCTTCCTCGAGACTTCGGCACTAACTTTGCGGTTATGGTAGCGACGCAAAGCTTGCCGATAATGAGCAGCTCGTCAATGCTCAAGACGGTCCTCCTCAAGGAGCAGCGCGTCATCTTGTCGCAGCTGCTCTTGCTCGAGCTCATCATAAGCGAGCACTCGAGGTGACCCGTATACGAAGTTCCGTGGGGAGAACTGCCTCGCCCATAGACTAGAGCGAAGGTGTCCGCCGATGGCTCGATTTGGCGCCGCTCGATCGACCAAAGAACCACCGCAGCTCCTCAATCCAGCTTTCTTCCGCGACTTGTGCAGCCTGTCGAAAGTTCTGGTCTTGAGTCCTCGCAGCACTTCAGATTTGCCCTCTCTCGCTGACCGCTGCTTCTCGGATGAGCAATGTAAAAAGCAGACCTTGGCGCCAAGATCTTGGACGATCGCATGAATGTGCGGGTTCAGAACTGTGTGCCGTTGTCGGTGATGATCCTGTTAGGAATCCCAAAACGGCAAACAATTGACTCAAGAACTTGATCGCGATCAGGTTGTCACCTTCTCATCGCTTCCACTTCCGCCACTTTGTGAACTTGTCGATTGCGACGCATAAGTACTCAAAGACCCCGACAGCTCGGGGAAGGGGCCGAGGATGTCGAGCCCCTGCATCAAAAATGGCCAGGATAAAGGGATTGTCCGGAGAGCTTGAGCTGGCTGGTGTATTCGCTGGGATGGAACCGCACGCTTCACACTTGGTTACTTGTGCAGTTGCATCCGGAGGGCTGTCGGCCATAAGAAACCTTGCTGTAAAGCTTTGCCGCAAGTGCTTTGCGCCAATGTGGTGACGACATATGCCTCCGTATCTTCGCCAACAGCTTCGCATCCATCTTCCCGATGAATACACTTCAATTTCACACCGCTGAGTCTTCTTCTGCATGTGATGTTGTCGACAAACCGGTACATACTTGACTGCCGGGCTACTCTTTCCGCTTCTTCTTGCTCTTCGGAAGTTCTCCGTCTCAAGGAAATGGACGATCTGCTGTGCCCATGCCGGAGCTTATGCTCGACAACAAGGACTAAAGGCACATTTGTTGCCGCGGAACATCAGCTTCTATGGCGAGAACCTCGGCTCGCCGGAGCTTGATGATCCCCGCAAGCTTGCCGAGCAAAACTTGTCGGGAGCGCCCGCTTCAACGAACAAACCATTAGGCTTGTCGGAGCAGATCGCTCCTCGCGATATCTCGCTGATTTCGGGACCTTCTTGGCGGCGGCTTCGTGGAGCTCTGCCGAAAGTAGTCACCGAAACCAACTTCCTCTTCTTGCTCGTCCAGTTGATGGCATTACAATCGGTTGAGTTAGCTTGAGCACGAAAATCCTGGTTCCATTGTAACTTAAGCGGCGACTTCGACAGCCATCAAGAATGTCGTTCGAGCTCCCGAACATGTTCCATTTGTAGGCCGTCAAAGTGCTCTTCTAGCTTCCTCACTTCATCAACATAAGCTTCCATCAACGGACTCGATAATCCTTGTTCACTTGGCGGACAACAAGCTGCGAATCACCCCGATAACGAGCTTCTTAATCCCAAGGTCCGCTATGATCTCGAGACCGCAAGCAGACCTTCATACTGCAGATTGTTCGCTGCTTGCTCCTTGGGAAAGTGCATCCGACCACGACTTGAGGTGCTCTCCGTGGGTGTGATAAGTAGCACGCCGCACCGGCGCTTTGCAGCGAGAAAGCACCGCCAAAGTACATCAGCCACTCTTTGCTTGCTTCCTTGACGGGGATGCTCTTCTCTGAAATTTCTTCATCTTGTGTTGGCGTCCATTCTGCTATGAACTCTGCCAATGCTCTTCTTTGGATAGTTGAAGTGCTCTCAAACTTGAGGCCAAAGCTCGACAGTTCCAATGCCCACTCGACAATCTTGCCTGTTGCTTCTGGATTTTGCAGTATCCTCTTCAGCGGAAAGCGAGTGACAACTGTGATCTCATGTGCTTGGAAGTAATGGCGAGCTTTCGAGGCTATGAGGAGGCCGAAGCAACTTCGCACACCAGAGTACTCGACCTAGCCCCCGCAGAAGGGAACCGACGGCAAACTGGGCGCTGCACCATCCTTTTCTGCATCTTCTCATGCTCCTGCGCAGATTCGTCCTTGTCGGGACCAGAGCTTGTCGGCGAAGCCCCCTGCTTGTCGCTGGATGCATCTGCCATGGTTGCCAGCTCATCATCCGCCTCCCTCTCCGCTACTAACGCAGCACTAACCACTTGATTGGTTGCCGCTAAATATAGCAGCAACTTCTCTGGTGGCTTAGGTGCGACAAGCACTGGAGTGGAGGATAGGTATCTCTTCAAGTCTCGCAGCGCAGCCTCCGCTCCGAGTCCACTTATTGACCCGCTTTTTCAAAATTTTGAAAACGGCAGGCGCACTCAGAGACCTAGAGATAAACCTACTAAGAGCAGCAACGCAACCGCAAGTCTTCGTGACATCCTTGACACGCTTTGGTGCTTCAATCTGCTCAATGGCCTTGATCTTGTCGGGATTGGCTTCAATTCCCTCTCATGACGAAAGAACCCGAGAAGCTTGCCGGAGGGAACTCCAAACACGCACTTCTCGGATTGAGCTTGAGGTTGATCTTGCGCAGATTTGCAAAGGTTTCATCCAAATCTTGAATCGAGTTGCCCTGTCCTTGCTCTTGACCACTATGTCATCCATATAGGCTTCCACATTTCGTATTTGCGCTCAAAAGCGTGATGGACTACTCTTGCAAATGTTGAACCGCATTCTTTAACCCGAAGGCATCCGTACAAAACAGATGTGCCACATGGGGTGATGAATGCGGTTTTCGCCTCATCCTCTTCTGCCATGAAGATCTGATGATATCCTGAGTATGCATCAAGAAATGAGAGCAAATCACATCCAGCCGTGGAGTCAACAATCTGGTCTATACGCGGCAAGGGAAATGGGTCTTTGGGACAAGCTTTATTAACATCGGTGAAGTCGATACAAAGTCTCCATTTCCCATTCGCCTTGCGTACAACTACCGGATTGGCCAACCACGTAGGATGGAGCACTCCTCTGACAAGGCCTGTTGCTTCCAACTTCTTGATTTCTTGTGCTATGAATTCTTGTCGCTCCATTGCCTGCTTCCTTACTTTCTGCTTAACGGGTCGCGCATGAGGACAGACAGCGAGATGGTGCTCAATTACTTTCCTGGGAACACCGGGGATGTCGGACGGTTGCCATGCAAACACGTCGACGTCGCCGCAGGAAAGCAACGAGCCCGCTTCCTATTTAGGGTCAAGCGTGGCATCGATGGTGAAGGTACCACCAGTGCCGTCCTCCTTGGCGGACACCTTCTTGGTCTCTGGAGCCGCCATCGTCTTCTTACACTTGCCGGTGGAGCTCGATGGTGCGTCCTCGACGGTAGCGCAGCACTCCGAGGAGGTGCGCTTGCCGGAGTGGGCATCAGAGCTCTTGCCGGACTTGATCTTCTTCTTCCCCCCGGGAGCTTCAGTGGCAAGTGAATTGTTATCTGTTGCAGCAGCCGCTTCCCGGTAGATCTTGTCGGCGCAGATAAGAGCATCCTTATTGTCGCCAGGGATAGAAATGACACTTATCGGGCCAGGCATCTTGAGTAAGTTGTATGCATAGTGAGAGGCCACCATGAACTTGGCGAGTGCTCGACGGCCAAGTATCCCATTGTAAGGCAATGGAGCAACGTCGAACGTGACCCTCTCAGTCCTGAAGTTTAGCTCGCTGCCAAATGTTACCGGCAACGTGATCTTCCTTTCGCTTGCTCCTTCCCGTAAATTCTTTGAATGTGCCGCCTCTTCGAGCTCGCTGTCGTGGATCCAAGCTTCGAGCACCGCCGACGAGATCAGGTTCAAGCCGCCCCGTCGCCAACCAACATCTTGGTGACCTTGAGGTTGCGGATAGTTGGTGAGACCAACATCGGCAAGCACCGACCGCAGTTATGCGATCGGGTGGTCCTCAATATCAAAGATGATAGGCGTCTGGACCATTTTAGAGGCTTGCATGATTCTACGGATGGTTCTCGCTGCATTAACTTCCCGCATCCATCGCTTGAGTTGGCGGTGTGAAGTATGCGAGAAGCACCGCCACAACCTGCAGGACCTCTGTGGCTTTCTCAAACTCCTGCTCGTCAGCTTCATCATCATCCATGTCTTCATCGCCGCCGCCTTCTTCATCCTTGTCGCGCCGCTGGAGGTCTTTCTCCTTGCCGCTGCTTAGCCTTGCCGCAAGGCGTCCTCCCCGCCGGTCGCTTGCCAACTCCCCTAGCACCTTCCTGGGCCTTCTCCTTGTCGCGCCGCTCGTACTCAGCCTTCTGCTGTTCGACAAGCTGCTCGACCTTCTTGCAGCTCGAGGTCATGGCCCTTGGTGTGGTGGATCTTGCAGATCGCTTGTTGAGCTGTCCCGCTTGTCGGCGCCACCACAGCCCGCAGTTACGCGCCAGGCAACCTCCTTGCCGGAGCTGCCAACCTTAACTTTCTTGGCGTCGCCTCCGTTGCCGGACTGCTCGACAACTAGCACGTCCTTGCCTTTCTTCTTTCTGTTATTCCGTCGCCGGCTCTTCCTTGCTGGAGCAACCTCTTCACTATCAGATCCTGCTTCTGCATTCTCTCCTGGGAGTCTCCTTCCTTCCTCAGCGCGTGCACACTTGTCGGCCAAGGCATAAAGCTCACTGACGTCCTTGACTTTGCACATCACCATCTCTTCCTCATCCTGCGGTTCCGCATGTTTTGATGAAACGACCGATCACCGCGGCAGGGTGGACATCTCGATGTTGTAGTGCACACGGCTGAATCTCTGGATGAACTTGCGCAGGGACTCTCCTTCCTTCTGGGCGAGCAGGTGAAGGTCGCTTCCTGGCCATGAGGCTTGTGGTCACCGTGAAGGCGCCGACAAACCGATGGCATAGATCTGCCCAAGAGGATATGGAGCTGTCCGCAAGTGCATGAGCCAAGATCGACATTGAGCTTGAGCACCAGCCGGAAGTAGTTGGCGAGGATTTTGTCGCCTCGCCCCGCAGCTTGCACCGCGATGGTGTAGATGCTGAGGAACTCCGACGGAAAGCGCCCCGCCATCGCATTTCTCCGCACATCCGGCTTGAAATTTTTCTTGTCGGGCCACCGACTTGCCGCAGCTCACGAGTGAACGCAGGGCAACCTATCGCGATACGGCAAGTCACCTGGTTCCCCGGTGCTTGCATGTCGATAGCGGCCCAGCGCTTAGTCGGATTGGCGCCGCTTCTTCGGGCGCCGATGCGAAGTTCGCGCGCCTTCTTGTTGTCGTTTTGAAGAACTTGGCGCTGATCACGGCGAAGCTCGTGGATCCGACGACGCAGGGAGTCGCTGTCGAGGTGGATCCGACGAGTCGGCGATCTTGGCCTTCGGGATGGAGAGTGCATGGTGGTTGCACCCGCAGGTCTCGCCGCCACCGCTCGTGCCTTGTCGCCTTGCGCGGCTGCGATGTGCTTGGTTGCCGCGGAGTGTCGCCGCTGGCAAAGCCGATGAGACTTCGGATGGTGGCCTCCATTCGCCGGCCTTGTCTACCGCTGGAGGGTAGTCCAGAGCGCTTGAGCTCGCGCCAAAGCTTCGCTGAGTGGTGGGCGGCAATGGGGAACGGTGCGAGGAGCGGATATGCTCGGACTTCTAAATACATTAGAAGGAGCAGTATCCCGTCCAGGCGACCGTGTCCGCTCGCACCAGCCTGTTGGCGCGCGAGCTGCTCTTGAGCGTCTCTAGATCCACCAGCTCGATCTTGGCCCAACGAACGTATGGTGCTGCGAGCACCATGACGCTGTCGGTCTCGCGCCTCCGAGATGGACGCGGTATGTATCTGGATGCCGAGGTCTGCGCCGCTTTGTCCTTGACTTTGTAGCGCCGTGGCTCCTCGACGACGCTGTTTCCTCCGCCAGCGTCTTCCCCACCACTCGCCGCCTTCGTGGTGGTGGGTTTGACGCGACGGCTTCTGCTGCCGCCAAGCCTTCTTCTTCGGTGGCATGTTGATGAAGATGATGAAGAAGTTGCTCGTATGATCGCCGGATCAGGTTCACACAGCCTCGACGCCCCCTACCTGGCGCGCCAAAGATGTCGGGGGAAGCTGATCGTACCCCACGAACACCTATGGGGGCCGACAGACCGGACCCCTTTCGGTTCGGTGGGAGGCGGAGATTGCACGAAGAGCAGATCGAGGCGAAGCACACGAGCAGTTTACCCAGCTTCGGAGCTCTCCGGAGAGATAATACTCCTACTGCTGCTTCGTTGATTGTATTGTGTTCTTGCTAGGGAGCAAAGAGAGCTACAAAACCTAGCTTGAGTGTCTCTGGTTTCGATTGAGTCAAACCGAACCCTTTCTACGTTGCACATGGGCCTCCTTTCATATGCTCAAGGGGTCACCACAGGTGGCAACGTAGACGAGGGCAAAAATGGGAAAATGAGTTGCGGTTGGTGCAACTACTTTGTACAGTGTAATCTACCTAACTCTGACGGCAAGGGACAAAAGCATTAAATGCCTGTCCATGTCGCCTAAACAGTGCAACAGGGACCGTTAGGAGCGAGACCGTTCGCCACGATGGCCTTCTTGTCAGCGCCGCTTATCGCTGCTCTCCACTGGCTGCACAGCCTCTTGACACGCACACCTGGAATAGCCCCATGGCGACACGTTGGCGGGTGAGGTGGAGCGGAGATAAAGAGAGGCTGCCTGCCGTGGCAAGCGCCTTGCCGCGGCTGAATCCTTGTCGCACTCGGAAGCTTGTCGCTCACCGAGCCTTCCCGGCAAGCTCCTCTTGCCGGGGTCTTGTCTTCTGTGTGCCTTGAGGGCCTTCCCGGCAAGCTCCTCTTGCCGGGCCTTGTCTCCTGACTTGAATACTTTGTTCTTGAATGGCTCCAAAGGAACCACGGAGGGCCTTGGCGGTCACTAGGCAAACCTTGCATGGGTGTCAGAATCGCTGCAGGTGCGAGTTCGGGATACTAGGGTACCCCTACTCTAGTACACCGACAGTAACCAATGACAATTCTTTGTGGAATAAGTTCATTTTTATCATTAGGAACAACAATAATACCTCCCTTCTTAGGGACACAATGAATGGGACTTACCCATCTACTATCAGCTATGAGATAGATTATACCTGCTTCAAGAAGCTTTAATATTTTAGTTCTTAGCACTTCTTTCATCTTAGGATTCAAACGTCGTTGGTGATCAACAACGGGTTTAGCATCAGGTTCCATATTAATCATGTGCTGACAAAGAGTGGGACTAATGCCTTTAAGATCATGAAGAGTATACCCAATAGCAGCTCGATGCTTCTTCAGAATTTTCAATAATCTTTCTTCTTCATGTTCTGAGAGGTTAGCACTAATAATAACAAGATATATCTTTTTCTCATCAAGATAAGCATATTTCAAAGTGTCTGGCAATTGTTTTAATTCAAACACATGATCACCCAGGTAGAGGAGGATCTCCTAGAGTTTCAGTAGGTAAACTGTGTTTGAGTAGAGGTCATTGTTCAAAGAAATTTTTATCTATTTCATTTCTTTCATGCATATGCATACCATTTTCAATGGTCTAGCAAATATTGTTCTAGTGGATTAGTAGGAGGCACGACAATAGAAGCAAGACCAATTATTTCACCCTTACTAGGTAATTCTTTCTTATGAGGTTGTCTACTAAAATTGGAAAAATTAAACTCATGAGACTCATCACCAAAACTAACACCGATAGTTTGTTTCTCACAATCTATTTTAGCATTAATGGTGTTCAAGAAAGGTCTACCAAAAATAATGTGACAAAAATCATCTTGTGGGTAGCTAAGAACTAGAAAATCAGTAGGATATTTTACTTTCCCACACAAGACTTCAACATCTCTAAGAATCCCATGTCGTTTGATGTGTCTCTGTTAGCAAGTTTAATAGTAACATGTATGTCTTCTATTTCAGTGGGTGCTATGTCATTCACGATTTCTTGATATAAGGTGAAAGGAATAACACTCACACTAGCACCCAAGTCACATAAACCATGATAACAGTGATCTCTTATTTAGACTGAGACAACATGCATGCCAACAACAGGTCTATGTTTATCTTTTTCATCGGGTTTAGCAATTCTAGCAGCTTCATCATAGAATAAAAATAACATGCCCATCAATATTTTCTACTAGGAGATCTTTAACCATAGCAACACTAGGTTCTACTTTGATTTGTTCTGAAGGTCTAGGTGCTTTGATATTACTTTTGCGAACCACAGTTGAAACCTTAGCATGCTCCTTTATCCTAACAGGGAAAGGTGGCTTTTCAATATAAGAAGTAGGCACAACTGGATCAACATTGTAAATGATAGTTTCATCTTTATCCACTACAGGTTCTTTAATTTCTTATTTAATAGGTGGATGATATTTATACCACTTCTCCTTAGGGAGATCAGCATGAGTAGCAAATGATTCACAAAAAGAGGCTACTATGTCAGAGTCAAGTCCATATTTAGTGCTAAACTTGTGAAAGGCATCGGTATTCATAAAATATTTAACACAATCAAACTTAAGCTTAATACCTGACTCTTTACCTTCATCAAGTTCCCAATCTTCAGAGTTGCGTTTAATTCTCTCAAAAATATCCCACCTGAATTCAATAGTCTTCTTCATAAAAGAACCAGCACAAGAAGTATCGAGCATGGATCGGTCATCATGAGAAACCGTTCATAAAAAATATGAATGATAATTTCTCTTGATAGCTCATGATTGGGGAATGAATATAACATTGACTTAAGCCTCCTCTGAGCTAGAGCAATATTTTCTCCTTCACGAGGCCAGAAATTATATATATAATCCCGATCACGATGAAGTAGATGCATAGGATAATTTTTTTGGTGAAATTCCAATTTCAATCGATTCCAATTCCAAGATCCAATATCATTGCATAGCATATACCATGTCAATGCTTTTCCCTTCAAAGATAAAGAGAAAACCTTCTTTTTGCTTCATCTCCGGGTAAACCCCTGCAAGCTTAAATAATCCACAAATTTCATCCACATATATCAAGTGCATATCAGGATGTTCAGTTCCATCTCCAGCATAAGGATTAGCTAGCAGTTGTTATATCATACCCGAAGGAATTTCTTAACCAATATTTTCAGTAGGTGCAGTAGGTTGAGGGGCAACTAATTGTTGTTTCAGTCGAGGTAAAGATACCCTGAACAAACCCCTCAAAGGATGGTTCTCAATAGTAACAAGGAACAATAAATTTCAGCACATAGTAATATTTTTTCCTTACCAAGAGCACTTCACTCCCCAGGAACGGCGCCAGAAAAGAGTCTTGATGACCCACAAGTATTGAGGATCAATTTTAGTCCTATCGATAAGTAACAGTGTCAAACCCAACCAGGAGCAGAAGAAAATGACGAGTGGTTTTCAGCAAGGTATTTTCTGCAACCAATGAAATTGTCGGTAAGGGATATGTTGATAGGAAGATAATTTGTAACGAGCAAGTAACGGTAATGGTAAGTGAAGTGCGGCAAGGTAGCTCAATCCTTTTATGGCAAATGACAGGCCAAAATGGTCTCTTATAATAATAAAAGCGTTCTTGAGGGTAGACGGGAATTTCATCGAGTCACTTTCATCCTGTTGGTTTGATTCGTGTTTGGTACTTTGATAATTTGATAAGTGGGTGAACCGGTGCTTAGGTGTTGTTCTTACTTGAACAAGCCTCCTACTTATGATTAACCCACTCGCAAGCATCCGCAACTACGAGAGAAGTATTAAGATAAAATCTAACCATAGCATAAAATATTTTGATCCAAAGCGGTCCCTTACGAAATAGAGCATAAACTGGGGTTCAAGCTTCTGTCACTCTAGCAACCCATCATCTAATAACTACTCCACAATGCATTCCCTGAGACCTAAATATGGTGAAGTGCCATGTAGTTGACATTCACATGACACCACTAAGGTAATCACAACATACATATCATCAAAATATTGAACACATATCAACTTCACATGATTACTTGCAACAAGATTTCTCCTGTGACCTCAAGAACAAAAGTAACTACTCACAAATGAAAATCATGCTCAAGATCAGAGGGGTATTAAATAGCATAATGGATCTGAACATATAATCTTCGACCAAATAAACCATATAGTAATCAACTACAAGATGTAATCAACACTACTAGTCACCCACAGGTACCAATCTGAGGTTCTGGTACAAAGTTTGAACACAAGAGATGAACTAGGGTTTGAGAGGAGATGGTGTTGTTGAAGATGTTGATGGAGATTGCCCTCCCAAAGATGAGAGGGTTGTTGGTGATGACGCCGGCTTCGATTTCCCCCTCCAGGAGGGAAGTTCCCCCAGCGGAATCGCTCCGCCGGAGGGCAAAAGTGCTCCTGCCCAAGTTCCGCCTCGAGACGCCGGTGCTTCATCACGAAAGCCTCTCCTTATTATTTCTAGGTCAAACTGACCTATATACCAGAAGATGGGCACCAGAGGTGGGCCATGCTGAGCAAAACCCTCCAGGGCGCGCCTGGGGGCCCAAGCACGCCCTGGTGTCTTGTGCTCACTAGGTGGGCCCCCTTCAGCAGTTATTTGCTCTAGTTTTTTTATATATTCCAAAAAAATCAAAGTAAATTTTTAGCTCATTTGGAGATGCGCAGAATAGGTAACTCGGATGTAGCTTTTTCGGATCCATAATTCCAGCTGCCGGCATTCTCCCTCTTTGTGTAAACCTTGCATATTATGAGAGAAAAGACATTAGAATTATTCCATAAAGCACTATTATGCATAAAAAGATTATAAATAATAGTACGAAAGTATGATGCAAAATGGACGTATCAGGAAGAAGAGATTTGTAGAGGTGCCAAAGCTCATAGCTAAAATTGAGAGCTATAATTATTTTGAGAGGCATGCTTTTCCTGTCAATGAAAACGATCGAGAATTCCCAATATCTTCCATGCTAGACAAATTATAGGCGGTTCCCAAACAGAAAATGATATGTCTCCAACATATCTATAATTTTTTATTGTTCCAAGCTATTATATTATCAGTCTTAGATGTTTTATATACATTTACTATCAACTTTATACCATTTTTGGGACTAACCTATTGACACAGTGCCCAGTGCCAGTTGCTGTTTTGTGCTTGTTTTTTACTTTGCAGAATATCAATACCAAATGAAGTCCAAGCCATGAAACTTTTTGGTGATTTTTTTGGCTAGAAGACACCCAGGAAGATTCTAGAGGGCACGAGAGGACGCTCGTGGGGCCCACTAGGCACCAGGGTGCGCAGGGGCCTCAGGCATGCACTGGTGGGTAGTGGGGCCCATGGGCACCATCTTGACCTACCTCCCACTCTATAAATACTCTAAAATCCCAAAAATACTAAGGGAGTCGACGAAATACTTTTTCCGCCATTGCAAGTTCCAGAACCACGAGATCCAATCTAGAGGCTTTTTCGGACACTCTGTAGGAAGGGACAACGATCACGGAGGGGTTTTCATCATCCTTGTTGCCCCTCCGATGATGTGTGAGTAGTTTACCAGAGACCTACGGGTTCGTAGTTACTAGCTAGATGGCTTCTTCTCTCTTTTCGATCTTCAATACAATGTTCTCCTTGATGTTCTTGGAGATCTATTTGATGTAACTCCTTTTTGCGGTCTGTTTGTTGGGATCCGATGAATTGTGAGTTTATGATTGGATCAATCGATGAATATTCTTTGAGTCTTCTCTAAACTCTTTTATGCATGATTGGTATGACTTCGTATTTCTTCTCTGATTTATTGGTTTGGTTTTGCCAAGTAGATTTATTTATCTTGCCATGGGAAGAGGTTCTTTGTGATGGGTTCGATCTTGCGGTGCTCAATCTTAGTGACAAAAAGACATGACATGCATGTATCATTGCTATTAAGGGTAACAAGATGGGGTTTATTCGTACATGAGTTTCTCTTTTCTACATCATGTCATCGTTCCTATTGCATTACTCCATTTTTATATGAACTTAATACACTAGATGCATGCTAGATATCGGTCGATGTGTGGAGTAATAGTAGTAGATGCAGGCATAAGTCGATCTACTAATCTTGGACGTGATGCCTATATACATGATCATTGCCTTGGATATCGTCATAATTATTTTCTTTTCTATCAATTGCCCAACAGTAATTTGTTTACCCACCGTAAGCTATTTTCTCCAAAGAAGCCTCTAGTGAAAACTATGGCCCCCGGGTCTATTTTCTATCATATATTAAACTAAAAATACCTTGCTGCAATTTTTCTTTATTTATTTTATTTTGTATTTTTGTCAGATCTATTTATCAAAACATGTACAATTTAATCTATCTGAATACCATCGAGGGATTGACAACCCCT
This sequence comes from Aegilops longissima, assembly GCA_021605205.1. NCBI lineage: Eukaryota > Viridiplantae > Streptophyta > Magnoliopsida > Poales > Poaceae > Aegilops > Aegilops longissima. Next base: position 308,750,905 of record CM038677.1, read on the forward strand.
TTACGGGTTGGGTTGGAAGTATTTGTTGTTTGTGTGTAGGTGATGTTTACATAGTGTTGCTTGGTTCTCCTACTGGATTGATAACCTTGATTTCATAACTGATGGAAATATCTACCTCTTTTGTGCTGCATCATCCTCTCCTCTTCGGGGAAATACCAACGTGGATCACAAGTAGCAGGAAAGAATTTCTCGCACCGTTGCCGGGGAGACATAATCAACATCTATCAAGTACCTACACATAAACTCTCATCTCCTTGCAACTACTTTATTTGCCATTTGCCTCTCTTTCATCTTCCCCCCTTCTAAAACATTTTTGAAAAAATACAAAAATATTTTTTGTTTGCCTTTCTCGTGTTTGGTCCTTTTTGTTTGCCTTGAAATTATGTCTAGTATAACTATCCCTCCTTTGTCACCGGATTTTGATGTTCTATACTTCAAACAGAAACAAGGAGAAAATTTGAAAGATGTCTGGTATAGATTGATGGAATCTTATGGTGTTTGCAACATAAAAGGGGATATAACAACTTTGCTTCGTAAGTTTTACGTGGGACTAGCTATGACTCATAGACAACTTTTGGACTTTGCTACAAAAGGGAATTTTATTGATTGTGACGCCAACACTGCCTACAAAATAATATAGGGATTATTGGGGGTTCCACCACCACCAAAAGGATTTTCTTTCACTCAAGAAGGGATCAAATATTAGACAAATTAGGTGATATGCAGAAAAATATGGTTGAGTTTTAGAAGTCTAACGAACCCCTTAGAAATATTTGTGGAAACCTCAACCGCATGAATACTTTGATTACTCTATGTAATAAGCGATTGGATATTTTAGATCTTAAAATGACTTCTTTTCCTGAGAATAATGGGAAGCGTAAAGAACCTCCTAGGTTTGAGAAAACTCTACAAATATTGCAAAAACCAAAGAAGACAATACTTGAATCTATGCATTATGCCTAGCTAGGGGCGTAAAACAATAGCGCTTGTTGGGAGGCAACCCAATAGTTACCTTCTAAATTTTTGTTTCTTTTCTATTTTTAAGAAATACACAATTATGCTTATGTTATTATTGAGATTTTTATGTTTTAATTAGTGTTTGTGCCAAGTAATGCCTTTAGGATGGCTTGGGTGATAGTTGATTTGATCCGGTTGGAAAACAGTAACTTTTACGTCCAGTAGCAGAATTGTTAAAAATAACTGGAGTGATGAAAAATTCTGAATTTTTTACCCTAGATTGATATACAAATTTCCTACGTTATCATAATGTTTCAGAATTTTTGGAGTTACATAAGTATGGTTAAAGTACAGATTACTATAGACTTTTCTGTTTTTGACAGATTCTGTTTTCGTTGCATTGTGTGGTTATTTTGATGAATCTATGGATTGTATCGGGGGGTATAAGGCATGGTAAAGTTAGAATATAGTAGGTATAATGCAATAATAAAATATGAATGGGTTTGCAACAGTACTTAAAATGGTGATTTTCTTTATTATACTAACGGATCTCACAAAGGTTTTGTTAAGTTTTGTGTGATTGATGTTCTCAAGTTTTGGGTAAGATCACGATGGATGAAGGAATAAGGAGTGTCAAGAGCCTAAGGTTCGGGATGCCGCTGTGTAATGCCCGGATAATTAGCTACAGTGAACCCCTGCTAATTATGCCATGTCATCATGATTCACTAAGCCAGAATGCCACCTGTCCAAAAATCAAGTTTAAATTCAAATTTAAACCATAGTCAAATAAATTATTTCTTCAACAAGTAAAACTAAAATGTTCATGATATTTCAAATAATGCACTGATATTTTTATTTTTTACGAAGAACCGCCACTTGAGAGAATTTCTAGAATGCCCCTAACTAATTTTAGAATGCACCAACAACATATAAAGTGGTCCAATTAAATGCAAACATAATTATAAACTTTTCCAGCTGGCCTCAAACTTTTTGAGCAACCTCAGATTTCCAAAGAATTAATGTACCAAGTTTAATATTTAGTAAAAATCATTTGGACACTCATTTAATTAGAAAATAGTGGCTAAAATTGAAATAACAGAAAATGTATAATCTGAAACGTAAGTGGAAGCTTACCTATTGAATTGGGCCTTAAGTCAACAGTGCAGGCCCAGCCCAACTTCCACCGGTTGCCTTCAACCACTGTTCACAGAGGGTGCGCTGGCCATCGGGTGCCCGTCCACGCCGTGGATCGGCCACGTCCCGGCCATCCACCACCTCCCCAACGACCTACAAGTACCTCTCGCCCCCTCGGCCGAACCCTAGCTACTCACCCTCTCCCTCGTGTCGTAGCTCTTGCCCCCCGCACACGCCCGAGCCTCCGCCGCCACACAAGTTGTCGATCTCGTGCTCCAGAGCCATCCAGCGCTGCGCCAACTTGTCCAAGAGCCTCGCCGTCAATGTCTCCTTCGCATAGTACTCTGAATTGAGTGGGGACGCACCGCATCGTCGCCTTCTTCGCCATCTTCTCCGCCACGGCCGTCGCCGTTCGTCGTTGGATTCGCCGCGTTCTGGCCACCCCGCGCTACCTAACCTCGTCCACGAGCTCTGTGGTGAGCTCCTCTTCTAATTCCCCTAGATCTCGGCTTCGACCCATTACTTTTACGCCACTGCACGCCATGGTTGGATCTCGCCTGAGCTTCCGCGTACCCGTGTGTGTTGCTTCTGCTACCACTTGCTCCTGCCGACACCCGCCGTTGTGCACCTCCTGCTCCTGCCCTTGCCCATGCTCACCTGCCTGCGACGCCCTGGCCCGCTTGCTCCTATTGCTGATGTGCTGTAGCTAGCTCCCGTGGCTTGCTGCTGCTGCTATGTTGCTGCTGCTCCTTGCTAGCTGTCGCTGTTGCTGCCTGCTTGTTGCGTTGATGCTGCTACCGCGCACGCCCGCAGCCACATCTGCCCGCTTCCAGCCGCTCCAATTCATGCTGCTGCTAGCCGTAACCACCGCGCGTTGTGTGTGCGTGAGCCAGCCATGTACGGCTGGCCGTGCTACTGCCCGGTGTGGCTTGCCATGTTGATTAGGATTAGGATAAATTAATTAAGGGGCTAATTTAGTCTAGGCCAAGTGAGGTCCCTGTAATTAGTTAGTTTTTTTAATTGATTAGTTAGCCTATAGCTTATGACGCGAGGGACCCACTGCTAAATATCCTTTTAAATATAACATGTGTACTGACATGTGGGTCCTCCTAGATAAATCAATTTAGTTAAAACAAATAACTGCTAGTAAATGACACCTGGACCCCACCTGCCCTGTTGACTAGGTCAACTCAGTCAATAGGTCCCACATCTCAGCCTCGGTAGCCCTACTATGTACACTTCAGTGTGTACACATAGCATTTTGCTATTATTTTCGATTTAATAAGAAATTCCAGAAAATACCCAAAACTTTGAAAAATCATATAAAATTAACCGTAACTCGGATTAAAATACTTTGTACATGAAAGTTGCTCAGAAAAGCGAGACGAATCTGGATATGCCCTTCATTCGTATGTCACACGTCCCTAGCATAGCGAACATGCAACCATCCCCCTCCAATTCATCCGTCCGAAAATGCCATACTTCATGAAAACTTTCCTGGATGTTATCCCTCTTCGTCGGTATCGTGTAGCACTACGATAGGTCACCCGTAGCACTGCTTATCGTCATGTCATGCATCTATGTGCTTTGTATTTACATTTCCCCCCTCTTCTTCTAAGGTAGACCCCGAGACCGCGGCCGATGTCGTTGTGGTAGACTACGTCGACGACGAGCCCTTCTTCCCTTTCAGCGGAGTTTGTAGGTAAGCCCCCCTTTGATCATCCCGATATCGCCCATTCCATTCTTTCATGCTTGAATTAGATTTTTCCATTGTAACTGATTGCTCCTATTCTGATGCCTAGGATGCTTTTTACCTACTATTGTTCCCTACCTGCTTATCCTAAATTGCTTAGTATAGGTCGGTTGGTGATCCATCAGTGGCCCCCACCTTGTCCTTGTCGCCCCTGCTTCATAATCGACAACTCTATCAGCGTGACCGACGACTAGAGACCGACACATCACTTCACCCCCTTAGTTGTACGACTCTGCATAGTTACTATCGAGTGCTGAGGGTGATACCTCGTAACACACTCCTGATGATAACTCTGTAGTGTAGCTATTCGGTCATGGACATCGAGGGTGATTCCTCTTTCACCACTCCCGATATGATTCTTTCGTGTAGCCCCTCAAGTGTGAACCTTGAGGGTGATTCCTCCTACGTTCACCTTGATGATTACATCGAGTGGAATCCACTGAGGGTGATTCCTCGGGGTTTCCCCCTTGATTTTTGGACACACGATTACCTTGACTTTACTTGAGGCCTTTTGTTAAAGTCGAGTAGGCCCGGAGAGCACCTGCAAGATGTTATGGTGGCAGCTGGCTATTTAGCGGTATCACCCAAGAGGGGGTGGTAGCTCCGGACTTTTCCTGACAGCCGTCACTTCTTTTAATAATGCACTAATAGGTTTAGGTATTTGTTCTGAGTTGGCCACTGGCCTTTACGCACAAACCATCATGCGGGAATAGTTATGGGCCTCGACATCGTAGTATCAGCCAAAGCTTTGTCAGACGTCCAGTTCAGCATTGCGGCACGGTCGGATCGTGCTGGCCATCTGAGCTGGTGTTGGTATCCACCCTGCTCGCAATGACCCGGAGTGCAACGGACGATGGGGCCAAGACCTCGGAGGGCTTAGGATGTAGACCGGCGGGGACCTCTCTGCTGAGCCTAGGTAGGGCTGTGATGTGTTGATCTTTCGAGGCCGGGCATTGATCCAGAAAAGTGTGTCCGGCCAGAGTAATCAAGCGTATTGGGTAACGTGGTGCACCCCTGCAGGAAAGATTATCTATTCGAATAGCCATGTCCACGGTAACGGACGTTCAGACTTGCATCCTGATCTATTACAACTAGAAATGGATACTTGAGATATGTGATGGATATGTTGGCTCCGGGATTGCTTTCTCTCAAGGAGTCGAGGAAGGATCTCTGGGCGTTAATATTACAACATTTTTGTTAAATATAAACTGCTATTCTATACTCTTTTGAATATTGTAAGATGCTTGGAGATGCTTGAAGATGCTAGTCTTCGATAGGTTAGGCCTTTCCCTCTATTCTGGCATTTCTGCAGTTCATTTCACAGGTACAACCCTTCCATTTGATACCAATGCATACTTAGTATAGATCTGATGCTTGCGAGTACTTTGGATGAGTACTCACGGCTGCTTCGCTACCCCTTTTCCCCATTCTTTTTTCTTTCCGGTTGTTGCAACTAGATGGTGGATCCCAGGAGCTAGATGCCACCCCAGACGACTACTACACTACCGGAGGGTTCTTACTACTACATGGTGTTGGGAAATGTAGCATGCAATTTCAAAAAAATTCCTACTATCACGCAAGATCTATCTAGGAGATGCATAGCAACGAGACAGGGAGAGTGTGTCCACGTACCCTCGTAGACCGAAAGTGGAAGCGTTAGATTAACACGGTTGATGTAGTCGAATGTGTTCACGGTCCAACCGATCTAAGTACCGAACGTATGACACCTCTGTGTTCAGCACACATTCAGCTCGATGACGTCCCTCGAGCTCTTGATCCAGTAGATGGTCGAGGGAGAGTTGCGTCAGCACGACGGTGTGGCTATGGTGATGGTGATGTGATCCGTGCAGGGCTTCTCCTAAGCACTACGACGCTATGACCAGAGGATTAAACTGTGGAGGGGGGCACCACACATGGCTAAGAGAACTCTTGGTGTGCCTTTGGGGTTCCCCTTGCCCACATCTATAAAGGAGGGGGGAGAAAGGCCGGCGGCCAGGAGGGGCGCACCATGGGGGGAGTCCTACTTGGACTCCTAGTAAAAGTAGGATTCGCCCCCCTCCTTTTCCTTTCTCCACCGGAGAGAATAGGAAGGAGAGCGAGAGGGAAAGGGAAGGGGGGCGTAGCCCCCTCCCCCTTGTCCTATTCGGACTCCCTAAGAGGGGGGCGCGTGGCCACCCCCATGGGATTCCCTCTCTCTCTCTCCCTTAGGCCCATGTTGGCCCAACACTTCCCCGGGGTTCCGGTAACCACTCGGTACTCCGGTAAAATATTCGAATCACTCGGAACCATTCCGATGTCCGAATACAGCCTTCCAATATATGAATCATTACCTGTCGACCATTTCGAGACTCCTCGTCTTGTCAGTGATCTCATCCGGTACTCCGAACAAACTTCGGTCACCAAAACACATAAACTCATAATACTAATTGTCATCGAACGTTAAGCGTGCCGACCCTACGGGTTCGATAACTATGTGGACATGACCGAGACACATCTCTAGTAAATAACCAATAGCGGAACCTGGATGCTCATATTGGCTCCTACATATTGTACGAAGATCTTTATCGGTCAAAACGCATAACAACATACGTCATTCCCATTTTCATCAGTATGTTACTTGCCCGAGATTCGATCGTGGTATCTTCATACCTAGTTCAATCTCATTACCGGCAAGTCCCATAACTCGTTCCGTAATGCATCATGCCGTAAATAACTCATTAGTCACATTGCTTGCAAGGCTTATCGTGATGTGCATTACCGTGAGGGCCCAGAGATACCTCATCGATACACGGAGTGACAAATCATAATCTTGATCTATGCCGACTCAACAAACACCTTTGGAGACACCTGTAGAGCATCTATATAATCACCTAGTTACGTTGTGATGTTTGATAGCACACAAGGTATTCCTTCGGTATTCGGCAGTTGCATAATCTCATAGTCAGAGGAATATGTATAAGTCATGAAGAAAGCAATAGCAATAAAACTAAACGATCATAATGCTAAGCAAACGGATGGGTCGTGTCCATCACATCATTCTCTAATGATGTGATCCTGTTCATCAAATGACAACACATATCTATGGTAAGGAAACTTATCCATCTTTGATTAACGAGCTAGTCAAGTAGAGGCATACTAGGGACACTCTGTTTTGTCTATGTATTCACACATGTACTAAGTTTCCGGTTAATACAATTCTAGCATGAATAATAAACCTTTATCATGATATAAGGAAATATAAATAACAACTTCATTATTGCCTCTAGGGCATATTTACTTTAGCAAGGTACACATAAATAACATGTATATCAAATATACTTTTCAGTTTGCCATCCTTCTTATCAACAAAATACTTGGGGCAGTTCCGCTTCCAGTGACCAGTCCCTTTGCAGTAGAAGCACTCAGTATCGGCCTTGGGTCCAGACTTGGGCTTCTTCACTTGAGCAGCAACTTGCTTGTCATCTCTAAAGCATAACCCCAAAACGATAGCGGTAAATTAGTAAGAGACATCATAGATCACACCTTATCTAATAAAGTACGGTTACGACGTTCGGAAACACCATTAGGCTGTGGTGTTCCAGGAGGCGTGAGTTGCGAAACTATTCCACATTGTTTCAAATGAAGACCAAACTCATAACTTAAATATTCACCTCCACGATCAGATCATAGAAATTTTATTTTCTTGTTACGATGATTTTCCACTTCACTCTGAAATTCTTTGGACTTTTCAAATGTCTCAGATTTATGTTTCATTAATTAGATATACCCATATTTGCTTAAATCATTTGTGAAGGTCAGAAAATAATGATACCCACTGCGAGCCTCAACACTTATCGGACAACATACATTAGTATGTATTATTTCCAATAGGTCAGTTGCTCACTCCATTGTGCCGGAGAACGGAGTCTTAGTCATCCTGCCCATGAGCCATGGTTCGCAAGCATCAAGAGATTCATAATCAAGTGATTCCAAAAGTCCATCAGCATGGAGTTTCTTCATGCGCTTTACACCAATATGACATAAACGATAGTGCCACAAATAAGTTGCACTATCATTATTAACTTTGCATCTTTTGGCTTCAACATTATGAATATGTCTATCACTACAATCGAGATTAAATAAAAATAGACCACTCATCAAGGGTGCATGACCATAAAAGATATTACTCATATGAATAGAACAACCATTATTCTCTGATTTAAATGAATAATAGTCTCGCATCAAACAAGATCTAGATATAATGTTCATGCTCAACGCTGGCATCGAATAACAATTATTCATGTCTAAACCTAATCCCGAAGGTAGATGTAGAGGTAGCGTGCCGACGGCGATCACATCGACTTTGGAACCATTTCCCATGCGCATCGTCACCTCGTCCTTAGTCAATCTTCGTTTAATCCGTAGCCCCTGTTTCGAGTTGCAAATATGAGCAACAGAGCCAGTACCAAATACCCAGGCGTTACTACAAGCAGTAGTAAGGTAAACATCAATAACATGTATATCAAATATACCTTTCACTTTGCCATCCTTCTTATCCACCAAATACTTGGGGCAGATCCGCTTTTAGTGACCAGTCCCTTTGCAGTAGAAGCACTCAGTTTCAGGCTTAGGTCTAGACTTGGGCTTCTTCTTGAGCAACAACTTGCTTGCTGTTCTTCTTGAAGTTCCCCTTCTTCCCTTTGCCCTTTTTCTTGGAACTAGTGGTCTTGTTAACCATCAACACTTGATGCCCCTTCTTGATTTCTACCTCCGCAGCCTTTAGCATCGCGCAGAGCTCAGGAATTGTCTTTCCATCCCTTGCATATTATAGTTCATCACGAAGACTTTATAGCTTGGTGGTAGTGATTGAAGAACTCTGTCACTGACACTATCATCAGAAAGATTAACTCCCAGCTGAGTTAAGTGGTTATGGTACCCAGACATTTTCAGTATATGCTAAATGATAGAACTATTCTCCTCCATCTTGCAACTATAGAACTTGTTGGAGACTTTTTATCTCTCAACTCGGGCATTTGCTTGAAATATTAACTTCAACTCCTGGAACATCTCATATGCTCCATGACGTTCAAAACGTCTTTGAAGTCCCGATTTTAATCCGTAAAGCATGGCACACTTAACTATTGAGTAGTCATCAGCTTTGCTCTGCCAGATGTTCATAACATCTGGAGTTGCTACTGCAGCGGGTCTTGCACCTAGCGGTGCTTCTAGGACGTAATTCTTCTGTACCGCAATGAGGATAATCCTCAAGTTACGGATCCAGTCCGTGTAGTTGCTACCATCATCTTTCAACTTAGCTTTCTCTAGGAACGCATTGAAATTCAAGAGAATGGTAGCACGGGCCATTGATCTACAACAACATAGACATGCAAAAACTATCTGGTACTAAGTTCATGATAAATTAAGGTTCACTTAATCATATTACTTAAGAACTCCCACTTAGATAGACATCCCTCTAGTCATCTAAATGCTAGGCTCGTCAAGTTTAACCCGAGTATTCTGCATGTGCAAAACTGGCTTACACCCGTTGTATGTAAACGTAGAGCTTATGACACCTGATCATCACGTGGTGTCTCGGCACGACAAACTGTAGCAACGGTGCATACTCAGGGAGAACAATTATACCTTGAAATTTAGTGAGGGATCATCTTATAATGCTACCACCGTACTAAGCAACATAAGATGCATAAAGGATAAACATCACATGCAATCAAAATATGTGACATGATATGGCATCATCATCTTGTGCCTTTGATCTCCATCTCCAAAGCACCGTCATGATCTCCATCGTTACCGGCTTGACACCTTGATCTCCATCGTAGCGTCATTGTCGTCTCGCCAACTATTGCTTCCACGACTATCACTACCGCTTAATGATAAAGTAGAGTAATTACATGGCGATTGCCTTTCATACAATAAAGCGGCAACCATAAGGCTCCTGCCAGTTGCCGATAACTTCTACAAAACATGATCATCTCATACAACAATTTATATCTCATCGCGTCTTGACCATATCACATCACAACATGCCATGCAAAAACAAGTTAGATGTCCTCTACTTTGTTGTTGCAAGTTTTACCTGGCTGCTACGGGCTTCTAGCAAGAATCGTTCTTACCTACGCATCAAAACCACAATGATTTTTTGTCAAGTGTGCTATTTTAACCTTCAAGAAGGACCGACCGTAGTCAAACTTGATTCAACTAAAGTTGGAGAAACAGACACCCGCCAGCCACCTGTGTGCGAAGCACGTCGGTAGAACCAGTCTCATGAACGCGGTCATGTAATGTCGGTCTAGGCCGCTTCATCCAACAATACCGCCAAATCAAAGTAAGACATTGGTGGCAAGCAGTATGACTATTATCGCCCACAACTCTTTGTGTTCTACTCGTGTATATCATCTACGCATAGACCTGGCTCGGATGCCACTGTTGGGAAATGTACCATGCAAATTCAAAAAAAATCCTACAATCACGCAAGATCTATCTAGGAGATGCATAGCAACGAGACGGGGACAGTGTGTCCACATACCCTCGTAGACCGAAAGCGGAAGTGTTAGATTAACGCGGTTGATGTAGTCGAACGTCTTCACGATCCAACCGATGCAAGTAACGAATGTCCGGCACCTCCGTGTTTAGCACACGTTCAGCTCAATGACGTCCCTCGAGCTCTTGATCCAGTAGAGTGTCGAGGAAGAATTCTGTCAGCATGAAGGCGTGGCTATGGTGATGGTGATGTGATCCATGCAGGGCTTCGCCTAAGAACTACGACGCTATGACCGGAGGAGTAAACTGTGGAGGGGGGCACCTCACACGACTAAGAGAACTCTTGGTGTGCCCCCTGCCCACATATATAAAGGAGGGGGGAGAGAGACCGGCGGCCAGGAGGGGCGCACCATGGGGGCAGTCCTACTTGGACTCCTAGTCCAAGTAGGATTCGCCCTGCCCCCCTTTCCTTTCTCCACCAGAGGGAATAAGAAGGAGAGGGAGACGGAAAGGTAAGGGGGGCGTTGCCCCTCCTCCTCCTCCTATTCGGACTCCCTAGGAGGGGGGTGTGCGGCCACCCCCCGCGGGCGTCCCTCTCTCTCTCCCTTAGGCCCATGTTGGCCCAACACTCTGGTAAAATACCCGAATCACTCAGAACCATTCCGATTGAAGGAAATATGCCCTAGAGGCTATAATAAAGTTGTTATTTATATTTCCTTATATCATGATAAATGTTTATTATTCATGCTAGAATTGTATTAACCGGAAATTTAGTACATGTGTGGATACATAGACAAACAGAGTGTCACTAGTATGCCTCTACTTGACTAGCTCGTTGAATCAAAGATGGTTAAGTTTCCTAGCCATAGACATGAGTTGTCATTTGATTAACGAGATCACATCATTAGAGAATGATGTGATTGACTTGACCCATTCCGTTAGCTTAGCACATGATCGTTTAGTATGTTGCTATTGCTTTCTACATGACTTATACATGTTCCTATGACTATGAGATTATGAAACTCCCGAATACCGGAGGAACACTTTGTGTGCTACCAAACGTCACAAAGTAACTGGGTGGTTATAAAGGTGCTCTACAGGTGTCTCTGATGGTGTTTGTTGAGTTGGCATAGATCGAGATTAGGATTTGTCACTCCGATTGTCAGAGAGGTATCTCTGGGCCCCCTCGGTAATGCACATCACTATAAGCCTTGCAAGTAATGCGACTAATGAGTTAGTTGCGGGATGATGAATTACGAAACGAGTAAAGGGACTTGCCGGTAATGAGAATGAACTAGGTATTGAGATACCGACGACCGAATCTCGGACAACTAACATACCGATGACAAAGGGAACAATGTATGTTGTTATGCGGTTTGACCAATAAAGATCTTCGTAGAATATGTGGGAGCCAATATGAACATCCAGGTTCCGCTATTGGTTATTGACCGGAGATGAATCTTGGTCATGTATACATAGTTCTCGAACCCGTAGGGTCCGCACGCTTAACGTTCGGTGACGATCGCTATTATGAGTTTATGTGTTTTGAGGTACCGAAGATAGTTCGGAGTCCCGGATGTGATCACATACATGACGAGGAGTTTCTAAATTGTCGAGACATAAAGATTGATATATTGGACGAGTATATTCGGACACCGTAAGTGTTCCGGGTGATTTCTGAGAAAACCGGAGTGCCGGAGGGGTTACCGGTGACCCGGGGGACTAATGGGCCAACATGGGCCTTGTAAGAGAGAGAGGAGGGGGCCTCAGGGCTGGCCGCGACCCCCCCTTGAGGAGTCCGAATTGGACAAGGAGGGGGGGGGGGCGCCCCCTCTTTCCCTCCCTCTCTCCCTCTCCTTCCTTCCCCCTCCTCGTAGGACTAAGAAAGGAGGAATCCTACTCCTACTAGGAGGAGGATTCCTCTTCCCTTGGCGCGCCCCCTAGGGCCAGCTGGCCTCCTCCTACCCTCCTTTATATACGGGGGAGGGGGGCACCCCATAGACACAAAAGTTGATCATTGATCTCTTAGCCGTGTGCGGTGCCCCCCTCCACCATAATCCACATTGGTCATATCATTGCAGTGCTTAGGCGAAGCCCTGCGCCAGTAGCTTCATCATCATCGTTATCACGCCGTCGTGCTGACGAAGCTCTCCCTCGACACTCAGCTGGATCGAGAGCTCGTGTGATGTCACCGAGCCGAACGTGTGCAAATCACGGAGGTGCCGCACTTTCGGTACTAGGATCGGTCGGATCATGAAGACGTAGGACTACATCAACCGCATTGTCATAACGCTTCCGCTTACGGTCTACGAGGGTACGTGGATTACACTCTTCCCTCTCGTTGCTATGCATCACCATGATAGATCTTGCGTGTGCGTAGGAATTTTTTTGAAATTACTGCGTTCTCCAACAGTGGTATCAGAGCCAGATCTATGCATAGATGTTATATGCACGAATAGAACACAAGTGTGTTGTGGGCAATAATAGTCATACTGCTTACCAGCATGTCATAGTTTGATTCGGCGGTATTGTTGGATGAAGCGGCCTGGACCGATATTACGCGTACACTTACGCGAGACTGGTTCTACCGACGTACTTTGCACACAGGTGGCTGGCGGGTGTCAGTTTATCCATCTTTAGTTGAATCGAGTGTGGCTACGCTGGGTCCTTATTGAAGGTTAAAACAACACATACTTGACAAAAAATCATGGTGGTTTTGATGCGTAGGTAAGAACGGTTCTTGCTCAGCGTGTAGCAGCCACGTAAAACTTGCGACAACAAAGTAGAGGATGTCTGTCGGATTTCGGGTTCCGGTAAAACCCTTGAGGTTTGAACTCTGGGTTCACACGAAGATCTCTCCTCCCCCTAGCTCATGCCCTCACCGCGATCTCAAAGATCAGCTTGTCGAACCCACAGAACAAGAGACCCAAGGTTTATACTGGTTCGGGCCACTGATGTGGTGTAATACCCTACTCCAGTGTGGTGTGTGGATTGCCTCTCGGGCTGAGGAAGAACTAGTACAAGGGAAGAGCAGCTTCCTGAGGAGAGGTGTTCGCTCGGTGAGCTTGTGTGATTGAGGATGATCTGAATGGCCCAAGATCCCTTGCCCCCCTACTGTGGTGGGTAGACCTATTTATAGAGGCCTTGGTCCTCTTCCCAAATGTAGGCAGGAAGGGATCCAACAACGGCCAAATTTGAAGGGAGACAACAAGTACATATTATCCTCACTAAAGGTGGTCTTCACCTACCAAAGGCTCTGATGGTGACGCCGTCTTGGGCTCCACGGTGACCTCCGTCCTGCCGTCCTGCTGGTCTTGGTCTCGTTGCACCGATATGGAAACCTTTGCCTGATGCCTCGGGACTCCTCGCCTGCGCTTGCCTATTTAGCACCAAAGAGGAAACATGGACACTGCGCACGCTGGCGCCCGCCTGGCCTTGGTCGTCATGGCTTGCATCACAGAAACCTCGCGAGGTGCCCCGAGCCTTCATATCTCCGCCACTCGCGAGCCAGCCTAGTGAGGCTGCCCCCGAGGAGGTCTTGCAGCGTCCGCCTCGCGAGGCTTGGCCCCTCGCGAGGGTCTTGAGTGTTTGCTGATGAAGATGGGCCGTACAGGGCCGCAGGAGGAGCCACGCCGTGGGCCGCAGGCAGGCAAGTCTAGGGACCCCCATTCCCAGGACGCCGACTGAGGGAGTCCTGGATTAGGGGGTGTCCGGATAGCCGAACTATCACCGTTGGCCGGACTCCTGGACTATGAAGATACAAGATTGAAGACTTCGCCCCGTGTCCGAATGGGACTTTCCTTGGCGTGGAAGGCAAGCTTGGCGATACAGATATGTAGATCTCCTACCGTTGTAAACCGACTCTGTGTAACCCTAACCCTAACCGGTGTCTATATAAACCGGAGGGTTTTAGTCCGTAGGACGAACAACAATCATACCATAGGCTAGCTTCTAGGGTTTAGCCTCTCTAATCTCATGGTAGATCCACTCTTGTACTACCCATATCATCAATATTAATCAAGCAGGAGTAGGGTTTTACCTCCATCGAGAGGGCCCGAACCTGGGTAAAAACATCGCGTCCCTTGTCTCCTGTTACCATCCGCCTAGATGCACAGTTCGGGACCCCCTACCCGAGATCCGCCGGTTTTGACACCAACATTGGTGCTTTCATTGAGAGTTCCTCCTGTCGCCATCTTTAGGCCCGATGGCTCCATCGATCATCAACAATGACGTGGTCCAGGTGAGACTTTTCTCCCGGACAGATCTTCAGATTCGGCGGCTTTGCATCAGGCCAATTCACTTGGCCATCCGAGCAGATCGAAGCTACGCCCGCCATCAGTCAGATTTGGGGTTTGAACTACACGGCCGACATCCGCGGAGACTTGATCTTCGACGGATTCGAGCCACAACCAAGCACGCCAGACTGCCTCGATGGGCACGATCTAGCTCGCCGCCGAGCAAGTGCCACGAGGTCAGACCAGCGTCCGCTCCGACCCTTAGCTCGGAGCCGGCTCTGCCGACGAGGACGAGTGGCTGGACACCGCCTCGGGGCTACGATCTCTACGGCGATTGAGCCGAACACCATCCTGTCCTTTGCGAATCCTGTGACTCCAAGGTGCCGGACTCCTCTCGGACTCGAACCTCCAGCGCCCGACCAATCGAATCCGATTGGGCGCCGGTCATGGAGTTCACTGCCGCGGACATCTTTCAACACTCTCCCTTTGGCGACATCCTGAATTCACTAAAGTCTCTCTTTATCAGGAGATCCCTGGCCGGACTACGGTCAGTAAGGTTGGAATGCAGACGACGAAGAAATTCAACGTCCACCCACCACCCACTTTGTAGCCACCGTCGATGATTTAACCGACATGCTCGACTTTGACTCCGAAGACATCGACGGTATGGACGACGATGCTGGGGACGACCATGAACCAGCATCTATAGGATACTGGACAGCCACCTCATCCCATGATGTATACATGGTGGATACACCTAAAGGAAGTAACGACAAGGAACAACGGGACACTACGAAGGATAAATCCCTCGAAAAGTAGTCAAAACGACAACGTAAACGCTGCACCAAGTCCCGCCTCGACAAAGACGGCAGCCACACAGACCCAGCCATAGAGCAGGGTGAACCGGTGGACGACGAACATGCTATGGAGCAACCATCCGAACAGGACAACTTGGATAAACAACCCGTCCCCGGCGAAGATAACAGTCCGGACGATCTCACGCCAGACAAATTGTTGGAGCAGAAGAACCTCCACAAAGGCTCGCTCGCCATCGCTGCGTAGCCTGAAAAAGCAGAAGCGGAAGCTCAAAACAGCGGAAGATGCACTCAGAATCAGATGGAGCAAAGTACTCAACACCGCAGAGAAATACGGCGACAGTCTGTAACATCCAAAATTCTAAATTTTGGAATGTTATATTAAATAAATAATTCTGATTGTTTGTTTGATTGTTGAGTGATTAATTGACTGAAAGTGAGTGAATTCGAAACATTTTGAAAGTTAAATGAGAGGGAATAAAAGGACTTTCCCAAACCTTCATTTTTGCTTTTATGCTTTTCGTGAATTCAAATACTCTTCACCACAAAATCCTGGAGAGAAGATGACATGACTTCTTCCATTTATTTAAATGACAAGGGGTGTTGAAAATATTTGAAATTCATTTGAGAATATTTCCAATTCTGAAACTTTATGCAACTCAATGATTTTCACGAGCAAAGATAAAATGACTTCTTCAAATTATATGAAATATGAGTTGGGAGTTTCAAAGAATTAAATTCAAAGTTCTTTTGAATTTATTTTTCAATTTGGAGTTATTTGAGTTTTATTCAAATTATTTTTCTCCAAAAATAAAATACACGGAAAATAGGGTAACATGATTCCCTACATCAGAAAAATGGAGATAAATAAATTTGAATCAATTGTGGTATTTTTTAAAATGATTTTTGTTGGATTTTATTAGACCAGTAGCACTCTTTTAATTACCTGAATTTGTGTGGATTTTATTTGGCATTATAAAGATGTTCATCTTGTAGGAAATCTTTTTCTGAAAATTTTGATATATAATATGCCTATATAAAATTAGAGTTTCATTTTCGTTTTTCAGTTTATCGCTTTTTGTTCAAAAAATAATAATAACAAAAACTGCACGCACGCCTGAAACTAACTGTCGCCGATGTGCGCATCATAGTATCAGCAGGCGCCCCTTCTTTTCTTTTTTTATATAATATATGGGCCAGGCCCAGCGGGCCATATTTCTTCCCCATATTTTTTCCATATTTTTTCTTTTTCTTTTCTATTCCTCAAAAAAAATAAAAAATTATAGTGTACGCGCGCGGCCGGCCGAAGGCCTTTTGGCCCATGGCGCACCTTCTCTCTGTTTCGTATATTTTCATTTACGTTTAGTCCCACATTGCCTAGCTTTTGACCCCTATGCCTCTTTTCCACCTATAAATATAGACCCATAGAGCCTCCAAAAATCATCTGATTCGGGTTAAATCAATATTTTGGTTTGATTAGATTCATTTAAGAAAAATATTTTTTTTATCCTCTCCACCGTCCCGTGATCTCCTTTCCTCTAGGAGCAACCGCAACATCGGATCCGATCTTCTTCCCCAACTCCGACGACTACTCCGGTGAGATCCACGAAATCCCGTAATTCATTTTTTTCAGAAAATAGCAATCTTAGAAAATTCATATCTTTTAGAGTTTTTAGTATTTTTGAGTGATTCCAATTGCTATGTGTCACAAATTTGCTGAAGTTTCTGTTAGTGTCTCTGGATTTCAAATTTGAGTAGTTTAAATTTGAATTTGATAAATTTTGTTCAAATTAGTATTTTGGCCATAACTTGAGTTTAAAAATAGGTTTTTAATTAATTATTTTTGCTCCTGGTCACTTGTGATATTTTTTAGCTGTAGGATTTAGTTTGGTAATTTTGGATTATTTTAAATAAGATTTTTAGTAAAAACAGTAATGTTTTGCTTATATAGTTGTTTTAGTTATGTAATTATAGTTTTTAATTATTTTAGATAATTCTTTTTGTAAATTTTTACATGTTGTTATATGTTTCTGTTATACTACAGTAGATAAATTTTGGTAGTTATTTATTAGTGTTTAGCTACTGGTTTTGTGTTTGCTTGTTTAGTTCATAGTGATAGTTGATAAAATAGTTTTATTAGTTTTAAAAGTAATTCTTTTGACACTTCAATCTATGTTGTGATTGATTCTGTTATTTAGAAGTAAATTAGTTTTCATAATTTTTTAGTATTGTGCATTATTGTCTTAGTGTTTTGTTAGTTGTTATAGTTTTCTAGTGTTAACTAGATAGTTATAGTAGTTTTATATTAGTTCTTTTGCTAGTTATTAAGTTAGTAAATTATTTTCTGTTGTTGCATTAGAATTATGTTCTCTTTGCTATAAAAAAATTATTAGAGTAATTTAGTGTTGCTACGAAAGTATTGACTATTATTGTGTGAGTTGGTTTCTTTTCCTTGAAGTTTTCTTTGGAATTTTATTTGGTTTTATTTGATTTCATTATGGATTTATTTATTGCTTTTTGATGGTTATTTTGATTGCTGGGATTGTTTGCTAGAATGATTGCTTATATGATTACCATGTTTGACTATATAGATTTACATCGGAGTGACGAATAGTTTTATCAAGTTTCCGAGAGCGTTTATATCTTCATCAACATACCAGGCAAGTTCACTTTGACCATGTTTTTCATACCTATGTGTTTTATTGCATCTAGTGTCATCTTCGCAACAATCCCTCCAGTAAGTGACATTGAATCCTTGTAGTTGAGTAGTATGCATGAGGTAGGAACCATCACCCTGTTACCAAGCCCCGGACGTTATTTATTTTAATGCTACACTATAGTAGACGGGTTGGTATGAGTGCTCGGAGTGGTGTGAGAATGAAGGATCTACGCCAATGACGATAACTCCATGATGGAATCTGCAAGGACTGCATCTTCAAGGCCTCAAGACTTCAAGACTCGAGACAAGAATTCAATACACACTCTTGGGTGAAGGATGGTTGACGGGCACCTGGAGAAACCAAGGTTGGCCGGATGCATGGAGAAGCGCCATGACATCTCGCGAAAGCTTCACCCAGACTCAAAGAGACGGAAGAATACTTCATGCCCGAAGCTTACTCTGTGCAACCGCAAGTCACTATGGGCTCGCTTGGTTGACCTTAGTGGTGACTCGCTGGGGGCGGTGCTAGCAGATGTAGAACTACGGTAGGATTGGATGAGCACCGACGGTGGTCGGGAACTCTTCGGAAGACCATGTTTCGGTCGTCTTGTTCTCAAACACCCTGAAGTGCGAGAACGTAAAAAGAGGGATTGAATCTTGCGGGTAAAGTGTACAAACCTCTGCAGAGGGTTAAAACCTAATCGATTAGCCGTGTCCCCGGTTACGGACAATTTGAGCCTCCGGACTTGGATCTATCTCGGAACTCTCAACACCGGACTGATAACTTAATTGTGGGCAACTTATGATGATTTGGGCTATGAGACATCGGTTGGCGGAACCATGTCATGATAGAAAACTCCATAGCACAGACTCCGGATATTCCTTTGTTGCAGGGAAAAATAAAACCAGCTTTTACGCAAACAAAACTCAGATACAGAGCCACAAAGCCATACTGCATATAGTATAGTTTATCATCTGTTTTCTCTTATTGTGATCTTGCGGTACATTCAATGTATGACCTACACAGCTGCAATGTATCATGTTGCAGATATTTCCTCGACGAGTAAGAGTTACGATCTGAGGTTACAGATCTACACTCAACCCGCCGATGGCGTTGATGGGACTCCACACCCGACTATTTGTTTCATTGTGACTTATGAGGTATATATCAGTTTTACGTTAATTATACATGTGATTGCACTTTGATATATACATTGATGTACTTGTGTGTGCCAAAGATACTGATCCGAGGATGGCACAAAGAACACGTAGGCTTGACCGTCTGAGGTCGGGTCGCTACACAGTCGCCAAACAAAGAGCTACCCAAAGCGCAAATTACTGCCCGAATTCGATGAGGAGGCCGTAGAGCCCCCGCAATCAAAGAACAAAGAGGCCGCCCGGTCGTATAGACGACCACATGGCAAACATGGAGCGGCAAGCGGCACCGCACACAAGCCGGCACGCGATCCGCATAAGGATTCACATCAAAAGGATGGCCCAGTTAGGTCCATCTATGGGCCGAGAAAGCAAGCTCTTCCAAGCAATGCAACACGCCAAATATCCGAATGTCACAACACACCCAAATATAGGGGTGCCGCACACCCCCTGTGTTTCACCGATGAGGTGCTGGATCACGAATTCCCAGCGAGATTCAAA
Organism: Aegilops longissima; assembly: GCA_021605205.1. Lineage (NCBI taxonomy): Eukaryota > Viridiplantae > Streptophyta > Magnoliopsida > Poales > Poaceae > Aegilops > Aegilops longissima. Next base: position 308,770,594 of record CM038677.1, read on the forward strand.
CCCGTAAACATAGAGGCATACGATCTCCACATACACATGGCTAGAGGAGATGATCTCCACGCCATAAAATACTTACCCCTCAAGCTCAAAGGGCCAGCCCGGCATTGGCTCAAAAGCCTCCCTGAAAATACCATTGGAAGTTGGGAAGAGCTCGAGGATGATTTTCGGGCAAATTTTCAAGGGACTTATGTCCGTCCTCCGGATGCAGACGATTTAAGTCACATAACTCAACAACCCGGGGAGTCTGCCCGTAAATTCTGGAACAGGTTCCTCATCAAAAAGAACCAAATAGTTGACTATCCGGATGCCAAAGCCTTAGCAGCTTTCAAACATAACGTCCGAGACGAATGGCTCGCCAGACACCTCGGCCAGGAGAAGCCGAGAACAATGGCTGCATTAACAAGCCTCATGACCCGCTTTTGCGCGGGAGAGGATAGTTGGCTGGCAAGATGCAGTACCAGCCACCCAAGTACATTCGAAGTCAGGGATGGAAATGGAAAACCACGACGCAGCAAGGACCAGCGCCGGACAAAGGGAAACAGCCCGAAGAGCATGGCATTCAACGCCGGATTCAGAAGCTCCCGGCAGAATGATAAAAAACTGCCCCTCAAGGGAAACAGCGACGAGCTATCCAACCTAAACACAATCTTGGACAAAATATGCCAAATCCACAGTACTCCCGGGAAGCCTGCAAACCATACCCACACAGATTGTTGGGTCTTCAAGCAGTCCGGCAAACTCAATGCCGAACACAAGGGGCTCGACACACCAAGCGAGGACGATGACGAACCCCACAAGCAGAGCACCGGAAAACAAAAGAATTTCCACAAAAAGTCAAAACAGTGAACTCACTTCAAGTGACAAAAGGAAAAAACAGAGCAGCGCCCATAGAAACACGCGCCGCACGGTCTATCCCAGCAGAGTCCCAACGATGGTTGTCAAAACCAATCACCTTCGATCATCAGGATTATTCCGGAATTATCCGGAATGCAGGATCGACTGCCTTGATATTAGATCCTATAATCGACGGACTCCAATTTAGACAAGTCCTAATGGACGGAGGTAGCGATCTAAACCTGCTATATCAGGACACAATCTGCAAAATGGGGATAGACCCAACCAAAATTTGCCATAGCAACACCTCCTTCAAAGGGGTAATGCCAGGCCGATATGCCCATTGTACGGGCTCCCTACTGCTAGAAGTTGTGTTCGGCTCATCCGACAACTTCCGCCGCGAAAAGTTAACCTTCCACATCGCCCCATTCAAAGTAGCTATCAAGCACTCTTTGGGGCGTGAAGCTTTACCGCTTTAATGCAATACCGCATTATGCATCTCTTACACTTAAAATGCCCGGTCCACGAGACATCATCTCATTAAAAGGAGTATCAAGTGTTACTCGAGCACGGAAGAACGTGAGACTGCCTTGACAGCCCACATTAATCCAGCTCCGCTAATGAAAGCACCTGAATAGGTCATTCGAACCCAGGACATGGCTAGACGAGTCCGGCGTAAACATATAAACGCCTACTAGCGGCATACCCCCGTACAAGGGGCTGCACGCATGTACAACAATAGACAATAAAGCTCAATTTTATTCACTTTTCGAACCGTACTCTGTTTATTTAATATAAAGTACATTTTTCGCACGATCTTTTCTTCTTTTCAACTAAGTTCTTCTCTTTTACAGATGAACACCGTGCTACACCCGTCCAGGATACGACACAACGGAGACACATGTGCAGACGTGCAGTAGGGACCCGTTGCAAGGATTCTTTTTAGATTAAGACTCTGCGTAAAACTTTTTTACTGTCTCTTGTTGATACACATCCCCCGGTTTCTTGCTATACCCGAGGAGGAGGCTGTCGTTTGGCATCGGCCGTACCAGAATTTTTATGCGTGCACGGACACGGGGGCTTAGGGCATTATTCGCCCGCTTTCATAAAGACCGAATACCTTAGGGAGTGTTCGCGTCTCGAGTTAGGCCTTATATGCATCAGCTCCGAATCATGTCTTTGGTCAAATGTTGGGTTTGCCCGGCTCCTGTGTTTTGTTGCCTTACGCCCGTTCTATCGGCTAACGCGGCACCGGAGAACTCTCGCGATTGTGCCCGGTTCGCCAGTGAGCACCTCAAGAGAGAAAGCCAAAACTGACTATCATGATATAGCGTGAGACTGGTCAACCACTCGATGACCCACCGAATGTTTAGAATTCCCCGATTAACGAAGGACCGTTTCTCGGTCAGCACGCGTATCGCCCTAATTCGTAGAGCGCGGTGCCCCTAGGGGCTATATAGTAGCCCCACCATCGAACTCCTATGGCTAAGTGAAAGTGATAAAGCATTATAGTCCGGTTGCCTAGTTTGCTACGCTATCACCTCCTTTACAGGACCAAGACGTTGGATTAAGTGTGAAAACACGCCTTTTTGCAAACACCCCGCACTATGTGCGTGGGGGAAGTCAAGACTGCCATCTTTCAGTTATATACACATATACATCAACGGCCAAGACAGAGGTGTTTTAATACTTGAACGCACAAGTATAAAAAGCTCTTATATTATATTGAAACATTGTTTTCACAAATCATACATGTCATTAAAACATAATATCCTTCGAGCACTGCGTCTCCATTAAACGAGCGCCCCGCAGGACTTCCTCAAAATAGTGCTCGGCAGTACTGCTTCGTCCGAATCTTGGGATGCAACGTCGGTGGCCTTCATCTCTGCCCGTATGTCTTGACACGGGCAAGAGCCATCCGCGCACCCTCTATGCATACTTGACCGCTTCATTGCATCGATATGCGGCACCGCACTAAGGAACTGCTGCACCAAGCCAAAATAACTCTTGGCTCGGGCCTTTTCGCCACAAATGAGTCACGACAGCCTTCATGGCAAGCCCGGACAACCTATTCAGCTCAGCCCATTCGGCCAAACGATCGGTTAATGAAAGTGGACGCTCCGGACTATGGAACTGCGACCAAAAAAGCTCTTCCATTCCGTGATCCTTTTGACCTCGGAAGTGTTCGGCCGAGTCTGCGGCACTCGCCGCCAAGTCCAGATAAGCATCCTCCGCACCCCACAGTCAGTCCAATTGAGCGTACCTAGGATCCGTGAATTTCCTCCGCAACAGAAAGGGCTTTCCAGCTGCAATATCTCCGGCCTGACGTAGCTCCTCCTTCATAGCTCTCATTGCAGAGCGAGTATCCTTGGCCTCGGTGGCGGCCTTTTTCAGGTCCTCTTGTTTCGCCGATCTTCTTTTTCAAGAAGCTTGCAACGGTCAAGAGCATTCTTCGATTTCACGCCATCTCGGCCATTTCTTTCTTGCTTCGGCAAAGGAGCAGCCTGTTCGGCTTTTAGCTCTGCGGCCGCCTTTTAAAGCAGCCGCATCACTTTTTCCTCGCTTGCTCCTTGGCTCGGGCGAGCTCACCAAGGCTCTCCATAGCAGCGACACCATCTGCATTAAGCATACATGTTGTAAGGCATGGGCGTCAAGCTCCGTTAACAGGTGTCCGAGGAGAAATTGCATACCTTGTGACTCGTCAAGCCGCTTATTAACAAGCGTGATGTCCTCATCCGCCACGTCAAGTTGCCGCTTCAGTTCGGCAAATTCATCAGCCCGGCTAGCCACCGGACGCTTCGCCACCTACATAGGAAGATCACATATTATACCTAGGGTTATGATACTCGGCGCGCCGTGATTTTTGACACCGCACCAAGTCTCAGGGGCTACTATCTATACAGGGCGAATTTTATATGCAAAACTGTCAGAAGGTACATCATTTTGCGTACCTCAAAACCCGTCAGTAAACTTACGACGGCTTCATGCAATCCGCTCTCAGCGGATGAAATCCTTTCAATCACTGTACCCATTAACATACAGTGATCTTCTGAGATAGACGCTCGCCCGCTCAGATCCTTCAGCTCCTCCGACCGCACACCTGTTGGTGCTGGACTCGTCCGGCGGTCTTTTTTGAAGGCCGGACACGGAGGGCTTTGAGGGGACATACGGCTACCTTCTGGCCCCGTCGGATTTGGAGGAGCCCTCTGCGACGACACCTCAGGGTCGTCCACCTCGCGGAGGCATTTCGCTCTCCATCATCTCCGGACCAAGATCCCCTGAAGACGAGCTCTGCTGTGAAGGGCTGAGATCCGAACTACAAGGTAAACATTCGGTTACCTTCAGAAATAAAACGGGGATGTCTCTCTTTTAAAAAAAATGCCCCCCTTTACTTACTGCTCGCTGGAGGGCTGATCTCCTTGGGGAAATAGTGCGGCCGGGGCATCTCCCGCCGCAGGACCCTCTGGTGAAGATTTCTTCCCCCGCTTCAAGGCTTTGGTCTCCGGATCTTCAGAAGCGGTCCTCTTCTCCCCTTGGAGGGAGGGATTCTCGATCCCCCCTTTCTTGATAGCCTCCTTCACGGAGGTAGTAGTTCCCTTGTCCCCCCCTTCGCCTTCTTCAAAAGGTACAACCTCTAGCATCTTGGTTAATACAGGATCCGGCGTGGTCTCAGGGAGGGGGGCCGGACACCTGATCAGTTTTGCTTTTGCTATCCACTCCTGTTTAAAGGATAGCTCTTTTAATGGCAAGTGTATGATAAATATGCGGATAGCATGTCCGGGTACATGACTACTTACTTGAGTATCCGGGCGATTGCAGCTCAGACCTGCGTCCTCGGTTAAGTCCGGACACATTGCTTGTGATCCGAAGAACAGTTGGTACATCTCCATGGGTGTTACGCCCATAAAATGTAGGAGAGCTCGTGGTCCCTCCGGGGCGACGTTTGCAGGGCAAGGTACAACGAATCAGCATGACCTGCGCTACTACGACCAGATTGTTCTCTCTCTCTCTCTCGGAGGTCTCGAATACGGCCCTGCAATAGAGGTACGTCCTTGGATGGTCCCCAGTCGAGCCCTTTATTGACCCATGACGCCCGCCGTAGTGGAGGACCCGAGCGGAAGGCAGGTGGCGCCGCCCATTTTGTGCCCCTTGGAGCGGTGATATAAAACCACTCCTGTTGCCATAAATTGAGCTACTCTTGAAAAGAGCCCTCGGGCCATGGAGCGTCTGCATTCTTGCTTATAACATTCCCTCCGCACTCTGCCTGATGCCCCTTGATCTCGGCTCCACTTTGAAGGTCTTGAGCCACAATCCGAAGTGAGGGGTAATGCGGAGGAAGGCTTCACATATGACAATGAACGACGAGATATGGAGGATGGACTCCGGATCCAAGTCATGGAATTCCAGCCCATAATAATACATGAGCCCCTCACAAAGGGGTCCGTCGGGAAGCCTAAACCGCGAAGGAAGTGAGACACGAATACCACGCTCTCACCAGGCTCGGGAGTGGGAATAACCTGCCCTTGGGCAGGCAGCCTATGCGAAATTTCGCCGATTAGATACCTGGCGTCTCTCAGCTTTAGCACATCTTCTTCCGTGATAGAGGAAGACATCCACCGGCCGTGCAGGTCGGAGCCGAACATCGTTGAATGTCCGAAGCGCCTAAATCTGGAGCTTTGGATGTTGGAACTCGAGGCGAGGGCTGGATTCGATTGAGATTGAAAGAAAGGAGCGGGCCTTGGTCTCGTTATAAAGAGGTTGAATACCAAGAGCCCTCCCCGTGACCGCTCGGGACTCGCCGATGGAGGAGGCGTGCAACGGGCACGATCGGGTTACCCACGCCGTATTGATGAGGATCCCAGAATAAAGGGGGGCACGATCTCCGCTCTGATGAGACGTGCCAAGGAAACCGCCTCGCTAAACGCGCTGAGGTGGAATAGTAAAAACATTCGTATAAAGGCCTGGCCGTGGTGTGATGTCACGCTGCGGAATACGTTAGCAGATCTGTGCAAAGGTTATTCTCTCTACGGTGGTATGTGGAACTTGTTTTGCAGAGCCAAACACAATCCTTGCGTTCAAGATCTTCTATGAAGTATTCGGAGGAGGAACCCGCCTTGCAATGCCAAAGACAATATCCGCGCCGGACTCGTCGTCATTGAAGCCTGGTTCAGGGGCTACTGAGGTAGTCCTGGATTAGGGGGTGTCCGGATAGCCGAACTATCACCGTTGGCCGGACTCCTGGACTATGAAGATACAAGATTGAAGACTTCGTCCCGTGTCCGGATGGGACTTTCCTTGGCGTGGAAGGCAAGCTTGGCGATACGGATATGTAGATCTCCTACCATTGTAAACCGACTCTGTGTAACCCTAGCCCTCTCCGGTGTCTATATAAACCGGAGGGTTTTAGTCCGTAGGACGAACAACAATCATACCATAGGCTAGCTTCTAGGGTTTAGCCTCTCTGATCTCGTGGTAGATCCACTCTTGTACTACCCATATCATCAATATTAATCAAGCAGGAGTAAGGTTTTACCTCCATCGAGAGGGCCCGAACCTGGGTAAAAACATCGTGTCGCTTGTCTCCTGTTACCATCCGCCTAGACGCACAGTTCGGGACCCCCTACCCGAGATCCGCCGGTTTTGACACCGACACCGACAGTAGCACCTGGGCCCAAGGCGCGCTCGGACTTGGCTTCGAGTGAAGCCAAGGGGTAAGTGTGGAGCACCGCGGGCCCCAACAGCCTGCGGCCTCGGTTGATGCATGGGGATTGATGGGACGTGGGCGTCTCCAGTTCCCCATGCTGCCTCGGCAACTGCCCGGCTGACAAAAGACAGGTGCGGGCTGCATTTGCCTTCATTGCTTTCCTTCGTCTTGCTGAAAATCCCCTTTCTTGCCCTTCGCTTCCAGATACCCCAGATCTACCCAGGTCCTCTTTCAAGCCTGCCGCCAATGGCACCCAAGAAGGCTCGGACCACTCCCCCGCCGTCCTAGTACGAGCACACGCTCGATGTGCCATGCGTGTCGGAGAAGAACCTTGCCGCCGTGCTCCTGCTGATGGCGGAGGGTGACCAGAAGAGGAAGACTGCGCTCTGGGTCGGTTCTACCGAGCCGGAGGCCTCTGGCAGAACTTTCTACCCCTTCTTCATGAGCAGCATCATCGCCGGGTTGGTTCCTCCCTTCTCCGACTTCTTCTACTCCGTCCTCAGCCACTACAAGATCCACGCTCTCCATCCTCATTCCAACTCCATCCTCCTCCTGTCGATCTTCGCCTTCTACTACGAGGCATATGTTGGAGTGATGTCGTCCTTGGCGCTGCTGCGCCACTTCTTCTTCCTCCGGATCAAGGAGGGCTACCGCTCTGGGTGTGTTGCCTTCGTCGCGGCCAACAAGACCAATGCCATCTCGAAGGCCGGGAAGAAGGCCGAGGGCTTTAGGAGCAAGTGGGCATGTCTTCCGGCGAGTCTCACGAGGAGGAAGAGGTGGAAGAAGAGGAGGAGGAGGAGGCGACTCGGAGGCGACCCGCGAAGGGGCAGGAGAGACCTTCCCTTTGCGCAAGGCCGACATCCTCCGCACCCTACCTGATGATGATGACGAGGCTAATGTCCCCCTAGAAAGGAGGCAGCTGCACGCGGCAGGTGGCTCCTTGAGGTCCAAGGTCAGTCCCCATAGGAGGTCACTGGTTGAGATTCCGACGAGAGGAAGGTCGACGCTGATCTCCCGAGACAACGCCCCTGCTCTGCCGCTGCCCGGAGCTGCTTCCGGCTTACCTACTGCCCCCTCTTCTGCGCTTGGAGCCCTCGCGCCTGCGCCCCAGGCTGCGAGGCTCTCAGGTTTCAAGCTCAGGAAGCAGAGATACTACACCGCGGTGGACTAGTAAGTATTCTTGTCCTGCCTTGTTCTTTTCTTCTGCTACTGATTCTTGGCGCTTTTCCGTTGATCAATTAGGCCGACGCCCGCGGTGAAGAAGAGGAAGGAGGAAGCGGTGATACTGCTCGGGGCCAAATCGCCTGCGGCGGCCGCACCCTCCTCCACAGGGAAGGGCAGTGACAGTGCTTACGCTTCCCCGACCCGATCGTCTTCACGAGACTTGGGGGAGCATCCTCCAGAGGAAGCAGCCCCCGTAGCCCTGCTGGCTCCAGAGGTGCTGGCGTCCGGCTTGGTTGCCAGGGCCTCCAGAGCTCTGGAGCCCCCAGCCTCCCAGGCCATGGTGACGATGTTGCCTCCTCCTTCTCCTGCCGTGCATCTGACCCCTGGAGCGCAGCCGGCTGGAGAAGCTGGATGTCAGGACCCCGACTCAATGCCACACTGATCTAGCATGTAACACCTCATATCACTTTGCGGCCTCACGCACGGTATTTCCACGGGTGTCGCCTTACCAGGCCCGGGACTCTTTGCGCCTTTTGGCACACGTATATGATAGTGTCGCTAGCATCCATATGACAAAGAGCCCGGGCTGACATGGCTAGTCATGAACCCAAAGTGGCACTAACTTACAGGGACAGGCATACATGACCCAGCAATGAACGTGTCGGTCATCAGCGAGTGAATCCTGGCTGTAGCAACTGGGCTAGCAGGACTCCGGTAAACCGGGCTGTAGCAGGCTAACAGGACTCCGGTAGACACCGCGTGACATTTCCCCGGAGGGACATACACAGGAACAAAGAAGGACACATGCCGGCTAGCCTAAGTGTTCTGGAGCAGTAGCAAGCTACCAAGCCTCAGTGGAAGCACTAGGAGACATTTCCCAGTAAGAGAATCTACCAAGGATAAACAACTAGATAGTCATATCCCACACATACCAAGCATTTCAATAATATACACACAATATGCTCGATATGTGCAAATACAACATGGCATCACAACATGACTCTACAACTCAAGTATTTTATTCAATAGGCTCCGAGGAGCGAGATATTACAAACATGGGTCTCACGACCCAACATTCAGAGCATACAAGTCAAAGCACATGCGGAAGCTTAACATGTCTGAGTACAGACAACTACAAATGAAAAAGGCTGAGAAGTCTGACTAACTACTAGATCCTGCCGAGGGCACAAGATCGTAGCTGAGGTAACAAGCTAAACATCGAAGTCCACGTGGAACTACTAGTGAGACTGAAGTCTCTCTCCAAAACATAAAATAGGCAAACTTGAGTACAAATGTACCCAGCAAGACTTACATCAGAACTATCTACATATGCATCATTATCAACAAAGGGGGGTGGTGGAGTTTGACTGCAGCAAGCCAGCTTTGACTCTGTGGCTATCCTGAACTACGACTGCAAGCAACTCTTTTGAGGTGGCGCACACGAGTCCACATATTCACCTTATCAATACACCACTATGGATCCGCTCCCATCTCCCTACGAGAACGCCAACCATAGCACTCACGCTTATCTTGCATATTTTAGAGTATCCACTTGCACTTGTCTATGAACTGTATAGGCAACCCAGAAGTCCTTTACCGTGGACACGGCTATTTGAATAGATAATGTTAACCCTGCAGGGGTGTACTTCTTCGCACACGCTCTCACCACTTATCACCGTTTACACGACATGTACTTGGCAACCTTCAAGCGGAAGCCCAGCGAGGGTGTCGGCCATGACCTGACTAACCACACAAGTCTCTCGTCCAGGTTTATCGCCTATTTGGGTTCCATCCGCAAGGAAATCCGGCGGGGTGTCGCTCACGGCCCCAAACGATGTGTGCAGGGTTCCCAAGCCCACCTCGACGGGTGGATCTACGCTTGGTACACCGTGCCATGGTGCCAAGTCTGTCCCAAGCCCACCTGTACCGGGTGCCACTTGGTTGACTACTAATACAACCTACAAACACCAGAAACTAGTTGCTGTTGGAAATATGCCCTAGAGGCAATAATAAAAGGATTATTATTATATTTCCTTGTTCATGATAATTGTCTTTTATTCATGCTATAATTGTATTATCCGGAAATCGTAATACACGTGTGAATACATAGACTACAACATGTCCCTAGTGAGCCTCTAGTTGACTAGCTCGTTGATCAATAGATAGTCATGGTTTCCTAACTATGGGCATTGGATGTCATTGATAACGGGATCACATCATTAGGAGAATGATGTGATGGACAAGACCCAATCCTAAGCATAGCACAAGATCGTGTAGTTCGTTTGCTAGAGCTTTTCCAATGTCAAGTATCCTTTCCTTTGATCATGAGATCGTGTAACTCCCGGATACCGTAGGAGTGCTTTGGGTGTACCAAACATCACAACGTAACTGGGTGACTATAAAGGTGCACTACAGGTATCTCCGAAAGTGTCTGTTGGGTTGTCACGGATCGAGACTGGGATTTGTCACTCCGTATTACGGAGAGGTATCACTGGGCCCACTCAATAATGCATCATCATAATGAGCTCAAAGTGACCAAGTGTTTGGTCACGGGATCATGCATTACGGTACGAGTAAAGTGACTTGCCGGTAACGAGATTGAACGAGGTATTGGGATACCGACGATCGAATCTCGGGCAAGTAACATACCGATTGACAAAGGGAATTGTATATGGGGTTGCTTGAATCCTCGACATCGTGGTTCATCCGATGAGATCATCGAGGAGCATGTGGGAGCCAACATGGGTATCCAGATCCCGCTATTGGTTATTGACCAGAGAGCAGTCTCGGTCATGTCTGCCTGTCTCCCGAACCCGTAGGGTCTACACACTTATGGTTCGGTGACACTAGGGTTGTAGAGATATGAGTATGCAGCAAACCGGAGGTTGTTCGGAGCCCCGGATGAGATCCCGGACGTCACAAGGAGTTCCGGAATGGTCTGGAGGTAAAGAATTATATATGGGAAGTCGATTTTCGGCCATCGGGAAAGTTTTGGGGTCCACCGGTATTGTACCGGGACCACCGGAAGGGTCCCGGGGGTCCACCGGGTGGGGCCACCTATCCCGGAGGGCCCCATGGGATGAAGTGGTAGGGGAACCAGCCCCTGGTGGGCTGGTGCGCCCCCCCGGGCCTCCCTCTACGCCTAGGGTTGGGAACCCTAGGGGAGGGGGCGTCTCCACTTGCCTTGGGGGGCACTCCACCTCCCTTGGCCGCCGCCCCCCCCCCTAGGAGATCCCATCTCCTAGGGCCGGCGCCCCCCTGGGGTCCCTATATAAAGAGGGGGGGGTGGGGTGGGAGGGCAGCCGCACCCAACACCTGGCGCCTCCGTCCCCTCCCTGCTACACCTCTCCCTCTCGCAGAATCTCGGCGAAGCTCTGCCGGAACCCTGCTGCATCCACCACCACGCCGTCGTGCTGCTGGATCATCTTCAACCTCTCCCTCCTCCTTGCTGGATCATGGTGCGGGAGACGTCATCCGCTCCGTACGTGTGTTGAACGCGGAAGTGTTGTCCGTTCGGCACTTGGTCATCGGTGATTTGGATCACGATGAGTACGACTCCCTCAACCCCGTTCTCTTGAACGCTTCTGCTCGTGATCTACAAAGGTATGTAGATGCACTCCTATCAATCGTTGCTAGATGAACTCATAGATGGATCTTGGTGAAACCATAGGAAATTTTTTATTTTCTGCAACGTTCCCCAACAGTGGCATCATGAGCTAGGTCTATGCGTAGTTCTCTTTGCACGAGTAGAACACAATTTTTTGTGGGCGTAGATGTTATCAACTTTCTTGCCGCTACTAGTCTAATTTTGCTTCAGCGGTATTGTGGGATGAAGCGCCCGGACCGACCTTACACGCGCTTACGTGAGACAGGTTCCACCGAATCGACATGCACTAGTTGCATAAGGTGGCTGGCGGTGTCTGCTCTCGCCCACTTTAGTTGGAGCGGATTCGATGAAAAGGGTCCTTATGAAGGGTAAATAGAAGTTGACAAATCACGTTGTGGCTTTTTCAGTAGGTAAGAAAACGTTCTTGCTAGAACCCTATTGCAGCCACGTAAAGATGCAACAACAATTAGAGGACGCCTAACTTGTTTTTGCAGCAATTGCCTTGTGATGTGATATGGCCAAAACTTGTGATGAATGATGAATGATATATTGTGATGTATGAGATCATGTTCTTGTAATAGGAATCACGACTTGCATGTCGATGAGTATGACAACTGGCAGGAGCCATAGGAGTTGTCTTAATTATTGTATGACCTGCGTGTCATTGATTCAACGCCATGTAATTACTTTACTTTATTGCTAAACCGTTAGCTATAGTAGTAGAAGTAATAGTTAGCGAGCAACTTCATGGAGACACGATGATGGAGATCATGATGATGGAGATCATGGTGTCATGCCGGTGACAAGATGATCATGGAGCCCCGAAGATGGAGATCAAAGGAGCTATATGATATTGGCCATATCATGTCACTACTATATAATTGCATGTGATGTTTATTATGTTTATGCATCTTGTTTACTTAGAACGATGGTAGTAAATAAGATGATCCCTTATAATAATTTCAAGAAAGTGTTCTCCCTAACTGTGCGCCGTTGCTAAAGTTCGTCGTTTCGAAGCACCACGTGATGATCGGGTGTGATAGATTCCTATGTTCACATACAACGGGTGTAAGACAATTTTACACATGCAAAACACTTAGGTTAACTTGACGATGCTAGCATGTACAGACATGGCCTCGGAATACAAGAGACCGAAAGGTCAAAAATGAGTCGTATGGAAGATACGATCAAGATGGAGATGTTCACCGATGATGACTAGTCCGTCTCACGTGATGATCGGACACGGCCTAGTTGACTCGGATCATGTAACACTTAGATGACTAGAGGGATGTAAAATCTGAGTGGGAGTTCATTAAATAATTTGATTAGATGAACTTAATTATCATGAACATTAGTCTAAAATCTTTGCAAAATGTCTTGTAGATCAAATGGCCAACGCTCATGTCAACATGAACTTGAATGCGTTCCTAGAGAAAACCAAGCTAAAAGATGATGGCAGCAACTATTCGGACTGGGTCCGGAACCTGAGGATCATCCTCATAGCTGCCAAGAAACAATATGTCCTAGAAGCACCGCTAGGTGAAGCACCCATCCCAGAGAACCAAGACGTTATGAATGCTTGGCAGTCTCGTCTGATGATTACTCCCTCGCTCAGGTGGCATGCTTTACAGCTTAGAACCGGGGCTCCAAAAGCGTTTTGAGCAACGCGAGCATATGAGATGTTCGAGGAGCTAAAATGGTTTTCCAAGCTCATGCCCGGTCGAGAGATATGAAGTCTCCGACAAGTTCTATAGTTGTAAGATGGAGGAAAATAGTTCACAAGGAGCACATACTCAAAATGTCTCGGGTTGCACAACCGCCGTCCCACTGGACATTAACCTCCGGACGAGGCGGTCATTGACAGAATCCTTCGATCGCTCCCACCGAGCTACAAGAGCTTTGTGATGAGCTACAATATGCAGGGGATGGTGAAAACTATTCCTGAAGTATTTTCAATGCTGAAGTCAGCAGAGGTAGAAATCAAGAAGGAACATCAAGTGTTGATGGTCAATAAAACCACTAAGTTCGAGAAGGGCAAGGGTAAGAAGAACTTCAAGAAGGACGGCAAGGATGTTGCCGCACCCGGTAAGCAGTTACCAGGAAGAAGTCAAAGAATGGACCCAAGCCCGAGACTCAATGCTTTTATTTCAAAGGGAAGGGTCACTGGAAGCAGAACTACCCCAAATACTTAGCAGACAAGAAGGACGGCAACACTAAAGGTATATTTGATATACATGTAATTGATGTGTACCTTACTAGTACTCGTAGTAACTCCTGGGTATTTGATACCGGTGCCATTGCACATATTTGTAACTCACAGCAGGAGCTGCGAAATAAACAGAGACTGGCGAAGGACGAGGTGACGATGCGCGTCGGGAATGGTTCCAAGGTCGATGTGATCGCCGTCGGCACACTACCTCTAGATTTACCTACGGGATTAGTTTTAAACCTCAATAATTGTTATTTAGTGCCAAGTTTGAGCATGAACATTGTATCAGGATCTCGTTTAATGCGAGATGGCTACTCATTTAAATCCGAGAATAATGGTTGTTCTATTTATATGAGAGATATGTTTTATGATCATGCTCCGATGGTTAATTGTTTATTCTTAATGAATATCGAACGTGATGTTACACATATTCATAGTGTGAATACCAAAAGATGTAAATTTGATAACGATAGTCCCACATACTTGTGGCACTGCCGCCTTGGTCACATTGGTGTCAAGCGCATGAAGAAGCTCCATGCTGATGGACTTTTGGAGTCTCTCGATTATGAATCATTTGACACATGCGAACCATGCCTTATGGGCAAAATGACCAAGACTCCGTTCTCCGGAACAATGGAGCGAGCAACCAACTTATTGGAAATCATACATACCGATGTGTGCGGTCCAATGAGCGTTGAGGCTCGCGGAGGATATCGTTATGTTCTCACTCTCATTGATGACTTGAGTAGATATGGGTATGTCTACTTGATGAAACACAAGTCTGAGACCTTTGAAAAGTTCAAGGAATTTCAGAATGAGGTAGAGAATCAACGTGACCGAAAAATAAAGTTCTTACGATCAGATCGTGGAGGAGAATATTTAAGTCACGAATTTGGTACACACTTAAGGAAATGTGGAATCGTTTCACAACTCACGCCGCTTGGAACACCTCAAAGTAATAAAGGTGTCGAATGTCGTGTCGCACTCTATTGGATATGGTGCGATCTATGATGTCTCTTATTGATTTACCGCTATCATTTTGGGGATACGCCTAGAGACAGCTACATACACTTTAAATAGGGCACCGTCTAAATCCGTTGAGACGACACCGTATGAATTATGGTTTGGGAAGAAACCCAAGCTATCGCTTTCTAAAAGTTTGGGGATGCGATGCTTATGTCAAGAAACTTCAACCTGAAAAGCTCGAACCCAAGTCGAAAAATGCGTCTTCATAGGATACCCTAAGGAAACCATTGGGTATACCTTCTACCTTAGATCCGAAGGAAAGATCTTTGTTGCCAAGAACGGATCCTTTCTGGAAAAAGAGTTTCTCTCGAAAGGAGTAAGTGGGAGGAATGTAGAACTCGATGAAGTACTACCTCTTGAACCGGAAAGTAGTGCAGCTCAGGAAAATGTTCTGTGGTGCCTACACCGATCGGAGAGGAAATTAATGATGATGATCAAGGTACTTGGATCAAGTTGCTACCGAACTCAGAGGTCCACCAGACACGCCCACACCAGAGTGGTATGGCAACCCTGTCCCGGAAATCATGTTGTTAGACAACGGTGAACCTTGAACTATGAAGAAGCGATGGCGGGCCCAGATTCCAACAAATGGCTTGAAGCCATGCAATCCGAGATAGGATCCATGTATGAAAACAAAGTATGGACTTTGACAGACTTGCCGATGATCGGCGAGCGATAGAAAACAAATGGATCTTTAAGAAGAAGACGGACGCGGATGGTAATGTTACCATCTATAAAGCTCGACTTGTCGCTAAGGGTTATCGGCAAGTTCAAGGGGTTGACTACGATGAGACTTTCTCTCCCGTAGCGAAGCTGAAGTCCGTCCGAATCTTGTTAGCAATTGGCGCATACTATGATTATGAGATATGGCAAATGGACGTCAAAACGGCATTCCTTAACGGCTATCTTAAGGAAGAACTGTATATGATGCAGCCGGAAGGTTTTGTCGACCCTAAGAATGCTAACAAGGTATGCAAGCTCCAGCGATCCATTTATGGGCTGGTGCAAGCATCTCGGAGTTGGAACATTCGCTTTGATGAGATGATCAAACCGTTTGGGTTTATGTAGACTTATGGAGAAGCCTGCGTTTACAAGAAAGTGAGTGGGAGCTCTGTAGCATTTCTCATATTATATGTAGATGACATACTTTTGATGGGAAATGATATAGAACTTTTGGACAACATTAAGGCATACTTGAATAAGTGTTTTTCAATGAAGGACCTTGGAGAAGCTGCTTATATATTAGGCATCAAGATCTATAGAGATAGATCGAGACGCCTCATAGGTCTTTCACAAAGCACATACCTTGATAAGATATTGAAGAAGTTCAAAATGGATCAGTCCAAGAAAGTGTTCTTGCTTGTATTACAAGGTGTGAAATTGAGCTCGGCTCAATGTCCGACCATGACAGAAGATATAGAAGAGATGAGTGTCATCCCCTATGCATCAGCCATAGGGTCTATTATGTATGCCATGCTGTGTACCAGACCTGATGTAAACCTTGCCGTAAGTTTGGTAGGAAGATACCAAAGTAATCCCGGCAAGGAACACTGGACATCGGTCAAGAATATCCTGAAGTACCTGAAAAGGACTAAGGAAATGTTTCTCGTTTATGGAGGTGATGAAGAGCTCGTCGTAAAGGGTTACGTCGATGCTAGCTTCGACACAGATCTGGATGACTCTAAGTCACAAACCGGATACGTGTATATGTTGAATGGTGGAACAGTAAGTTGGTGCAGCTCCAAGCAGAGCGTCGTGGCAGGATCTACATGTGAAGCGGAGAACATGGTAGCCTCGGAGGCAGCGCATGAAGCAATTTGGGCGAAGGAGTTCATCACCGACCTAGGAGTCATACCCAATGCGTCGAGGCCGATCAAACTCTTCTATGACAACACTGGAGCTATTGCACTTGCCAAGGAGCCCAGGTTTCACAAGAAGACTATCACGCCCAATATGCGACCCTATCCAAAAGGAACTCGACGGTCCCACCAAGGATAGACCCGCATATTGAAACGCTTTTGCAAGGTGGATATCATTACATCAACATTACATAATACATAGGGATACATACATAAGGCACAAATGCCACAAGAATACATCAACATCATATACAAGATCAACATCCGACTACAGAAGAAACATAAGCAGAAACTCAAACGACATCCACCCTGCTAGCCCAGGCTGCCGACCTGGAACCTATCCCCTGATCGAAGAAGAAGAAGAAGAACTCCAACACAAGCAAACATCGCTCTCGCGTCATGATCATCGCATAACCTGTACCTGCAACTGGTGGTGTAGTAATCTGTGAGCCACGAGGACTCATCAATCCCATTACCATGGGTATCAAGACTAGCAAAGCTTAATGGGTAAGGAAGGAGTAAAGTGGCGAGGTTGCAGCAGCGACTAAGCATATATGGTGGCTAACATACGCAAATGAGAGCGAGAAGAGGAACAAAGGAACGGTCGTCAACTAGTAATGATCAAGAAGTGATCCTGAACTCCTACTTACGTCAGACATAACCCGAAACCGTGTTCTCCTCTCGATCAACCCGAAAAGAGACACTCACGGTTACACACACGTTGGTGTATTTTAATTAAGATCAACTTCGGTTTTCTACAACCGGACATTAACAAATTCCCATCTGCCACATAACCGCTGGCACGGCTTTGAAAGTTCAAACCCTGCAGGGTGTCCCAACTTAGCCCATGATAAGCTCTCGCGATCAACGAAGAATACCTTCTCCCGGAAGCCCGATCAGTCTCGGAATCCCGGCTACAAGACATTTCGACAGCAATAAAACAAGTCCAGCAAGACCTCCCGGCGTGCCGACACCCTGATAGTAGCCGCGCGTATCTCGTCTCAGGCCACGACCGGATGAACACTACGTACGGCAACCGACGATACCCCAAGTTGCCTCGGGCGGCACATAAGTGGCTCTAGTTTGGACCAACACTTAGACAAGCATTGGCCCGGGGGGTAAATAAAGATGACCCTCGGGATGCGCGACTCCCAAGGGAAAAAGGCTAGGTGAGGCAAATGTAAAACCAATGTTGGGCCTTGCTGGAAAAGTCTTATTCAAAGCGAACTGTCAAGGGGTCCCATAAATCACCCGACCGCGTTAGGGACGCAAAATCCGGGAACATAACACCGATATGACGGAAACTAGGGCGGCAAGAGTGGAACAAAACACCAGGCATAAGGCCGAGCCTTCCACCCTTTACCAAGTATATAGATGCATTAATTAAATAAGATATATTGTGATATCCCAACAAGTAAACATGTTCCAGCAAGGAACAACATCTCCATGTTCCAACAAGGAACAAAATTCATCTTCACCTGCAACTAACAACGCTATAAGAGGGGCTGAGCAAAGCGGTAACATAGCCAAACAATGGTTTGCTAGGAAGGGTGACAAAGGTTAGAGGCTGACATGGCAATTAGGTAGGCTCGAGCAACAGGTAATAGGTAGCGCAGCATAGCGATAGAACGAAGCAACTAGCATAGCAATGATAGTAGTGAGATCCAGGGTAACGGTCATCTTGCCTGAAACCCCGCAAGGAAGAAGAACGAGTCCATGAAGAAGATGAACGGATGAAGCCGAACCAAGCGTAGACGAACGAATCCTCACGATCGCAACGAAACGGGAACTAACAAGAAGAAGCACACAACATAGTAAACACACCACACATGAACAAGACATGATGCACAACAAGCATGATACATGACAAAGCTACATGAAGCTACTCATGGCAAGGGATGATGCAAACAAGAGCAACACATCAAGGCAAGTTTAAATGAGGCCGGGAACAACATATAACCATTCCGGTAAGTCCTCATATGCAAATTTCGAAATTGGTCCAGATCTGAATAAACCTTATGTTCAAGTTGTTAAACAGCAATTTAAGATGCACCACAATGTTCTACACAAAATTCTAGTCAAGTTACATATAAAGTTCATTTAATTCGGAGCTACGGCTTAGAAGATATGAGCAAAACAAGTTAAATATGGCATTGATGCAAAATGCATACAAACATCAAGCAAACACCTCAAATCAAGGATGCAACATGATAATATGAAACTACATGCAAAATCAAGCAAGTTTCATATAGAGCACAATCAAAACGGAGCAACGGTTCAACACATACACCCTATACAAGTCATAATCACAATCTGCCAAAAACAGCAACTAGGCATATTGCAAGCATCAAAATAACATGCTACAGGACCTAAAAATAAAAACAAAAGGCATGGGCATGATCTATAGGTAAAGCATTACAAAACATGAACACTGAGCCATCTCCAGAAACAACTAGAACACGCTCAAAATGACATGGCAAGATTGTAACTAATAACAGTTTCAGACTTTGGCAGAAATAACATCAGGTTGCAATGTTTAGAGCTATGAAACAACATGTTACAGGAACTTATCATGGCAAACAAAGGCATGGCATGATACTACTAAATGCATAGAACAAAAGTCCTTTAGTGACCATAAGCCAAAAAGGATCACAAAATATGATGGCACCCATGTAAACATGGCAAGTTATATTACAGATTCATACATGGCAGGAACAACGATGAGTAGGCATGTTGGTGAGCTTGAACCACTCACCACAGAGCAATACATGGCATGGCAAGGAAACCAACAGTAAGAAGACATGGCATAGAAGCTATACATGGCAAGAACAACAATATAGCATGCAAGGATCAACTACAACAACCTTGGCAAAATTGAATAACATGTAAACAATCTGCCAGGAAACATTTTATAGCAAAAGTAGAGCTCGATTGACTCAAGCTATGGCACTCCATAATTGCAAACAAGGGCATGGATGGATAGAGCAAGAAATGTTTTACAAAACATCCTTACTGAAGTATCTCAAAATATGCATGGATCTCTCGGTAGGATCAAGTCAACATGGCATCAAAATATCAGCAAAACAGGGCTGAAATCAGCAACAACAAGACACCTAGTTTGCATGCTTGTGCTAGTCACCACATATATCACAAAAATACATGGTATACACCCCTGGAAAGACGGCATGTCATATTACAAAACACATGTAGGGCTCAAGTCCATAGGATGCACACATCAATCATGGCAAAAATGACAAAAGTGCATGTTCTGTTAAGAAACAGAAACTAACATCACATAGCACTCTTCTAACAGCATTTCGGGCATCAAGATGAGCTCAAATGAAAATGATGCAATGTGATGAAATGATCTACTCTTCGAGGCGAACATTTTGACATATTACACGCGCAAACCGGAGCTACGATGACAGAGATATGATGCAATGAAAATGGCACAAAATATCAAAAATGCTCAGGACTTAGATGAATTTTAGAGGGGGGGAAGTCAACCCTTGGCACGGTTATCGATGCAGGCGGAGAGCTCGCGGAGGGGCTGCGGAAAGGAGGGAGATGGCGGATCCGGGGCACCACGCCCGGATCTGACCGAGCAGGAGGGGCGGCGAGGAGCGGGAGGCGGGCAGGGAGGCACGGCGGCATGGCCAGGGCGAGGACGGGCGCCGGGAGGCGGCGGCAGCCGGCCGGGCCGGCAGCGCTTCAGCGCCGGAGGAGCAGGCGCGGCGCCGGCCGGGAGCAGCGGGAGGCCTGACGAGCTGGGCGGCGGCATGGGATGGGCAAGGCGGCGGCGCCAGGCGGGAGGGCCATGATGGGCATGGCGGCCTCGGTGTGGGCGAGGGCCACGTGGCGTGTGGCGATAGGGGCGAGGAGCGGCGGCGCGGGATGGAGCGGACATGTCCAGGCGGCGGGAGAAGTGTCCGGCGGCGCGAGGAGAGGGATGACTAGGGTTAGAGGCGAAATCATCCGCGAATTTCGGGGGAGGGGACTGATTTATAGGTAGAGGGAGCTAGGAGACTCCAAATGAGGTGCGGTTTTCGGCCACGCGATCGTGATCGAACGACCGAGAGCATGGAGGGGAGTTAGGTGGGTTTTGGGCAACTTAGAAAGGGGTGTTGGGCTGCAAGGAGAAGGAGGCTTTCACGGTTACCCGGTTAACCGTTGGAGCACCAAACGACCTCCAAATGATCCGAAACTTGACAAGCGGTCTGCCGGTGCTATACCAAGGCCGCTTGAGAAACCTCGGTCCATTCTGAGACCGTTTAACACCCTCACATGAAAAGAGGTAAAAGGGGGCGCCGGGAGACATAGGAGTGCCGGATTGCAAAACGGACAACGGGGAAAATGCTCGGATGCATGAGACGAACATGTAAGCAAAATGAAATGCACCTGATGACATGATATGAAATGCAAATGATGACATGGAAAAGAGAGACACGCAAGCACCTGACATGGCAACGACGGCGAATAACTGGCAGACACCTGGCGCATCGAATCCGGGGCGTTACAAAGACCAGGCACATCAAGCGTCGCTTCAACTAAATTCGTGAAAATGTTCAAGATGGAGACATAGAAATTTGCAAAGTGCATACGGATCTGAATGTCGCAGATCCGTTGACTAAACCTCTTCCGCGAGCAAAACATGATCAACAACAGAACTCTATGGGTGTTCGATTCATCACAATGTAACTAGATTATTGACTCTAGTGCAAGTGGGAGACTGTTGGAAATATGTCCTAGAGGCAATAATAAAAGGATTATTATTATATTTCCTTGTTCATGATAATTGTCTTTTATTCATGCTATAATTGTATTACGCGGAAATCGTAATACACGTGTGAATACATAGACTACAACATGTCCCTAGTGAGCCTCTAGTTGACTAGCTCGTTGATCAATAGATAGTCATGGTTTCCTAACCATGGACATTGGATGTCATTGATAACGGGATCACATCATTAGGAGA
Organism: Aegilops longissima; assembly: GCA_021605205.1. Classification (NCBI taxonomy): domain Eukaryota; kingdom Viridiplantae; phylum Streptophyta; class Magnoliopsida; order Poales; family Poaceae; genus Aegilops; species Aegilops longissima. The sequence continues at coordinate 308,791,972 of CM038677.1, forward strand.
ATGATGTGATGGACAAGACCCAATCCTAAGCATAGAACAAGATCGTGTAGTTCGTTTGCTAGAGCTTTTCCAATGTCAAGTATCCTTTCCTTAGACCATGAGATCGTGTAACTCCCGGATCTGATAGGAGTGCTTTGGGTGTACCAAACGTCACAGCAGAATCGGGTGACTATAAAGGTGCACTACAGGTATCTCCGAAAGTGTCTGTTGGGTTGTCAAGGATCGAGACTGGGATTTGTCACTCCGTATTATGGAGAGGTATCACTGGGCCCACTCAGTAGTGCATCATCATAATGAGCTCAAAGTGACCAAGTGTTTGGTCACGGGATCATGCATTACGGTATGAGTAAAGTGAATTGCTGGTAACGAGATTGAACGAGGTATTGGGATACCGACGATCGAATCTCGGGCAAGTAACATACCGATTGACAAAGGGAATTGTATCTGAGGTTGCTTGAATCCTCGACATCGTGGTTCATCCGACGAGATCATCGAGGAGCATGTAGGAGCCAACATGGGTATCCAGATCCGCTGTTGGTTATTGACCGGAGAGCGCCTCTGGTCATGTCACTTTGTCTCCGAACCCGTAGGGTCTACACACTTAAGGTTCGGTGGCGCTAGGGTTGTAGAGATATGAGTATGCAGCAAACCAGAAGTTGTTCGAGTCCGGATGAGATCCCGGACGTCACTAGGAGTTCGGAATGGTCCGGAGGTAAATAATTATATATGGGAAGTCGAGTTTGACCATCGGGAAAGTTCCGGTCCACGGTATTGTCTGGACCACGGAAGGGTCCCAGGGTCCACCGGTGGGGTCACCTATCCCGGAGGGCCCCATGGGCTGAAGTGGGAGGGGAACCAGCCCCTGGTGGGCTGGTGCGCCCCCTGGGCCCCCCTCTGCGCCTAGTGTTGGGAACCCTAGGGGAGGGGGCGCCTCCACTTGCCTTGGGGGGCACTCCACCTCCCTTGGCCGCCGCCCCCCCTGGGGTCCCTATATAAAGAGGGGGTGGGAGGGCAGCCGCACCCAACACTGGCGCCTCCTCCCTCCTCTCTACACCTCTCCCTCTCATGAAGCTCGTGAAGCTCTCTGGAAGCCCGCTGCATCCACCAACATGCCATCGTGCTGCTGGATCATCTTCAACCTCTCCCTCCTCCTCGCTGAATCAAGGTGCGGGAGACGTCATCTGCTCCGTACGTGTGTTGAACGCGGAGGTCCTGTCCGTTCGGCACTTGGTCATCGGTGATTTGGATCCCGACGAGTACGACTCCCTCAACCCCGTTCTCTTGAACGCTTCCGCTCGTGATCTACAAAGGTATGTAGATGCACTCCTATCACTCGTTGCTAGATGAACTCATAGATGGATCTTGGTGAAACCGTAGGAAAATTTCTATTTTCTGCAACGTTCCCCAACAGTTGCAACTCCTAGAAAGAGATCGAGTTGATTAATAAGTCAAGAGAGCTTGGAGTGCCCGGAGCCCAATGTGTGGTAGTAACTGTTCATGGATCACAGACACAGAACTCAGTTCCTGAGGACGGCTTCAATGAGACAACCCACCATGTACTCCTAGATGGCCTCTCACCGCTACCTTTACCAAATCGTGTTCACACACTTAGCTCACACACAGAAGGACATGTTTCACAACATTCCAATTCATCCCCGATGAATGAGACCTGACTCAACTCTAAGCAGTAGCAGGCTTGACAAACAAGCTTGAATGAGTAGGAACATCATGGCTCAAACAACTCCTACTCATGCTAGTGGGTTTCATCTATTTACTGTGGCAATGACAGGTCATGCAGAGGATAAGGGGTTCAACTACCGCAGCTAGTAACAGATGAATCATTGTTGTCCTAATGCTGTAAAAGAGAGCAGGAGCGAGAGAGTGGGATTTTATCGGAATGAACAAGGGGGTTTTGCTTGCCTGGAACTTCTGAAGATGGTATAGCTCTTCATCGGTGTCATCGAACTCATCACCGGAACACGTCTATCGAGAGGGAACAATTACCGGTAAACAAGGAAGAACACAATCAATGCAATGCATTATATGATGCATGAATGTGACATGGCAATAATGTTATGATTTGTGCTAATGCATCTAGCAACAATTTAGATGAAGTCCATATGAACCAAGGGTTCATATGCAAACTCCATATTTAGCATTTAAAATGCCATTATCATGTTTTCACTTATAGAGTGGGTATAAGTTGGTTTAACATGCATGAAAGTAGCATAAATGGATAGATTGGATTTTTCTGATCATTTTTCATATATAATTTATCTCATTTGGAGTTATGGTTGAATTTATATGATTTTTAGAAGTATAGGACATTTTCTGGAATTTCTAATTTATTTTAAATCCAGAAATCAAATACTACATCAGCATGACATCACCCTGACATCAGCAGGTCAACAGGGCGGGTTCAGGTCAAACGACGATGGGTTCCACCGGTCGATGATCGGGCTGATTAGTGTCGTGACATGTGGGCCCGATCAGCGGGCACGTCGGTGGGTCAATTTCGACACATGGGGCGATCAACGTGTGGCGTGGCGGTCAAATGACTGTGGGGCCCGAAGGGTTAGTTTAATCTAAACAGGAGCTAATCCAGGGTTAGTTAGTCAGCGGGGCCCAGGTGTCAATGGCTGCGTTGTTAATTAGTGGGTGGATTAGACCTAATCTAATCATGCGACATCGATGTCGCCGGATCAAGTTGCCGGCGACCTTAAAGGACGGCGGTGGCTCGTCGGAGTTTCTATTCCGGCGACCATTCACAAGGCGGAGGGCATCTACGCGTTGCGGGTGCTTGGCCGCAACCATCTACGCAAACAGGAGGGTCTGAGGTCAGCCGAGCTCGCCGGAATCAAGCTCACGGCGGCGGTCGGAGTTCGGGCGATGATGCAACCGTCGCTATGGTGCACGGCAGGAGCAACGGGTGGCCTCTACGTGCTCTTGGAGCTTTGCTGAGCACGGAAACGCGCTCAGCTTCGAGCCCAAGCGGCTGCGGCGACGGCAGTGACATGGCCGGCGGCAGAAGCTTTCGGCTCCGAGGAAAACCATGGCTAGGGAACGCGTTAGGCAGCGAGAATAGAGGGGAAAGACAGCAGGGCTCACGTAGATCACGAAGCGATGCTCGAGGTAGCCGGGGGCGTGCTGAGGATGACGAATCGTCGAGGGCGATCCCCGGCGACCGAACCTTGAAGACGGAGTCGAGGCGGTCGTCTTGGGGCGTCTGGGCGCTCGGGGCTCGCTCCAGGCGGCGTAACGGATGGTGGCGGAGCTTGCAGACGACACGGGGAGGCGAGGGGAGTACGGTGGGCGTGGCTACGGCAGGCGGCGGCGACGAGCTCCGCTCGGTGGTGCAGGGGAGGAGCTAGAGAGGAGTGGAGAAGCCAGGGAGCGAGGGAGAGGAGAGAGGGGTCACGGGCGTCCCCGTGGCATCACTAGAAGGTCCGGGGAGGGGGGAAGCAGGCAGGGAGGAGGCCACAGTGACGGCATCGCTCGCCACCGAGCTGCTTTGGGGCGAGGGGAGGAAGACGATAGGAGGGGGTGGCCTGCTGGGCTGGGCCAGCTCCTAGGCTGCACAGTGCTGGGCCTGTGGGCTTTAGGTAAGCGCCAGGTACTAACTCTCTCTCTCTCTCTCTCTCTCTCTTTTAGTTTATGTTTTCTATTTTTTTCTGCTGCTGTTTTGGCTTTAGTAAAAATACTAAAGCATTTTGTAAAATGCTGGAATAATTTGTTTACACTCTCTGGATTATTCCAGTGGCCCACATTTAATTTCAGCATTATCTGAGCATTTAAATTATTTATAGTGTTTAAATGCCCAATGTCAAATACAATATGATTTAATTCAAAAATCCAGGAATGACCTAGAGATATGTGCACCATTTTTTGCAGAGGTTTTAAACCAATCCAAAAATGATAAACTTTTCTGAAGGGCATTTTGGGTTCATTGAGAATATTTTTATTTGAACCTAGTTGATTTGATCTGGTGCTAGGGTTTGAGCAATCCCCATTTCAACTTAAGAGAAATTTAAACATGATGCAACACAAGACTAGCTAACCCAGAGCAGAACAGAACTAGGGATGTGACAACTCACCCCCACTAAACAATAATCTCGTCCCGAGATTCAACCGTAGGGTAAGATGAGAGGGGAACACAACTAACATAATCTTCACGATCCAGGTTGCACTTCATAAGAACATTGATTCGGTCACCATCTTTGTCTCGATGTCTTGCTCGAAGAACTCCAGTCAACATGACAACGAGAGGAGAAGGGAACTCTAGAAGGATCAATCTTCTCAAAGATCGAACAACTCAGGATCAACTCACGGAATGACACATAGAAACATCTCTTGAGCTGAGACACGAAGCATCCAACCAAAGGGATGGAGTGGAACAGATGACGAAGGTTCACTGGTTAGATAACAATTCCACGCTTAAGAAGGTGGTGAACGGTTATCAACGTAGCGAGGAGTTGAATTGCCATGATACAATAACGAGACATCTTAGAGGAGGTTACTCGTGGAATCAACCCTTAAGTGGCAAAAGAATTACCTTTGATTCAATGATCATTGAAACTCTTTGTACCAGCTTAAGGCAAATCACAATCAATCATTTGGAGGAGTTCAGTAGAATGATATGCTCGGACTAGTGTGGATGATGTGGATTACCTTGTTGAAGAGAACACAATGGATGATTTTGCTTGTCATTGGAAATGGATGGGACCCATGGTAGGACCGCTTGGAAATGATCCTGATCAGTAATTACCGAGAAGGGTAATCCGGAGTGGGGTGGCACGAGGGCGGTGCAAGCTGGGAACAAAATGCAAATGATGGGAATGATTCTAGTAACTGGGGAAAAACTCAACAGACGGGAGTGAATCCACTATTTGAAAGGGTTATAGCATAACCGACAAAACTGAGAACACTATGCAATTAATGCCGACGATAAAACCTAGCACTTGCGCGTGTTCTCAAGAACTTGAGCATTTCCATATTCGTCAAGGTTTTACCAATATCGTGTCAAGGATCCTGGCAACACAACATACTACCATGATGAATGGTGATGGACGATGCAGATGCAAAGGAGGATAACACTTTCTCAGATTTCACCTTAGCGAGGCCAAGGGGACAAAATCTGGATGATCGACCGAGAGACATTTAGCACTCGGCTTCTAATGTTCTCCTTGATGTGCTAGCGTAACTTTGATATCTAGAACATCAAGTAAAAGGTCGGACTTCGGGAGCTCAAGAATCCATAAGGAAAAAATGTTGGAGTAAATCCTACGAAATCCTTATGGGGAGGTGGCCAACTTTCTCAATCCAGATACTACAATAGTAGGTCTTCCGGTTAGGTGTGTTGGCCACGACATCCAATTTACAGGGTTACAGAGAGACCACTATTATAGTTCTTGGGAAACGTTCAACCATGATATCTACCTGAGATTCAGATCTGGTTGGTGTCAGAATAATCCAGACTCATCGAGTCTGGAAAGAAAAATGAAAGTTTGCAACACAAACTGATGAGATGACGTTGCGAGATTCTCGGGGAATGGACTACAGTACTAAGCTCCAAAACATGAGCTGGTTCTGCTACACACATGTGAACACGCTGTCCCAGACAAGCATGACCTACCAAACACTACCGAGTTCAGGTGGGGGAACCCTCATCGGGGATATCGAAGTCTTTACGCAAGTCCATGGATTAGATCCCAAGCATAGACTTCTCTTCCTTGAACTAGTCAATCAGTGGCTTGGTGTGCTAGGAACACATATAGAATGGAGGCGGCCAGCCTACCAAACCATAGAGTACTTCACACATATTGATGACTAATTTGGGGTGACTCCAGAGGAAGCAACATTGACTTTCTCGAATTCACGGCGGCAACTTGCATCAAATGCACATGAATTAGAGGAAGTCACTTCTTTCACCTGGGCATATGCTTCATGCACGGGACATGAAGATAATGCTTATAAAAGTTTCCAACACTAGCTTGATGTTCAACATAAATCATGGAGGAGACAAAATGCTGCTGATGGGCTCAACAACAACTCATCGGAATTTCCATATCACTGGACTTCCACCATCATGTGAACATGGTGGTAGCATTGGTCAGACCAAAAGATGTAATGGTGTAAGCTCGAGGTATCAACCACAAGTAAGACAATATTACGAACATCGCTAGTTCTGACTTGACTTGACGATAGCCCATACTCAAGTCAAAGTTTTGACAAGGCAATAGATCCAACAACTGATCACGAGGACCAATCGATGGAGATATCATCATTCTTCAACACACACACGAACACAAAAAGATATCCCTTAACATGAACTAAGTCAGACAAGCTTTTATCTTCCAACTCTCCAAGTTGTTGTTTGTCTTAACCAACTAGCTCAGGGGTATCCAACACAGATTCTTGGAGAATGGGTGGTTTGGAGGAAAACCAACATGATCACGAACTCAACATAGCGGTCAGGGACAACCCGGTGATACTTCTGAGACGATATTCAGAAAATCATGAACCACCGATATGTTACTAAGCTCGAGAACGATCTTGCTTTTCAGAGCAACATGATATGATCAAATAATCGAGGGATTGAATAATCATAACTCCTTGATCGAAGAGTGCACCACAAATAAGGACAAGGTAGCACGATCAATCCTAGTATAGTGATTCGATAACCAACAAGCTAAGAATGATATTAATGTCCATTAACTACCAAGCAACACGGTTGCTAGGAGTATTGATTTCACAAATCATGGTTCACTTGTCGGCATTCCGGTTGCGACAACACGGAACTGAGGAATGAAAAATGATGGCAAGAAGTATCACCGCATCAAGAATTCATGAGAGATGGTGCAATTCTCATGACAATCCTGACATAAAGGGGGTAATATTCCGAGGTAGAACAAAGCAAAAGCTGGATTGGCGTTTTGATATGCGAAATACAACTACTTTGACCAGTCCAAGAAATGGATGAGGTGTTGGAGTTTGTTTCTCCTAGTCATTCCGGAATAGAATGGCTTGACGGACCACAAGAGTAACAGGCATCGATGAACCAATGCATGCATACTCTTGACTATCAATAGATAGAAGAGGGTCAAAAGACAACTAAAGAGGAGCAACTCAAGGAACATATAACTTTCTGAGTTGTGGATGCATAGATTAGTATGTCGAACCAAGTTCAACATTTCTTCCGGATAACCCATGCAAGAGGGCGGAACTGGCAGAGTAATAGCATAGAATCGAGAACCCATTCAAGAGCACTCTAGTGGTGATCTTCTGGTTCGACGAGGAACTTCTGCCGTAAACAGTTCATGGTAATTGGAAGAATGATATACCATGGACCTCGAGGACTATCGCAAAGGTTACTAATAACCTAACGGAACTAGCAAGCACTATCAACATGAGGTAAGTGGGGTGAATCTTGGGTTCAAGAACCCAGGAGTAGAATACCTACCAACTAAATGGCATCATGGGATGTTTTCGAGAATGATGGCCAGAATCATCACATTGGAACACAGAACATGGCTAGATTACTAGATGATCCCCTATGACACCTAGGGTCATAATAATAGCTCCAACATATATGTCGAGGCAATCGAGTACCTCAACAGACCGTTTAGTGTGCCTAACCTGGCAAGAAAGGTCATCGAAAACAGAGGGAAATGATTTTGCAATTGCATCAGATTATTTAGAAACCTGGGATGACTCGGACAACATAACGACTGTAAATGCTCAAAAAGATTGGAGAAAAGCTACAAAATGGTGGCTTAACCACTCGATCATAGCATCAGGAATCTGAGGCTAGCTATTAATACACGGAACTGGTAGGAACCGATTTGAAGCTTAGAACCATCAATCGTATAAGTCTATGAATTAGTAACACGTGATCCTGATAGTAAGATGAGAAGCCTAGTTCTTAATCCCCGTAGAAGAGAAGAGGTGACTCAGATCAGAAGGGCATAAGGTAAAGGAGTAAAAAGAGCCTTACGTTCCATCCCACAATCAATTCCCTCATATAACTAAAGAATTTCTAGACTCAACTTCGACTAGTTTGGCTTGGTAATCCTACAGGCAATCAGGCTCTGCTACCAAAGCTGTCAGGACCCCGACTAAATGCCACACCGATCTAGCATGTAACACCTCATATCACTTTGCGGCCTCACGCACGGTATTCCCACGGGTGTCGTCTAACCAGGCCCGGGACCGTTTGCGCCTTTTGGCACACGTATATGATAGTGTCGCTAGCATCCATATGACAAGGAGCCCGGGCTGACATGGCTAGTCGTGAACCCAAAGTGGCACTAACCTATAGGGATAGGCATACATGACCCAGCAACGAACGTGTCGGTCATCAGCGAGTGAATCCGGGTTGTAGCAACTGGGCTAGGAGGACTACGGTAAACCGGGCTGTAGCAGGCTAATAGGACTCCGGTAGACACCGCGTGACGTTTCCCCAAAGGGACAGACATAGGAACGAAGAAGGACACATGCCGGCTAGCTTAAGTGTTCCAGAGCAGTAGTAAGCTACCAAGGCTCAGTGGAAGCACTAGGAGACATTTCCCTGTAAGAGAGGCTACCAAGGATAAACAACTAGATAGTCAGATCCCACACATACCAAGCATTTCAATAACATACACACAATATGCTTGATATGTGCAAATACAACATCGCATCACAACATGGCTCTACAACTCAAGTATTTTATTCAATAGGCTCCGAGGAGCGAGATACTACAAACATGGGTCTCACGACCCAACATTCAGAGCATACAAGTCAAAGCACATGCGGAAGCTTAACATGTCTGAGTACAGACAACTACAAATGAAAAAGGCTGAGAAGTCTGACTAACTACTAGATCCTGCCGAGGGCACAAGATCGTAGCTGAGGTAACAAGCTAAATGTCGAAGTCCACGTGGAACTACTAGTGAGACTGAAGTCCCTGTCCAAAACATAAAATAGGCAAACGTGAGTACAAATGTACCCAGCAAGACTTACATCAAAACTATCTACATAAGCATCATTATCAACAAAGGGGGGTGGTGGAGTTTGACTGCAGCAAGCCAGCTTTGACTCTGTGGCTATCCTGAACTACGACTGCAAGCAACTCTTTTGAGGAGGCGCACACGAGTCCACATATTCACCTTATCAATACACCACTATGGATCGGCTCCCGTCTCCCTACGAGAACGCCAACCATAGCACTCACGCTTATCTTGCGTATTTTAGAGTATCCACTTTCACTTGTCTGTGAACTGTATAGGCAACCCATAAGTCCTTTACCGCGAACACGGCTATTCGAATAGATAATGTTAACCCTACAGGGGTACTTCTTCACACACGCTCTCACCACTTATCGCCGTTTACACGACATGTACTCGGCAACCTTCAAGCGGAAGCCCAGGGAGGGTGTCGGCCACGACCTCACTAACCACACAAGTCTCTCGTCCAGGTTTATCACCTATTTGGGTTCCGTCCGCAAGGAAATCCGGCCGGGGTGTCGCTCACGGCCCCAAACGATGTGTGCAGGGTTCCCAAGCCCACCTTGACGGGTGGATCTACGCTTGGTACACCATGCCACAGTGCCTAGTCTGTCCCAAGCCCACCTGTACCGGGTGCCACTTGGTAGACTACTAACACAACCTACAAACACCAGAAACTAGTTGCAACTCCTGGACAGAGATCGAGTTGATTAATAAGTCGAGAGAGCTTGGAGTGCCCGGAGCCCAATGTGTGGTAGTAACTGTTCATGGATCACAGACACAGAACTCAGTTCCCGAGGACGGCTCCAACATGGATCACAGACCCACCATGTACTCCTACATGGCCTCTCACCGCTACCTTTACCAAATCGTGTTCACACACTTAGCTCACACACAGAAGGACATGTTTCACAACATTCCAATTCATCCCCGATGAATGAGACCTGACTCAACTCTAAGCAGTAGCAGGCTTGACAAACAAGCTTGAATGAGTAGGAACATCATGGCTCAAACAACTCCTACTCATGCTAGTGGGTTTCATCTATTTACTGTGGCAATGACAGGTCATGCAGAGGATAAGGGGTTCAACTACCACAGCAAGTAACAGATGAATCATTGTTGTCCTAATGCTGTAAAAGAGAGCAGGAGCGAGAGAGTGGGATTTTATCGGAATGAACAAGGGGGTTTTGCTTGCCTGGAACTTCTGAAGATGGTATAGCTCTTCATCGGTGTCATCGAACTCATCACCGGAACACGTCTATCGAGAGGGAACAATTACCGGTAAACAAGGAAGAACACAATCAATGCAATGCATTATATGATGCATGAATGTGACATGGCAATAATGTTATGATTTGTGCTAATGCATCTAGCACCAATTTAGATGAAGTCCATATGAACCAAGGGTTCATATGCAAACTCCATATTTAGCATTTAAAATGCCATTATCATGTTTTCAGTTGTACAGTGGGTATAAGTTGGTTTAGCATGCACGAAAGTAGCATAAATGGATAGATTGGATTTTTCTGATCATTTTTCATATATAATTTATCTCATTTGGACTTACGGTTGAATTTATATGATTTTTAGAAGTTTAGGACATTTTTTGGAATTTCTGATTTATTTTATATCAAGAAATAAAATACTGCGTCGGCATGACATCACCCTGACATCAGCAGGTCAACAGGGGGGGTTCAGGTCAAACCTGACCAGTGGGTTCCACTGGTCGATGGCTGAAACTGATTAGTGTCAGCGACATGTGGGCCGATCAGCGGCCACGTCACCGGGTCGATTTCGACGTGGGGCGATCAGCGTGTGGCGTGGCGGTCAAACTGACCTGTGGGGCCCATAGGGTTAGTTTAATCTAAACAGGAGATAATCCAGGGTTAGTTAGTCAGCGGGGCCCAGGTGTCAATGGCTGCGGTGGTAATTAGTGGGTGGATTAGACCTAATCTAATCACGCCACGTCGGTGTCGCCGGATCAAGTTGCCGGCGACCTTAAAGGACGGCAGTGGCTCGTCGGAGTTTCTATTTCGGCGACCATTCGCAAGGTGGAGGGCATCTACGTGTTGCGGGTGCTTGGCCGCAACCATCTACGCAAACAGGAGGGGCTGAGGTCAGCCGAGCTCGCCGGAATCAAGCTCACGGCGGCGGCCGGAGTTCGGGCAATGATGCAACCGTCGCTGTGGTGCACGGCAGGAGGAACGGGTGGCCTCTATGTGCTCCCGGAGCTTTGCTGAGCACGGAAACCCGCTTAGCTTCGAGCCCAAGCGGTTGCGGCGACGGCAGTGACATGGCCGGCGGCAGAAGCTTTCGGCTCCGAGGAAAACCACGGCTAGGGAACGCGTTAGTTAGAGAGAAGAGAGGGGAAAGACGGCAGGGCTCACGTAGATCATGAAGCGATGCTCAGGGTAGCCGGGGGCGTGCTGAGGATGACGAGTCATCGAGGACGATCGCCAGCGACCGAAGCTTGAAGACGGAGTCGAGGCGGTCGTCTTGGGGCGTCCGGGCGCTCGAGGCTCACTCCAGGCGGCGTAACGGACGGTGGCGGAGCTTGCAGACAACACGGGGAGGCGAGGGGAGTACAGTGAGCGTCGCTATGGCGGGCGGCGGCGACGAGCTCCGCTCGGTGGTGCAGGGGAGGAGCTAGAGTGGAGTGGAGAAGCCAAGGAGCGAGGGAGAGGAGAGAGGGGTCACGGGCGTCCCCGTGGCACCGCTAGAAGGGTCGGGGAGGGGGAAGCAGGCAGGGAGGAGGCCACGGTGACGGCATGGCTCGCCACCGAGCTGCTTTCGGGCGAGAGGAGGAAGACGACAGGAGGGGGTGGCCTGCTGGGCTGGGCCAGCTCCTAGGCTGCACAGTGCTGGGCCTGTGGGCTTTAGGTAAGCGCCAGGTACTAACTCTCTCTCTCTCTCTCTCTCTCTCTCTCTCTTTTAGTTTATGTTTTCTATTTTTTCTGCTGCTGTTTTGGCTTTAGTAAAAATACTAAAGCATTTTGTAAAATGTTGGAATAATTTGTGGACACTCTCTGGATTATTCCAGTGGCCCACATTTAATTTCAGCATTATCTGAGCATTTAAATTATTTATAGTGTTTAAATGCCCAAAGTCAAATACAATTTGATTTAATTCAAAATCCAAGAATGACCTAGAGATATGTGCACCATTTTTTGCACAGGTTTTAAACAAATCCAAAAATGATGAACTTTTCTGAAGGGCATTTTGGGTTCATTGAGAATATTTTAATTTGAACCTAGTTGATCTGGTGTGGTGCTAGGGTTTGAGCAATCCCCATTTCAACTTAAGAGAAATTTAAACATGATGCAACACAAGATGTAACGCCCCAGATTCGATGCGCCAGGTGTCTGCCAGTTATTCGCCGTCATTGCCATGTCATTTGCTTGCGTGTTGCATTTTATCATGTCATCATGTGCATTTCATTTTTGCATACATGTTCGTCTCATGCATCCGAGCATTTTCCCCGTTATCCGTTTTGCAATCCGGCACTCCTATGTCTCCCGGCGCCCCCTTTTGCCTCTTTTAGGTAATGCGGGTGTTAAACGGTCTCGGAATGGACCGAGGTTTGTCAAGCGGCCTTGGTATAGCACCGTGAACCGCTTTGTCAAGTTTCGTGCCATTCGGAGGTCGTTTATACTCAACGGTTAACAAGGTAACCGTAAAGCCTCCTTCTCTTTGCAGCCCAACACCCCTTTCAAAGTGGCCCAAAACCCAGCAAACTCCCTCTATGCTCTCGATCGTTCGATCACGACCGTGTGGTAAAACCGCACTCCATTTGGAGTCTCCTAGCTCCCTCTACCTATAAATATGTGCCTCCCCCGAAAATTCCCGGTCCAAACCCTAATTTCTCCTCCCTCTCGCCCGCCGGACACGTCCGCCTCGCGAGACGAAACCCGCCGCTTGCGCCGCCAATCAGCGCTGCCACCTGTCCTTGCCGTCCTCGCGCCGCTGGCCCATGAGGCCAGGCAAACCCGCCCGAGCCAGCAGGCATCCGCGCCCGCCCGTCCGCAGCGTCCCCGCCGCCCAGCGCCGCCGCCGCCTCCTTGCGGCGACCGCCCCGAGCGCCCGCCGCCACATCGTCGCCTCCGCCTCCCAAGGCGCCTCCGCCGTCCCTACGCCGCCGCCCGCCCGCCGCGCCTTGCCGCGCCTCCATCGCCGACCCCGTCGCCGCCCCTTGACAGATCTCCGCCGCCCCACTGCTCCGATCGCGCCACCGCGCCCGGATCCGCCGGATCCCGGCCGGAGGACTTCGCCGGTCGGTCAGATCCGCCCCGAGCTCCCTCGACCCGTCGGCGTCCTCCATGACCACGCCGACCACCATCTCCCTCCTCTCCGGTGGCAACTCCGGCGAGTATCTCCAGCCATGCCTCGGGTTCCATGCAACCCTAGATCTGAGGTTGACCCCGATATTTTCTAAGTCCTAGTTTTTGCATATTATTTGCTCATGTTCATCATGCCATAACTCTCTGCATATTGCTCCGTTTCGTGCGTGTAATATGTCAAATTGTTCGCCTCGACGAGTACATCATTTCATCTTAGTGCATCATTTACATTTAAGCTCATCTTGATGCCCGAAATGCTGTTAGAAGAGGGCTATGTGATGTTAGTTTCAGATTCTTATCAGATCATGCACTTTTGTCATTTTTGCCATGATTGATGTGTGCACCCTATGAACTTGAGTCCTACATGTGTTTTGTAATATGCCATGCCATCTTTCCAGGGGTGTATGCCATGTATTTTTGTGATCTCGGTGGTGACTAGCACAAGCATGCAAACTAGGCTTCATGATGTTGCTGATTTCAGCCCTGCTCAGCGATATTATTATGCCATGTAAACTTGATGCTACCGAGAGATCCATGCTTATTTTGAGATACTTCAGTAAGGATGTTTTGAACATATGGTTATTCTCTATCCATCCATGCCCTTGATTGCAATTATGGAGTGCCATAGCTTGAGTCAATCGAGCTCTACTTTTGCTATAAAATGGTTCCTGGCAGATTTTTTACATGTTATTCAATTTTGCCAAGGTTGTTGTAGTTGATCCTTGCATGCTATGTTGCTATTCTTACCATGTCTAGCTTCTATGCCATGTCTAGTTGCTGGGTGTATGCTTAGTTTGTCATTCAATGCCTCATAGTGAGTGCATCGAGCTTGTAAACGTGCCTACTTGTTATCTGTTTATGCCATGCTCCAGTTTTGCACTAAGTCTGAATCTGTTTATGTTTTTGCTATATTCACATGCTTGCAACTGTATTTTCTGATCCCTTTTGGCTTATGGTCACTAAGGGACTTTTGTTATATGCTTTGAGTATATTCATGCCATGCTCTAGTTTGACTTGATAGCTTGCTGTAACATGTTGCTTCATAGCTCTAAACATGTTAACCTGATGTTATTTCTGCCATGTCCTGTGAATTCTGCCAAGTCTGAAACTGTTATTATTTGCAATCTTGCAATGTGTTTTTGAGCATGTTCTAGTGATTTCTGGAGATAGCTCAGTGTTCATGTTTTGTGATGCTTTACCTGTACATCACGTCCATGCCTTTTGTTTTATGTTAGGGTGTTGTAGCATATTGTTTTGATGCTTGCAATATGCCTACTTGCTGTTATGGACAGATTGTTGTTATGACTTGTATAGAGTGTATGTGTTGCACCGTTGCTCCGTTTCAAGTGTGCTCTATGTGAAACTTGCTCGATTTTGCACGTAGTGTCATATTATCATGTTGCATCCATGTTTTAATGTGTTTGCTTGATGTTTGGACGCATTTTGCATCAATGCCATGTTTTACTTGTTTTGCTCATATCTTCTAGGCCGTAGCTCCGAATCTAATGAACTTTATATGTAACTTGACTAGAATTTCGTGTAGATCATCTTGGTGCATCTTAACTTGCTGTTTAACAACTTGAACATAAGGTTTATTCAGATCTGAAACAATTTCGAAATTTGCATATGAGGACATACCGGAATTGTCATATGTTGTTTCCGGCCTCATTTAAACTTGCTTTGA
Source organism: Aegilops longissima (assembly GCA_021605205.1). Taxonomy (NCBI): domain Eukaryota; kingdom Viridiplantae; phylum Streptophyta; class Magnoliopsida; order Poales; family Poaceae; genus Aegilops; species Aegilops longissima. Next base: position 308,806,977 of record CM038677.1, read on the forward strand.
TGTGTTGCTCTTGTATGCATCATCCCTTGCCATGAGTAGCTTCATGTAGCTTTGTCATGCATCATGCTTGATTGTGCATCATGTCTTGTTCATGTGTGGTGTGTTTACTATGTTGTGTGCTTCTTCTCGATAGTTCCCGTTTCGTTGCGATCGTGAGGATTCGTTCGTCTACGCTTGGTTCGTCTTCGTGGCTTCATCTTCTTCATGGACTCGTTCTTCTTCCTTGCGAGATTTCAGGCAAGATGACCGCTACCCTGGATCTCACTACTATCATTGCTATGCTAGTTGCTTCGTTCTTTCGCTATGCTGCGCTACCTATCATTTGCTCTTCAAGCCTCCCAATTTGCCATGTCAGCCTCTAACCTTTGCACCCTTCCTAGCAAACCGTTGTTTGGCTATGTTACCACTTTGCTCAGCCCCTCTTATAGCGTTGCTAGTTGCAGGTGAAGTTGAAGATGGCTCCATGGTGGACAGGATTTTGGTTGGGATATCACAATATCTCTTATATTATTAACGCATCTATATACTTGGTAAAGGGTGGAAGGCTCGGCCATATGCCTGGTGTTTTGTTCCACTCTTGCCGCCCTAGTTTCCGTCATATCGGTGTTATGTTCCCGGATTTTGCGTCCCTAACGCGGTCGGGTGATTTATGGGACCCCCTTGACAGTTCGCTTTGAATAAGACTCCTCCAAAGAAGGCCCAACCTTGGTTTTACCATTTGCCTCACCACCACCTACTTTTCCCTTGGGAGTCGCTCTCTCGAGGTCATCTTTATTAGCCCCCACAGGCGGTGCTTCTCTAAGTGCTGGTTCGAACCGAAACTACTGCAGGAATACCTTGAGGCAACCCGAGGGTTGGTTTTACTCGTAGCTAGTCTCATCCGGTGTTGCCACGAGCGAGATATGTGCAGCTCCTATCGAGATTGTCGGCGCATCGGGCGGCTTTGCTGGTCTTGTTTTATTCTTGTCGAAATGTCACATGGCAGGATTCGAGACTGATCGGGTCTTCCGGGAGAAGGAATATCCTTCGTTGATCGCGAGAGCTTATCATGTGCTAAGTTGGGACACCCTGCAGGTATAAACTTTGAGAGCCTTGCCCACGGTTATGTGGCAGATGGGAATTTGTTAATGTCGGTTGTAGTAAACTTGAAGCAAACTCTTCTAAAATACACCAACCGTGTAATGCGTAACGTGAGTGTCTCTTTTCGGGGTTGATCGAGAGGAGAACACGGTTTCTGGGTTATGTCTGACGTAAGTAGGAGTTCAGGATCACTTCTTGATAATTGCTAGCTTCACAACCATTCCTTTGTTTCTCTTCTCGCTCTCATTTGCGTATGTTAGCCACCATATATGCTTAGTCGCTGCTGCAGCCTCACCACTTTACCCCCTTCCTTTCCCATTTAGCTTTGCTAGTCTTGATACCCATGGTAATGGGATTGCTGAGTCCTCGTGGCTCACAGATTACTACACCAACAGTTGCAGGTACAGGATTGCGATGATCATGACGCGAGAGCGATGTTTGCCTGTGTTGGAGTTCTTCTTCTGCTTCTTCTTCGATCGGGGATAGGTTCGGTCGGCAGCCCGGGCTAGCGAGGTGGATGTTGTTTGAGCTTACATTTATGTTTCATCCGTAGTCGGATGTTGATCTTGGATATGATGTATTATTGTATTCATGTGACATTGTATGTCTTGGATGTATCCCCACTATTATGTAATGTTGATGTAATGATATCCACCTTGCAAAAGCGTCTTCAAGATGCGCTTCTATCCTTGGTGGGACCTTCAAGTTCCTTTAGGATAGGGTCGCATCTTGGGCGTGACACAAGACTAGCTAACTCAGAGCAGACCAGAACTAGGGATGTGACACTGGAGCAGAAGATGGAGGCGGAGAAGGCCGAGCTGGAAGCCAAGGCGAAGGTCTTGGCTGAAGACCGCGCGGCCTTCAACTCCCTCGAGGAGAGGTCCCGCGTGGCGCTGCGGGCACTCTACGAGAAGGGCTTGGAAGAGCCGCTGGCTACAGACGACGAGGGCCCTACTCAGCTGCTTCCTCATCTGGTCGTGGCGCTTGAGGAAGTCGTGGGCAGTATCGGCCCCTTGGTGGAGGGAGAGGCCCGCACTGTTTGCTCGGCTGCGCTGACGCTCGTCTTCAGCCACCTCCATATTCGCGATCCTACCACCAACCTCGACGAGCTGCTGGAGCCTGTGGACGACGAGCGTTGCGCAGCTGCCGCCGAAGCCATGAAGGGCCAGGTGGAGGCTTTGCTGAAGAGGTTCCGCGCCTTCGATCCCGCACCCTCTACTGGCAGGCTACTGAACCTGCAACTCCGGTGGGCAGTGAAGGTGAGGGCAACGCTGCCGTGGAAGAAGCATCCCTTGCAGGTGACCGCGGCGTCCGAGGATGATGAGATGACTTGCTGGCAGCTCCTTTCCTGTTTAGCTTCTGCAATATGCACCGTGCCTCGTGGAGGCGTTTAAACTTGCGTTTGGTACTGCGATGCCCATGAGTCCCCCTTGACGCGTAAATAGCTTAGAGAAAGGAGATGCAGGAGTAGGCCTAGTGTTCTACGTCGGCAGGGCCCGGCCCCGCGCGTACCTCAGGCGCCATTGGGTCGTCTGGATCGCCAGGATGATACAAAGGGGTGAGGGGCTACGCTTCCAGTTAGGCTCCTGACTCGCGATGCTCAGGAGTCCCCCTTAACGCTCAAACGACCTTCATACCTTTTTTCTCGCCGAGGCTCTGCACGGGAGGGCGCGCGATGACTAGGCCCGAGGGACCTGGCGGGGTGGCGTACGCTTGGGCATGACCCGAGCGTAGCCCTCATGCCCCCTCACGCGACTCTCCAGAGGGGAGGTGTTGCGATGAGGCCAGACACTGAGCTCGGAGGCTCCCAGAGGTTGATACGTCCATCGGGCCGCCCTCAGTTGTTTATCACCAGTGCGGAGCATAGCGCTTCCGCACTTGCACGGGCATAACCGGTCCTCGGCCGTGTCGACTGCCAGCGTGAAGCATGGTGCTTCCACTGGTGCGTGGGTGAGGGCTCCCTCTGAGTGGAGCCCCCAGGGCGTGTATAGCCCCGCCCGGACACATGGCTTGCACGGCAGGGCTAGACGAGGTGTGTCTGGGCACTCATGAGCCAGCGCGGGACTCACGAGGCCCTACCTCAAGGCGGGTTGCGCCTGGTCTTGGTTCTTGTTGACTGTGGTCATCCTGCGAGATGGTCAGGCAACCTGCGACGAATGAATCTCCTGTGGTTATCACACGAGAAGGCCAAGCACCAACGACCCCAGGAGGTGACGTGAACGGGGCCGGGCCGCCAGACAGAGCTCAACCGTTGGATTTATCGACGCTGCAGGGACGGACCCGAGCACAGATGTCGTGCCTAGCATTCTTATGCGAAAAATCCTGAAGAAAGACGATCGGCGCGCGGCTCCCGTGGTGGGTGACAATCAAGCAGGTGATAACCATAAATAACTCATGCATGGGAAGCAAACTAGCTTAGATAGATTCAAGAATGGTATAGGCCACCGGGACAGACCCGTGCGGCTTGGGGATGATGCAGCCCGAGGGGCGCCCCCAGCAGAGTAAGCTAAAGAGGTAAAAAGGATATATGCCGCAGGGACCAGCACACGCGGCCTGGGAATGCTGCAGCCAGGGGGGCGCTCCCAGCTAAATAAACTTGGAAAATGTCACCTGGTTCCATTGTCGAAGGGATGTCGGGGTAGCTGAAGATGCACGGCGAAGGGGCCGCCCCTCATGAGCCGCCAGGGCCCTGAGCCTCGGGAGGCTCTAAGGGCTCATGTGGTTTCTTGAGGACGGTCTCCATCTCCGCCTGGACTGCGTGGTGCCTGGATTCCTGAGCTGCCAGGACGCTCCGAAGGTTGCGCTGGAAGGCGGCAGCCACGCTCGGCAGGCCAAATGGCATGCGAACATAGCTGTAAGGTGGGCCCTCGCAACGCCCAACGTGTGAACGCCAGAAGCTCTCCTGAGATGCGGCCCGGTTGAGCCCTGGGATATCGATGCAGACGCGCAGCCCTCCGCCTTGCCTGGATGGGGAGCTGCGCCAGGTGGGCGGTGGTCGCCGCGCATGCATGGCTCTTGCATCCTGCAGCTCCTGAGTGGTCTTTGCGATGAACTCCTGAGCGCCGGGCGCTCCTCGCCCGTTGTCTTCCTGAGGGAAACGTGCCGCAAAGCATGCCTCCGCGTGGTGCCCGAGCGCCTTCCTCGTGATGTCGGCTAGGTCTAAGGCCCTCCAGAAGAGAGCCCCCGAGCCCTGCCCGAGGAGGGCACTAGGCACGCCTTCCTATGAGAGGGAAGGAGGCGCCCCAGGTGCGGGCGCCGATCCTAATGCGGCACCACTAGGGGCGCCGCTCCCCTGAGGCCCTGTACGGAGTGGCTGCTTCTTCTTCTTAGGGATGGCCTCTGGAGAGTACTGCGCCATTGTTGTCGGGGTCTTCGATTGCTGCGGCTTGGAAGGCGTGCTCGAGGGAGCACACTGCATCTCTTTCTTCGCAGGGGATTGTGATGATCCCGCCGCTTCCTGGCATCTTGAGGACGTTGTAGCCGTGGTGGGTCACTGCCATGAATTTGGCTAGGGCCGGATACCCGAGGATGGCATTGTACGGTAGACGGATGTGGGCGACGTCGAAGTCGATGAGCTCGGTGCGGTAGTTGTCGCGCTATCCGAAGATGACAGGGAGGCGGACATGCCCTATCGGGGTGGTGGAGCCGTCGGTCACTCCTCAGAAGGGCTTGGTGGGTTGTAGCTGGTCGTATGGCACTTGGAGGCTGTCGAATGTCTCGACGGACAGGATGTTAAGCCCTGCGCCGCCGGCGATGAGGGTCTTGGTGACTTGCACATTGCTGATGACGGGTGAGCAGAGCATCGGGAGGGCGTCAGGAGTGGCCGCGCACTTGAGCTGGTCCGCCGAGCTGAAAGTAATGGCGCACTTGGACCACCTGAGCGGGCGCATGGCCTCGAGCCTGGGTGTAACGCCCCGGATCTGATGCGCCAGGTGTCTTCCACTTATTCGCCGTTGTGTCATGTCAGCTGCTTGCGTGTTGCATTTGACCATGTCATCATCTGGATTGCATCTTCAGGTTTTTCAAATTTTGCATCCGGTCTTTTTCCCCGTTGTCCGTTGCGCGATCCGACACTCTCACATGCGCCCGTTGAGCCTCTCAGATCTCGTTTCGTGAGTGGCATTTAAACTTTCTCGGAATGACATGAAACTTGGCGTGCGATGTTGTTACAGAATAGGTAGACCGCCTGTCAATTTTCGTCGCATTCGGAGGTCGTTTGATGTCCCAACGGTTAACCGCGTAGCCCGAAACCCCTCTCTCTTTGCAGCCCAGCACCCATCCAAAGCCCCTCCATGCTCTCGGTCGTTGGATCGTGATCGTGTGGGCGAAAACCGCTCCCCATTTGGACTATCCTAGATCTCTTTACATATAAATGTGCCTCTCCCCCGAAATTCTCGTTGTCCAAACCCTAGCCTAGGTCCCTCCGCGCCGTCGGACACGTTCGGCCGCCACGGACAGATCCCGCCCGTGGCCCTTGAGGTCAGGCTTGACCGCCGAGCCAGCGCTCCTCGCCGCCGCCGCCCGAAAACCAGCGCCCGATCCGCCTCGGCGCCCGCCGCCCGTTCTCCAGCTGCCGCCGGTCCTCGCCGACCGACCTCCACGCCTATCGCCGCCCGGCTTTGAGCCACCGTCGCCGCTGCAGCTCACCGACCACCGGCGCCGCCCCTCGCCGCCCCTACTGCGACCGCCGCCGCCTCCTCCGCCACCGCTTCGCTGTCGTCTCGCCCGCGCGCCGCGCCGCCAGCAGCCGTGCAACCGCCCGCCGCCGCTGCTTCGCCGCCCGCCTCGTCGCGGATCCGGTCGGGCCGGACCGGATCCCGTCGTCCCCGGTCATCCCCGCGCCTCCCCGTCGTTTCCCCGTCGCCGGAGCTCGTCGGAGCTCGGATCCGGTGGATTGGGACGAGATCCAGCGAGATATCATCCAAACGCCACGTCCCCGTCCCGCACCACTCCGTCCCGCTCGTCCTCATCCCCAGGATTTTATCTCATATGCACCTCTTTGACATGCCATATCTCCACACATGTAGCTTCGATTCATGCACATGATATATCAAAATGTTCAACATGTGATGTTCTTAACATTGTTGTACTGTGACATGCTTGTTTGAGTTCATATTGATTCCCTAATCATCGTTGCAAGAGTGCTATATGATGTTAACCTGCTGAGACTGTTTTAACTTAACTGTTTTGTCATTTTCTTTGCATTTTGTGTGTGCATCCTATGAGCTTGATGTCTACATGTTTTAGGAGCATATTCATGCCATCTTTTCAGTGGTGCAATCCATGTATTTTTGTGTGCCTTTTGATAAGTGCAACAAGCTTGTGAATTGGGCTACTTGCTGTTACTGCTTTGCTATGCTGAACCTGTCATATCATGTTGCTATGTTTGATTGATGCTACCAATTAATCCATGCATAATGTGGAGATGCTTATTTTACATGTTTTGTTTTCCATATTATGCTATATCTTTCCACGCCTTTTGATGCCTCATATATGTCCTGTAGCATATGTTTTCATTGCCATGAACATGCCTAAATGATGTTCCAGTTTTCTGTTAACTTCATGATGCCATGTTATGAGCTCGATATTGATTAATCTATGCCTCTTTTGGAGTTGCTCCAATTACATGATTTTAAGTATGCTATGATTACTCTGTTCACATGTCATGTTTGTTAATTATGGATATCATATGACATCTATTCCAAGCTTGTCAACATGCTATGCTGATGTTGCTGTTTTTCACTTGCTGAAACTGTTATTATTTGCAATCTTGCCATGCCCTTTCGAGCATGTTCTATTGGTTTCTAGAGATAGCTCAGTGTTCCTGTTTTGTAATGCTTCACCTGTACATCGCATCCATTACATTTGTTTTCATGTTCGGGTGGTTTAGCATATTGTTTTCATGCTTGCAAGATGCCTAGTTGCTGTTTTGGACAGCTTGTCCTTCAAACTTGTTTTGTGTGTATGTGTTGAACCATTGCTCCGTTTTGAGTGTGCTCTATATGAAACTTGTTTAGCTTCGCATGTAGTTTCATGTTACCTTGTTGCATCCATGTTTGGAGTGTGTTTTTCTTGATGTTTGAATGCATTTTTCTTCAATGCCATGCTTAACTTGTTTTGTTCATATCTTCTAGGCCGTAGCTCCGAATTAAATGAACTTTATATGTAACTTGACTAGACAACCGTGTCGATCATCTTGATGCATTTTAAGTTGATGTTCAACAACTTCAACATTGTGTTGGACCAATTTCGACATTTTCATATGAGGACTAACCGGAATTGTTATATGATGTTTCCGACCTCATTTAAACTTGCTTCGATGTGTTGCTCTTGCATGCATCATCTCTTGCCATGAGTAGCTTCATATAGCCTTGTCATGCATCATACTTGGTTGAGCATCATGTCTTGTTATGTGTTGAGTGTTTACTGTGTGTTTGCTTCTTTCCGGTTGTGCTTCTTCTCGATAGTTCTTGTTTCATTGTGATCGTGAGGATTCGTTCGACTACGCTAGGTTCGTCTTCGTGGCTTCGTCTCCTTCATGGACCCGTTCTTCTTCCTAGCGGGATTTCAAGCAAGATGACCGTCACCTTGGAGCTCATTACTATCATTGCTATGCTAGTTGCCTCGATGCTATCGCTATGTCGTCTTACCTACCACTTGCTTATCAAGCCTCCCTAATTGCCATGAACTTCTAACCTTTGTTACCCTTCCTAGCAAACCATTGTTTCGCTATGTTACCGCTTTTTCTCAGCCCCTCTTATAGCATTGCTAGTTGCAGGTGAAGATGAAGATTGCTCCATGTTGGATTATGTTTATGTTGGGATATCACAATATCTCTTATATTATTAATGCATCTATATACTTGGTAAAGGGTGGAAGGCTCGGCCTTATGCCTGGTGTTTTGTTCCTCTCTTGCCGCCCTAGTTTCCGTCATATCAGTATTATGTTCCTTGATTTTGCGTCCCTAACACGGTGAGGGGTATGGGACCCTCTTGACAGTTCAGTTTGAATAAAACTCTTCCAGCAAGGCCCAACATTGGTTTTCCATTTGCCTACCACCTATGCCTTTCCCTTGGGTTCTGCAGACTTAAGGGTCATCTTTATTTTAGCCCCCCGGGCCAGTGCTCCTCTGAGTGCTGGTCCGAACCGAGTAGACTGCGGGGCCACCTCAGGGAAACTTGATGGCTGGTTTTACTCGTAGGATGTCTCATCTGGATGTGCCCTGAGAACGAGATATGTGCAGCTCCTATCAGGATTTGTCGGCACGTTCGGGCGGTCTTGCTGGTTACCATTGTCGAAATATCTTGTGCACTGGGATCCCGAGTTTGATCGGAAATCCCGCGATGGAGGATTGTCTCTGCAGATCATGAGCTTATAATGGGCTAAGTTGGGACACCCCTGCAGGGTATAAACTTTCGAGAGCCGTGCCCGCGGTTATGTGGCAGATGGCAATTGTTAATATCCGGTTGTAGTAAACTTGAAGTAAACCCATCTAAAATACACCAACCGCGTGCGTAACCGTGATTGTCTCTTTTCTGGGTTGATCGAGAGGAGAACATGGTTTTTGGGTTATGTTTGATGTAAGTAGGAGCTCAGGACCACTTCTTGATCATTTCTAGTTGACGACCGCTTGCTCAGCTCCTCTTCTCGCTCTTGTTTCGTAAGTTAGCCACCATACTTTGCTTAGCCGTTGCTGCAACCTCACCACTTTACCCCTTTCTTACCCATAAGCATTGCTAGTCTTGATACCCATGGTAATGGGATTACTGAGTCCTCGTGGCTCACAGTTTACTACAACAACAGTTGCAGGTACAGGTTATGCGATGCTCATGACGCGAGAGCGATGTTTGCTTGTGTTGGAGTTCTTCTTCTTAGTCAATCTTGGGTTAGGTTCCTGGTTGGCAGCCTGGGATAGTAGGGTGGATGTTGTTTGAGTTTCTATTTATGTTTCATCTGTGGTCGGATGTTATTCCCAGGTATGATGTTGATGTATTCTTGGGGCGTTTGTGCCTTATGTGTGTATCCCCAACTATTATGTAATTGTATGATGTAATGATATCCACCTTGCAAAAGCGTTTAAATATGCGGGTCTATCCTTGGTGGGACCTTCGAGTTCCTCGCGGATAGGGTCGCATATTGGGCGTGACACTGGGAAGGGCCGGGTTCACCTCGTGAGCAAACTGCTTGAAGATACGCTGAGATGCTGGGGCCTGAGCTCCACCCAAGATGCAGGCGATAGAACAAGGTTCCTGGAAGCCCCCAGCCCCCTCGTCCTTATGGTGGTCGTCGTTCCTTCTTGGTGGTGGCGGCAGTGGAGGAAGACCGGCCTTGCCCTGAGGGCGGTCCTGCGAGGCTGATCCCTCCAGGCGCCCTCACGAGGCTGGTCCTGCTAGCGGTCCTCGCAAGGAGCTCTTCTCGCGGTTATGAGACAAATGTTGTTGAAGCGCCAGATGTACTTCTGCAGGGTCTCTCCTGGCTGTTGCTTGATGCGGCGCAGGTCACCCGCGGCCAGAGGACGGTCGCGAGTGCCCTAGAAGTTGGTGACGAAGCGGTCGGCATCTCGTCCCACGAGGAGATTGAGCCCGGGGGCAGGTTCAGGAGCCACGAGCGAGCACCATCCTTGAGAGCCATGGGGAACCAGTTCACCATGACTTTCTCGTCACGGTTGGTCGCCTCAATGCTCAGTTCGTAGAGCTACAAGAACTCCGCAGGGTCGGGGTGCCGTCATAGCGAGGAGGCAGGTCTGGCTTGAACTTGCCCGGCGATACGACCCTAGGCAGCTCCGGAGTGAAGGCGCGACAGCCTGCTGTGGCCACAGGGGCCCTTTGCTGATCTGGAGCCTGCCCCTGATATCCGCGCGCCGTCACTGCAGGCGGCACACGGTCTTGTCGCGGTAGCGCTGGGAGCGCAGGAGCATTTTCTTGGGGCCGGCGAACTTCTTGGCAGCTTCCTTCTTCTCGCGCGGGCACCCGACACAGTGGGTCACGCCGGGGGGCCACGCGCCTTGGCACCAGAGCGCCATCTTGAAGCGGAGGTGGTGGAGGTGCTCCGTGAGCTACGTCGTCCGCGGCTGACGGAGGGCGAGGCAGCGAGAGGGACAGTCCAGGAGAGCCCCCAGCGACACTGACGAGCTCGGCGATGCGGTCCATCCAGTCCTCGTAGAGGTCGTCGACCGAGCGGTAGCGCAGGAGCTCGTGTGCCATGAGCAGTGTGGCCTGCGCCTCCGTGGGCGCGCGACGAGCGTGAGATGATGAGCCGACTGGGGTTACCGACGGAGTGGCGGTGCGGCCGTCCCGCTGCACGGAGGGGTGCAGCAAGGACGCTTGCTGCTCGTTTCCCGCTAGGCCGGTGGCGGCGTTGGCCGTGGGCGATGGAGAACGGCGGGGAGGCCCGCCGACAGGGGCCGTCTGAGCGACGTGGGCGGCGAGGGTGGCCCGGTGCTCGGTGCGGGCTTGACGCGCATCCACCATGGATGCGGTGGGACGGTGGAACACGGATCGGCGGAAGGAAAGCTTCAGCGCACCCCTACCTGGAGCGCCAAATGTCGGATTTCGGGTTCCGGCAAAACCCTTGAGGCTCGAACTCTGGGGTGTGCACAAAGATCTCTCCTCCCCCTAGCTCACGCCCTCACCGTGATCTCAAAGCTCAGCACGTCGAACCCACAAAACAAGAGACACAAGGTTTATACTAGTTCGGGCATGTGTTGTAATACCCTACTCCAGTGTGGTGTGGTGGATTGCCTCTCGGGCTGAGGAAGAACTAGTACAATGGAAGAACAGCCTCCAGAGGAGAGGTGTTCTTGGGATAGCTTGTGTGGTTGAGGATGATCTGAATGGCCCAATATCCCTTGCCCCGTACAGTGGTGGCTAGTCCTATTTATAGAGGCTCTGGTCCTCTTCCCAAATGTAGGTGGGAAGGGATCCAACAATGGCCAAATTTGACGGGAGACAACAAGTACATATTATCCTGACTAAAGGTAGTCTTCGCCTGCCAAAGGCTCTGATGGTGATGCCGTCTTGGGCACACGGTTACCTCCGTCTTGCCGTCCTACTGGTCTTGGTCTCGTTGCACCGATATGGAAACCTTTGCCTGATGCCTCGGGACTCCTCGCTCGTGCTTGCCTCTTTAGCACCAAAGAGGAAACGAGGACACTGCGTGTGCTGGCGCCCGCCTGGCCTTGGTCTTCATGGCTTGCGTCACAGAAACCTCGCGAGGTGCCCCTCGCCTTGATCTTTCCGCCCCTCGCGAGCCAGCCTAGTGAGGCTACCCCAAGGAGGTCTTGCATCGTCCACCTCACGAGGGTCTTGAGTGTTTGATGAAGATGGGCCGTACAGGGCCGCTGGAGGAGCCACGCCGTGGGCCGTAGGCAGGCAAGTCTGGGGACCCCCGTTCCCCGGACGCCGACAACGTCTAACTTGTTTTTGCAGGGCATGTTGTGATGTGATATGGTCAATACATGATGCTAAATTTTATTGTATGGAGATGATCATGTTTTGTAACGGAGTTATCGGCAACTGGCAGGAGCCATATGGTAGTCGCCTTATTGTATGAAATGCAACCGCCATGTAATTGCTTTACTTTATCACTAAGCGGTAGCGATAGTCGTAGAAGCAATAGTTGGCGAGACGACAATGATGCTTCGATGGAGATCAAGGTGTCAAGCCGGTGACGATGGTGATCATGATGGTCCTTTGGAGATGGAGATCAAAGGCACAAGATGATGATGGCCATATCATATTACTTATATTGATTGCATGTGATGTTTATCCTTTATCCATCTTTGTTCGGTGGTAGCATTATAAGATGATCTCTCACTAAATTTCAAGGTACAAGTGTTCTCCCTGAGTATGCACCGTTGCGAAAGTTCGTCGTGCCGAGAAACCACGTGATGATCGGGTGTGATAAGCTCTACGTTCACATACAACGGGTGCAAGACAGTTTTTCACACGCAGAATACTCTGGTTAAACTTGACAAGCCTAGCATATGCAGATATGGCCTCAGAACACTGAGACCGAAAGGTCGAGCATGAATCATATAGTAGATATGATCAACATAGTGATGTTCACTATTGAAAACTACTCCATCTCACGTGGTGATCGGACATGGTTTAGTTGATTTGGATCACGTGATCACTTAGATGACTAGAGGGATGTCTATCTAAGTGGGAGTTCTTAGGTAATTTGATTAATTGAACTTTAATTTATCATGAACTTAGTACCTGATAGTATTTTGCATGTCTATGTTGTTGTAGATAGATGGCCTGTGTTGTTGTTCCGTTGAATTTTAATGCGTTCCTAGAGAAAGCTAAGTTGAAAGACGATGGTAGCAACTACACGGACTGGGTCCGTAACTTGAGGATTATCCACATTGCTGGACAGCAGAATTACGTCCTGGTGGCACCTCTAGGTGCCAAACCCGCTGCAGGAGCAACGCCAGATGTTATGAACGTCTGGCATAGCAAACTGATGACTACTCGATAGTTCAGTGTGCCATGCTTTACGGTTTAAAACCGGGACTTCAACGACGTTTTGAACGTAATAGAGCATATGAGATGTTCCAAGAGTTGAAGTTAATAATTCAAGCAAATGCCCGGATTGAGAGATATGAAGTCTCCAATAAGTTCTACAGCTGCAAAATGGAGGACAATAGTTCTGTCACTGAGCATATACTCAAAATGTCTTGGTATAACAATCACTTGTTTCAACTGGGAGTTAATCTTCGTGATGACAGTGTCATTGACAGAACTTTTCAATCACTGCCACCAAGCTACAAGAGCTTCGTGATGAACTATAATATACAAGGGATGGATAAGACAGTTCTCGAGCTCTTCGCAATGCTAAAGGCTGCGAAGGTAGAAATCAAGAAAGAGCATCAAGTGTTGATGGTCAACAAGACCACCAGTTTCAAGAAGAAGGGTAAAGGGAAGAAAGGGAACTTCAAGAAGAACGGCAAGCAAGTTGCCGCTCAAGTGAAGAAGCCCAAGTCTGGACCTAAGCCTGAGACTGAGTGCTTCTACTGCAAAGGGACTGGTCACTGGAAGCGGAACTGCCCCAAGTATTTGGCGGATAAGAAGGATGGCAAGGTGAACAAAGGTATATGTGATATACATGTTATTGATGTGTATCTTAATAATGCTCGCAGTACTGCCTGGGTATTTAATACTAGTTATGTTGCTAATATTTACAACTCAAAACAGGGACTACGAATTAAGCGAAGATTGGCTAAGGACGAGGTGACGATGTGCGTGGAAAATGGTTCCAAAGTCGATGTGATCGCAGTCGGCACACTACCTCTACATCTACCTTCGGGATTAGTTTTAGACTTGAATAATTGTTATTTGGTGCAAGTGTTGAGCATGAACATTATATCTGGATCTTGTTTGATGTGAGAGGGTTATTCATTTAAATCTGAGAATAATGGTGGTTCTATTTATATGAGTAATATCTTTTATGGTCATGCACCATTGAAGAGTGGTCTATTTTTTTTAAATCTCGATAGTAATGACACACATATTCATAATATTGAAGCCAAAAGATGCAGAGTTGATAATGATAGTGCAACTTATTTGTGGCACTACCGTTTGGGTCATATTGGTGTAAAGCGCATGAAGAAACTCCATTCTGATGGACTTTTGGAATCACTTGATTATGAATCACTTGGTACTTGCGAATCATGCCTCATGGGCAAGATGACTAAAACGCCATTCTCCGAAACAATGGAGCGAGCAACAGATTTGTTGGAAATCATACATACTTATGTATGTGGTCTGATGAATATTGAGGCTCGCGGCGGGTATCGTTATTTTCTCACCTTTACAGATGATTTGAGCAGATATGGGTATATCTACTTGATGAAACATAATTCTGAAACATTTGAAAAGTTCAAAGAATTTCAGAGTGAAGTGGAAAATCATCGTAACAAGAAAATAAAGTTTCTATGATCTGATCGTGGAGGAGAATATTTGAGTTACGAGTTTGGTCTTTATTTGAAACAATGCGAAATAGTTTCGCAACTGACGCCACCTGGAACACCACAACGTAAAGGTGTGTCCGAACATCGCCGTCATACTTTACTGGATATGGTGCGATCTATGATGTCTCTTACTGATTTACCGCTATCAATTTGGGGTTATGCTTTAGAGACAGATGCATTCACGTTAAATAGGGGACCATCTAAATCCATTGAGACGACACCTTATGAACTGTGGTTCGGCAAGAAACCCAAGTTGTCGTTTCTTAAAGTTTGGGGCGGCAATGCTTATGAGAAAAAGCTTCAACCTGATAATCTCGAACCCAAATCGGATAAATGTGTCTTCATAGGATACCCAAAGGAGACTGTTGGGTACACCTTCTATCACAGATCCGAAGGCAAGACATTCGTTGCTAAGAATGGATCCTTTGTAGAGAAGGAGTTTCTCTCGGAAGATGTGAGTGGGAGGAAAGTAGAACTTGATGAGGTAACTATATCTGCTCCCTTATTGGGAAATAGTTCATCACAGAAATCTGTTCGTGTGACTCCTACACCAATTAGTGAGGAAGTTAATGATGATGATCATGTAACTTCAAATCAATTTACTACCAAACTTCGTATGTCAACTAGAGTAAGATCTGCACCAGAGTGGTATGGTAATCCAAATCTAGAGGTCATGTTACTTGACCATGACGAACCTATGAACTATGAGGAAGCGATGATGATCCCATATTCCGCGAAATGGCTTGAGGCCATGAAATCTGAGATGGGATCCATGTATGACAACAAAGTGTGGACTTTGGTTGACTTGCCCGATGATCGGCAAGCCATCGAGAATAAATGGATCTTCAAGAAGAAGACTGACGATGACGGTAATGTTACTGTCTACAAAGCCCGAATTGTTGCGAAAGGTTTTCGACAAGTTCAAGGAGTTGACTATGATGAGACATTCTCACCCGTAGCGATGCATAACTCTGTCCGAATCATATTGGCAATTGCTGCATTTTATGATTCTGAAATTTGGCAAATGGATGTAAAGACTGCATTCCTGAATGGATTTTTGGAAGAAAGAGTTGTATATGATGCAACCTGAAGGTTTTATCGATCCAAAGGATGCTAACAAAGTTTGCAAGCTCCAGCGATCCATTTATGGATTGGTGCAAGAATCTCGGAGTTGGAATAAACGTTTCGATAGTGTGATCAAAGCATATGGTTTTATACATACTTTTGGAGAAGCCTGTATTTACAATAAAGTGAGTGGGAGCTCTGTAGAATTTCTAATATTATATGTAGATGACATATTGTTGATTGGAACTGATATAGAATTTCTGCATAGCATAAAAGGATACTTGAACAAGAGTTTTTCAATGAAAGACCTCAGTGAAGCTGCTTATATATTAGGCATCAAGATCTATAGAGATAGATCAAGACGCTTGACTGGACTTTCACAAAGCACATACCTTGATAAAGTTTTGAAGAAGTTCAAAATGGACCAAGCTAAGAAAGGGTTCTTGCCTGTGTTACAAGGTGTGAAGTTGAGTCAGACTCAATGCCCGACCACTGCAGAAGATAGAGAGAAAATGGAAGTCATTCCCTATGCTTCAGCCATAGGTTCTATCATGAATGCAATGCTGTGTACCAGACCTGATGTGTGCCTTGCTATTAGTTTAGCAGGGAGGTACCAAAGTAATCCAATAGTGGATCACTGGACAGCGGTCGAGAACATCCTAAAATACCTGAAAAGGACTAAGCATATGTTTCTCGTTTATGGAGGTGACAAAGAGCTCGTCGTAAATGGTTACGTCGATGCAAGCTTTGACACTGATCCAGATGACTCTAAGTCACAAACCAGATATGTATTTATATTGAACGGTGGAGCTTTCAGTTGGTGCAGTTCTAAGCAAAGCGTCATGGCGGGATCTACATGTGAAGCGGAGTACATAGCTGCTTCGGAAGCAGCAAATGAAGGAGTCTGGATGAAGGAGTTCATATCTCATCTAGGTGTCATACCTAGTGCATCGGGTCCAATGAAAATCTTTTGTGACAATACTAGTGCAATTGCCTTGGCAAAGGAATCCAGATTTCAAAAGAGAACCAAGCACATCAAGAGACGCTTCAATTCCATCTGTGATCAAGTCAAGGAGGGAGACATAGAGATTGTTAAGATACATACGGATCTAAATGTTGCAGACCCGTTGACTAAGCCTCTCTCACAAGCAAAACATGATCAGCACCAAGAGTCCATGGGTGTTAGAATCATTACTGTGTAATCTAGATTATTAACTCTAGTGCAAGTGGGAGACTGAAGGAAATATGCCCTAGAGGCAATAATAAAGTTGTTATTTATATTTCGTTGTATCATGATAAATGTTATTATTCATGCTAGAATTGTATTAACTAGAAACATAGTACATGTGTGGATACATAGACAAACAGAGTGTCCCTAGTATGCCTCTACTTGACTAGCTCGTTGAGTCAAAGATGGTTAAGTTTCCTAGCCATAGACATGAGTTGTCATTTGATTAACGGGATCAGATCATTAGAGAATGATGTGATTGACTTGACCCATTCCGTTAGCTTAGCACTTGCTCGTTTAGTATGTTGCTATTGCTTTCTTCATGACTTATACATGTTCCTATGACTATGAGATTATGCAACTCCCGAATACCTGAGGAACACTTTGTGTGCTACCAAACGTCTAGCGTGCTCGGGTGATTATAAAGGTGCTCTACAGGTGTCTCCGATGGTGTTTGTTGAGTTGGCATAGATCGAGATTTGGATTTGTCGCTCCGATTGTCGGAGAGGTATCTCTGGGCCCTCTCGGTAATGCACATCACTATAAGCCTTGCAAGCACTATGACTAATGAGTTAGTTGCGGGATGATGCATTACAGAACGAGCAAAGAGACTTGCCAGTAACGAGATTGAACTAGGTATTGAGATACCGATGATCGAATCTCGGACAAGTAACACACTGATGACAAAGGGAACAACGGATGTTGTTATGCGGTTTGACCAATAAAGATCTTCGTAGAATATGTGGGAGCCAATATGAACATCCAGGTTCTGCTATTGGTTATTGACCGGAGATGAGTCTCGGTCATGTCTACATAGTTCTCGAACCTATAGGGTCCGCATGCTTAACGTTCGGTGACGATCGGTATTATGAGTTTATGTGTTTTGATGTACTGAAGGTAGTTCGGAGTCCTGGATCTGATCATGGATATGACGAGGAGTCTCGAAATGGTCAAGACATAAAGATTGATATATTGGACGACTATATTCGGACACCGGAAGTGTTCCGGGTGATTTCAAAGAAAACCGGAGTGTCGGAGGGGTTACCGGAAACCCCGGGGGAACTAATGGGCCAACATGGGCCTTGTAAGAGAGAGAGGAGTGGGCCTTAGGGCTGGCCTCGCCCCCCCCCCCTTGAGGAGTCCGAATTGGACAAGGAGGGGGCGGCGCCCCCTCTTTCCCTCCCTCCCTCCCTCTCCTTCCTTCCCCCTCCTAGTAGGACTAGGAAAGGAGGAATCCTACTCCTACTAGGAGGAGGATTCCTCCTCCCTTGTCCCGCCCCCTAGGGACGGCCGGCCTCCTCCTCCCGTCATTTATATATGGGGGAGGGAGCACCCCATAGACACACGAGTTGATCATTGATCTCTTAGCCGTGTGCGGTGCCCCCTCCACCATAATCCATCTTGGTCATATCGTTGCAGTGCTTAGGCGAAGAACTGCGCAGGTAGCTTCATCATCACCATCATCATGCCATCGTGCTAACGAAGCTCTCTCTCGACACCGAGCCGAACGTGTGCAGATCGCGGAGGTGCCGTACTTTCGGTACTAGGATAGGTTGGATCGTGAAGACGTACGACTACATCAACCACGTTGTCATAACGCGTCCGCTTACCATCTACGAGGGTACGTGGACTACACTCTTCCCTCTCGTCGCTATGATTTACTATGATAGATCTTGCGTGTGCTTAGGAATTTTTTTCAATTTACTTCGTTCTCCAACACCGATGTCCAATACAACCTTCCAATATATAAATCTTTACCTCTCGACCATTTCAAGACTCCTCGTCATGTCTGTGATCTCATCCGGGACTCCAAATAAACTTCGGTCACCAAAACACATAACTCATAATACAAATTGTCATCAAACGTTAAGCGTGCGGTCCCTACGGGTTCCAGAATTATGTAGACATGACCGAGACACATCCCCGGTCAATAACCAATAGCGGAACCTAGATGCTCATATTGGCTCCTAAATATTCTACGAAGATCTTTATCAGTCAAACTGCATAACAACATACGTCATTCCCTTTGTCATCGGTATGTTACTTGCCCAAGATTCGATCATCGGTATCATCATACCTAGTTCATTCTCGTTACCGGTAAGTCTTTTTACTCGTTTCATAATGCATCATCCCGTAACTAACTCATTAGTCACATTGCTTGCAAGGCTTACCGTGATGTGCATTACCGAGAGGGCCCAAAGATACCTCTCCGATACACAGTGTGACAAATCCTAATCTTGATCTATGCCATCTCAACAAACACCATCAGAGACACGTGTAGAGCATCTTTATAATCACCCACTTACGTTATGACATTTGATAACACACAAGGTGTTCCTCCGGTATTCGCGAGTTGCATAATCTCATAGTCAGAGGAATATTTATAAGTCATGAAGAAAGCAATAGCAATAAAACTAAACAATCATAATGCTAAGCTAACGGATGGGTCTAGTCCATCACATCATTCTCTAATGATGTGATCCTGTTCATCAAATCACAACACATGTCTATGGTCAGGAAACTTAACCATCTTTGATTAACGAGCTAGTCAAGTAGAGGCATACTGGGGACACTCTGTTTTGTCTATGTATTCACACATGTACTAAGTTTCCATTTAATACAATTCTAGCATGAATAATAAACATTTATCATGATATAAGGAATTATAAATAACAACTTTATTATTGCCTCTAGGGCATATTTCCTTCACGTGGAGACCGCCGACGACCAGGGGTAGTCAGGAGGTCCCAGGCAAGAGGCCTTGCCTCTTCGATCGTTGCTGTTTTGCTAGCCTTCTTAAGGCATCCTTGTTTAACTTATGTTTGTACTAATATATTATTGCTTCCGCTGACTCTTGTGCTTTCGACCTTTGGTATTTGAGCCCTCGACGCCCCTGACTTGTAATATGAAGCTTGCATTATTTTTGATTTGTGTTTAGAGTTGTGTTGTGATATTTTCCCGTGAGTCCCTGATCTTAATCGTACACATTTGCGTGGATGATTAGTATATGATCGAATCGGGGGCGTCACAAGTTGGTATCAGAGCCGACTGCCTATAGGATCCCCCTTTCCAACTCCTTGGCTGAAGGTGAGTCTAATCTTTGAAAAACTGATTTGCTAACATGGATGTGTGGCTTACGGGCCCACGTCACCATTGGGTGGTATTAGGATCTTTTACTCCTCGTCTATACTCCGGGACTCTGATCTCTCTTCTATTCGGGTTAAATGATTTTGCTAAATCTAACATTAGGATCTAGTGATCACATCCACCTGGCGATTTGTGTTATGCCTTTCTCGAATTGAGGTCCAAGATCTGCTTCACATTGTCCACTGACCGTAGGATCCTCATATCGAGGGCAAATCCCTCGCAGCAGTGTTTTCCCCCGACGGTGATGTAGCCTTTGCTATGTCCCATTGTGGTATCCCTCCATCGCGTGCATGCGTGCCTCCTAGTATGGTTAGGGTGTTTCTCTTGTCCGAATTCATACGAACAACATGTAATTGGCCTCGCATATGTATCTGTATGTATTCAATGACTACTACTTTGTACATACTGCGCCTTTGCTAATTGTTCAATTTACCTCATGAATGACTCCTTAGACTCGCTCCACCCCTTGCTAAACTACCCCTATTGCATTAAGCCGGATGGTTAGACCCGATGGTCGTGACCGCCTGAATACATGGCCGGAATGATACATCAATTTGATGCTGAATCACCAGTTTATGGTAGGAGTCATGTCTCAGTTCCCTCATCCCAATATGAATCGAAAACCAACCCCAGTAACTCTGCAAGACTTTGCACGTGTCAACCCTGTCATCTACGGCAGCTCAACTCAGCCCTTTGATGCTGATGACTGGCCCCGTGACTTCACCTTCGAGTTGGAGTCTGCTGATGTAGCCCCTGCCAACTATGTCAACTTCGTGGCTTGTTATCTGAAAGGTCCCTCTACTCAATGGTGCGACAGCCACAGCGTTCCTTACCTTTGGTAACCGCCATCACTTGGCCGGAATTCCAAGCTGCATTCCGCGCGCCAATGTCGCCATGGTTAGTCACAACGTCCCCGTTAAAATTGAAGGGCTGGAATTCCATGTTTTTTCCATTGTTTTGAAGTCTTCTAGATATTGACCTCATTCTGCGCATGGAATGGTTGAAAACACATATCGCTTCTATCATTTGCACCACTAAAACCGTCCATTTACTACATCCTTCAAGTGAGATAGTAATATACCATGCTCTTGTTGTTCGAAATGCCAAAGCACGGATTTATTCCTTAAATGCGTTAAATGGTTCTCATCTTGTGAGAATT